>OZ017743.1:24352260-24952260 GCA_963969285.1 Odontomyia ornata
GAAGACCAGCTGCATACACGGGAGAACAAAGCTCCAAGTATATAAATCTGTGTTAAGGCCTGTGTCATGCTATGGGTGTGAAACATGGAGCCTAACCTAAGCATCCACAAATATATTGAACGCCTTTGAGCGACAGGCCCTGAGGCCAATAATCGGAGCGAAGCTTGATGGGAGCCAATGGCGAATTCAATACGACCATGAGCTGTATGAAATTTTTGACGAACCGGAGGTCTCAACGATTGTAAGACTCCGAAAGCTGCAATGGGCTCGACACATGAATCGTATGGACGAACAACAGATACCCTAAAAGGCATTTGTTGGAAGAACTGAAGGCCGGAGGCCAGTGGGGAAATCGAGGAAACGCTGGTCTGACTCGGTCGACGAAGACAGTTCATCGCTGCTCGAAGTTCGGAATTGGAAGACGCGGTCAATGGACCGAGACAGTTGGAGGCGCTGTGTGCAGGAAGCAAAGGCCTGAAAGGGGCTGTAGAAGAAAACAAACTCGTTTGAGTAAGCATTGGCAGTTTCAGAATGTTTTATACGCTTTGGTCAGCAGCCTGGATATACTATTTAGATGTTGCTTTGCTGATTGACTCCAAATAAGTACTCCATAATGTAATTTCGTCAGGAGAAGTTATTTAGAATAAGTTTCATGATGTGCGTTGGAAAAACCAGGCCATACGATGGTCTATGATAAGACCACGATATTTCATTTCTAGCACTCCTTTGTTCTTTTGCTTAAATACAATATATTTTGTCTTTGTAGTGTTCAATACTAGTTTGTTTTCGATTTACCACTGATGGAATTTTTCTGGATCCTCGTTGATAGTTTTCTCAACGGCAGTTTTTTCTTGTCCTGAATAAAGTAGAACTGTGTCATCAGCATAGAATGTGTGATATTGCGGCAGCCCACATGTATTTAGATTATTTGCGTATAGCAAGAACAAAGTTGGGCCAAGTATTGAGCCTTGGGGAACTCCTGTTCCGATCGCTCAGGACATTGTTGATTAAATTTCTCTGCAATCTTCCCTCAACGTAACTTCCCTGAATATCATACGATTCAAGTTTACGAAGCAAGAGGTCATGATCAACTGTATCAAATGGTTTTTTCAAATCTACGAAAATTGCGATGACATAATCATCTCTATCAAGTCCTAGATTGATGAAATGAGTGACAGAATGTAGGGCATTCAAAGTACTCTTGTTCTTTTGAAAACCAAACTGATATTGGCTTACGCTAGAGTTTTCAACTAAGAATTATGTCAATCGATTGTTTAGTATTTTTTCAAATATCTTACTAAATCCCGTCAGCAGCGCAATCGGGCGATATTTATTCGGGTCGAGATGATCACCGCCCTTAAATATAGGAACTACTTTTGCAAGTTTTTCTTCTTCCGGAAATGAGCCATTTCTAATATGCACGTTCATAAAATTTGCCATAAGCTCGGCTATGTCCTCCTTGATTATACTAATCTCATTAATCGTGATGACTGGCGCCGTATTCTCTTTCAATATAAATAAATATATATATATATATATATATATATATATATATATATATATATATATATATATATATATATATATATATATATATATATTGTTACATGTACAAATAATAGAAGCCAGGTGTGAAGTACCTGGGGCTACTGATCGACTCGAAGATGAGTTTCTCTGAGCAAATCAGGGCAACGGCTGAGAAGGCTGCTTCGGGAATATCGGCCCTGAGTCGACTTATGGCCAACGTAGGGGGACCCAGCCCATCAAGAAGACGCCTCTTGATGAGTGCTGTAGGGTCAGTGCTACTGTACGGAGCAGAGATACCGAAAACGTTTGGCACAGGTACAGAGAAGAGGAGCACTGAGGATTGCATCTTCGTATCCAACAGTCTCCGACTTGGCGGTGAGAGTGATTGCAGGCGTGATACCTGTCGCCCTCCTTGCTAGAGAGCGCCGCGCTATTTACCTGCGCCGAAACGAGGATGCAAGGGAGATAGTTGTCTGCGAGGAGAGACAGCGCTCGCTCAACGATTGGCAGCAGTCTTGGGTGAATTGCACGAAGGGAACCATGCCTGAAACTGACGGATGTGAGACCGTGGCTAAATCGAAGGCATGGTGAGACTGACTTCTATCTGACCCAGCTTTTGAGCGGGCACGGGTGTTTTCAGTCTTACCTGCACAAGATCGATAAGTCCCGGTCTCCCGATTGTCGGGTTTGCCCAGGAGAGGAGGACAATGCCTGTCACACATTTTTTGCGTGTACAAAATGGGTCAGGCTGCGAAGGGAACCCTACAGGGAGACGGGAGAGCTCACCCCGGATAATATAGTTGCGGTGATGCTCGAATCGGTTGACAAATGGAACCAGGTAGCACATTATGCTCGGGCAGTCCTAAAATATAAAAGGGACTCACAGCAGCCGGGGGCGCTGGGGCTGCGGGATCGATCTTCTGGCATTTCCTCTTCCCCGCTCCCCTCCCGCTAGGAAAGGGACTCCTCAGCTTGAAGGCGCCCTACGGCGTAACAAAACGAGACCTGGCCCGAAGTAATGTGTCAAACGGTTCCAGGCTGGGTTCTCAGGTTGATAGGGGAGGTGTTTAGTGGGTAGTCCAGTCGTGCATGGGAGTCCCACACTCTGTGCATAAATAGCATTCACCTCCCTACCACAAAAAAAAAGATGTCTATACGTAAAATGTGGTGACTTTGAGGCGTCTTTTTGTCGTCTTCATGCTATCTGGGTATCAATTCCGTTTTTAGGCGCGAAAGACTCGCCTTCATCCTCTTACGTCAGCCCTTTACAATGGTTAAAGGTTTCAAGCGAACACTACAAGGAGCTGTAAGTAGGGTTTGGTAGCAGAGCTGTCGGTGAAAATATAGTTATTGACATTTCTCGGCATTTAATGCCTCGTCATTGTGGAGCCAGCAAACCCAATGTTCGAAACCAAGTCCCTTACTACTATTTGTCCCTTACTGACTATTTTAAAATGCTCATCTTCTTTGATTTCAATGAACTTTTATGCTTCAAAGCTTCTTTAGAACCAAATGTGGCTTGAATATTCTGCAAACAGATTTGTGCGCCGCTAAATTCCTAAGAAAACATCCATTACAGCCGCATTAAAAAATTTAGTTTTATTGCTCTATAAACAAAATCATATGCTTGCTCCCTTTTCCTGGTATTCTATTTCACTTGTAGAGTTAATAGACACACTTTTTAATATTGTTATTCCTGGAAGATATTCTTCGAAAATTAGTAGTTTTGTTGTAAACGTGAAAAAATGAAATGAACCTGTCAAGGAATCCTATTGCAACATATCCCAAAATATTTAGAATTACTAACCATCCTTCACCCAAGATTTTCTTCCTTATCGCATCCTGCATAGGTCAGCTCGACGAACTATCTTATCCTTGTTCAATTTTGCTGCATATATCATCTATTGTCATTTGTTTGCGCATTGTTCGAAGACATGCAATTTTTACCTTAAAAGGCACAGAACAAAAGATCCGAAGGAATAATCGTTTTTCAGTTTTCGGAAAAAATCTTGAAAGCATTGAAGTTAAGATACCGTCAGGATATAGAATGTGATTTTCTCTATATATTTTCTAATTGTTATAGATGCACCGAGGGTCACGGAAATAACTGTGCTCTGTAACATGTCAATTAGATGACCAGCTCGATCTTTCGGCAACAAGTTATGTTCAATGCTGCCTGTGATTTTTTTCTGTGCGAATTTTTTTTCATTTGCTATATCCTTTTGAAAGTGTTTTGAACGACGTGAAACAGCTCAAATAGTGGAATGTTCAAAAGGCAAGCAACATGTCACGATGGGTAATTCGTGATTGGGATGAAAGGCCTAAAAGGATACTTGTCATTAATTTATGGTTGACGTTTTATTGTAGCCTCGGTAAGGTGATGAAGGTGAATGTTATTTAAAGGATGAGGAAATAGGTAGGAGATGATTATTGGAATAATTTCATGCTGCTTTGGGGGATGGTTTAAGCGAGAAGATGTTTTTTCCCAAAAAGATGCAGGAGTGGTTTTTTCATTTCGGAATAGTTTAAGGTTACTTAGTATCAGAACTGAATGATATAAAAATGTTTAGAGTCTTAAAAAGTTTAAAAACTTGCTCAAAGTGATACCAAGGAAAGGAAAAAGAAATTACAATCCAATTAGATTTTGTGTCTTTTTTGTGAAAGCAATAGCATCCTTTCTGAATTTCTATCGTTCCATCTGTGATGATAGATTTTGTTAGTCACCTTGGCTTTTGTGCGTGTGAAGAATTCCACATATTTCTTGACAAATCTCTATCATTCTAAGCGAATTCGTTGGCCGGTTTGCTTGATAGATTTTTATCTTCTGCTTGTTGAAAATTTGAATCGCAAAGTATCGGTTAACACGTTACCGCCAAGTCATTAATACCATTTGTCATACGAGTATGCCAGAATTCTGCTAAGTATATTATTGTAGTTCTGGTGCCTTTCTAGTAATAGGAAGTTAAGGTGGTTCTATATAAATTTATCAAATGGGTGAATCCATACTACTTTTAATTTTGATGAAACTTAGTGGTTATCTTTATTTTGATGTATTTGTCGTCATTTGATTGTTGGATGTCCTATTTTCGGTTCGCCGGTGCTAGAACTTGCCAAAAGTTTGGTTTTTATGCTATGTATGTTGTAATGTGCGGTCGAAATTTTTTTGGCATAAATGCTATACATATTTTTATTCAATTTTAAAACCATTAGATGGTAAATTTTGAGGAAAATACGAAAAATAATTTTATGTTCCTCTGTGAAAATATCGCCAAAATAGATTTTTCATGAAAGTAGAGGAGAAAATAACTCTCACAGAAATTCAACTAAAGCAGCTCTCGTGAAAAAAAAGTCACTTACATCTAAAGCCGCATGAAGCTACGCTACTGGCTGAATTCCTCCATCAGATTCTCCAGAACATTGGATCCGATTCCATCCAAACCTATTGTCGGATTGACTCTACCATTGTTAGAGCCTGGTAATTGGAAGACGTTTGTGACAAACCGGGTGATATCTACCCATCAGAGAAAATTCCGACTCCGATATAGCGAGGCATCCCCTCTGATACCAACTCCACCGGTACAGCCACCAGAGGTATAACTTCCTCGCGATCGAACAAGATATGGTGGAGAGGAATCTCTGCCCCTGACAAATGACCAATGTCAGGTTATCACGATATCACCACGAAATTGCTGAAGATAAACACCCTCTCTGTACAATAACGATCAAGTTCATTGATTGAACGAATTTTATTCGTATGTCGACTACTCCAGACTACTGTCACAGCATGTCCTCGCTCCGCGGTTCTAGATATATCTGACCTCAGAAAATCCAAGAAGCTTCCTTTTATTGATTCTGGCCTGTTCAAGAGCCGACCTACCAACCAGAAATCAGGGGTTTAAAAGAACAAGGAACCATTCACAAAAACAGTAAGTTAAAAGCGGTAAAACTAGCTATGGACGAAGGCAACGTACTATGAGTAAGAGACCAGCTCAGGCACGCTATATTACCCTAATATAAAAATATCCCATCTTACTACCCTACGGACATCACTGACTAGGTTTATTGTATCTCATTGCCACCTAGTCGCTTTTCATTCTGGTCCTACCGTTCTGAACGACTAAATTTGACGCCAATTTCGGGTATCCAAACACAATGTTCAAAAGTGGGAAGCCTACTGGAAAGCGAGAATTCGGAGTGGCCTTATGTATGGATAGGGAGTTCAAATTGCACGTTATTGATATTAAGGCAATCAATGAACGGTTGTATGTGATCCATATAAGACCGAAATTCTTCGAAATTTGGCTGATAAATCTACATGCCTCGACCAAAGAAAAGGACGAGAAAACGAAGGAAACATTTCACAATCACCTGGATCGACTATTCAACTCATTGCTGACAAACGACACAAAAACAATATTGTGGGTGATTTCAACGCCATGTTTGACGACTGGAGGATATTGCCTCCATGACGATACAAATGACAATGGTCAGCGTCTGATTGACTTACGTGTAGCAGAAATCCAGTCATATATTCAACTTGCTTCCCCCATCGACGCATACATAAAATGGCCTGGGTACCACTGGATGGCAACACACAAAACCATATCGACCATGTTCTGATCTAACAACGTTGGGCCTCGAGCATACTCGACGTCCGTACATACCGAGGAGCCAATTGTAACTCGGATCATTACTTGATCAAATTAACCAATCGCTATCGTAGGTCAAGGGCGTATTCGGCGAAGATCAGACCTCTTCAAAAATTTGACATCGAAAGGCTCCAAACTGCGAAAATGGCGAAAAATTTCATGGAGACCCTCGACAACTAGCTGGCTTCCATCCTATCAGATGCATCGCTGAAAACAAGCAGCGAGCTATAGGCAGGAGTGAAAGCGGCGATTAAGACCATGGCAGAACAGACGACCGGATATTAAGCCTGGCGCAAAAGAAATGATTGGTTCGATGATGAATGGAAAATGCGTTAGATAAGAAAAATGAGGCGTACAAAAGATATTTAGGTAGAAAAACCAGGACAAAGAGAGAATACTATGAAAACATCAGAAGAGTAGCGAATGGGATGGTTAGAATTAAGAAATAAAATACTATGACGACCAATTGAGAAGCATTGATGTAAGTCTAGCGAGCAACAACACAAGACAAACATACAAAGTAGTGAAATGCTTGAAACATGGTTACCAGTCCAAGACCACGCTCTGCCGTGATGATATCTGCAATATCATCGCTGATGAAAGTAGGCTTAAGGAAAGATGTACGTCACATTTCAAGAACCTCCTTAATCCTCCGCACAGCTGCAGAATACGGAGCTCATGGATATTCCTGGAGAGCTTCCGTTGACCCCATCAACTCTGGATGAACTTTGTTCCACCATCAAAGCCCAAAAGAATAATAAACCGCTGGGCAGCGATGAGATTCCAGTGGAGCATATAAAATATGGTGGCAACGGTGTTCAGAAACCCTTCCCTAAAGTCTTCCAGCACATTTAGTAACAGGAACATATGCCAAAAGAGTGGACCCAATCAATTATATTCCCTATCCATAAAAAAAGTGACAAGCTACAGTGTGAAAACTATAGAAGCATATCACTACTTTGTACGGCATACAAAATATTTTCGATAATCTTAAAAAATAAAGTCAGATCATACGCCAATAGTATTCTTGGGGACTATCAAGGTGGCTTTAGGACATATAGATCGACAATAGACCAATTTTATACTGTCAAACAGGTGCTTAAGAAATGCTGGGAGTTGAACATAGGCGTACACCAAATTTTCGTTGACTTCAAGCAAGCATACGACAGTATTGATAGTAACCTGCTGTACCAAATAATGTTTGCCTTGTTATCCCAGCCAAATAAGTCCGTCTTACTAAAATGGCAATGACGTCAGGTCCGCATCAATAACCATTTCACTAAAGCAGGGAGATGAGCTGACCCCATTGGTATTCAATTTGGCTCTGGAGCACGTCATCAAAAAGCTACCTGCTGATACTAGAGGTACATTATCATACAAGTCAAGCCAATTGGTGGCCTATGCGGACGACATCATCATTCTGTCACGGTTGTTAACGACCGCGAAAGAACTTTTCCTGAGGCTCGACAGCGAAGCAAAACTAGTAGGGCTACAAATCAATGAGAATAAAACAAAGTATATGACGCACTCGAAGGAAAATACCTCAAATGTCCAAAATATCACACTTGGAGAATACAATATCAAAAATGTGGGCAAATTTGTGTACTTAGGCGCCAAAATAACTAGAAATGCGGATGAAAGAGACGACATACGCCGAAGAATACAATTCGCAAGTAAAATATTATATTCAGTTTTGACGATTTTGAAGATCAGCTGCATACACAGGAAAACAAAGCTCCAAGTATACAAATCTGTGTAAGACCTGTGCTATGCTATGGGTGTGAAACATGAACCCGAATCCAAACATCCGCAACATACGGAACGCCTTTGAGTGACGGGTCCTTAGGCGGATAATTGGAGCCAGACGGGACCAAGGATGAATTCAATGCAACCATGAGATGTATAACATTTTTGATGAGCCGGAGTTCGCAACGATTGTAAAACTGCAGGAGCTGCAATGGGCTGGCCATGTGAATCGTATGGATGGACAACAGATACCCAGAAAGGTACTCGTTGGGAGAGCGGAAGGGCGGAGATGAGTGGGGAAACCGAGGAAACGCTGATTTGACTCGGTTGACGAATACAGTTCATCGCGGTCAACAGACCGAGATAGTTGAAGGCGATTGTTGTAGGAAGCAAAGGCCCGAGAGAAGAATGACTATCTCCTTCTGTTCCAGCCACAAGAAGAGTGGGCATTCGACTGCTGTTTCGCCATCTAAAGAATCAATAGGGCCTAGATGGGTAGGGAAAAGTATTTGCGCTACTCCATCCATCTTTTCTACGACATGTATGCAGGTTGTACTAGGGCACCAAGTTTCCGCATAACCAGGTTGCAGCCAAGGCCCCGCATTTTTTTCTGTATTTTGCCAGTAGTCCGCTTATTGGCTGTTTATCAGTTTTCGAAGGTATACTACATTCTCACCGACATGTGCGCTGCCAACCCATTGCATACCTTGTGTCGATTCTATGTCCGTTTTACGTCGAAGTTTGTGACTCTTCCTTCATCTTCCCGCTATTTTAGATGACCAACAGTACGCTGGAGGATTGCCGTGTCGCGGTCTCCGATAGGGCGTAGAAGCGCTGCAGCCACCAGACATGGTGATGCTCATCGTTGCATTCACTACATCTCAAGTTTCTTACTCTTCACTTCCTTCGAATCTCTCAGTAGCAGCGTACCTACCGTGAGCACCTCAATGAACTTTTCAATGTCCGTCCGCTCAATATTCCACCCAATCATGGAAAGTCCAGACCACGAGTGTCAAGCAGTATGTACTAATGATCACTGGCTCAGGTCAGCGTATCGCCGGTGTTCAGAATGGCGAGCTATATCCTAGCCACAAATCTAGAACTCGTTTTCCCCGCGGGTCAGTTTCAGGCATGGTTCATTCGATTGCTTGAGCATTGAAGTCTCCCCCAATGAGCGCGTTGCCATCTGCGTCCTCTAAAGCATGAAACTTAGCTTGGAAAAATGATATCGGTCCTGAAGAATGTAGTCTTTGAATACCAAACTCACACGGAACCATCCTGCCATCGATAGTCCATGGCACTTTAAGCAGTAGAGAGCTACTCTTATTCGTACCCTGCAGATGACCCACCCTGTTCGTATTTGCCTTTCCTCAGAAGTTGTTCGGCTTCCTTCTTTGTCAGGTCAGTGTCGGCAATACGTTGTCTCCTATTGTTTTCTCGTGTCAGCTTCATTTGAAGCCTGCTTAAGTTTGAGAGCTCTCTTTTTGTGGCCTCCTCTACTTAAACCAGGTCCTTGAAGCAGTCGATGTCCCGGATTTCGATCGTTCCCACTAGGTCGAGCGAGACTAGAGTTGCTTTTTTCTTGAGGGCCTTCTTGGCTGCATCGCAGAGTGCTGCTTTGTTATTGGCTTGTGTTCCAAACTCAATTTGGCAATGGCAATCGCCTTCGGGTGTTACGCTTCTTCTGATCTCCCGTAAGACATCTGCGCAGGATTGACCATCCTTGGGTTTCACCAGTAGTGGCCGACGCAGGGGGTCTTTATTGTGGCTCCTTTCGTTTCTGCTTCCCACCTTGTGCTTCTTTTTTTTGAGAATATAAACGAACTCTATTTTCTTTTTATCGGTTTGCTTAGATGCCTTTGTCTTCGGGCCTTGTACCTCTCTTGATCGCTCGTAAGACATTTGCGTAGGATTGGCCATCCTTGGGTCTTACTAGCAGTGGCTGGCGCAGGGGTCTTTGTCGTAGCTCCTCTCCTTTCTGCTTCATACTTTCTGCTTCTTTTTGTTGGGCATCTATGCGAACTTTATTTTCCAGAACCTTAAGGAGGAGCTTTTTGCGAGTTTACTTAACTGCCTTTGTCCAGTACTGTCTGGAACCCCTAGTCTAGCGGCCCAAGCACATTAAGAGACTCCTGTTTTCCCCTTTTCTCTCGGTCTCCATCGACTGGACTAGAAGCTGCTCTTTTGATGGTGTTTGGTAGTGTAATCTTCGCGACCTAGGTACCTAGGCCTCCGCTCTTCTTGGGTCTTCTACTCTTCTTGAGCCTTCTGCTTTTCATCTGCCTTCAGCCAGCTCCAATGGTAATGCCCAATGCGGCCTAGGAGCTCTTTTATTTCCAGGAGCACGTTTGTTACACTTTTGCTGATGTTTCTCTTCAGAATGCTTCCCGCTTTTTACATTAGCCTTTTTCCTGCTGGCGTACAGGGGCTTTTATACTGATCAGCTTTCTTCTACTGATCAGCTATCTTCTGCTTCAGTTTCCAGACGCACTGTTTCATTCATATTTTTGGCGATGTCAGCAACGTCACGAAACAGCACTTTTCTCTTTTCGTTTTCTGGCACCATCTATTTTTGACCTCGGGGTGGTTCTTTATGCGCTCTTCTCGTGTGGGTATTCCAGAGTGCACGCAGTTTTTTACTGTATCCAAACGCCATAAATATATCCGACTGGAATGTGTTCCCGAAGCCTTTTCATTCAGTCGTCCATTTGTCTTCGTTCATTGTTGTTTTTGGTGAGTTCAGAGAAGCTACATCTGTTAGTTCCCCCCTTGCTGCCATCTGTGTAGTCCCTTTTTTGGTCCCAGGGTTAAATTTGCAGAGCAGGGAGGCCATGCGAGGTTTGAGACCAGCTCCTATATGGATAGGTGCTCAGAGCCAGACTGGTGCTAACGGGGAATTTATCTCAAGCGAGCCTACACTACCAACTTAACGGTGCGAACTTTGGACGTATTCCAAGGCCTTCAAAGGTTTTAACAGGACAAAGAAGGCATGATACTTAAATTGGAACCATTCCCGCGTTAATGTTACTTCGGCGATACAGGGCGATGCAAGAAGGTACAAAATATTATATCCGCCAAACCAAAATGTCAGTTCCAATTTGACGTCTTATTCGTAGTCCACTGATCGTTGCTAGGTCGTAGTCCACGGAGCCATATTACAAAAATCTCCACTTCCTTAAGCACGCGGAGATGGCATTCCCCGAAGAATAGCTTTCAAGAATACTTTTGTCAGCCACCACTCATTAATCATTCGTTGCTAAAACAAGCAATAACCTACTATTAAGGAGGAAGTCTTGGTAACTTGGTTTTGCAGTTTGAGAGAATTGCGAAACATGAGCAAAAGCTTTTATTATCTAATAAGAAGCTCTTGGAATTCCTTATCAGGTATCCTGGCTTAATGCTTAAAGGTTCATACCTAAGAGAGAGTAAGGATGATCAGTATTGGAGATATACAAATCGAATCGAAGCCAGCGGTGAAGTACCTGAGGCTACTGATCGACTCGAAGATGAGTTTCTCTGAGCAAATCAGGGCAACGGCTGAGAAGGCTGCTTCGGGAATATCGGCCCTGAGTCGACTTATGGCCAACGTAGGGGGACCCAGCCCATCAAGAAGACGCCTCTTGATGAGTGCTGTAGGGTCAGTGCTACTGTACGGAGCAGAGGTATGGGGCGACGCTCTCAGCAAGGAGGTATACCGAAAACAATTGGCACAGGTACAGAGAAGAGGAGCACTGAGAATTGCATCTTCGTATCCAACAGTCTCCAACTTGGCGGTGAGAGTGATTGCAGGCGTGATACCTGTCGCCCTCCTTGCTAGAGAGCGCCGCGCTATTTACCTGCGCCGAAACGAGGATGCGAGGGAAATGGTTGTCCGTGAGGAGAGACAACGCTCGCTCAACGATTGGCAGCAGTCTTGGGGGAATTGCACGAAGGGAAGGTGGACTGCGCGCCTCATCCCGGATGTGAGACCATGGCTAAATCGAAGGCATGGTGAGACTGACTTCTATCTGACCCAGCTTTTGAGCGGGCACGGGTGTTTTCAGTCTTACCTGCACAAGATCGGTAAGTCACGGTCTCCCGATTGTCGGTTTTGCCCAGGAGAGGAGGACAATGCCTGTCACACATTTTTTGCGTGTACAAAATGGGCCAGGCTGCGAAGGGAACTCTACAGGCAGACGGGAGAGCTCACCCCGGATAATATAGTTGCGGTGATGCTCGAATCGGCTGACAAATGGAACCAGGTGGCACATTATCCTCGGGCAGTCCTAAAATATAAAAGGGACTCACCGCAGCCGGGGGCGCTGGGGCTGGGGGATCGCTCTTCTGGCATCTCCTCTTTCCCTCTCCCCTCCCGCTAGGAAAGGGACTCCCCAGCTTGAAGGCGCCCCACGGCGTAACAAAACGAGACCTGGCCCGAAGTAATGTGTCAAACGGTTCCAGGCTAGGTTCTCAGATTGACAGGGGAGGATATCCTCCATGGGAGTCCCACACTGCCAGACTCGGCGGGCGTAAATAGCCTTCACCTCCCTACCACAAAAAAAAGGTTCATACATGGTTAGATTGTCATTTTACATTTCTGAAGAAGTCACTACCATTTTCTGTGAATCTCTTTTTGAATATTCGTGATTTGAGTCTAATTTCCTGTCAGAAAAGGCCAATAGAATGGGTGCATAATTATTTTAATAAAAATTAACTTTAATTACAAAAGAAACAACTTTTTTTAAGTTTACTAAAATCAATGAACTTTGAGTTTTGAGCATTCTCTCTAAGAAAATATGTACATTTCCTGCATGATGCCTGAAATCTCGGAATGATTAATTCCATACTGCCATAGCCCAAGAGAATGCTACCGCTGCCGATTACCGGAACTCTCGTCTATGGAAACGGGAAGTACTGATAATGGATAGAAAAGCTTTTTGTTTGAATCCATCGAAACAAAATACCTTCTAGCTTATCGAATTTCAGTTCCGAAGTAAGATCAAATTCAAATTAAATAAAAAAGTGTAGCCGAATTATGTAGTGACAAGAGAGCGACAACTCTTTAATTACTTTCGTGTCTTAAGACACCCCTATGTATATATAGTATGTACATATGCACATGCTATGGTTCGCATAATGTCAAAATTATAGATATAAATATCTGACAGTCGTGGTTTCATCTTTTCCAACAAATTACATGGAAAGTAAAATAGATAATTTCTTGGTTTGCATGTTGAGGGTTGTTTCCTCAAAATTGAACAACGGAAAATGATATTTTCTGAAAGGATAATATTACATCTATTTTGAAATGTTTGCTAGCATTTAGTAAAGACACGGTAGCGTATGGTGACAATATGTAAGTGGCGATGATAAGTATATAATTTTGTGTGAAATTTCTGTTCGCATTTTTGAAAGTTTTGATCCGTTGAAAATCAAAAGAGGAAAACAAGAAAGGCAAAAAGAAAAATCTTGCCTTAAAACATGTTAGTAAGAATGAAAGATTCTTTGAAATGGATGCATATGCAACTTATACCTGTAATATTGGTACAAAATTACTTATTGGCATTTCTTCCCAAAATTGCCTTATTTGGTGTTTTTTTAACTAGGTGATTTTAATGCAGGGTGGAACGAAGGGGAATTCGCGCAAAATTTATGCATCCTCCCTCGCGATTGAACACTTATGGTCTGAAATAAACTATGGAGCTAGATATTTATGAATGCAAAGACCTTAAAAGCAAAAAGTTGCTCAACTTTGTTAACAATACTATGATTTTTTTAGCACTAAAGCCTCTTTTGGGGTTAGAGCTTCTCATTATCTTTATAGAATGTATCGACAATCGAGAAGGTGATATGATCGGTACCACGCTTTGACCGTGTCCGTCCCTTCAGTTGCCATACGCTTCCCACTTCTTCTGTTGTAGTGAGGTTAGATATCACTGGTGGATCCGGAACACAAACATGAATATCCATGATATCCACAGGGCCGATGAGCTCGTCTAATTTCCACGCCGTCCTGATTGAATGTAACCGCATTTCCATACTTGACCGACTGTCTAATAGAGAAAAGTTGATGGCGAGCTTCGAGTACGTACGAAATGTCATTTAGAGTCGCAGGTAACCATCTTTCACCTACTGGTGTCTTGATGTTAATTTTTCCCTGATCCGTATGCAAGAATAATGTCTTTGGCAATGGTACGAATACGTTGCGGGACTGGAAACTTCTCTCGAACGCAGTGAAGTGCTGTCTATTTGCCCTCATATGATGCGGTGCGCCGGAACCCCAAACCCATGAGTCTGCAGAAGCGAAGTCTGCATTTACTGCTAAGCTCATTGCGAAGGACGAACCTGATTTACTGCTTTTCAGAATTCATTCGGAATCGTTGACATTTAAACTAGCCGTTTTCTGTCAAATTTTCTTGCTATACAAACATGCTCGCATTTTTCCTGATTTATGGTGCTACTGATTTTCCTGCGGCGAAGAAAGCGCCAGGTGTCTGTGGTGTTTCCTGCATCAACAAATTTTTAATCGAGGGCAAATTTTCAACATGGTCAGTTTCTGGAACACGATACCAACTTGACCGATAATATTGATACTCAGAACCAAGTGTTTTGAAAATACGATGACGCAGCACTGACAACGGGAGTTGTGCTTTCGGGTTGACTTTTCGTAATCCCGCAAGTGTGTCATCAAACACATTAGCTAGTTGGGTAGCATGTTTTGTGATGGAAGTGGCGCAATCTTCCGTGATCTTGAAGAAATTATTAAACAATGATTATAGTCGCTATAAAGACGATTGCTGAAATACCGATTACCACTTTACTCAAATTTCTGTCGCGTCAGTTTTCCTGCGGACGTAGATCGCCGCTTCTTCATCGAGGGCTGAGTATACGAGCTGCGCGCGCATTGTCTTGTTGGAGGGTATCGCGTTGTTCATCGGTGCCATCGGGTGCACTCGTGTACCATCGATAATGAAAGAAAGACACTTTCAAACTCACGACTTTCATGCTTCCCACTGTTCATCGTTTGCTAGTTTGCGAATGCCAGTCAAAATACGACTGTTATCGTCTGAACGATCGTTTACTGCGTCGACCTTTTTTTCGTATCTCTTGAAAAAGGCCGATACGTGGATTCTTTATCTGAAATTCTCGAACTTCAAACGCGTACGCTATCTGAACCCAGAACCTGAGAAGGTGGAATAAAACTCGAACGAAAACTATGGAGAAAACCACATTTATTTTAGTCAGTTGGCTTGAAAAAAGAAACACACTAGCCGTAGCACATTACAAGTACTGCCACTTCGCAACAGGGTTGCCAATAAACAGAATAATGATAATTTCATATATTAGAAATCTAACACACATGAGAAATGTTGTTGAGTTTGTATCTTCAACACACACCGAGTAAATCAATGAACAACAAGCTCTTGTCACTTCTGACCTTCCAAACAGCAACGACAGCAACCATGAAACGATGCACTAATTACTTTTACGTATATGCCTTGCGGAATCATTGTTGAAGTTCTTAAACCTCGGAATAGGCCTGATTAATATACGTTGAAAGTTATATTATCAGGGCTCCACAATATACCCTATGAAGAACTTTTTTGGTAAGGAGGGCAATGCCATTTACGTACTAGAGTATGGGTCTGCTATTCTCACTAACGACTGGACTACTTACTAAACACCTCTCCTGTCAACCTGAGAACCGAAAAAACCACGACTGCCACGAAAAAAGTGGGACAGGCTGCGACAGGACCTATACAGGAGACGCGAGAGCTCACCCCGAATAGTATAGTCGCGGCGACGCTTGGTGCGTTTGTCAAATGGAACCATGTGGCACATTATGCTCGGGCAGTCCTAAAATATAAAATGGACTCATCGCAGCCAGGGACGTTGAGCCTGGGGGATCGCTTGTCTGGCAGCCCCTCGTCCTCCCTCCCCTCCCGCTAGAGGAGGAATCCCCCAGCTTGAAGTTGCCTAACGCCGTAGTAAAGCGAGACCTGACCCGAATTGATGTGCCGAACGGTTGCAGGATAGGTTGGCAGGGGAGGTGTTTAGTGGTCGCTCGTGGGTATTGGAGCCCCACACTTAGATTGCAAATGGCATTCACCTCCTGACCTCAAAAAATCTGAAGGTGTTAAAAATAGCTCAATTGAATCATTTATATCTACCTAAATGCCGAAAACTGGGCCTACAACTAAATCGATTCTAATGCAATTTTTCTCCAGGAAAGTAAGCAGTTTCTGGCAAGGTGACCAGCTTCTCCCTCATCAAAAGCTGCCACTGCCAATCATCCCCGGGCAGCTTGACTGCAGTTAATTTATTGAAGTGTGCCTCCGCTTACGGTCTTCCAGTTTGGTCCGTCTTTCTGTCTGCTCATCCGTCTGTCGAGAGTCTCATAATACATGTTTTTGCCCTGTGTCCAGCAACAAGCGTCTCAACATTATTTATCTTACCGATTGAGCGTCACTTATGCGGTAGATGATCTACAAGCCTGGACCATGGATAGAGCCCTGAGCGACACCCAAAGTAATTCCCATCCTCCGCTGATCTTCTTTAGTGCCATAGTACAGGGTATGGTCCTTCTATCTGAAGGACCATACTCATCCATCCTCATCAGATATTTCGTTTCGTTGAAAGGATTTTCGAATGCTGCCTGAATATCCGTGCATCGGATGGAACTGCTATGTGTCTCTGCGCGCTGGACCGAGCTCACTACTTTCCTGATAACGTCGATAGTGGGGTGACGTACTCTAAACTCATACTGCCGTGAAGGTAGGTCCCCGACAGCATGAATCGCATCAGCCGGTCTTCCCCTTTTGAGTTTTTTGAGCACATCCCCGGCCGTGTCCAATCGACACAATGAGCGGTTTGCAGACGGCAACTCGGAATATCACTTCCTTTTGCTGATCAACACAAGGCTCGCTACTACCCAGTGCTCCGGGAATCACGAAGGCTCACGTAGGCAAGCATTGAACATACTGAGCAGCAAGTCAGAGCAACAGTGATAGATAGAGTTTCATTTTCGATCGCTTTTTTTTGGAAAAAATCCCGCATAATCACGTCCATCTTTTCCGCCGCGAGCTTCCGCATGACCAGCTTGTAGCTCGAGCCCCATGGATCCCTTTTCATATTCTTCTTCTTCTTCGTAGTACTAATCCCCTCTCAAGCCTTCGCTTCCTGCAAATAGCGCCTCCAACTGTCCCGGTCCATTGACCGCGTCCTGTAATTTCGAAATGCGCGCAGCAATAAACTGTCTTTGTCGACCGAATCAGACCAGAGTTTCCTCGGTTTCCCCACTGGTCTCCGGCCTTCAGTTCTCCCAACAAATACCTTTTTGGGTATCCGTTGTTTATCCATACGACTCATGTGTCCAACCCATTGCAGCTTCCGCAGTCTTACAATCGTGGAGACCTCCAGTATTTTTCGGCGTATTTCGTGTCTTTTATTACTGGTTCTCGTTATTTCGTTGTTTAAGTATACTAAATCGCTCACATTCACGATACTGCATTCGCCAAGTGTGATACTTTGTGTAAATGAGGTATTTTTCCTCGACTGTGTCATGAGCTTTGTTTTATTGTCATTAATTTGTAGCCCTATTAGTTTTGCACTCTTTCGGCAGATGTTCTTGTTCCAAATGTGCTGGATGACTTTGTAAATTGCTTTATGAATACTGCTGCCACCATATTTGATGAGCTCCACTGGAATCTCATCGATGCTCCGCGCTTTATTATTCTTGCGGGCTTTGATGATGGAGCAAATTTCATCTAGCGTTGGTGGGGCCAATGGAAGCTCTCTGCAGATATCTATAGGCTCTGATGCTCTGGAGCTGTGCGGAGGATTAAGGAGGTTCTGGAAATATGATGCTCATTTTTCCTTAATCTTGGTATTGCCGATGTTATCACGACATAGCGTGGTCTTGGGCTGATAGCCACACTACAGGTTTTAAACTACTTTGTATGCTAGTCTTGTGTTGTTGCTCGCTAGACTTACATCAATACTTCTCAATTGGTCGTCATAGTATTAACTTTTCTTGATTCTAATTAACCTATTCGCAACTCTTCTGAGATTTTCATAGTGTTCTCTCTTTGTCCTGGTTTTCCCACCTACGTATTCTTTTTGTCCAACGCATTCTGGCACTCATCATCCAACCAATCATTCCTCTTGCGTCGGGCTTGATGTTCGATCGTCTGTTCTCCCACGGTCTTAATTGCCACTTTCACTTCCATTCAGAGCTCGTTGCTTGTCTTTAACGATGCGTCTGATAAGATGGAAGCCAGCTGTTTGTCGAGAGTCTCCGTGAGGTTTTTGGCCACAGACGCCGTTTGGAGCCATTCTATGTTAAGTTTTTGTAGCGGGCTGGTCTTCGCCGAATACGCCTTTGACATACAACATCTATATGTTAATTTGATCAAGTAATGATCTGAGTTACAATTGGCTCCTCGGTATGTACGGACGTCAGGTATGCTCGAGGCCCAACCTTGTTGGGTCAGAACATAGTCGATCTGGTTTTGTGTGTTGCCATCTGGTGATACCCAGGTCATTTTATGTATGCGTCGATGTGGGAAGCAAGTCGAACGTATGACTAGATTTCTGCCGTATGCAAAGACAATCAAGCGCTGGCTGTTGTCATTTGTTTCATCTTGCAGGCCTATATCCTCGAGTCGTTCCCCGACGAGATAGCTCATTGCCAACCTTAGCGTTGAAATCTCCTAGAATTAGTCGACTAGTCTTTCCAGATGATTATACACCATTCCCATCTTTTCTTCGTCCTTTTCTTCGATCGGGGCATGAACATTTATCAGCCAGGTTTTGAAGAATATCGCTTTTATACGGATCGCACACAAACTTTCATTGACTGCCTTAATATCAATAACGTGCGATTTGAACTTCCTATGTGCAATGAACGCCAATCCGAATTTTCGCTTTCCAGTAGGCTTTCCACTTTAGAATATTGTGTGCAGTCTCATGTCTTGAATATCATTTCCAGTCCAGTTCGTTTGCTGGATTGCCAGTATGTTTAATTTATTTTGACTGGCTTCTTGTAAAAGATCCTTAACAGCGCCAGTGTGATTGAATGATCTGACATTCCAGGATCCAATGCCATATTCCGGTTTACATTTGGGGGGTCGTTGCCGTAAGTCCAATCTATTCCGCGGCCCTTCTGCAGGTTTGCAAACATTGTGGGGTATTACGGGGACAGGGAGTTAATCCGTCGCTCAACCTCCATACCGGTGGCATGGTTACTACTTCGATTCCGTTTTCAGGCACGAAAGGCTCACCACCATCCTCTTACGTCCCTACAAACGACGTACTCGTATAAGTAGAATTTAGTAGAGCTGTAGATGTATTTACAGTTCATATTATTTCTCGGCATTGAATGTCCCATTATCGGGGAACCAATGAATCCAATGTGCGACCTCGAGAACATTTCCTACCATTTGCTCGTGTGGGGTTAAGTATGAAGAATTATGGAGGCTGTGGATTGGGGAAACAAGGGACTCCTTCCTTCTTTCTCAAAGGGGCTTGGGACCGTCTACGTAGAAGTTCCCTTATCGTATTGGCCATCCGATTTTTTTCAGCAGCTGGCCTTGATTTTGTTGATAAGTTTCCGAAGTCGAACTTTGTGCATTCCATTTCCGAGGTCCGTGCCTGCTGGGCCTTTTGTCTGGGTTGTCACATCCACTCCGGTGTCTAGCAATTGCAGATGACCACCATTGCGCTGGATGGCTTGCCGTGTGGGGGTCTATGACGAAGCATAGAGGACTTGCAGGTAGCCGTGATTTTTTTTTTCGGAGGTGAATGCCATTTATGCACAGAGTGTGAGACTCCCATGCTCGCAAGAAGGCGACTGGAATACCCACTAAACATCTCCCCTCTCAACCTGAGAACCTAGCCTGGAAACGTTTGACACATTACTTCGGGCCAGGTCTCGTTTTGTTACGCCATGAGGTGACTTCAAGCTATGGGACCCCCTTCTAGCAGAAGGGGAGAGGGGTAGAGGAAGTGCCAGATAAGTGATCCCCCAGCCCAAATGCCCCCGGCTGCTGTGAGTCCTTTTTATCTTTTAGGACTGGCCGAACATAATGAGCCACCTGGTTCCATTTGTCAATCGATTTGAACATCACCGTAACTATATTATCCAGGGTGAGCTCTCCCGTTTCCCTGTAGAGGTCCCTTTGCAGGCTATTGCATTTTTTGCATGCAAAAAATGTGTGGCAGGCATTGTCTTCCTCTCCTGGGCAAAACCGACAATCGGGGAACCGTGACTTACCAATCATGTCAGACTGAAAACACCCATGCCCGCTCAAAGCTGCGTCGATTTAGCCATGGTTTCACACCCGGGATGAGGCGCGCAGTCCCCCTTCCCTTCCTGCAATTCATGGCTGCGAATCGTTGAGCGAGTGCTGTCTCTCCTCGCAGACAACCGTCTCCCTCGCATCCTCGTTTCGGCGCTCTCTAGCAAGGAAGGTGACAGGTATCACGCCTGCAATAACTCTCACCCCCGAATCAGAGACTGTCGGATACGGAGAGGTTACCGTGATAGTACCCATAGTTAGGTTCTTCTCATCTATAGCTGCTAGACCTCCACTCCCCTGTAACATCAACAACCGTGCCATGAGCATATCAACAATCTTCTCAATGTTATTCTTCCCAGTTATCTTACCGCGAGTGGGAGACTGAATGACGGTCAATAATCTCAAACACTAAACACTGGTGATAACTGGCCGGGTAGTTCTCTAGAACTCTCCAGTTGTGTTGCTTTAGTTCTGGGAACTTCGAAACGAATGCCACATCTGGGATGGGTCCAACCCAGCCCCACCGGCGGAAATTAGGGTGATTGTCGGCTTTTATTTTATTCGTAAACTGCTCCAGCAGGATTTGGATTTCAGTACTACGGTGCAAGTTTATTGCAAGATACGGATTATTACAGCACTGTTTTGGCCTTGGCTGGGGTCTCCTTGAAGACCTGACATTTCGGTGTCCCTTGGATGTACCTAAGCTTGTCCACGGTAAGGCCTGTGTCGTAAAATAAGTTACAATGTGTTTCACCCGTGCATCGTTCATTTGGTGCCCTATTTCCCACACTTTTAGCACAGTGAGCTCTTATCAGGCACATTGTATCCTTATGCAGCATCCCGAGTAGAAATCAGCTTAGGCATACCTAAACGGGCATTACGGCCTAATGTGGAAACTGTGAGGCTTGCCTAATGAGAGCCTAATGAGGCATGAATAACTTAAGCAATTTTGAAAATTTCTCATTTAAGTGTAACGTTTAGAACGGAAAAAATGATCAAACAAAGTTTTGCAATTTATTGTGAGACTAGCGATTTTAATTTTTTGTCAGTTTAGGCATGCCTAATGTGGATCTAATGGGGCCCTAATGGGGTATGCCTTATGCGGGCCAAATTAGGCATGCCTAAACTTGGTCGGTCTTGGAGTTGTTTAGGAAAACCCCATTAGGCCCCAATGCCGAACGTCACGCATTACCCAATCAATTCCTAAATACAACTTCTTTAGGCACTGATGGAGCTTTCCGCTTTAGGGCCTAATGGGGTTTTCCTAAACAATTTCTAAACAGAAAAATCTTTGCTGGGCAAAATGTAATCAACACTAACATTTCTTAGTAAGTACTTAGCATTTTACAAACATATGTCAAAAACGATAGTTGTACGAACACTCGTCAAAAACAGTAATTTTGCGATAGTTTGGCGTGAAGCGGTCGTTTTAAAAAAGTTTAACGAAAATTTTAATTAGGTTATGATAGTTTAATGAAAATTTTATGACAGTTTTACGGTCGTTTTACGGTTTGCTAACAATAACTCCGTTTCCTGTGCAACCATTTTCTTCACTTTACAAATAAAGCTCCAATTTAGGCGGTGATGGGGCTTGCCTAAACAGTTTCTAATTTAGGCAGTGATGGGGCGTATCTAAACATTTCCTAATTTAGGTGGTGATTGGGCTTGCCTAAACAGCCTAATACAGACAATGATGGATTTATGCGTTACGTTCGGCATCAGGGCCTAATGTGAATTTCTTATTTCACCTCTGCTAAGCATTTATTATGCCTCCTTTTGAAGAAAGTCAATAATTGCCTGCCATGGACAAGCTCCTTCCGTACCTCGGCACTTGCTTCTGCAATGAGCATTCAAATTCGTATTAAAACAGGTATAATCGGTTCCTGAGCCAATATAACGACATTATCAAACATAACATGTAAGTTCGAACGAAAGCAGCCATCTTTAGAACCACAACAATAGCAGCATCAACTAGTCGCGGAAGCGGCAGACAATTACTCCACTACATGAGAAACACTATGAAGCGAAAATCAATCGGCTGTAAGCCTACGTATACGCGCAAAAGCAATCGAACATCAACTAATCTAGGCGTGCAATTTAATTGACTGGCTCGTTGAAGTGACTGACGAGTATCGACTCAAAAGCGAAACTTTGAGTTGGGTTGTATCATCTGAAGATAGATTTTTCTGTTGAGAACGGTAGTTCAAGTGGAACTGCTAATGAGGGAACAGCTACAATATTGGTTGCAGCGAAAAATAAAGAAACCTACCCAGCAGATGTTGGCAAAACCTACTCGAAGAAGAAGTTTCATCTTTCTCGTTCGAATCGCTGAAAGACATAACCTGAAATTGGTGTCAAACACACCATTTATCCCTGCCCATGGTGCAACAGGCTAGCTCGGGAAATTAGTCATTGAAATTGGACAACCATAAATTATAATCTATTACCTCTAATTATCTAGCCGTGTTTAGCAGCCTTCAACAGTAGCGCTAACTAACGTACCAAGGAATCCTGAGCGGAGTGTAATACCATAGCAGCTTTGATGACCTAGTGCGTGACAATATAGACGATATTGACGCTGGTCTAGTTGCTAAAATATCAAACCAGTGATCAACATCATCAACTTGGAGCAACCAAGAATGAAGGACCGATGCTAAAAGTAAAATCAATAACATAGATGCAAAGCGGAATTTAAATTAAGCTCCAGAACTTGGTACCGCAAAGAGGAAATATAAACAAACGAAAGACAATTGACGGTTCGAGTAAATATAAACAAACAAAAGATAAGTGACGTTTCGATCATGCACTACTATCAACGTTAAAAATAAGACAGAAACCAGACAAATAAAAATACGGCGAAAAAGCTCGCAGTGAAACATGTTTTATTTTGAAGCTACGGATAGTCGAAGACCCAAATGTCCGATGGTGCCTCTGGAATCAAAAATTTCCTGTAATTTCTTGGATCTTGGATCCCACCCGACGCTAGAACGGATCTGATCATGGAGTAGGAGTTCTCTTCGTTTTGAAAACACGAGTTGGCAGAAGTTTTCGACCAGGGGAATCAATTGTGCTTTTGGATTCGCAAGAATAATATCCTACGAGCGATTAGCAATTACGGCGAAATCTAGAAGTTGGCAGCGACGAAAAGAAACGTTTGGCTGAGTTTTCGTTTTAATTCCTCCTTCAATTTTCCCAAGAATAATGGTTTCAATTCCAAAAGTGCATGTCCGAAAGAGTTACTGTTAATTTGTTCTGAAATTCACGCTGCGTGCAAAAGTCGAAAATGGACCACAAAGATCCAACCGTGATCAGCAAGAAATCGAGTGGTTAGCAATTTTGGCGCAATTTACCTTCTGGGCCTGTTGCGGAGACCAAAACGTGCGGCGAACACGACGAATAGCGGAAAGTTTACCAGTGGCCCCTGTCGAGGACAGTTCAGAGTTAAGGTTAGTTATGAATGTTGTTGTATATTTAGGAAACAATTTCTTCTATTGTCGATTACTTTCACTCGCCAACTCAAGGAGCACAGGGTGAGCGAGTGGCGCCAGACCCGGTGTTTGCTTTGGTGAACCATATTTTAACTCCGGTTAAGCCAGAAAATTCACGGGTAATGGCGTCTTCGACTTCACTCACATCCGCGATGCAATCAATGTGTAATATCGAGCGATGTCATAGGTTTCAGTGAGACTACAGTAACGCTCCTTTTTGACTGCATCATAGAAAGAGTCCCTGCTCATAACCTTTGGTCTGACTTCCATCAGGAGGCCGGGTAAACCGCACTGCTCTCATGGCAATTCGTTCCTCACTCGGCTTAACTGCTCTTTTTTACTTCTAACAGGGTATACTCGTAAGGTTACTTTGCTTCCTGTGAAGAATGCAGATCCTGCGTGGTTTCAACTGTTTTTTTATCCGCCTTTCATTTGATTACTTGACACCCCTCTTTCGAGAGGGTGTGCTTTTTGTCAACTATTTGACAGTATATATAAATCAAATAAACTTTGACAGTAGAATATATCCTTATATTACTTTAATGTTCTTGGATACAAAGGCTTTGCCATTTGCTCTTATGGCTTACAACCTCAACGGTTTGACAAGTAACTACGTTAAATCTTAAACTAAATCTAATCCTAATATAAATTAAATCTATTCCTACATCTAACCTAAAACTATAAGCTGTTTAGTACAGCATTCGATCTTATACTTATATTTATTCTTGAATAAGTTTTAATTTGTTATTCATAGGTATACATATTTGTTTTATGAAACTTATGAACTAACAAAATTTACATATGTGTTGTTTAACCCCGGTTTGTGATTAGTTCGCATGAAACGTAAAACACCGGTTTATTGGTGGTTTCGGAATTATTGGGATCATGGTGGTATATTTCAAGGATTTTAAAGGGACATAGAAAGTAGGGATTATTGGCAGTGATAGAAAAGTGCGCGAATGCATCGAAGAGGGTGCTCCCGTCACTTTTAAGGCGTTTTATAGTCGTGGAGAATCGAGAGTTTCTGTAGTACTTTTTATTAGGCCATCGGCACTTGGACCGGCGTTCCCTAACGATCTTCCTCTCGAAGATTTGGATTTCTTCAGTAGCAGTAGGCAAGATTGTCAGCCATGCTGAAAAAGCGTGATGATCGACCTAATAAGAGTTTTGTCATTGAGGATACTAACTTTTGTGCAGACTAACTTCGAGGAAATGAGGGGCAAAATAATTGCGGACGCCGCTTAAGGTTTATTGAGGGTTTCCTGGCGTGGCTGTTCACCTTAAGCCGATTATTAAGATGGACTCCAAGGTATTTGATATTTTCTGTGAGAGGCATCATTTCACCGGCAATATGTGCTTGCACATTCCTACTTTGAGACACGGTGAAGCGGTGCCCTCTCCCGCTGGCATTTCTAAAGCAGATCAGCGTCGATTTCCTGGCATTTATTTCGAGCCCCCAATCCTGTCGACATTGCGCGGTGTTATGGACAGGGTGCAGAAGCTTTATTTAGGCTATCGCTGGGAGGCTATGGGTGACAGTAAGGAGGATATCGTCTGCATACATTCCTATATCGATAGTCGAGCAGTTCGGGCGTGGGATATCGTGAAGGAAAAAGTTAAAAAGGGCGAGACCGAGGATAGCTTCTTGTGGGGCTTCAGAGTAGATAGGGATAAGACTTGAAGTAAAGCTCCCCAGTTTAATTTAGATGTTCTATCCGAAAGGAAACTATACAGAATTCTGAAGATTGCGAACGGACTGGATCACATTTTCAATTTGATCTTGAGACCATTGACTAGAGCACAGGCCACTGTGCACTTCTTCCGCCGAAGATTGCAGGTGAACTTATTGTACAATAGCATTACTGCTTGCTCCGTAGATCGTTCGGGTTCAAATCCAAACTGAAAATCGGGGTCAGGGGACTGGTAAAATTGTTAAGGTTACGCCGAATAATAATTTTCAAGGGGTTTGCCCATGTTCGGCAGCAATTGGCCGAAAATTATTGATGTTACCTTTCGCAGCCTGGTTTTGATATTGGAATGAGTTCGCTAATTTTCTAAGGCTTTGGAAAATAGCTGTTATTAATGCAATTATTGTATAATATCGTCAAGAAGAAAGAGATGGTCTTCCTACACTTCTTGAGTATTCTGTTCGACATGCTGTCAAGGTCATGATATAGCTTGCTATTTAAGGCGTTTAGGAGATCTCCTACTTCCGTTTTCGAGGTGAAAATTCCGGCGAAGGCTGGATGTCGCGGAGAAGATGCTATATTATAACTGGAGAATACAGTTAAATAGGATCCCCCGTATTCTTCCGTCGTTATTAGAACCTATGCTTTAGCGTTGTTATTCAAAGCTGTGTTGGAGGACTCACGCTGAAAATATAGTTATTTGAAATATCCTTCACATGCATTGATCTTGTCAGATTGGGCAGCGAAAACTTCATTCCCTCCCTTTATAAAGTGTTTCTCAATATCAATTTGGAACTCTTACAGCCTGGTCGCAGGGATCTCAGTCTGCTTTTGTAGAAGTTGTTGACTACGGATTTGACGCGTTTTTGCATTTCACAGGAAATGCTTGTTATTTGCATTTTGAGTTCCAAATACTCCTCATTTACCCGGTTAAAGTTTCGATGATGAATATGCTTATGACGTTGGAACATATGCTTCCAAGTTTTTATTAATTGAAGAGTCTCCTGAGTTAACATAAAGCGTGGTCCAACCAAAACGCACGATGTTCATTGTAAATAAAATAAAAATTTTTCCGAGAATTCTATTAATATTTTTTGTTATAATAGAAGGGTATATGGCAATTATCTGTGAAACAAAATATCGCCCAAATGCTCGCCAGGGCTACAGTGGCATACTTCTATCCGATGGTCCATATTTTCAATGACTCTGAGACATAATTGAGGTTCAATGTTGTTAATGTGCTGAATTATTTCATTCTTTAGCTCTTGAATTGTTCTTGGCTTATTGACAACGGTGTCAAATCACATGATCGTGGCGGCCAATTAACATCGCCACAACGTGAGATAACACGGCCATTGAATTTCTCACGCAAAAAAGCCATTATTTCGTTGGCTGTTGGTACCATCCTATTGGAACCGCATATCCTATTGGAACCGCATATTGTCCAGGTCCATAACCTCAATTTCTGGCCACAAGAAGTCCGTTATCATATCGCAATAGCGAACACCATTCACGGCAACTGCTTGGCCGTCCTCATTTTCGAAGAAGTACGGCCCGGTAACACCGCCAGCCCATAAGCCGCACCAAACAGTCACTCTTTGTGGATGCACCGGCTTTTCACCAATTACTCGTGGATTCTCATTTACTTAAATGCGGCAATTGTGCTTGTTAACGAATTCACTGAGGTGAAACTGTGCCTCGTCGCTGAAGATGATTTTCTTTGTAGAGTCACCATTCCCTTCTGTTTGTTCAACCAACCATTCGGCGTTTTGCCGACGCTTGAAATGGTCAGTAGGCTTCAGCTCTTCAATCAATTGAACCTTGTAAGCGTTTAAATGCAAATTTTTATTCAAAATTCGCATCAGTGATGTTCGTGAGATGTTCAATTGTTGGGCGCGACGACGAGCCCGAGGTTAATGGCTCTTCCGCCACAACATCGTGAAAAACAGCAATGTTTTCCGCAGAACTAACTGGGTGAGCATGGATAGCTGATTTCACATTTCCTACAGACTCCGTTTGCTGAAATTTACGCAGCGTTTTTCCGATTGTAGACACATTTGGTAGATTATGCTGACCAAAAAAATCACGAAGTGCACGAAATGCATTTTGATTTGAACGGCCATTTTCGTAAAAGGCTACAACAATCTTAACGCGCTGCTCAATTGTGTACCTGTCCATGGTTGAATTTGTCAAAGACTGAAACAAAGAATATCAAATCAAATTGGGCCAAAAACTTTACTTTAAGGTTGACTCACAATTAACATTGTGCATTATCGTTGAACCATCCTTTATATAAAGCGGGCTGCGTGGTTTCTGGAAGAGGCATGCTGGTCTAGACACTCTATACTGACAGATGTTAGTGTCGATATATGAGAGTCAAGTTCTGCGGTCGAGAGAATGATATTTTTCGGTGGGAGATTTGGAAGGAGGTCTTTGAGGTCTTTCCCGAAGTTTGGCCAGTATATGGAATTAAATGCTCTGAGGTGGACAAGTAGGAACTGGTATGTGTGACAAGTAGGAACTGGTATGTGTGATCTCTGGGTTATGTTGAGATGGAGGCCATGCTGGTCCAATAACGAGCTAAATGTGGAGCAAGTAAAAGGAATTGTAGGACCATTGAGGTCAGATTATATTATGAAGCTAATTTAAAATGAATTCCCTCCGGGAAACGTTGCGACCCCAGCATTTGCTATGGATGCTGAGAGAAGGGCGTCCGCATGGAGCCATTCGAATATGTAGTTCTCGTTGGTGTTCCTTGTAGAGTCCCCCAGTGTTCGTGTCTGGCATCAAGGTCTTCTCCGAGCATAAATGGCTCGTTGTATGAGGCTGTTGTGGGGATTTGGTTCAACGTAGATGTGATCAGGGAACCTAGATTGCATCGGAGGTATGCGGAGACAATAAGAACTTTGGCTGGGTTTCCATTGGGTCGTTTGGTTTTGAGAGTTGCTAGCGTACGTGAGGAATTATTTTGTTCAGGGGGATTTGATGGATATCTAAATCCTCCCAAAACAGTATCGCAATACCTTTGCCATGGTCGTTACGAAGCACATGGTAGTTCTCTACACAGAATTTGTATGGAGGGTTAGAGGAAGGATGTCGGGTTGGGAGGATTTGATCAAATCAGCGATGTAGAGCCTCTTACCATGTGAAATTAGGGAGTTGATATTTAGGGAAAGAGTGTTAAGTCTATTTGCAACCTTAAAAATTGAAATAGATAGAGAAGGCGTCAAAGTATGGTAGGAAAGCCCTTACCTTGGATAGAAGTTCAGTGGGAGAAACTCGCAGCCAGTCCATGCTTATCTTCTGTAGGTGCTCGAAGAGGTTGAGAATCGATGGAATCAGAGTGTGGTGTGGAGTTCCGTTTCTTAGGACTTCTGACTATGAGGTCCGGTTGGTAAGAGGAGCAAAGTGGTGTGGGCTTGTAGGGATTGGTGAACTATTTTGATAGCTGGGAAGCAATGAGTATAAGATCAGATGTGCCGCCCGTTTGGCTTTAGCTTCCATTGCTCTGTCAAAGAATCTTTTTCTTTCCGGGCTGCCGGAAAATTTTGCTGGATGTCCATGTGTCATACACATAGTGCAGAATGGAGCGGTTTCCGACTTTTCCATATTTTTCCTGGAGCAATTTTCTTAAGTATACTCCTCCCCACACGCTACACATCGCATGTTAGATCCACAATTGATTGACACGTGGCCGAATCTTTGACAAAGATAACATTAGACAAGATCATTCCTTTTGGGGCGTTTCCATACGCAGTTTTATTACTGCATTTTTATCTGCTTCTGATGCCACTGTTAGTCTAAATAAGTCCAAGTCGATCTTATTTGCCCTCGACCAAGCGATGGTAAATGGGCTGACAGACTCGAGACCCGCTGTTAGTATTTGGCAGGTTATGTCCTCTCGGACCGGCTCATCTCCAAAACCTGAGCTAACACCTCTTAAGATCACGACAAACCTTTTCTTTCTTTGGGGGTGAATGAATCCTACACTGCTTCGATGATCTTAAGGAGTTTCATGCTGTAGTCATGGGCCTCGAGCCTGTCCACTGTGATTTTCAGTTGGGAATTCGACAGCTTTGTTATTATGTATCCTAGACAACAGGGTGCGTCAACAAAATCCGGAGAAACTTCACATTAATTTGTTGCCTTAGTGGATCTCAACGACAGCAGTCATTTTTTAACATTTCGACTGAGTAGATGTGTGTACATTAGTGCGTGAATTCTAAATGGCAGAGTTAGTGCAATTGAGTGCAGAATACAATCGAAGAGCGGCGGTTATTGAAAGTTTTCGCCCTGGACAGTCGCCAAGGTATCCGAAATCCACAGTTTACGATATTGTTTAGAAGTATGCGGCTGCGGGAAATTGTGAGGAAGACTCTCTTCGTCCAACAAGGAAAACTTATGCGAAGGAGAAGACAGCAAGGACCTGGGAAGTTGTTCGAAGGGCTCACGACCTCATCTTTGAGGATCCTGGGAGCTCGCTTGGAAAAATGGCGGCCATATTGTGTGTAAGGGAGGCTTCCGAAGAGGACCTGAGGTACACGTCCTACATAATTAAGGTGCGGCAGATGCTGCCCGAGCTGCTAAAATAAAAGGAATTGCCCGCTGTCACTAGCTTCTGTGTTCACTGAAGAACGAAGCTGCAGGTCGCATCCAGTTCTGGCCTCCCAACACTATTATTTTTCACAAATTTGTCACTATTTATTTTTCACAAATGAGTTGAATTCTGCGTTGGACGATCAATTTGTCAATAAGCCTAGGTGATCATGAGCTTTTATTTTTATTAAGACTAGCGAAAAAGCAACGAGATAAATGAAATGCTAATTATGTTGTTTCTTAATTGCCCTCGTGGAGGCAAACACTCATCATATACGAACTCCCTCCAACCCTTCAAGTTCATTATCATTCCACGCTTCACACTTCTGAAGATACATTGCTTTTCCCACCGTTAAACTGGTTTGCAAATCAAAAACACGTGAGTAATTAAATTTAACCGCGAAATTATTCCTAGACAAACACACTTGAAGGAATTGAATTCGTTAACATCAAAGTTGATTACGTAAATTTATGCAAACCATTTATAATTCATTAAGCTCATTACCCGCTCCCCACCTTATCAAAACTATTTAATTTCTACACACATCTATAACCACCTAAAACCCGTACCACCAATTTTTTTGTTGATATCCCATATGGAATGTCGCGCGTTAATTCTTCTCCGCACTCTGACTCTTGGTAGCATATTCACCTTTGGCTAATTAAGGTGAAGATCGAAAAACCTTAATTTTAAAGAAGACATAAAAAATATCATTAATAAAAGAACTCGAAAAGGAAGACACAAAAAGTAACGCTCAAACCCCGAAAAAAGATGAAGTCAACCTGTGAAGAGACATGGAGGGTTTGAGAGTAAGAACAGAATTTAAGATCTTTCAAGAGAAGCAAAAGAAAATAAAGAAGTCCAGAAAAATCATCCAAAACTCACAGAACCACTTCAATTCGGCTAAAGTGGTAGCATCGATGAAAAGTCCAAGTCCACTTGAATGAAATGATGTTGATGATGATGGAAATGCAAAAAGGCGAACATGTAAAATTCTGGAGAATGTGAAGCTTAACCTGCTTCAGTTATGTTGTCTCCACTTCATTGCCATCTGACTCACAACGTACAGATGCTATACCATGTCTTTATTGTACTACTGTACTGAGTAAGAGATTCCATAAGAATTGAGGCAAAAAATTGAAGAAATCAAGCAGAACTCAACTTAATTCAGCGAGGCAAAAATCAAGGAATAATCGTTAAGAAAATAATAAAAGAATAAAAAAGTGAAAAAAGAAGAGATCAACGCGTAAAGTATAATTGAGTAAACAATTTAGTGTTACCGTTTGTAGGTCGTGTAAGGAAATCGTTTCGCGTTTCCAGCTACGATTTCTCGCATTTAATTGCATCGAAAATGGACAAGGAATAAACAAGCTAGAACGATTCATATGCAGTAAATTTTGATTTATTACACGGAAAACTGCAGACAAATCATGCATGTTGAAACAATGAGAGCATACTTATCCATTGTGCAAAAACAGCTCATAAATTCTTCAACATGTGTTTTCCCGGACACTTATAGGATCATACACGCCCCAACGTGATCTACATTCTAATGGTTCACGCGTTTTATTGCTGCACTATAAGGAACTATTTCAATGTAGGCAGTCCGAAGAATATTTGCAAATTTTCTAGAAAACATTGAAAATCGAGAATAGAGCAATCGAAAATTTTCTGCCTGTTAGCACACATTGATTGGTTTTTCAAGAATTCATTCATTTTCATGGAATCCTCTTGGTGCGTGGTGCTTTGACTAAGTGATTTCTAATAATTTCAGAAAAATATTCTGAGCTTAGATACGGTGAAAAATTCCTTGAAACAGAGCAATCCGTATTTTGAGGGAAGTATGCTACATGTTTACGTGTAATAAGAAATTAGATTAGACCTCCACAATCGAAAATTACAGGGACTTGTTTTTGCTAGCTATTTGTGTTTCTTGTTCTTCAAAATCGTTTATGTAAGTATATTTTCCTACCTAAAAGCTTATATATTTACGAATGATTCAGGAAAAACATAAAAAAATACGTTTTTCTTTGTAGTTCAGAGGCAAAGACTACGCCCTGAGAGAAGGGCTCCCAGGCGCGCAAGACGTCTAGACTACACACTAATCACCTCCTCTGACAACCTGAGAACCTAGCCTGGAACCGTTTGACACATTGCTTGGGACTAAGCCACGTTGCTTCAGACTTTCCCGCAGGGAGAACGCCGGCCGACAAGAATACTCTTGGAGGCTAGCTTTCTTTAGGGAGTGCCGCCCCAACGCACCCGAGGAAATTGCTGCAGGGGGAATGCTGGTCAACAGGAATACTCTTTTGCATACAAAAAATGGTGGCTGTCGTCGCCTTTCTCTCGTTGCGCAAAAGGGTCTTGGATCAGGAATGAGGCACGCAGTGCGTCTTCCCTTCATGCTGCTCAGCAAGGACTGCTTCCAAACATTGAGTAGTAAAATTCTAGCGGATTGCTTTACCTATACGGATACCGAATTGGATGAAGCAGTTTTGTCCATGAAGGCAAAAAGGGCCAAAAGTGCCAGATGGGAGGTACTGCAGATGGTCTATCACTGTTGCCCTGACTTTCTGCTCAGTACGTTCAATGCTTGCCTGCGTAAAGAGATATTCCTGGACTGCTGGGCAGTAGCGAGGCTCGTGCTGATCAGCAAATCCTGAGTCGCCGTTTGTATATCTCCCGTTGTTATGCTAGACATGGCTGGAAAGTTATTCAAAACATCATCGTGGGAAGAATCCATGACACTGGAGACCTATCTTAACAGCAGTATGGCTTTGGAGCAGGCCGCCCCACCATCGCCGCAATCAGGGGAGTGATGAACGTGGTCCAGCTTGTGGAAGCAAACAGCAGTTCCACCCGATGGATTGTCCTGCTGGGTCACTCTTGGCGTCAGAAATGCTTTCAACTCCGCTAGATGGACTGATATTCTGGAAGCACTGCAAAATCCTTTCCAAATATCAGAATGTCTGATGCGTATTTTCAAGGTCTATCTGAAGGACCGTAGTCTGCTCTATGACATGAAGGATGGTCGGTTGAGGATGGAAATTACATCGGGTATCGCTCAGGGCTCTATTCCTGGTGAAACATCTCATATGATATGCTCTTGAGGCTGGAGCTGTCAGATGAGTCACGCTTGATCGGCCATGCGGATGATGCTGCAAGCTTAATTGCTGGACGCACGGTCGAACATGCGCAACATAGGTTTTTTGTGCTAATGCGCTGAGTGAGGGACTACATGACTGCTTGTGGCTTCAGCCTTGCACTGGAAAAAAAATGAAGTGGTCATCCTGTCAAAGAAAAAAATGCCCAGAGTCAGGACTATCAATACTGGAGAAATGCTGGTAGAATCAAAACCAGTATTGAAATACTTGGGTATATAGACAGATTTGAAGATTAGCTTTCCCGAACGAATCAGGGTAATAGCTGATAAAGCGGCAGGGAAGGTATTGGCACTTGCAGGTTTAATGGCCGACATAGGGAAGACGAATTTTGATGAGTGCTCTGTAGTTTGCACTCCTTTACGGATTGGAAATATGGAGCTGCAGGGAAAGTGGTTGGTAAAGGTGAAGGGAGAAAGAGTGCTAAATGTTTCACGTGCATAATGAACAGTCAACAGGTGGGAGATATTTTTTTATGATTCGGTGGTGAATGCCATTTACGTCCATCCTCTCTAGTGATTGGACTATCCACAAAACAACTTCCCTGTCAGCCTGAGAACCTAGCCTTGAATCCTTTGACACCTTATTTCGGGCCAGGTTTTGTTTGACTTCGCTGTGAGTCACCTACAAGCTAGGGGATCCCTTCTCTAGTCAGAAAGGAGGGAGGAAAAGGAATTGTCAGACAAGCGATCCCCCAGCTCCAACGTCCCCGGCTGCGGTGAAATCCCTTTTATCTTTCAGGAATGTCCGACCATAGTGTCATAATCAACCGACTCAAGCATCCCCGCGGCTATACTACCCGGGGTGGGCACGCCCGTCTCCTTTTAGACGTCCCGGTGCAGTCTGTCCCATTTTTCGCATGCAAAAAATATGTGGTAGGCACAGTCTTCCTCTCCTGGGCAAAAGCGACAGTCGGGAGACTGTGACTCACCAATCTTGTGCAAGTAAACATGAAAACACCCATGCCCACTCAAAACCTGGGTCAGATAGAAATTAGTCTCACCACACCTTCGATTTAGCCGCGCAGTCCATCTTCCCTTCATACAATTCATCCAAGACTGCTGCCAATCATTGAGTGAGCACTGTCTCTCTTCGTTTCGATGCTGGTAAATAGCCCGGTGCTCTCTAGCAACACACACCTGTAATAACTCTCACCGCCGAATAAGAGACTGTTGGATACGAAAATGCAGTCCTCAGTGCTGCTCTTGTTTGTACCTGTCCCAAGCATTTGCGGTACACCTCCGCACTCATAGTGCCGCCCAATATTTCTGCCCCATATAGCAGCGCTGACCCTAGAGCACTCATCAAAAGGTGTCTTCTTGATGGGTTGATTCCCTCTACGTTGACCATAAGTTGACTAGAGCCAATACGCCCGTAGCACCCTTCTCAGCCATTACCCCGATTTGCTCAGAGAAATTCATCCCGATCAAACTTCTAGCCTTCCTTGGCCATGTGTAGTGTTAGAAAGCAGGCTTCGGTCCTTCAGGTAGTCCCTCAGCAGCCGTACAGATATTCTGGAACTTGCAGAACACCCCACTCTGCCTTTTTAGGACGTTCTGGTACTTCCATCATTTTTTTTGCTGCAGCTGAATACCGCAGGGATCTCAGTCTGGACAAGGCTGTCCGCTAATCCCCGTTTTTTGTCCATCTTCACTGTCATTGTATTTGTCGTCGTTTTTGTCGTCGATGGTGCCGTTTTCAATGTGCTGTTAACATTGTGGCTGTAACTGTTGTTTCCGCCGTCGTTGTAATTTTTTTACTTATTTATTTTTGGATTTTTCCCCCTATTTTAGCTTTCTCAGTTGATATTGCTACAGTTTGATTGGGTCTCCCTCGGAGCCACTATCTCCGTTCGTGTGACTAGTGGTGTTTTTGGTCCCATGGTTATCTTTGCAGAGCAGGGAGGCCATGTGAGGATTGACACAAGCCCTTATGGGGACAAGTGCTCAGAACCAGACCAGCACTAATCGGGAGTCCGTCTCAACTGAACCTACACCATCAACACATTGGTGTGAACTTTGAAAGTACTCCGAGAACTGTCAAGGTTTTACCGACACGGTGACGGTGTGATAGTTGAATTGGAGCCGTTCGCGCATCAGTGTCACCTCGGCGCTATCGTGCAAAGCAACTAGGTCCAAACCATCGTATTCGCCAGCCCAAAGTATCAATTCTAGTTCGTTGTCCAAAACGTGGTCCAGATTCAGTCAAGGTCGTTACCTGTCAGCCCAGGAGGTAACTCACGGCGACCTCCATATCCTCGGGTCTATGGGGGCCAGCCTCCAAGAGAATCCCTGTCGAACGGTACTACCCCGGCGGGTGGGGTATACGTTGTTAGTGATAGCGGGGGTGATACCCCACGACTTCCTGTCTACAGAGCGTGTAAATATTAGCCTACGTTGAATTAAAAGCAACAGCTAAGTAGTTGTAACAGGGGAGGAATAGTCCTGGGAGAGTTACACAAAAGGAAGATAAACTGCGAATCTGATCCCTGAATTGGGGCGGTGGCTAAATTGGAGATATCATGCGATTGACTTCTATTTACCCAGCTCTTGAGCGGGCATGGATGTTTTTGGTCTTACCTGTGCAACATTGGTAAGCTAAGATTTCCCGGCTGCGTGTCTTGAGTAGGAGAGGTAGATGATCCCAGCCATAAATTTTTGAGCTACAAAAGATAGGGCAGGCTACGTGGTGACCTCTTCAATGAAGTGTGAGCACCCTCCCTGAAATTATAATCAAAAATGTAGACCAATGGAACAACTTAGCATTTTATATGCGGGCCCTCCTGGAGGATAAAAAAGACATACTTAAGCACTAGGAGACGTCGAGAGCAGAAAATACTGTCTCGTAATCTCTTCTTCTATCTTACTCCTTGCTAGAAAGGAGATTTAGGGATCCCGAAGACACCTTCAGGCGAAGGAAAATAAAAGCTAACCCGAATGAATGTGCTAAACGGTTCTAGGCTAGGTTCTCAGATCACAAGGGAGGTGTTTAGTGGGTAGTTTATAGTACCTGGTGCATTTGGAAGTCACACACTCGGGGCGTAAATAGCCTTCGCCTTCAAAGCGCGTTAGCCTACCTAGTCGAAGTTGCGCCTGTTCAGTTGTGCGTCTAGCGATTAGCACCATATTATCATTCGCGTAATCAATCAGGCATGACACCCGTCAGCTCTAGTCTAAATAGTGCGTTGTACGATATGTTCCGTGAATCCGGACTAAGGATACATCCTTGCACAAGATCAGTTTGAGGCATGGTACTCGTATATTCGCTTAAACTAGCATTGAAGTCTCCCCATACGAGTACATGGCCAGCATCGAGGCAGCGTCCTCCAACCTATTAAGCTTTGTTGGAAAAATGAAACTAATTTGTTCGTCGTTAGATATATACTAAAGAACCGAAGGGTCCATAGCACCTCATTTGAAATCAGCCTTGTTCCCAACACAGATGGCGGCAGAACCAGTTTTTTCAGGGTACCATCATGAAGAAGTTTCGTCATGATGTTGCTCACCAGCAGCAAAGTTTTTGCTTTCATTTTTTTGATAAATTGGAATTTTATCAAGGAACCAAAGAGGCTACTCTTTAGGTTTGCTGCTGAAGATGACACAGTCTGATTGCTGGAGAGAGATGATAATAGCTGGGAGAATCTCCAGAAACTTGTTGATAGCATCTTGATGCTCAATAAATCTTGTTTCACATAGTCCTTAAAGACGAGTTCTCTTACTTGTGAGATTTAGTTTGGAAACTTTACATGGGTCTGACAGGACACTTAAAGTACCTAGGCAGTTTCTTACACAAGGAATATTGAGTGAATCACTAAAATCTAAGTTTTATCTGTAGGCCGAACAGTGAACATGGACAGCTTTTGAGTACAGCAGCTGAAATCTTTAATGAAGCATCCGTCTTACCCCTAACTTATTCAAAATCAATGCATCACATATTTAAAATTTACATGCACAATATTTTTAGCTAAATGGTTTTTCATTCAGGACGCAACAATTTTATCCATTAATAAAATACAGAAATATTTGAGACATTGAGTTCAAATTTATTTTAGGTGCTATACTTGTACTGTATTACATTTTATGAATGAAACTCGATTTCGGTCATATGACGACCACAAGCCCGTTTACAGCGGTAGATCCTTTGGATCCGATTTCCCATCACTCTGGCACACATTTTGAGCGGAACATAGGCAATTTTATGTTGGATGTTGTATTTGAGCTCATCTAAAGTTGCTGGCTTGTTGGCATAGACCAGTGACTTGGTATAGCCTCATAAAAAGAAATCCAATGGCGTTAGATCGCATGAGCGTGGTGGCCATTCGACCGGACCATTCTCGAGGTAACACGTTCACCGAATTTGCCTTTCAATAAATCGATTGTGAGGCGTGCTGTGTGGCTAGTTGTATCGTCTTCTTGAAACCACAAATCGTTGATGTCAAGTTCATCCAATTCTGGCCACAAATAATCTTTCAACATAACACGATAGCGCTCTTCATTGACGGTAATATGACGGTCATTTTCATCCACGATAAAATACGGCCCAATCACGCCTCCAGCATGAAAACCACCAACTTTAGTTCTTGAGTCAATTTGATCTTGTAGCCATGTAGTCCAAGATCTTTTCGCAAAATACGCCACAGTGTCGTTTGAGCGATGCCCATTTATTGTGAATGACGTGGAATCGACTGATTTGGCTCATTTTGAATCGATGCACTTACGGCTGTGATATTTGTATCGCTTCGAGCGGTACGACGTCTTTTTGGCACTGGCACCTCCAAGGATGAAAATTTGGACTCGAACTTATCGACGTACAGCCTGTTGGGTGGGACGATTATTCCGGCCGAAAATTGGACTAAGCGCTCTTAAAGTTGCGACCACCAACTCAAAATTTCGGTAGAAATCCTCTTTCAACATTGAATTTTTAGGCATATGGCTCCCATCTCCTAAGATTGAAAAGAAAGAAAGTTGCCTTTGGATTAATTCCCATTGCAATTATATCGTTTTGAATATCAAAACTTAAATATGTTACATTTTTAGCACTTTTTCTAAATGCTGTTGAACTTTGCAATCAGCGGTAGCTCGGAATTGAACTCAGAAAGCCCAGAATTTCCATCTTTTTCTGCGGGTTTCTCTAAAGATTTTGGACCACTTTTTTGATGGCCAGGAAAAAGAATCTCATTTTCTCCATAAAACATAATAATTTTTCTTTTTGTACGTGGGAGGTAAAGGCCATCAATGACTAATGTCCTGAGCTCCAAGGCTGCATTTAGACTACTGAGTAAACATAACTGCTTTTAGATCATCCACTGAATACCTGTTAACCTGAGAACATAGCCTGGAACCCTGTGACACATTACTTCGGGCTAGGCCTTGTTTTTTCTGGCCTCTAGGTGCATCGGGTTTCAGGGGTCGTTGCCCTAGCGAAAAGGAAGGAAAGGAGAAGAGAAACAGAATTGAGACCTTTCCACCCTCAACGTCTCCAGGCACTGCTTTTTGCATTAGAACAGCCCGAACGCAATATACCACCTGATTTCATTTGTCAACTGATCTGAGCATCTCTTCGATTAGATTATCTGGAGAAAGCTCTCATTCCTTAACAAGGCCACCGCGCAGCCTGTCTCATTCTTTACACGCAAAAATGTGCTATCGACCTTTACAGCACAGAGCACACAATTGGTAGACATTGGCTTGCAAATATTGTGCAGGTATCACTGGAATCATTCTTGCCCGCTCAAGAGCTAGGTCGGATAGAATCCAGTCTCACCACGACTACGATTGATCCACTGTTACAGTTCAGGAATGAGGAACGTTGTCGATTTCTCCTCCTTGATTTACGTCCAGGATTGTTGCAAATCACTGAGTGAGCTTTATCTCTCTTCGAGAACTCCTATCCCTGCATCATCTTCCTGTCTGCAAGTAAACTTTACAGCCCTATTTGACGTAAACTTAATGATGAGAACCTGTTATAGACAGCTGCCTGGCAAAGCTTTCAAAGTAGAGCAAAGTAAATGCTACAAGCTCCGACCAGAAACGCAGCCGGCACGAAACATGGGTAAGCTGGCCTGAAAATGCCTTAGCAGACTTGTCAACAAAAGTAAGGATTACAGTTGGCAAGATTTCATGGCTGATATGGTGCCTGAAGTTCCTTTCTTTAAGGAGACCCTGCTTAAATGAAATAGAAAAGATGGACAAGATAGTGTGTGTTCTTTACCCAGTATATTCCGATCGTGTTGAAGCTGCCACCAGTGGAGTGATAACCAGGTCGGAGCTAGAGCTAGCAGTTTTTCTTATGAAGGCAAAGAAGGCAACAGGTCTTGACAGTTTTTTGGCTGAGGTGCAGTTACCTTTGCTAAGAGTTTCTGCTCCATTTGTTCATCTCTTACCTGAGTGATGAAGACCTCCCAGAGCAGCTAAAAATATAAAATTACAAATCTATACCCGTTATTGTGCAGTCCATAAATGTGGTTTTGACGACCTAGAGTTCTTCTCGGTACGAGCTTCTTTGTACTATGACTCAAATGAAGATGACCAGTGAGCCCGTGAACCATCTGAAGTCCTTTTCATTAGTCCCAACAGCTTTCTCCAGAAGGTCAAGGCATCCAAGAGCTAGCACTGGATTAGATCTAAGAAAGCTTATGAGCTATGATTACAAAAGTGAACCAATTTTGGTAGTCCAGTAATTTTTCTCCGTCCTTTTTATTTCAGTCCATGTCGACATTGATGAAACACTCTAGCCATTTCACAGAGTAGGTAAGTCTTAAGCATGTTCGATTCCTGCTTATTGCTTGGATTGTATTAAGCAACTGGCATTTGTATTAGATTTTTTCGCAGTCTGGGCTGTTGTACAACAAGTATCTAAATCGAATTTTTCCCAAGTTAGGGGTCTCAGTCCTATTATGTGACTTTTATTGAGAAAGACGTTCTCTCGATGGTTTGCACTCGATACCCAGACAGTATAAAGATGACAAATAGGGGCTTTAAATTTATTACATCTTAGATATAGATAGATATCTTTAATACTGAGTTTATTGTCAGTGAAAAGTTGGCTAGGCGATGTTTTACGTCCCGAAGTATGTCTTCTTTTCATTTCGACTTTAAGATGACAACATTAACATTTTGACATCCCACAAAACTCAAAAAGTAAATTCTAACATTCACCCATACTAGTTAACTTCGGTGAACTCCAGAGAATCGGCAATCCAGCGTGGTTGATACTAGATGACAGAATGTGCCATAAAGATGAATGAGGAAGGACTTGTTTCGAAAACTCGTCTCAATTCAAGAACCATACAGTCAAAGTTTCCAAAGCGTACAGAGAGAGCTCCCTGACTAACGCTGAATGAATGTGACTGCGATTCAGGTCCCACAGAGGATGTAGGGCGGTTTCTGGCAAATATCTCCAAAACGGTGTATTGAAAGGAAAAAGTATTTGACCAGAAATTAAGCTGGTTAAAATTTCTGTCGGATGGCATAACTCCATTTACCCTCTTTATCCTCTCTCAAGGATATGAGCCTGCGGAAATGGAAAACTTATGGCACTCAAAAGTTTTTAAGTTTTTTTTCTAAATAGTTTGAAAACGATGCAGCTGGTAAAATGTATCTTTTTGTGTCACCTCACTAGTATATGAGTTGGCCATGATGGGAAACGGTTTTCGGAAACGATGCATCATACAGAAAAAATAGTTCAGACCTAAATTAAAGCAGATTAGTATCTCTATCAGATGGTTCTTTTTACATTCTGTACATTCAAGTACCGGAACTTATAATTTAAATGCCCCGGGTAAATGATATTCCAAAAAAATGAATTTTGTTAAGTTGGTAGGAGTGTCCTTAATTACTATGTCGAATATGAGCGTGATCTGTCAACCAGTTTGTTTACAGCAGCTGCTTAAGTCGCTACACTTCAGTAGTGCTTTGCGATTTTTTTTTATTGTGACCGAATTTAAAGCCAAAAACGAAATAAATACCATCAATCGTCCACCGTATTCACCAGATTTGGCTCCGTATGATTTCGATGAATAGTTAAATATTTTTCGTTTTATTTGCAATTTCGGGGTACTTTTTTGTCACAATGTACTTGTATGTACCCACAGTATTAGGAGACTTATGGGGCTCAAAGAGGTATTGTTTCAGTTTTTACTGCATATCTTGAAAGCGGTGCATTGCAATGGAAATGTATTTTATAACAATATAAACTTTCCTGCAAATTATGTATTATTCTATTAGATAAGCTCTCAAAGACTAAGCTAACGCAAATGCGAACTGTGTGGAAGGCAGCAGTTATCTCAAGTTTTTTGTACGTACCTACGTTAAAAATGGGCCTCTATTCTGAAAATATTCTTTGTAGACTACCTGAAATCGCAATATAATAAAATTTTCTTAAAATAATATTTTATATAAATTCCTAAATTTTATTGCCTCTGGAATGTGAGACCAAAAGTTAGAAATAAAACCCAAAATGTTGACTTTTGAATCATTGAGCCAACAGAAATTCACTGTACTTCAATAAGCGTTGGAAAAAGATTTCTGAAATATCTGAAATTACAACCAAATAGTGACATAACTTAGAATCTTAGAAATATCGGTAAGCCATATGATGGTTTCATTTCTGATATGTTTACATTCATTTGATACACTGGAAAGATATCCATAGGACATCATTCGGCTTTAGGTAAAAGACAACTTAACTTAATCGACATATCTTATGTCCTTTGGCTCAGTGTGCTGCCTGGATGCCTTTGACTGCAAAGTAGGGTATCAGACTACTGATTTTTGTAATTTGGTCCCTAGCCCCATCGCTATCAGTCATCGAATATTGCATTTAGTATAATAGTCTGTGTAGCCTAGTGGTTAGAGCATGAATGCATAAGCCGAAGGTCCCAGGTTCAAATCTCGTTGGGATCAACGTGATTTAGTTCAGGGGATTTTTCGGACAGACTACGAGTGTTCACTCAGTGGTAATATGTACTGATTTAATCAGATCATATCAAAGCTGAGCAAGCACACGGGAACATGGTACTGACCAAACCAACTTCCGAAAAAATCAATACGGTATTGAAAATGAGATACTCTAACTATCTCTAAGGGAAGGCCCGAGAGGGGCTGTAGTGCTACAAAGAAGAAGAAGAATAACATTTTGAGTTTTATTCACTATATATTGTAGTTCGATCACTATTAATTTTCTCCCATCATTCAATAATGATAATATCTTTAAAAATGCTAATTGGTTGATCACTGAATAATTTAGAGTTCTATAAAGTTCTGAAGTTTAGTTGGCCGCCGTTTTGAAGTTGGGGGGCAACTCCTAAGTTTCAAATATTTCCAACATATCATTATCTATGGCACGATAGCCCAAGCCGGGCCTTGGCCTCCAGGATTAATCTCGTCCAATTACGACAGTTACGCGACCTTGTCCGCCAGTTACTTACTCTCAACTAGGGTCTGCTGCCAGGTTCTATCGTGTCTCCTCGTCTAGCCCCCGGTCTTCCCACTTAACGTCTACCTTGTGCTCTACCCTTTAATGTTCTTTTGGGTAGTAAGCTTTCTTCTATTGTTTCTACATGGCCCGCCCATTGCAATTTGCAATTTGACGCAAGAGGAAACAGGTGGACCGTTAAATATATCATACAACTCATCGTTGTAGCGTAGTTTCGGCTTTCTGTTCCTTGTTTTACTGGGCACCCGATTTTCTGGAGCACTATGGGTTCAAATACGTCCAGTGCCTTTGCGGGTTCGCCCGTCAAGGTCCATATTTCACTTCCGTGTAACAGCACAGGTTTGACAAGTGTTTTGTAACTGAGGGGCTTATTTTTTCTGTGCACAACTCTGAACCTAAGAATTTGAAGTACGGAGTAATAGGCTTTATATGCGGCGTTCAATCTCGTCCTTTTTGGCGCTATTCATGTTGGCTCCAAGGTATACTAAGTTATCCACACTCGCAAGGTTGTAGTCGCCTACGATTGTAGTTTTCTTCCTCGTATGATTAATTAATTTAGTTTTAGTTTCATTAGCTCGTGGGCCAATTCGATTTTCTTCAGATTCATGACTCAGAAATTCTCCTTTGGCATCTAAGAGTGAACCGGCTCTAATATTAACGTCATCAGCATATGCTACCATTTGTATGGACTTGAACATTAATGTACCCGAAGTTTCAGCTGATGTCTTGCTGATGACGTGTTCTAGCGCAATATTAGGGAGCATTGGGGCAAGTGCATCCCTTTGTTTTAAGCCGAATTCCATTCTAAAGCTGTCCGTTAGCTCATTATTTACCTTGACCTGTGACTCTGTGTTTAGCATGATAACAACTAGTTTTGTTGGGACGCCAAATTCAAGAATTATTTTGAACAGCACATTTCTGTCGACACTTGTTGTATGCTTGGTTGAAGCCTACAAAGAGTTGGTCCACATCAATGTTATATTCCCAGCACTTTTCCAACACCTGCTTTACTGATAACATTTGGTCTACTCTAGACAGTCCACTTCGAAAGCTTCCCTGATACTCTCATATCATACTTTCATAGTACAGGTTTAATTTTCTTTCTATGATTTTGGAGAGCACATTATAAGATGTGTACAGTAGAGTGATGCATGAATAATTTTCACGCCTTAGCTTGTCCCCCTTTTTGTGTACAGGAAATATACTTTTTCGGCAGTCTTCTAGTAACTGCTTTTCTGACCACATTCTGCATATTACTCGATTAAATGGGGACCCCCGCTCTGGAGTAGTTCTGCTGGTATTCCATCTATTCCAGGAGCTTTTTTTCTGACCTCCCGCACGGCTGCCTGTACTTCGTCTCAGGCTGGGGGTGAAACAAGGACCTTTTGCTCTGCTTCTGGAATCTTCACAGCTTCAGCCGTTGTTGGAGATGCTGTAGATAGCTTCTGAAAATATTGTAGCCATATGTTTTTAATTTCGACTTTTTCGCCTATGATTGCTGCTTGTGCACTTTTGCAAAGACTTATTTGTGGATTGAAACCGTCTCTTAGTTGTTTGATAGAGGCGTACGTCAATTTGACTTCATGTAGGGTCATGTTTTCATCTATCTGTTGGATCTTGGTGTGTTAGTCAGTCGTTTCTTTCTTCGGCACATTTTTTTAGCTTGACTTCAAAGGGTTTTATATTGTTCTACTTTGGCACGAGTTGGTCGCTGGATGCATTCTTTGTGTGCCTGGTTCCTTTTTCAATAGCTTCCTTGCATTCTTCGTCGTACCGATTGTTCCTACTTTTTTTTGACTGGCGCTCCAAGACCTCCTCGATTGCTTCTGTTACCACATCTCTCACTGTCTTCTACATAGTTTTGATGTAATCATTACTTTCTCCCATCTGAGGAGATATGTTGACGCGATTTTCCAGCGCTGACATATATGCGGACGTTACTGAGCTATCATTTAGCTTATGCATCTGGTACCTTGGAGTAACTGACCCTTATAAGGTAGTGGCCCGAATCACAGACAGCATGTCAAGAATGCTGGTGGTGGCTCGTTTTTGTATGGAAACATGGTCGACTTGGTTGAATGTGCGACCGTCTTGGGATGCTCACGTTCTCCTATGGATGTCTCTATGTAGGAAGCGTATGGACCTTACTGTCAAGCCTCTACTAGTAGCGAAGTTTATCAGTCGTTGTCCGTTGTTGCTAGTCTCTGCATTGAGGCGGTATCCTCTGGTTGTTGCTTTAAGTGCCGTTTCTCGGCCGATTTTCGCATTGAAGTCATCCAACATAATTTTAATGTCGTTTGACAGCAATTCATCGATGGTGCATTCCAGAGTTCTGTAAAATTCGTCATTCGTTGCCTCTTCCTTGTCTTCTGTGGGCGCGTGACAGTTGACCAGCCAGACATTAAATAATTTGGTCTTGATATGAATCGCATAGAGCCTTTCGTTAACGGGCTTGAAGTCCGTGATAATTTGTTTAAATGTGCTTTCAACGATGAAAACCACTCCAAACTCATGGCTTCCTTTCGATTTTCCGCTTTTAAACACGGTGTGCGTTCGCATGTCAAATATTTCTTCACCGTGCCATCTGGTTTCTTCCACTGCGAGAATATTGATTCTGTATTGCTTTATTTCATACATAAGCTGTCGCAGTACACCTGGTCAAGTTCCAAAGAATTGTCCTGCGTTGCGAAAGTCGTTGCCGTTTATCCAATCCGATCCGAGGCTGTTGTCCTGGTTCCATGACAAGTAAATACCAAGTACAGCGTTGTCAACGCTTCGACATAGTCGGTTTTAGTCGACGAGTGGTACTTTATTTCCCACATACGCGCCAGCTAGCGCGTCCGATGGGTGACCGTAAGCCCCCAAAAATTTCAAACATATTTCAATGCAATAGAATGCACTGATGTGCTATAAAATAAATCAAAACGAGCATATTGTAGAATTACGCAGTGAAACGCATTAAAATGCACCTTGTGACCAAAGGGTCCTCTTGGGGTATTATGTTATAAGGAGATTCTAAAATGTTCACAGTTTTTGGCGGAGAGTCCTGCACTTCTTGAATGCGTGCACCATCGCTACAAATGTTTCTTTTAGCTTAGCATTTGGAGAGTTATCAGAAGTTGGCTTTGGCCATTGTTTTTCAAAATAAATATTCTAGAATGATTTGACGGATACTTTCGACAATTTCACCAACGCTCCAGATAATCCTTCAAAACACTCACGCACAAGGTTTTAATCACATATACGGGTTTTGGCTATTTAAAAGTTCGAGAAATCGTGGAACGATTACAATTCTATCATACATCTGATGAAAATCAGTTAGCGTAGGAAACACTGATCACAGAATCTTCTTTGGAGGACTCTTGAAAGCATACCAAGTCCGATGCCCAGCATCAGCAATAGCAACAGCAACAACAATCAGCTCAAGAACAGCAATAACTACAGTACAGCAACAAAACACATTTTTGAACCAAATGAAGAAATTGCCAACAGCCATACTCATATGCCGCACAGCGTGTAATTGAGTATTTCTTCAGTTTTTCGGGTAAATGTCTTCATTTCTTCTTCATCTTCATCTATATGTCTTTGGATGGGATGGTAGGCTGAGTAACTCTATGTTAAGTATAAGGCAAGCTGGCGGTATAGGACAAGTATGATGGGTGTTTCGGTCGTTCAGCGGTTCAAGTTGAAGAAGATATGTGAGTATTTTAAGTAAAACATACCATATACCATACCATGCTTGAGGGTAGGTAGCATTGCAATGTAGTGTTGTAGTGATCAGGGAGTTGTTTGCATGCGAGAGCGAGAGTTTGTTTTGAATTGTTTAGTTGATTAAGATGAGAGGCCGGCAGAAATGAGCATCATCGTCGACTTCGTAGCCTTGGCCGGTCCATTTTTGCATGAGGCCGCGAGACACTGCAGAAATTCACTTCTTCAAGATGATGATGAGGGCGAGTTCTTTTCAGATTTATTTTGCTTCACATGTTCTTTTCACTCGTATGCGATTTCGTACGATACACATGATTATGTATGTTATTCGTTATGGCTTGCTTTTTTTATTGATTTATTGCAACCTCACTTATCAAAACTTGCAAGTTGTAGAAACAGCAAAACTCAAACATATTACTAGCCATTATGCGTACGAAATCTCTAGGCGGAGACGTGGTATAACAATTCTTTTAATTAGATTTGTACGAAGGATTGATGACTTTACTTATCCATGTGGAGAAGAGCTTTCAAAGCAAATTAGTGGTTTTGGGCAGTGTAAATATTTTATGTTTGTTCTTATCATCTTGCCTTGATGCAATCAGTGATTAAAATAAATTGAGCACCCTGAAGGAAACTTGTTCCTGAAGGGTCTTGAACCTAGGAAATGAAGATAAATAACAAAAGCTTCTAACACTCTTCAATTTTATGTAAATCAACTAATTGCTTAGGAAAAACTTTATTTTATTTGATTCAAAGCTACTGCCACTTTCAGAGCCTATGATAGCATTGGGATTACTGTGAACATCCCATTTGTAATGCGAAGAATTCCAATGGTTACAATATTGTCAAATATAATTAAACATGTTTTTTTATTTGCAGCGTATGATTGTCAAATTCATTTAAATTGCATGTTATTTATTTGTTAAATGAAGAAAAAAATTGACCAGACCGCCTCACAACCTAACCTCAGGAGCTGTAGGAAGTATAGATTGGACCCTTTTACTCGTATATGCATGTTCGGCATGTTCCCACATGCATATAAAGGGTGCCATTGTGGAAGCTTGGTGCACTGAGGAAACCTTGCACATATGATGTGGGAAAGATGGACGAAATAGTGGTGGCACTCTTCCCCGCCCATCCCGTCCGGGTTGACGCTGTCCATGATGAAACAGCAGTTGAGTGTCCATTCTTCACACAGCTGGAACTGGAAGAGGTAATGCTTCCACTGAAAGTGAGGAAGGCTCCAGGTCCAGATGGTATTCCAGCTGAGTCGTTGCGGCTTGTCTATCACCATTGTCCTGACTTACTGCTCAGCGCATGCAACGCTTGCCTATGGGATGAGGTTTTCCCGGTACGATGGGAGGTGGCGCGGCCCGTACTGATCAGCAGGGGGAACGAAAAACCCGGATCGCCGTCTGCATACCGCTCGTCATGCATGCTAGATACGGCTCAAAAAGTGCTAGAGAAGAAGACTCACTCACGCGATTCGTGCTGCTGGGGGACCTATCTCCTCGGCAGTACGGCTTTAGCGCAAGACACTCTACCATTGATGTTATTGCAGAGGTGGTGAGTGCGGTCCAAAACGCAGAGGCATATAGCCGCACTAAGCGATGGATCGTCCTGTTGGTGACACGCCTTCAACTCCGGCTAGATGGGTAGGTATTCTGGATACGATGTGAAAACTATCTGATAGGGCTTTTGAGGAACTACGTGAAGGATCGAAGCCTGCCTTACGACACGACACAGGGCCAACGAAGCGTGGAAGTTACATCGGGTATTGCCCAGGGATCCATCCTGGGTCCAGACCTGCGGAACGTGTCTTACGATGGGCTACTGAGACTAGAGATGCCAGATGAGTCACGGATGATGTTACGGCTCTGGTTGCTGGACGCACCCTTGAACAAGCGCAGCTTAGGCTAGGTACGGATGACTGCTCGCGGGTTCAGTTTAGCATTGGAGAAAACTGAAGTAGTTATCTTGATAAAAAATAGAGAATCGGTAGAGTAAGGATGATCAGTATCGGAGAAATACTAATCGAATCGAAGCCAGCGGTGAAGTACCATTGGGCTACTGATCGACTCGAAGATGAGTTTGGCTGAGCAAATCAGGACAACGGCTGAGAAGGCTCTTCGGGAGTATCGACTTTGAGTTGACTTATAGTAAACGTAGCGGGACCCAGCCTATCAAGAAGACGCCTCCTGATGGGTGCTGTAGGGTCGATGCTACTGTATGGAGCAGAAACATAGGGCGACGCTCTCAGTAAGGAAGTATACCGAAAATGCTTGGCACAGACACAAAGGAGCACTGAGAATTGCATCTTCGCATCCGATAGTCTCTGCTTGCGGTGAGAGTTATTGCAGGCGTGATACCTGTTGCCCTTTCTTTGCTAGAGAGTGCCGCTCTATTCACCTACATCGAAACGAGGCCGCGAGGGAGATGGTTGTCCGCGAGGAGAGACAGCGCTCACTCAACGATTGCCAGCAGTATTGGTTGAATTGCACAAAGGGAAGGTGGATTCCGTGCCTCATCCCGCATGTGAGACCGTGCCTACATCGAAGGCATGATGAGGCTGATTTCAATCTGACCCAGCTTTTGAGCGGGTATCGGTATTTGCAGCCTTACCTGCACAATATTGGTAAGTCCCAGTCCCCCGATTGTTGGTTTTGCCCAGGAGAGAAAGCTAATGCCTGCCACATATTTTTTCGTGCACAAAATGGAGCAAGCTGCGAAAGGGCTTCCACAGGGAGACGGGAGAACTCACCCCGGATAATATAGTCGCGTTGATGCTCGAACCGTTTGACAAATGGAACCAGGTGGCACATTATGCTCGGGCAGTCCTAAGAGATAAAAGGGACTTACAGCAGCTGGGGGTGTCGGGCCTGGGGGATTGCTTATCTGGCAATTGCTTCTCCCCTCTCCCCTTCCGCTACAAGAGGGATCCCCCGGCTTGAAGGCGCCTCATGACGCAAAAAAAACAAGACCTGGCCCGAATTAATGTGCCAAACGGTTCCAGGCTGGGAATATGTAAAAGGTGGAAAATTGATTCTGATAGGCATTTTTAATTTGAGTGCATTGTATCAAAGGGCAGTCCTTGAAACTATTTCTGAGGGAATCAACGAAGGAGGCTAATGAAATTTTTTTCTTTTTGTGTATTGTGTGTTTTTGTAACGTGATTTGTTTTGTGAAATATATTGTTTGTGGTTGTGTGGAAAATTAGTAAAGATTTGCGTTCAGCATGCCTCAAATTATGAGAAAAGAGTATAAACTCAATTAAGTCAAACATTTTATTCTAAAAAAATGTACAACCTGCCCCGTCAAAAATCTATATGGGTCATCTAGATTGACTGTCAATTTGAAAGCGGAACTCATATGGTCAAAAAATATGCGCAGATTGCCTAGAGCGCACGTTTCAGAATATTAAAAAAACAGTCAAAATTGGTACGAAATCGCACAAGAATTATAAATTGTCCGAAAGTTGGTCACGGTGGCCATAAGATCACATTCAGCGATAGGAAATCAGTCAAAATCGACTCCAAAATAAACTTTAAACTTCAAAATGTAAATTTTCAGTTTTTACGGCCCAAGTTAACCCCCAACCCCCTCTATATTTCAATCCTAAGTTGCAAGTACATATTTGTCCATAAATTAGATGTTTTAATGAACTTCCAGATGCATTAACGAAAACCAGACTCACGCATGAATTGACAAATACCTGTAATCAACCTCCAGATGGGTGGATAGACGGACAGGCTGATGACGACGGGTCCAACTTCAAATTTGCAGTCGAACCACCCCGAGGTGATTAAATGTGGCAATTCGTGAAGAGAAACTGCTTATCGAAAAGAAAGAATGTTCATTTTTTTGGTTTTTGTAAAATAATTTTACAAAACCCTACTAAAATCGTGCCTGTCTATCCGTCCGTCCGTGTGTCACAGCATTTTTTGCACTACAAAAAAATGTTTACAGAGTTCTTAAGGGGATCTCCCCATATAGGGGAGTAGCCCCTAAAAAAAAAAAATATTTTATCTACGGTAGCCGATATGGGTATCAAATGAAAGGTTTTGGTGAGAACTTTCCGAAACAAGTCTTAAACTGACATTTTTTGTTTTGAGGGGTGGACAGGGAGGGGAAATACACGAAAAATGTGTGTGTGTGTGTCCCCTCGCGATTGGATACCTGTGATCTGAAAAATCTGAAAACAATTATGGTGATAGGTGTTTATGAGTACAACAATAACAAATACTTGATTTTGTTAATAATATTCTGATCTTTGAGTTTTACATTTTTCCCAGTAAAATCGTATGGATACCCTGAAACTCATTAAATTCGATATTTTGGTAGTCTTACAAAAAATCCTCATGCCATGTAAGTTTGATGAAAATCGTATCATATTCACGGAAGTTATAGCCATTTGATGTTTCTCTAATTACAACAACAATAACACACAATTTTAGTGCTTTATGGACTCTCCATCCAATCAGACACTGGAGTTTTGATAAGATCAATAACATCAATTTTTGGGGAATTCAATATATGAGTGATTTTTGTTACTTTGCAACGAAATGGCGACCGTTCAAAATGGAGACACAATAGATTTTCTTTTAAACTTGCACATCTTTTTGGCGTGTTTCTTAACTTTATTCGTTGTTGATGACTGCATATCGTAAGTTGAGTACAAAACCCTTCTGACATGAGCTCAGGTTTGTCTAACCAACTTGTTTCTTTTGTGGTAGGGTGATGAAGGCATTTACACCCACAGTGTGGGGCCACAATCAGCGCTATGCCGTTGGACTATTCACCAAATACCTTCCCTGTCAATCTGAGAACCTTGCCTGGAACAGTTTGAGGCCTCGGTTTTTCTACGCTTCTAGGCGTCACCGGTTTGAAGGGATCTCTCTTCTAGCGATAGGAAAGATTTCCCTCGACGCCTCCAGTAGCTCAAATATACTCTTTTTTGTCTTTAGGACTGTCCAGCGTAATGTACTGCACAGTTCCATTTGTCAACCAATCTGAGCATCTCTTAAGGTTATCCAGGGGGAGCTCTTCCATCGTTACGATAAGGTCACCACACTGCATATCCCACTTTTTGCATGCAAAAAGGTATGGTAGGTGTTAACCATCTCTCTTGCACAAAACATGCAATCAGGAGATCGTGCCTTACGAACCTTGTGCAGATAAAACTGAAAGTTTCGATGCTAGGTCAGATAGAAATCTGTCTCAGCATGCTTTTGATTTAGTCACGGCGTCAGATTACCACTGAGGTGACTTCCTTTTGTATCATATGCCCATGTCAGTTGCCAATCGATTAGAGCTCGTTGCCTCTCTTCGTGAGTACATGCCGCTTTGTTGCCTTCGTTTTTCCGTGGGTGGATTTTAGAGCGCTCTCAAGCATGGAGGAGGATGGATATCACTTCTGCGATGACCAGCATCGCTGACGCCGAAACTGTCCGATATCCATATGCAGCGTTCCTCATCGTTGTATCTGTGCCAAGCATTTTCATTTCTTTCTTCTCCTTGCTTAGAGCATTGCACCATATTTCTGGTCCGTACTGTAAAATAGGTAGCACTGCACTCCTCAGATGTCGCCTTCTTGAAGAGGTGAGTCACTACGTTTACGATTAGCCGACTGAGAGTCGGTATACTATCAGAAGCTTTGTCAACCATTGCCCTGATTTGCTCGAAGAAACGCAAAATGTGATCCGTCAATTAAATCAACCAAACATTTGAAAGTAAAATAAAAATTTAGCAAATTATAAATATAGATAAACAAAAAGATAAAGATAAAGTTTAATATGTTGCAAAGTGTCACCTTGTAGGTGGCAAGCGAAACTGGGAGAGGATCAACCTGGTAGCTGTTATAACAGTGTAAGACGCGGACAATCTTTAAAAATTCTTTAAAATCTCCGAAGACCTGTTGCCAGAAGAAGAACTTGTGCACATCCGATCGAAGAATTCGGTTGTAAGTTTTGAATATACGGATGAAATCGATGAATTCCCTTCTTTAATTGAGGAAGGAAATAGCAGATTGAAGGATTTATGTGCTGCCCGCAAGATAAAGCCAGCAATATAAGAGGCTTTAGAGGCAACATTTGAAATATGAACGCCAAATTTGATGAAACGATCAAAGGTCACTCCTCAGTCTTTATATTGTTTCACAATTGAGAGTGGAGATGCATCAATATGGTACCTATAAAAGATAGGAGAGATTTCATTAGTGTACGACATATTATCATATATCAACGCATTGAGAAGACTGTTGGCGTGGCCCCACTTATGGAGTATGTCAATATCCATTTGAAGATTCAAGCAGTTTTGTGACGAAGGTATGCTTCAAACGGGTTTCATCACATCTGCATCTGCTATACTCTCGACTTCTGACTCCTTAGTCAAAATGATGTCAGTGAGAGGGGCAGATGAGTTCGAATGAGTAGTTTTAGATGATTGAGAGGAATTGGAATTGGAAAAAAGCCAGCAAATAGATTGCCGATGAAACATTCAGAGTACAGGAGCAAGGAGTATTGCAGGAGCATTCTAGGGATTAGCCTTACGACCAAAACGGCTTTCGGATGGTTGGAGAGAAAAGATGCATGGATGTCGTTGAAGTTTGAACGCCTTGAGCATTGTATGATATGTTTTGCTTCTTGGCGATACTGATGAAAGACTATGAGGGCCAAACCCGATTAAGATACCTGATAAGTGGACGGGTCTAGTCGTTCGAATGTAGTGCGTTCGAGACCAAGAGAGAACTAGCCTGGGCTTGTTTTCCGAAGTGAACGGCAGAGAGGCATATGTTTGGTTCAAAATATCGCATAAGGCGTCTACTGCTCTGTTAAGATCTGTTGCGAGATCAATAGTGTTAGTGGAGGTGAAGCGACCCTTAGGCAACAGGCATAATTTTCCTGGTATAGATTAGAAGCCGAGTTTGTGGTCACGTTGACTATAAAAGACAATTCCAATACTGCTGGAGGACCATCAGATAAAGGATCAGGCCCCCAGAGCAGGATCTGATCCATCAGACAGTCCCTCGGAATCTGCATCAGATACTTTGGAACCTAAAAATAGCTTATTTATTTATTTATTTATTTATTGTAATATCTATATGTACAGAGTAAACTCCAATTATAATATAGACAAGTAAGAAAAACAATGAAAAAAGGCAAAAATTATTAATAATAAAAAAGCAAAAGAATTTATATTAAAACATATAAAAGCATAAAGAAATTTATAATCCGCTAAACAGTAAAAATGAAAACTTAATTAATAAAAACGAATTCAAGAACATCCCGTTTTAAACGAGATTATTATTCGTAAAAAGAAGAAGGACCAAGACCACGAATGTTGTGATTGCGGGGTATCCGAGCAAAAGGCGAGTTAAAAAAAATCTCGGTTCGGGCGAACGGGATATTAAAGATTACTGAAGATCTACTCATACGTTCAGGAGTAAAGGCCGATATATTGTCGCACAAAGCTGGTGGCAAAAGATGGTAATAAAGTTTGTACAGGAGGCATTCATCCAGGAAGATCCTGCGAGATAATAAAGAGGGGAGCTGTAACATAACGAGACGCTCGCTATAGGAAACGTATGCAATCTGAAATTTGAAAATAAGAGATCTTGTGAATCTACGCTGCACTGTTTCAAGCGCATCAATTAAATAACGTTGATGAGGACACCATACTTGAGCACAATACTCTAATAGACTACGAGCCAGCGATAGAAATAGATAGGTACAACACCGTATATTATTGAAGCCTTTAGAGGTCCTTAAAATAAAACCAGACATTTTAGATGCCTTCGAAACAATATAAGAAATGTGGCGATCAAAATGGAGTTTATCATCAAAAATTACACCAAGATCTTTATGAGTGGTCACTACCCCAAGCGCAGTGCCACTGATCGAATAAACAAAAGAAAATGGAGATTTTTTACGTGAGTAAGACATAAGGAGACACTTGCTAATATTTAAAGGAAGGTAGTTAGAGCTGGTCCAGGAAACAAGACTATCTAGGTCTGCTTGCAGTCGAAAGCAGTCATCTAGAGAATGAATAATTTTGAAAATTTTCAAATCGTCAGCATACATAAGCGACGAAGAGTTAAATAAGGATGGCAGATCATTTATGAAAGCTAAGAATAATAAGGGACCAAGTATTGAGCCTTGAGGAACACCAGACTGAGGACAATAGGAGGAAGACTTACATTGCTTACATTGCTTTCAGAATATCGGCCCATCTAGCGGAACTGAAAGCTTTTCTTACATCAAGCGTCAACAGCAGTGCGATCCATTTGTTTGATGTAAGCTTCCGCCCTCTAGATTACACTCACCAATTCCACAATCACGTCAACAGTGGAGCGAACCACTCCAAAACCATATTGCTGTCTAGATAGGTCTCCAGAAAAATCGAACGCTTCAGCAAATCTTTCCTTGATGAGTTCCTCGAGCACTTTCCTGGCCGTGCTTAGCAAACATATGCTGTATTAGGATTTTCTACCCCTTGCTGATCAATACGAGCCTTGCTACCTTCCACTGTTCCCGCGAATCTCCTTCGTCCACGCAAGCGTTGAACATACTGAGCAGCAAATCAGGGCAAAGGTTGTAGGCAAGCTGCAATACTTTAGGAGGAATGCGATCTGGTCCTTGTGCCTTCCTTGATTTTATGGAGACAACTACCTCTTTCAGTTTCATTCTCGTGAAAAGTGCTTTTGTTGGACACCGAGCCTCCGCGCGACCAAGGCCTTACGGATCCCTATTCACATAATCCACGAGGTCTTACTAGCATTACGTTTAACTCTTGTTAGTTAGCTTGCGAAAACATTTTCTGGTCAACTGCTAGTCTAGTGTCTGCCTCTTTCCGCATAAGCATTTGGTGGGCCTCTTGTTGAAGCTTGTGATATTCGCCTTGCTGCTCAGCGATATTCATTGACCACAAGTATACTGGAGACTTACTGTGTTCGTTCTCCGAGGGGGGCATGGAAGACTTGTAAGCAGATATAATGATACTCATAATTGAGCTCACCATATCCTTGGCTGTAGGCCTTCCACTCCCCGGTGGAGTTCCCAGCAGCAGTGTGCTCACCGTGATCACATCGGCAAACCTCCTAACTTCCACCTTCCCAGTTTTCTATCCAAAGGCTGGAATCTGGGCATATGTACGCTGAGGAGCGTCACTATGGATCTCAACCGCTTAATACTGGTGATCGCTGGCCGAGTAGTCCTATACTACTCAACACTTGTGTAGTCTTGGTACCAGGGACTCTGAAGATAATGCCACATCGGATATGGTTTCGCACAATATCAGAAGCGGAAAATAGGAATGGTCCCAGCTGTTCGGACAAGAAGTGCTATCGTAGCCGGCATGTTCAGGATTTGCTCCCGGCTTCAGTCAGATTGAGGTATGCCCCACGGCTTTAGCATTGAAATTTTCCCTGACGAGCACCTGGCCCTCTGTGTTCAAGACAGCACCCTCTAAGGCATTGTGTTTGGCCCCGAAGTATGACATTGTTTCGTACAGCGTTAAATAAAGACCAACAAATCTTGTTCCTGAACACTATCCACGCATAAAACCATGACCTCGTTCATAGCCCTGCATCTGTTGCTGGACGTTGTCTCGAACCCAGATGGTTCAGGTGCCCGATTCGTTAAGGTGCCAGGCCGGCGAGTTCTTGTCGTGATGTTGCTTGCTTGGCAATAGCAGGAAGGCTTTCATGTCCCTAGCAATCTGCTCATATAGATCCTGGGCTTTTATGCTTTGGTGCAAATTCACTTGTAGGATACGGCTTATTGGAGTACCGATTTGGCTTTGATTAGCGCGCTTTTGAAAGCCCGGCATCTCCTTGAACCTAGCCCGTAATTGAGGTCACCAGGTGCTTGCTTAGCAGTCTTTCTAAAAATGCATTGTGCCTCGACCGTGCACCCCTTCTTTTTATGAACCGTTTGACCACAACTAAAGTACAAAGAGCAGTGGAAGGAAATTTTACTTCTCTGCATGCTGCAGGGAATCCAACCTATTTTAATTTTCACCTTCACTAGAACTTGTTCTGCATCTCAATTGCTAAAGTCGAGAATGGCCATGCATTGCCCCCGGTGTCATTTCTTGTCTGTCTTACTTTGGCCTCACTTAAACTGGGGAACTTTCTTTTAATGTCCTCCCATACCTGTGGTTTATCCCTGAGAAAGTCAAGGTTCCTGATTCCAAGGGTTGCCATTGGCTCAAGCGAGGTAGTGGTTGTCCTGGCTCCAAGAACCTTCATGGTCGCATCACGGATTGCATCCTTGTTGATAGCCTGTGGATCGAACTCCACTAGTAAGCCTCAGGATCGGCTTGGCTGCATAGCTCTTATGGCAGTTTTCATGTCATTTGACTTGACTGCTCCTTTTATTTCATCCAGCACATCTGCGTAGGAGCTGCCTTCAGATGGTTTGATAAGCAGTTCTTCTGACAAGGGTTTGTACCGGGATTTGTTTTTTAGTTTCCGCTTCGTACCGGAAAAATCTTTGTTCTTCCCCCAGAAAAGCGGGTAATGTGGCTTACGACTTAAACTACATCCGTCGCCCTCCGTATCTACAGAACCAATGAAGACAGGGACATGTTTGAGGCAGCATATTTTATTGCTAATTTATTGCTGGCAATTTAAGCAACAAACAAGTTCCCGAAACCACCCCTTCAACCCCTACCGCTTATCTCACCCTTCCTCCATATTATGCTACATCATCCACTGTATGAGGGAGTATTCTTTATACGTGCATATTTTATAGCTAATTTATTACGAATGTATTACGCATCAAAAAATGTTATTGCTACACTCCTTCTCCGGAAAGCCACCCCATCATGCTGTACTGATAAAATGTCTAATCGAAACATCTTTAACTGAATTAGTTCCTGGGCTGATCAGCTTAAGCCTTAAACCACTTTTCTCGCTTTCCCGAGAGAAGGGGTGGAGCAGAAAATTTTTTGTTTGCGCAATAATTTAGCAGCAAAATATGGATTGATAGTGAAATTTCCATAATAAAGTGGATGATATAGCTTAATAGGCGGGGGTGATTTACGCAATAGAGGTTGAAGCGGTGGTTCCAGGAACTTGCTTGTATCTTTGACCGCCAGCAATAAAATATACCACCTTGAAAATGCCATTACCTGCAATGGTTCTTGAGATACGGGGGTGGCTTATGTAGCTTAAACTTTAAGCCACATTACCCACTTTTCCGAGGAAGAGTGGTGCAATAAATTTTATTATTGCATGATAAATCAACAATAAATTACGGACTTATAATAAATGCTCCCTGATAAAGTGGAGGATGTAGCTTATTAGGTATTTATTTAGCACTAGCTGAAACTCCTTGTCAGAAGTAGTAAGCTTCGTTTAGTGCTTCATTTTTCCTTTTTTCTCGCGGTCACTTTCAATCGGGCTGCTTGTCATTCTTTTACTATTGCTAGGAGCTATAGCTACTAGTGCTTCATTTAGGGGTTTGGGGCTTATTCTTTTCTGCGTTAAGCCACCTCTACCTGTAGTCAATGATACCATCCATGAGCCCCTATAGCTCAAGAATTTCATTGCTGACGTTTCAAATGATGTTTTTTGTACGTCGCAAGTGGCTTTCAATTCTTTGACAAGACTCCCCGCTTCCCGAATAAGCCACTCCTCTTCAGAGTGGTCAAGGGCTGCTATGATTCTTAGCGTTGCTTCCTGAGAGAAACTTTCGTGCCTCAATCGCTTGGATGATGGTATGAAGTGATTTTTGGATGTTGCTAACATGGACTGCAGCGGTGTTCCACTACCTCAGCGAGGGGAATCGGTGATGCGCTGGAAATGGCTTTGTCTGTGGACGTGTAAGTGCGTTGGCAAGCTAGCTTTACGATGTCGTTGGGCGGGTTCTTTTCCCACAGCACAAGGGCCCACTACAACGAATTAATAGGTGACCGGAGTCAAAAGGACAAAACCGATTGGCTAGCGAACAGGTTCCAATGGCCGAAGTAACCTGACGAAAGGAATTACAAAGAGAAATATGCGATGTCGAATAACCGATTAGCCATGCGCAATATTCAAGATGATTTTGTCCTTGCTGAGGACGATCACGGCCCGTAAATAAGAGTGGGGCATCCAGGTTGTGGCGATGCCCCCACGCACCCCTCCCAACTGGATCGAAATCCAAAAAATGCTGCCTTGGCCCATATCGGTTGTGGAAGGCCAAGTAGCCCTGCGAGAACGCCTGTAACAATCAACAAAAGGGAGAGCTCACCCGATGGCTAGCTCATGAGCGGAGGGGCCAGCTGGCGTGCCGGGCTCTGTACCCGGTCGGCGTTTGAAAATGGAAAGACCGAGTGTTAAATTTTTCGCTTGACCTCATTTTTCTTTGTTTATTTTGTCGATTAAAAATTCAATTTACATTCCACTGCCTTATATGTTACAACCTAACAAAACTTCGTTAGTCTATACGTTTCACTCTCGCGCCTTCTCTTAACGTCATATAGATTCGAATAATATATTTAATCTTTATTCTCTTTCATCAATTATTACTTCTGTTCTGCTATTGACAAAACAAAAAAAAACGAAACACCAACAATAAAACATTAATGAAAACCCCATTTCTTCTCAAGGTATTTTCACATTTGGCGCCTTTTGGGTTTTGCGGATTTTGTATTTTGTTGTACATTTTAGTTTCTTTCAACTATCAAAAATTAATAATTTTATCAAAAAACTATCAAACTATCAAAAATATATGAATATATATGGATGATTTTTTCACTTCTCATTTTTGCTTTTGTTAAAAATTAAAAAAAAATATATTCATATAGAATTAATGTAGTAAAGAAGTGTGATAAAAATTTTCAAAACAAAACACGGTACTCACATTTGACGAGCGCTCATTGTTGGGGGTTGTAAAAGTGACTGAAACCTATTCGAAACCTTATCGACGTTAAGCGTAGAATATGCTCGGAAGTCATCTGGCAATTACATTACAGGAATATTTACGTGACTAAGTTCGTTTATTGTGCGATTAATACCCCATGTGAAAATGCTTACAACAGTCTCATTTGCATGAAAAAGTTTGACTTTTTGTTGGGCCAATCGGCAAACTAATCGTCGTTGACGAGACCCAATTCACCCCTCTCGTTCTCGCGCCAGTATGGGATCACGTCCAAGTCAATTCTAAGTTTGCACAAGACGAGTTATCTCTCATGATTCATGATTGCTAGATTTGTCGCCGTCGCGGTAACGGTTGATTGGGTTGCAAGTGAATATTGGAATTACTACGCTCATTCGCGCAGCACTGGTGTTGCCATTACCAATTGTTTGGCCGTATCGTTATTAACTATTATTGAGTCGTAATTTGTGAGAAGTTCGATTGGCATTGCACAGATGAAATTTGTAATATTCCTTGATCTAATTGATTTGTTGTTATCCATTGGGCGTAAAAAGATCGGAATTCTCCTGGTGCATAAGTAGTAGCTAAAATTGCTGGGTTTCATTCAAGTAAGTAGCCCAGCATATATCCTTTATTGATGGGCTGCAAATCGCTGAATTCATTTACTTTGTAGCTAAATTCTCAGATATATCCATTAAAATTATCACTGTAGCTTTGTATGTATGGCCTTCATTTACATAATAAATGCCAATTTTTACTTTCGGCCGTTTCCATTTCCGATGAGCATTTGTTTACCTTTTCGTGCTTGAAATTTTATTATTTTCCAGAATATCTTTCAGTTTTTGTGCAGTTGAATTTGACAGTGATGTATTATTTGCAGTAAGAATGCTGCTTCCTGTTTTAAACCTTGACGTCGAGCTCATTCTTTGCTGGCGCTCTTGTTTTGTATATAGCATGTAGCTTTAACCCTTTTCGTGAAAATCCCTCGAGCAGTTTGCCTACGCGGACTGCTCGATTACAGGTACGAAAAGTGTCACTTAACAACGAAACTTCCCTCCCCTCCACCTTTGCGCTGTCTTCCATCGTTGTCACGGATTGTTCTATTGTCTTTTCTGCTCGTCTCGTATGTGATGCTCCGGACTTCATATAGTTTTTCTTTACTGCGCTCAAAACTATCAGCTATGCCTGGTTGGACTATGCACTCCACTTTTTCCCGTTCATGCATCCGTTTTTCGTTTGTCCCTGAATTTTTAGCCGAATTCATTTGCTGTGGTTTGATTTTTTGGGTTTTTGCCTTTCCGTACGCTCGGTCCCATGTTACGGCGGTGACCGCGCCAACTACGGTTTACGTCTGAATAAATTTTCTCTGTGTGGTTATTAAGGGTAATATGATTGCGTCAGTCACATCCGTTATGTCTCCGTGATTTCGGTATGGATGAGTGGTTCACCTGAGCTACCTCTGCCGTCTTTACGTTTGACACCCTGTGCGCTCTTGCTTACACCGACCTTATTTGAAAAAGTAACGAACTTTTTTTTAATTTTACTTGATGTACGCATACGTCTCAAGCTTCCATGTCCACCAGCCTTGGCGCGAAGAAATTTTTCAATAACGGTAGATTAATCAAAATATTTAGTAACTAAAGTAGGCGTCATAAATGTTTTTTAGTGCAGCTTCGTGGTTCAACAAAAGAACTTGTCCCACAAATAGCTAGCCGACAAGCACTCATCTGCAAAGCTTGACAAGTAAGTTCGGTTTTCTTTCATAGTCCGCTGACTCTTCTGCCAAACAATCGGCATCCGAGTCCTGCACGGACTTGAAACACTCCAACTCACGGCAATGTATTTTGTACTGATAACTAACTCGCTTGTTCGTTACTTCTAGTTAATCCCAGGGTGGAGTTATTTTGATACTTCTACTTTTCGGTCATTTTTAGGGTATTGCAAAAATTATTTACAGTACCTTGTCTGCCCGCCCGTCCGTGGGTCACAGCAAGTTTCCTCGCAAACCACCTAACGTAGAATGATGAAATTATGTACGTAGGTCAAAAGTGGTGCCCTCTCAAAAAGTGTAGTATAAAAAAATATTTTAAAGTGTTTAAGGAGGTCTCCCGATATAGAAGTCTGAAGTGGTCTCACCACTGCGTTTTCGTCCGGACTGAGCATACGCGGCAGCCATCGTTCAGTTAGTATATGACCCACGCGGTCTTTTGAGATGCCTACTGTCTCAGCTATCTCGCGCTTGGCAATCTGCCAATACGAGCTCCTAGATTTTTATCCCGTTATGGTGGTGGCTCATCAAAAACTGACGTACGACCTCGTTGAAACTCGTTAAACCAATTTTTTGCGGTCACCATCGCAGGAGCACAGTCACCGTACACAGCATCCAAGCGGCTTTGATTTCGTTGCGCGATTTCCCTTCCAAAAACAAGAATCGAATCATCGATCGATATTGCTCTTTCTCCATTTTTCTAAAATCCGCGGACGCGCCCGCTTTCACACGTGGTCAAAACTCTTATTGTTTTATAGACAATAATATGATTTTAATTAGCCAACGTTTTAACACAATGTTTATTGACAGACAGATTGACAGAAGTGAACAGAGTGACAAATGACGGTTGTAGCATTCGGTTAAAGGAGCGTAATTTTGAATTCAAAATATCAACGTTTTACATCAATACTTCCTCTTAAACACGATATTTCAATTTTCCAATTACAAACTAAATTCAAAATCAGATCCGATCATTCCAAGGGCAGAACGTAGATCAGCAAATCTCAGACGTGGCACCGGCTTCATCAGGATATCAGCGATCCGTTGATCACTGAAACATTTGAATATTCAGCCTTCCATCCTGCAATTCCTTTCGAGTGAAATGGTACCTCACTTCAATGTGTTTGGTCCTCTTGTGGAACTCGTGATTCTTCGCTAACATTATTGCGCTTTGATTGTCCACAAAAAGAATTGGAATGTTGTCTAAGGGAGAGACTTCTGCGAACAGTCGAAACAACCACACAGATTCCCTGGCAGCTTCACTAGCAGCGATATACTCAGCCTCAGTTGTGGATAGAGACACACACTCTTGACGTCTGCTAGCCCAAAATATCGGTCCTCCACTGTGCATGAAAACGATTCCACTAACAGACCAGCGAGTATCTGATTGACCAGCATAGTCTGCATCACTGAAGGCCTTCAAGACACTTCCTTTGGAATCAGCCTCGTACCTGATACCAACTGACGTAGACTCTTTGACGTATCTCAGGATTCTCTTCACCAGCAACCAGTGGATATCTTCCGGATCTTCCAAGAACTGTGAGGCAAAATTGACTGCACACGCGATGTCAGGACGAGTAGCAACAGCTAAGTACATCAAAACTGCTACAACTTCACGGTAAGGAGCAGATGTTCTCAAATCAGTTTTCTCTTCCAATTGCACGTACTTGTCAATGGGCGTTGAATCAGCATTGGCTTCTGCCATGTTGATCTTCTGAAGAAGATTTCCCGCGTACACCTTCTGACTCAAACGGATTGAACCATCTTCTTCACGTTCAATGAGCATATTCAGGAAACAACCAAGCGGTTCACGTGTGATCTTGAACTCCATCTCCAGCTTCCTCACGAACTCTTGAATCACACTCTTCTTTGTTGCAGCAACCAGACCATCATCAACATAAAGGACAATGATCAGTTTATCTTCACCAGATATACAAAAGGAAAGACATGGATCAGTTTCACTCTGGACGAGACCAAACTTGATAAGAATCTCCTTGAACCGGTTGTTCCAGCACCTCGGAGATTGCTTCAGTCCGTAGAGACTTCTAATCAGCTTGGACGCACGACCAGAACCATCTTCAAAACCTTCAGTTTGATCCATGTATATTTTTTCATTCAAAACACCGTTGAGAAATGCCATCTTCACATCAAATTGGGCCAACTCCAGACTTTCCTTGGCAGCAACACTTAGAATCGCCCTGATAGTATCAAATCGAGCTACGGGACTGAAAATTTCATGATAATCAATACCTTCTTGTTGACTATAACCCTTCGCAACAAGCCTAGCTTTGAAGCGACAAGCCTTCCCTTCTTCATCTCGTTTGATACGATAGACCCAGCGATTAGCAATTGTCTTCCTTCGTGGAGGTAACACCGTTAAAACCCAGGTTGAACTTTCCTTCAGTGAAAACATTTCTTATTTCATCGCAGCCTTCTAGTGTTCACGATTACCCGACTTCACGGCTTCTTTGTAGTCTCAAGGTTTTTCTTATTCTACAAGAAACATTTCACTCAATTTTAAAGGTTTCTGAAGTTTACTTCTATCTCGAAGACGTCGTTGAGTGGTATCTTTTGCAGCCTTAGGAATTTCTTCAATTTGCGGCTCAGCAGGAACGACTGGTAACACAGGATCCGGAACCTCAGGCACGTGCGGAGCTTCAGGTGAGTTCAGGACTCTGGAAAAATCGCGGGGCTTGACAGGATCTTCAATTTCTTCAACAGGAAACAAAGCTAGAACTTTAGAGGAATGCTCTGGACCAAAAACTACCTCACGACTTCGGATCACCTGCTTTGTATCCTCCTTCCACACACGAAAATCATAGATGTCTTCCGAGTAACCAACAAAAACTGCTTCGACGCCTTTAGCAACCCACTTCTTCCAACGTTCTTTGGGCACCATCACCCAGCATATGGTTCCAAAAATATGAAACCTGTTCAAATGAACACTCTTCTCAACGAACAACTCGTACGGAGTTTTGCCCTCTACAGAGCTTGGACCAGTTTGGTTGAGAGTGTAAACCGCAGCGTTGACAGCTTCAGCCCACAGAAACTTCGGCAGATCCTTGCTAACAAGCATGGTTAGTGCTAGCTCACCAATTGTCCGGTTTGATCGTTCAGCACAACCGTTCTGCTGAGGCGTATAAGGATTCGTAATCACCATCCTCGCACCTTCGGAATCCATGAGTTCTCGCATCTTCTTGTTGTCAAATTCCTTTCCTCCGTCGCTCTGGAACACCTTTACCGGTCGACCTCTTTGAGTCTTCACCAGCTGAAACATTTCTTTGGTCTTGTCAAACACCTCAGATTTATCCTTCAAGAAGTAAACCATACGAAATCTTAAATAGTTACACGTGAAGCAGACAAAGTACCTGGCACCAGCAATAGACTCCTATCCAAGTGAAATACCGACATCAGCATGGATTACTTCTCCTGGCACAGATGAACGCTGTTGACGTGACTTGAACGGTTCTCGATGTCATTTACCTTCTACACAAGATCTACAGAATACGTCGTCCTGTTGTACTTCAATTCCTTGATTCTTGAGTATCTTCACAACATGTCTTTTATTCTCATGACCTAAACGCTCATGCCAGACTTGAAGAGAGTCCTTGACCGCCAGATTAGCCTCACTCACACAGCAAGTGTCCGGTTCCTTGACCTTGATCATCATCTTGAACAGCTGACCAGATCGCACACCTTGAGCCTTGACAACACCATCAAGCAGGAATTGACAGCTATCCTTGGATGAGCTGAAAGTCAAACCTTTGTCCAGCGCACGCGTAACCGAGAATGAATTTCTCCTAACTTCCGGAACAAACAGCACATTTTCCATGTGACAAGAAGTCCAACGGCCATTTACAAGCGCCTCAGAGTCAATATTTCCTCTTCCAAAAGTACTCATCGCAGAATTGTTTCCGATACGAATCTCTGCTGGAATAGAGAAAGCCTCAAAGAATGAATACCACTCTTTCTTGAAGGTCATGTGGTCCGTTGCACCAGAATCGATGATCCAAGATTCATTCTTGCCTTCCGTACTGAACACTTCGCTAACGAACCCTTACTTTCAGACGTCCCATCACTCTTCTTCTTCCTGTTTGGACAATCTCTTTTAAAATAGCCAGTTCCGTGACAACCTTAGCACTTGAAAGCCGACTTCTTCCCTTTGTGGTTGGACTTGACATCATCTTTGGCCTGCTTACCAGCTGCACCTTAATGACTTCCACTTGCACCTTTGGACTGGATTTTCAACTTGGTTGCCATCAGTGCCGTCAAATTGTTCTCTTTTCTTGTCGCTCATCAGATGTCAACACGTTGATCAGGTTATCGAGGGTCTGCTGATCATCTGACCTGGCCCACCAAGCTTGCCTGAAACTTTCAAAACTATCAAGCAACGTTTCCAGCAACTAGACCATCAAAACTGACTCGTCGGGCTTAACTTTCAACTGCTGCATGCGTAGAATCAAACCTTCAAATTTAGCAGTATAACTTATCATATCATCCGCTAAATTCATGTCAAAACTAAGAAACTCAGTCTGAACTGAATGGACGCCTTGCCTTGTTTGTTGTTCATAAATACCATGCAATTTATTCCACATCTGATGAGCAGTCTCGAAAGCAACGATCAAAGTCAAGAAACTCGAATCAATTGTCTTGACGATGATTTGACAAGCGGCGCGATCTGCCTTATCCCAAATTTTCATTGCCGCATTGTGAGCATCAATCGCAGCCGCATTAGCATGAGCCGCCAGCGCCGGCTGAACCAACTCTCCAATACTCACTTCGTATGCTCCTTCAGTTGCTCGCAATAAATTGCGCACCATGAACTTCCAAATATTCCAGTTTTCCGAACCCTTTAACTTCTCAATACCTTGAAATTCCATGATTGTCAGTCACCAAAATTCCAGCAACTATCACCTTCAAGTTTCGAGAAAATCTCTTCAAAAAACACTGTTCATTTTGCTCAATCTTCTTGAAAAAAACGTTGGTCCAGTCAAATCGAACTACGCTCTGCTACCATGTTATTTTTTATGAACAGTAATATGATTTTAACTAGCGAACGTTTTAACACAGTTTTTATTGACATCTGTCTGTCAACAGAGAATCTGTCTGTCAACACAGAAGTGAACAGAGTGACAAATGACAGTTGTAGCATTATGTTAAAGGAACATAATTTTGAATTCAAAATATCAACGTTTTACATCAATAAAGACAAAACTGCGAATCTGATTCGGCTGAAATTTTTACGGTAGCCGTCCACGAGAATGTACTATACGATAGTGAATCTCTCTTGCGATAGTTTGCGCCATCGGGCGGTGAGGCTAAGTACTTATCGGACTCCCTTCGAATGTATGAGCCATGAATTTCGAATTATTTTACAATATCCTTCTGGCAGGAGCACTCCTCTGTTATTTGTAGTTGTTTATTTCGGCTGCTGTTTCCCTTCCGTTATAGGTACTTTTATTTCCACTATCAAAATTAGTGGCCCTTTATGCTATGTAAAAAAATTAAGTAAACAAATTTTTTCACAAAGCCATACTACTTTCACGAACTGTCTGTCCAGCCGTGCGTCTACAAATGCTAGAAAGCTCAAACTGTGTGAAAAGGTCAGAAGTGGTGGTCTCTCAAAACGTCAGACCGTATCAAACATTTCAACATTTTTTAAGGGGGTCCCCCCTTTTAACAAAGTGGGCCCTAGGGTGGTTACAAACACTTTCTGGTAGGAGCGCTCTCCTACTTATTATGGTTGTTCTTTTTTGTAGCTGCAACTGCATTTGAGAAGAAAGCGGTCTCGGTCACAATTTTCGCCACAAAAAGCACCAGCGATGGTGTAAGAAGTGTCCTTGATATTACATATGTTTTTGATAATTCGAAGATTTGTACCATTTCTTTTATGGTAGTTGCGTCAAACGACGGTTTTTGAAAAATCAGTGAAATTATTGAAAGTGATAGAAGGGATTTGTTTCCTGTGGTTGAATGTATTACTTTTCGCAGATGTTGTTGGAAGTTTTCACTTCTCAACGGTATTACCATGCATTCAAAGGAAATCGAATTTTCAGGGATTGACTCTCTGAGGTCACTGAATCTTTTTTCAGGACCTTTTAAATACAAAAAGCGATTCTTGAGATCAGCACAAATCCAAATGAACACTTGCCGCTTGTTAGATATTCTTCTGCTAACACGTCCACTGCACCGCAGCATATAATTATTAATAAATTGATTAAGTGAAATGTAACACAACGCTCATTAAGAACATTTAGAAAACAATCCAAAGTCGGTTTAGCGTTGTACGTTTGTACGTTGGATCGACTGGCTGGTTGCGTTCAAAGAAATGCAAACCAATAAAGCTATAATGTTACGTGATCTCGTGCTACGTCTATTAAATCATAATGAACATGCATGGCACATATGCAAGCATAGTGGAGCAATTTAGACGACACGACATATGTAGATCGGCGTCTGTACGTGGAATAATGTGAAATCAAATCGCACTGTTTATTTTCTGGGACCTTTTGGAGTTCTAAGCGAAATCTTGGAGCAGCCAAAAAAACAATTGGTGCAACCAAAAGCATAACTCATATGCAAGGAGTGTGTAAGCCCTGATCTATCCTTCTCCTCGTCTCTATAGACCAAACATATAATAAAGACCTGGAGCGAAATCTACACAACGAAGTTACTTTGTTAGTTAAGCGGTGCCTTTAGATTGGAAATCTCGTTAACAAGATACATTTGTTTACTGTTTATTTTTTTGGTGCAGAAATTGAGTGCATTTATAATGTTGCTCTCTAGTCAAAATAACCGATTAAGCAGTAAATGTTATTTCTACAACAATTTGAGATGGTGAAACCTAATACACTCATAAAATACTTTTCCGATTTGTTTTGGTTGCAAGAAATATAAATACGAGTACAATGTAGTAAGAAAGCGCTTTCAAAATCAAGGTCGTTTATCCTTTTAGGGCTTGGTAACAATACACGAACTGTTTGCCCATCTTTTCAAAGGCCAAAGTAATTATTCAGGCGATTATGCAAAAAGGTGCCCACGGATTTTTCCAAGCTCGTGGTTGCCTTAAGGATTCTCGGTCAGTGTCCTAAAAATTTTACTTGATCCAAAATGGAAAACATTTTTCAACACAATCTTTGAAGATTTTCTAAAATTTTCCGTAAACGTACCAACGAGATTATCGATAATTTTATTGCGGGATACTCAAAAGTTCCCAGAAAAGTATTCCACAAGATTTGCTTATAAACTTACTAGAAAATATTTAACGATGTTCAAAAAATGTCTGAGAGTATTCTAGACTCCACACAAATTCTGGCAACTTTTCGAAACACCCTTGAAATTTCAAGAATTTTTGAATTTTACGCAAAAAATTTTTACTTGAGCTCGGAAGGTTTCTTGGAAATTTCAAGTGCTTTTCGAGATCCGCAAATTATTCTCAAGATAAAATTTACACCTGCAAGGGGAGTGCTGGTTGACAAGAGTATTCTTGGAAGCAAGCGTTCTTTTGGAAGTGCCGTCCCCATGTACCCGAGGAAGTGAAGGTTTCAGTATGATTCTTTCGCGGGGTACGATCTGGCAACGATCTCTGGTCTACGAGGACATCAGATTGGGACTGACGTTTAGGTTGCATAGTATGGTACTGTCGAGGGGACAATCGTGCGTGAAAGGCTTCAACCTAAACGTCATACTGTCTTCATCACGGTAAAACCTTGAGAGGTCTCGGAACACATTTGAAGTCCGCATCCTTGAGTTGGTGGTGCAAGTTCGGTTGAGATGGACTTCCAATTAACGCTGGCCCGGCTCTGAGTATCCATAAGGACTCATGCCAACTCTCGCATAGTGTCCATGGTCTGCAAAGATACCTATGGAACTAAAAAGGCGACTGCACACACGAATGGAGATAGTGGCTCCAAGGTGGGACCCAAAAGATGTAGCTTCCCCGAACTTACTAGAAACGGCAATGACTAAGACACTATAAACTGCACTAACCACTAAAGAATTGAAAAACGAAGAATCATCACCCGTGGTTGAAAAACAAATCGTGGCAGAAGAAAACAAGAGCATGCAGTAATTTGTATGGATAAGTCTATGCCAGTCATGGTTGAAACTTAACGGGAGTAGTTGAATTCAGTCTAGTAAAACAACAAATAAAGCACCTTAACGGGGTGACCAACTTCTTTATTTAGAAGCAGCCACTCCTGATCCACCACGGGGCTGCTCGACTGCTTAAGTTTATTACAAGCGGGGAGACCAACGCAACATCGATGCGCGATATATGCCAAAAATTATGATTGAAACCTTTATTCAGAATCTGAAGGAGAGATTCTATCTCCAGAGTGAAGGCTGGGTAGTACAATAGCCCTTGAGCGCCATCAGGAAAAGAGGGTGATCTGAAAAGCGGGAAGCATTCTGAAGTGAATTAAATCTGCAAAACATTAGCAAAGGTGTAATAAACGAGCTACTGGAGCCAGAGGAGCAAGAGGATTAAATCAGGCATCACTGTTGGAGCTGATTGAAGGCCAAAGAAGAGCTCAGGGCTAAGTCTACCGAGGAAGCGCAGAAAGCTTCTCCATCAAACACTATCAAAAGAAAGGCCACTACTCCAATCGAAGGAGACTGGGATAAAAAGAGACAAAAAGGAGGCATTTAAGGTGCATAGAAAGTTAGACCAGAGGTTCCATATAGTGCTGACAAAGGCAACCAAGAAAGCTGCCAAAAATATTCTCCAAAACGTTCCAGAAAGTAAAGGGCTCACATATGCTCAACTAAAAGAAATGATTATGCGGCACAGGCATGCTAGCGACCAGATAGAAGCTCTCTCTGCTACGAATGTGGTAAAATTGAAAATAAAAGAAAAGGTTGTACGAAGGGGCACAGTGTATCCTTTGCAAGGCTGCTATTCCAAGACCAATATTTCTAAGGATCAGGAAAATGTCGGGTTTTCTAGGAAAACCTAGCCACATTAAAAGCAGAACTTTGATGACAAAACAATATCACGACAAACTTCGTCATCATCAAACGCTGATGAAACTGGTACTGTCGCCAACTGGGTCCAGAACAAAGCTACTTTCTTAGTTGAGGGCTATGCATGGAAGGATGGTTTTCTGTTGGGTCACTACTCAAGGAATATATCCTTTAGTGTATCACTAACGTCGAACGATCTGATATCATTGTTCCAAGTCAAACTTAATGCTTTGGAAAACGTTGTTTCGGTCGTAGATAGCCATGCACTTGTTAAAGGAGGCCTAGAAAAGTTGCATGGGTCATGCCTCAAACTGATGAGTCCTAGAGACGACAGCCAGGATAGGACTCACCGAGCTGAACACCTACCGTACACCAATTTTCTAGCTTAAGGGCTTCGAAGGAATCATACCCAACGTGACATGACAGGACTACTCAGCCACTCATCTTCAGTACGTACTGCTTGAGATTCGTGAAGCTGTCTCCCAACACCCATGCTCTTGAATTTCCACGATTTGCGAGAATCTTGAGAGGATGGGCGTTGTCAGGCTCGTCTGGTGTGCCACTGTTGAAAAATTTGCAGCCGGTCGAAGAGCTAACAACCCCAGATATGCAGACTATGAGTATCATTACGTCTGATTGTAGCACTTATATGAAGCAAAAAAGATGGACCAGATAGTGCCGACTTTTTCCTCATCAATCCCGTCCATGTTCATGCCGCCCACGGTGAAGCAGCTATCGAATCCCCCTCTTCACACAGCCGGGACTGGAAGAGCCAGTCCTTTCACTGAAAGCGAGGAAGGCTCCAGGTCTAGACGGTGTTCCAGGCGTGTTATAACATATCTATTACCAATGTCCTAACATGCTGTTCAGTACATTCAACGCTGGCCTACGGGACAGGATTTTCACGGTTCGATGGAAGGTGGCGATGCTGGTGCTGATCAGCAAGGGGAAATCCAGGATCGTCGTCTGCATCTCACCCGTTACGCATGCTAAACACGGCTGGGAAAGTGCTAGAGAAACTCATCAACGGAAGACATACTGACGTGACTCGTGCTGGTTTAGAGTAGGGCGCTTCACCATTGATGCGATTTCAAAGGTGGTTAGCGTAGTCCAAAACGCAGAGGCATATAGCCGCGCCAAGCGACGGATCGTCATGCCGGTGACACTTGATGTTGGGAATACCTTCTGGGTTCACTGGGAAACCCTTTTCAAGTTCCAGAATACCTGATGCGGTTTCTGACAGACTACCTGAAAGATCGAAGCCTGCTTTACGACACGACACAGGGCCAACAAAGGATGGATGTTAGTTACATTGGGTGTTTTCCAGGCATCTATCCTTAGTTCAGACTTGTGGAAGGTGTCTTACGACGGGCTAATGAGACTAGAGATGCCAGATGAGTTGCGCTTGATCGGCTATGCGGATGATTTTGGGCATAGCCGCTGGAAGGACTGTTGAACAAGCGCAACTTCGATTAGAGATGCTAATGCGCCTAGAAGGAGACTGCGTGACTGCTGATGGGTTCAGTCTAGCACTGGAGAAAACCGAAATGGTTATCTTGACAAAAATGAGAATCCCTAGAGTAAGGAGGATCAGCATTGGAGACATACCAATCGAATCGCAGGCAGCAGTGAAGCACCTGGGGCTACTGATCAACTCGAAGATGTGGTTCTCTGAATAGAGCAGGGCAACGGTTGAGAAAGCTGCTTCGAGCGTATCGACTCTGAGTTGACTTAAAGCCAACGTAGAGGACTTAACCCATGAAGCAGGCGCTTGATGAGTGTCTTAGGGTTCGTGCTACTTTACGGAGGAGAAATATGGGGTGAAGCTCTCAGCAAGGAGGTATACCGAAAACGCTTGGCACAGGTACAGAGAAGAGGAGCACTGAGGATCGTATCTTCATATCCGATAGTCTCTGATTCGATAGTGAGACTTATTGCAGGGGTGATACCTGTTGCCCTCCTTGCTAGAGAGCGCTGTGCTATTTACTTGCATCAAAACGAGCATGCGAGGGAGTAGCTTGCTCGCGAAGGGAGACAACGTTCACTTAACGATTCACAGCAGTCTTGGGTGAACTGTTTGAAAGACAGATGGACTGCGCGCCTCACCCTGGATCTGAGACCGTGGCAAAATTGAAGGCATGATGAGAATGACTTCTTTCTGACCCAGCTTTTGAGTGGGCATGGGTGTTTTCAGTCATACTTGCGCAAAATTGGTATGTCACGATCCCAGGAGAAGAAGATATGCCTGGCACACATTTGTCGCATGCGAAAAAGGGATAAGCTGCGACGGGACCTCCAGAGGGAGACGGGAGAGTTCACCCCGGATAGTATAGTTGAGGTAATGCTTGGATCAGTTGACAAATGGAACCAAGTGGCACGTTATATTCGGGCACAAGCATATAAATAAATAGTTTGTCTGGCAATTCCTTTTCCTCTTTCCCCTCCCACCAGGGGACGAGACCTGGCCCAAAGTAATGTGACAAACGATTCCTGGCTGGGTTCTCGGGTTGACAGGGGAGGTGTTAAGTGGGTAGCATAGTCGATTGTGAGTATAGAAGTCCACCACTCAGTGCGTAAATGGCATTCACCTTCCAACCAGAAAAAAAAGTGGACCGCGTTTAACGCGATTAGTGACGAACTGCAGAGTTTCAATTTATGACAGGGTTTCCTGTGCAAATTTAGCAAGGTATTCTTTCGGTATCTTAATAGGTCTAACATTGGGGTTTCTATATTTAATTGCAAAGATCCGTGCATTCGATTACCTACACCTATGTGCACAAAAAACAAGCCTCCATTCAAGTATGTAAACTTTGCCATTTCATTTATTGGTGTTGAAGAACGTATGAAGTTATTAATGTAGTGAGTAATGGAGTTGATAATGCTCCTCTTTTGGATGTCAACTGTTGTTGTTCCCCCCACCACTCAAGAAATGCCATTGTGTTAGCGCGGCGTTATTTGAAGGATCGTTGTTTATCTCGGTTAACGGTCTAGAGTTCATCTACGCTCCAATTTGCGCCAAAAGTATATCAAACTCTTCGATGTTTATTAACTGCTTTCCTATAGTCTTGTAAAGATGCCGCTTCATCGATTTTACACTAGCTTCGCAGGACCCACCGAAATGTCGGCTTCCAGGAGGTATGAATCTCCATTCTAGACCATCTTGAGCTAGAATCTGGTTACTCGTGTGTAATACTTTTTTTATATTAATCTTGAATTTTTCAGCTAGTGCCAAGAAAGCTAAATTCACAATCGCTGTAGGTGGTTCGACACTTTCCACTTCGTCCTCTAAATCATCGAATAGCATGTTTCTGTCGACAAATTGGATGCTAATTTCGAATGGGAATCTTTTGTTGCCATTCACACGAAAATATCTACATATGCTTTTGTTGTTTTGTGAAATTTTCTCCGCTCCACTAAACTATTATAGGGCCGACATAACCGATTCTTGTATGTTCAAAAGATTTAATGAACGTGGCTGAACCAATGACAGTGATCCCATTAGCTGATGATCAGGTCTTGCTGTTATCTTAAAGCAAGTAAGGTATTTATAAATTTCCTTTCTTACAAGGGAGGTGGCAGATACTATCCAATAATCAAGTCGTGACGTTGGAAGTGCTAACTGGATACCACTATGCATTGTTTGGAGATGAGCGTTTGTGATAGGGAGTTGAGCTAAGCTTCCTTTTGGTATGATCCAAAGTCAAAATCCTAAAAGATAAAAGGGACTCACAGCAGCCAGGAACGTTGGGGCTGAGGATCGCTTGTCTGGCACTTCCTCTTCCCTCTCCCCACCCGCTCGAAGAGGGATCCCCCAGCTTGAAGGCACCTAACGGCAAAAAAAACGACACCTAGCATGAAGTAATGTGTCAAATGGTCTCAGGCTAGGTTCTCAGGTTGACAGGGGAGGTGTTTAGTAGGTAGTCCAGTCCCCTTCTTGCGAGCATGAGAGTCCCACACTCCCAACCACAAAAAGAAAAAAAAATTTTGCCAAAAATGTGATCCAGAATCCTGGAAAAGAAGAAAGGCAGCCATAGCTAGAAGTAAAGCTGTCACTTATAACTCTTATAATGGAAAATTGGTGGCTCAAAAGAAGCCCAATGTGGGAACGCTTTCCTTCAGACGACAGAGCAACGATTTTAAATCAGTTTTACCAGTTGGATTATTGTAAATGCAAAAAACGCTTTGATTTTTAGAAGCTTTGCTAGAAATAATATAGCCAGGGAACAAAAAGGAGCCAAAAAGCATATAGCGTCCTCCTATAAATATTTTGTATCAGTAAAAGGTAAACAAGAACAAGTCTGCAAGGAAGCTCTTAGCGCTCTGATCCAGATTGACAGAAAAAATAGACATATTACGGTGAAAGCTGACTGCAGCGCTTTCCAGATCAAAGAGGACAGCATACTAACCGACCTCATACTCGTAAGATAAAACCTGATGTCAAGCAATGTGTTGAGGATCATACTTAAAAATTACACGCGGAGGAGTCTCGTTGTTCGAGAAACAAAAAGCCACATACAATATACCTCTCTTCAGACTGGCACAAACACAAGTTTTCAGAAGAGTGGAAGAGTATCTGATCAAATTGTGCTCCTATAGAAATATATTTTTTTGACAGCATTCAACTTATTATTTGGACAACCAAAAAACGATACATGTTCATCTTGTGATGCAGCGTGATTCTACCGTGGAGCACAAGCAGCAAATCGGGCGCCTAATGCCGAAACGATACAGGCAAGGTAAACTGGCAAAAAACTTAGTTTATGTAACTATGGACCTTCAACAGCCCATGCCTTTACCAAAAATTACCACATCAAAGCCATTTTATTTGAGGCCGATGTAGTTCTACAACTCCGGCATTCATGTAGTTGCAAAAAAGTTGGAAAAGGCAGTTTTTGCACATGTTTTTGCAAACAGGGGAGCTCTGAAACTTCCAGTTCTTTGCTACATTTCGTAGAAGTGAATGATGATATAAAAAAAGAAGGACCATTTGATAATATGGTTTCATTCATATGCAGGACAGAATAAAAATTTCCTAATGATCTGTTTTTATCAATATTTCATCCTAAAGGGTTACTTTAGCTATATTGACCATAAGTCTCAAGAAGTTTATCACACTTATCTAGACTCCGATAGGGACTTTGGAAGAATAGAAAATTTGTTGAGAAAACACGATACTACAAGTATTTACGTGCCTGAACAGTAACGAGAGATATTATAAATAAAGCAAGTAAAAACAACAAAGTAACAAATATGGCTGACGTTTCACGAAAATGAATGAACTTGAGCTGAACCAAATCGTAAGATTTCTTGATGAAATCAGGTGGATCCGAGTAGCGGAATATGGATCGTATCTTTACAAAGAGCCTTATTATGAAACGGCTTCATTTGAAAGATTAATATCCTTAAAAATAGGCAGCGTATTAGTTCGCTAGAGGCTGAAATTAAGAGAATACGGAAAACGTATGGGACGATTCCCGAAGAAAAGATAAAAAAATTTAACGGAAAAAATAAAGTTTATTTACGAAGAGTGCAGAAACTTTTACGAACCGATTATCGAAAATTGAGTTTTTTTTGCCACTATTCTTAACGATAAACCTATATAATGCTCTACAGAACAATGAAAAATTAACTTTGTGCCCCGTGTAATTGTTTTGAATTTATACTTTTAGTTCGAAACTGTGTATATGTTTCGTTGGTAGCTACTTTATATCATTAAACGATAAGAAATTGTAACCATTTGTTTATATATATATATATATATATATATATATATATATATATATATATATATAGCGTAAATAATAATTCATTATCATATATGAAATGGAGCTCATTCTTAATTACGTTTTAGCAATAAGCAGAAATCTATTAATCACTTATAAAATCTAATGAAAATCGCATTCCTTATCAATAAAATCATTTTCTACACTATCGTTTACGCGGAAGAATTGCATAAGAGTCGACGAGTGTTATTGCTTTGCTGCTTAGAACATTGACTCAAGCAAAATAAATAAATACAAATGAGTCAATGGTCTACGCAAATAATTAAAATACATATGTAAGCAATTATGATATCTGGAGCTCACTCAAGAAAAGTTGCCAGGTGTCATGATTGCAATTAATTGTTCTTTTTTGTAAGCATGTTTGGTACTTTCACCTTTCCATATGCGTGTGAAAAGTACCAAACATGCATTTTCAATCAATGGTTATTTTGTTCAATCGTAAATTTGACTTTCTTGAAGTAAGGTGCAAGATACCATGAATGTGATTTAGCTAACATCGACATTATAAATTGGAATGATAAACAATAAATTATTATCAGTTGTGATTTAAACCAAATGGAATTAATATTCTTATCTAAACCAAATGGAGTTAATATTGTTATCAATTTTAATTTTAATTTTTGGGTAAGATACATATTGATCCGTCTTCTTAGGAAACCTAAGGAGACGTTTTGTAATGTGACGCCCACGCCCGGGAATCGGAGTGATTCCGATCCCGAACCCTGGCACCCGGCCAGATATGTATGACTTCGAAATGCAAGTAGACTTTATCTTTCGTGCAGCCATCATTGCGCCGAAAATATTTTTCTTCAAATATTTATATTTGTGGAGAAATATTTTCTGTCAATGTGAGCCGCTGAAGTAAAACATTGATACATTTCGAAGCATATCTATCTGGCAATGCCTCCCACAGTTGCCATCCAAATGTCAAAGAAGCAGAAGGTGTTCGCGGTTAACTGTCCGTTGAGTGAGAAGTCTCGCGAGGGTAGCGGATTAGCGGTAAGTCCGAAGAAAATTAGCGTGGCGTGAATATATAACGCAAAATAAATTTATCTACAGGAGGAGGTAGTAAATGGGGGACTTGGCGAGCGGCTTGGAGGAACAGATGTCCAATCTACCGCAAGGCCTATGAATACGCGGTCATCAGATGTTTCAAGTGACGGATACAGCCGCGTGAAAGAGGCAGGCGACTTAATTCCAGGTTAGAGTAGACATAGTCAAAATAGTGATGTAGCACGTGTAAACAGTTGATGCCATACAATTTGATAAGGATATCAGAAAGATTTTACGAGAGAAATTCTTTTCTACGATTCAGAGTCTTTCGCCATCAATCCCTGCCCGGTTTCAACCAGAATTCGAACTACTGTTTCAATCAGCTGTTTGGATGGGATCCATCGGCAAACAATTTGCATCGTTTGGTCAACAATTGCTTTTAATTTGCTACGAAAGATGAATTAACCCGAGTGTAAGTCCTGATGTAACCATTCCCAATATATCCATCGCAACGAATCAGTTCACTGCATTATCATCGCAGCCCCAAGACCAAAGATCGCAAATCTCACCGATTCCCGTTTTATCGTCTAAAGGAACTGGTTCCATAGCCATAGCAGTGAGAATGGCGAAGTAGACGACTACTTTCAAGTTTAATCTAAAGCAAGTCTTGATGGGGCTGAACAACTATTTGCAAATGTTGTTGAAAAGTGATTCGAAATACAATTAAGTAACTAGCAATTGGTGTATCAAAAATGATTTCACATTCCGCGGGAGCTTTGTGCATCATTAAGTTAATTAAGCAATGAGCTTTAAAAAAAACACATCGAGTAATGTGCTATCTAACAGCATTCTGATTCCTTCAAAAAAGTGAATAGATTATTATTTTCAACAGAAATGAAACCCAAAGTTAGTATACTAATATTAAATATATACCTCGGTTATCCATCAGCCATTATATTCTTTATATCAGTTAAAACTACCATCACAGAGTATTTGAAACCAACAATTACGTTAAAGAAATAAGAAAAAATAGTTTATGCATGTTTTATCAGCTAAAAAGTCTGCAACCATTGTGATGAGACGGGAAAAAAATATTGAACCTTTTGAGAGACTTGTTGGATCCTTGCACAAAATAAGACGATCTTATTTACATCTGCGTAGCGAACACAGATTATTAACTATCGCTAAATAACAATATGAAATGTTCATTTAAAAAGAATCAAAAAGGCCTTTTTGATAATTTTATTTTAAATAGATTTTAAGAGATATTTCTACCCAATATAAAATGCAGTTATTTATTTTATATGCTGCTATGCTAGTTTGTAAAAAAAGCTCATACCTGAACGGAAAACAAGGCCCATTAAAGAGTAAAGTGTGCTTTTTTTCATAATATGACTAAATTAAAGCTGGATCTTGCGCTTGCTTGCATTTTCACTTAACATATTGACTTGAAATAAAATAACGTTGAAATTGATGTAAAGCGGAAATATTTTTTTTGGAAGCGATTAAATACTTTGCTTACTAAACAATAAAATCAAAGAAATCGAACATTGGTTAAAACAATAAAAATAAGAAATCAATAAAAAAATACAAAAGATTAATATACATAAAAAAATTCAACAACATAAAGACGTTAGAAGAAAAAAAAAAATAAATTTTTTGATTATGCTGTCACAACAACCATTTGATTTTAAAGTTAATGGGTATTTTCCAAATGCATAATGGATCTCAATAAATTACAATTACTCTAACCAGGAAAATCAAATGCAAAATAATTGCAAATTAACAAAGATAAATCTGAAGAAGAGGAAACGTACACGTACGTTTATTTACTTATTATTTTAAAAAAACTCATCGTTTAAAGACAATTTTTTTACCATCTGTGATTTTTAAAGTGTTTATTTTCAAATAAATTTACTGAATTTAAAAGAAAAAAAAAACTTATTTCCGAAAAGTAATTTATTCTCTGTTTAATGTACTTGTAACTTCTAAACGCACCTGGACATAATAAATACAGAAATAAATTTTTGTTCAGTTTAGAAAAGAAAAAAGAAATATTTAAATTCACAAAATCCTCAGTTTATAAAGCATAATTGCTTAAAGTAATTCGCGTATATGTTTCCTCCTAATGATTTACGGGTACAATGACTGCAAAAGTTAAGTTTTCCCATTATATAAATATTAGGGAATTTTTTTTGGATAATTTAAGTGCATGTATAGATAAACATAGATATACATAAAGTTGCATGAGTTTCTTTAAATTTTTAATGTGAAAAAAATTTATCTTTCTCAGCGGATGGAGTGTAGGGAGTTAAGTTTAATACAGGGTGCGGCAGCATAACTTCCTTTTTTCAAAATTCAACAAAACAAATTTTCTATTTTTCAACGGTAAATGCACGCTCCGCACTGTTCCACCGCATGATAGCGACTAACCAAGGGATGAGCAAAACTTTAAAATCACCTCTCTCGAATGAGACTACTAGCGCCGCGCTATAACAGTTAGCACTTTAAGGGCGGGCATTTCAAAAAAGGAAGTTATGCTGCCGCACCCTGTATATTGAGCTTTATTTGGAAATTGTATTCTATCCCTAATTCGTCTGTCAAAACTATGCTTTCAGAATTCTTACTCTAACTTAAAATAGTTAAGCACCAGTGCTCATAGGGAAATACCTTAGTGTAGGCATTTCTCTTGGATTTATATTCACCATAATTAGTAGAATTACAAGAACGAACACGCTCATATGTAAATACAATTAAAAATATGAAAAAAATATTCCTTTCTTTAAATATCAGAAGAGTAAAGGTTTATATTTAAATTATTTGATAGTAAAACCTTAGCTTAATTATTGTAAATGAAATATTTGAAAATTAAAAATGAAGTACTAAAGGAGCCATAAGCCTTTCCGTTCCACATGCTCTTTCTTTTGCAGCGGAAGTGATGACCGAGGGTAAGTATGTCTTGAAGAGGGTTAGGTTTTTATAATCTGCGGATGATTGATTTCGAGTCGGTTACGGTCCGCGGTACCCTTGTTTGCGCTCGTTTTTTTTTTTTATTAGAGTAGGTTATTTAGGACTTGAGGTAGTTTAGCTTGTTTTCTGGTACCGCGTCGGTGATTCGGTAACGCGCCTATGGTTTTAGATTTCGTAGTAGTTTGAATTGAGATCTGTGGAGAGATCACATCCAGAACTAACGTAACGTAGGTTTCCTGTTCTGGATGAGTAGTTGTTGACGCGTTTGTAAATCGGGCATGTGAGTCGGTGGCTGAGTTACGTAACTCGGACTTAGTCTGCTCGCGTAAGACCCGCGACCGAAACTCCTCTCCGAACTAGCTAGCCTACAAGCAGCCACCACGGAGTAGACTAAGTGTAACCGGACTTGTTGACTTGAAGGGTACAGTCCGTTGTCACTTCCAAGACTGTACGTCTCGAACCGATGAGAGGTCGGTTCTAATTGCGATCGAACGAGACGGAGGTAGGAAACCGTTACAGTTTATTTTATTGTTATTCTCCATGTGCACTAGATGTGCCTAGTGCAGAAGGATACGAGACTTGTGGTTGCACATAGAGAGACCTATTTGCAGCCCAATTCTATTTTTCATTGATTTGTCCTTCTAGGAGACTTTTCTGTTTATCCTATCCTCCTTTGGCACTAGAGGTACCTAGTGTGAAAAAGGATACAAGAATTATGTCATATTGAGTCGTATTGCCAGAAAAGGCAATTACTCAGATCTGTACTAGAGTTACTTAGTGACAGAATTCAAAAAGGATATTTTTGCGAATAGAGTAACCTATCCATAGAAATTTATTCCTTTTTTTTTTCTCTCAGTGGTCCATCCACTTAAAACACAAACAGAGGTGAAAGGCTTAGATATCAGTAACAATGTAAATAAAATTTGAATTTGATATCAATGGAGAAAATTTACCGGACGAAAAAGCCATTTTTCTCAGAATATTTTTTTTGTTATGTAACACCTTCATCCAGTCATGTCTTCATTTGTTGATTATACCGAAAGTTGTTTCTTTATGTTTTATAATATATTGGTAATCGATTTTATTTGGCAAATTAACCTTGTTTATAGGTCTAATATAAAATGTCTCGCAATTGAATATTTGCAAAACATATCAAATGGGCCGAATTCTATGTTATACAGATATCTGCGAAAAGCAGTGCATTGTACGATATATGATTTTGTGAAAGACTTTCTAAAATGTTTCCTTCTTCCTGTTCAGAAAGGATCCTTGGACCAAAAATTTTTGCTTTCGCTAATTGAATGGCTTGGACTAAGTTCATACAATTCTTATTTTGTACTTTGTGCTAAGTGCCAAAGTGCTTTCGAAAACGCTACCCATTTTTATAGTGCTCAAAATTTTGTTTCTTCTTCGTAGCACTACAGCCCTTCTCGGGACTTTGCTTCCTGCAAATAATGCCTCCAACTGTCTCGATCCATTGATCGCGTCTTCCAATTTTGAAATCCGAGCAGCGATGAACTGTCTTCGTCCACCGAGTCAGACCAGCGTTTCCTCGGTTTCCCCGCTGGTCTCCGGCCTTCAGTTCTGCCAAATGCCTTTTTGGGTATCCGTTGATCGGCCATACGATTCATATGACCAGACCATTGCAGCTTCCGCAGTCTTCCAATCGTTGAGACCTCCGACTTATCAAAAATTTCATTCAGTTCATGGTTGTATCGAATTCACCATTCGACAGCTTCGCTCCGTTTATTCGCCTCAGGCCCCGTCTCTCAAAGGCGTTCAACTTATTTGTGGATGCTTGGGTTAGGGTCCATGTTTACACCCATAGCATAACACAGGTCTTGTCACAGATTTGTATACTTGGAGCTTTGCTTTCCTGTGTATGCAGCTGATCTTCAAGATCGTGAAAAACAAATAAAATATTTTCTTTGCGAGCTGTATTCTTTGGCGTATTTCGTCTCTTTCATTAGCTGTTCTTATTATTTTGGCGCCTTAATACACGAATTCGCTAACATTTTCGATACTGTATTCGCCAAGTGTGATATTACTTCGACTGCATCATGAGGTTTGCTCTATTCTCATTGATTTGTAGCCCTACTAGTTTTGCTTCACTGTCGAGTTTCAAGAAGAGTTCTTTGGCAGATGTTAATGACCGTGACAAAATTTTATTTTTTTATTCCGATATTTGTGTCAAAGGCATCGGTGAGTTGGTTATTGATGCGGACTTGGGAGGTCATCGACGTCATTGTCATTTTGGTAAGACGGACTAATTTGGTTGGGATGCCAAAGCAAAGCATTATTTGGTGAAGTACGTTACGATCAATACTGTCGTATGCTTGTTTAAAGTCAACGAAAATTAGGTGTGCGTCTATGCTGAACTCCCAACATTTCTCAAGTACTTGCTTGAAAGTGAACAATTGGTCTATTGTCAATCTACCTACTCTGAAAGCACCTTGATACTCCCCAATAATACTGTTGGCATATGATCCAATTTTATTTTCTAAGATCTTTGAAAATATTTTGTACGCCGTACAAAGTACTGACATGCCTCTCGAATTTTCGCACTGTAGCTTGTCACCTTTTTTGTGGATAGGGTATATAATTGATTGGCTCCACTTGTTTGGTATATGTTCTTGTTGCGAAATGTGCTGAACGACTTTGTGAATAGCTTGATGAACACGACTGCCACCATATTTGATGAGCTCCACTGGAATCTCATCGATACCCCGCGCATCATTATTCTTTTGGGCTTTGATGGTAGAGCAAACTTCATCCAGAGTTGGTGGGGCCAATGGAAGCTCTTCGGAAACATCTATAGGCTCCGATGTTCTACCGCTGTTTGGCGGATTTAAGAAGTTCTTGAAATATGATGCCCATCTTTCGTTAATCATGATTTAATCAGTGATGGTATTGCGGATGTCATCACGACAGAGCGTAGTTTTAAGCTGACACCCACGTTTCAGGCTTTTCACTGCTTTTTATGCTTGTCTTGTGTTGTTGCTTGTTGGACTTACATCTGTACTTCCCAATTGGTCGTCATAGTATCTTTTCTTAGTTCTAATTATGTTATTCGCTACTCCTCTGAGATTTTCATAACGTTCTCTCCATCCTATTTTTCCTACCTTCGTATTCCTTCTACGTCTGATTCTTTTTGTCTAACGCATTCTGGCACTCATTTCATTTCTTTTGCGCCGGGTTTGATGTCCCAGTGTATGTTCTGCCACAGTCTTAATAGCCGCTTTCATTTCCATATAGAGACCGTTGCTTGTTTTCAGTAGTCCGTCTGATAAGATGGAAGCCAGTTATTTGTCGAGGGTCTCCGTAAAACTTTTTGCCACGGACGCCGTTTAGAGTCTTTCGATGTCAAATTTTTGTAGTGGGTTGGTCGTTGACATACGAACCGAAAGGTGAATTTAATCGAGTACTGATCTGAGTTTCAATTGGCTCCTCGGTATGTACGCAAGTCAAGTATGCTCGAGGCCCAACGTTATTGGATCAGAACATGGTCGATCTGGTTTTGTGGGTTGCCATCCGGTGATAACCAGGTCATTTTATGAACGCGTCGATGAAGGAAGTAAGTCGAACTTATGACTAGATTTCTGCTACATGCAAAGTCAATCAGGCGCTGGCCGTTGTCATATGTTTCATCGTGGAGGCTTTATCCTCCAGTCGTTCCCCAATCAGATATCTCATTGCCAACCTTAGCGTTGAAATCACCCAGAGCTATTTGTAATGTGACGCCTACGCCCGGGAATCGAAGTGATTCCGATCCCGAACCCTTGCAACCGGCCAGATGGGTATGTCCTCGAAGTGCCAGCGGACTTCATCTGTCGTGCGGATATCGTTGCGCAGAAAATATTTCTTTTCTGTCCAAATATTTAGATCTGTGGATATAAATATTCGAAATATAAAATTAATCCAAACCCCGACACATTTCGAGACATATCCATCTGGAAATGCCCCTCCACCGTGGCCATCGAAAAACTATGCCACTGGCGACAAATGGAGAGGCACATTGCCGCCATGTGGCGTGCCATTCCACACACATCTGCTTTGTCCGATGTGACAGCGGTTGGATTTGACAGCCACATGTCGAAGAAGTACGGTTATTATTATTGCAAAACTGTGCGCGTAGCTAGCGGAACATTCGACCAAACGTTTTTCTTCTACGTCGCCCAGAACGTGCCATGGTGTGGTGTCGGTAGCGACTTGGCGCGGTCCTAGATTGGGTAGAACTATTAAGAGGTAAATTTTTTTTCGTTCGGCTTACGTCGACAAATGCCTTACCTTGTTTTGATTGCAGTTCATCGCCCCTCGTCGTCGTAGCAGCCAAACGTGGCCGAATCAAATGATTCTGAAGAGGAGATTGATAACGACAAAGAATACAAACCGAAGAAGAGTAACATTATCACGCAGACCAAAGTGACTCGTGCGCAACGATCACCTTTGGCTAAGGCTAGAGCAGCTTCACCAATTATAATTCGAAAAGATTCTACGCCCAAGGCGAAGTCAATGTTCAACAAGAAGCGCTTCAATCTTTCTTACAAACAGCAGAGCGGTTGTCAGTTCAAGGCTGTGGAGGATCCTAATTGCCCAGCTAAGTATCGGAGTTAACCATAAGAAATGAGACATATGGGGTTGCTGGGTTGTCTAGCACTAGTATACTCAATGGCCTAGCAAGAAATATCTCTTTGACATCCATGATTGCCTAGTTGTTTGATTAGTATTTGTGTCAGTTCTGCAGACCGGGTCAAATATCAATATTCATTGGGCAGTGTTTATATTCCGCCCGGCGTATCTTACCGACCGAAAGCGAAAGTATATATTTGATTCCTTGAGAATAAAACCATTCCTCAAAGATTTCATTTCCAAAGCAAGTTTCCGGCGGTCCAATCGTTCGGCACCGCATATCATGGAAGTTCCTGATTTGTATTACAGTCGCGATGAATATGTTGAAACGGCTTCGGGTAATAAAGTAATTCGGCAAACTGTCCTCTGTGGATCTCAGAACATTGTCTTGAGTGGGAAGGTTATAGTTCAAAGCGGCGCTATAATTCGAGGCGATCTTGCTAACGTCAGAACTGGCCGTTATTGCATTATAAGTAAAGAAGCAGTTATAGGACCACCATTTAAGCAATTTAGCAAAGGCATGTAAATCAATCTCTTAAATCGACACTTAGAATACCTTTAACAATACACTTAATCACTGTCACGATTCCCCTTTCGGTTAGTATTTTTTTTTTATCGAAATACACAGAACGAAAAGCGATAGTGGGAAAAGTTAATGAGTTAGTTAATAGGACCGTGAAAATGTAATTAGAAGAGGAGTGAGGCTTCTACTTTTGTAATTTACAGAATTCTTTCTGCTCTATACATGAAAATTTGCTAATTTGTTATTCCTGAGCGATAGCATATTATATTTTTTTTAATTATTTTTTTTACTAGTTGGTAATTTAAGTAAGTTATGAAGAAGCACTTGAATATATTAATGTGAAATGTATGTCTGTTTGTTCCTTTCTTTGGTGAAGTAGAAATTTTTGTTTTGTTAGTTGAATGCATGACATTTTCGTTTCCTATTTCATCCTATCATGCATTATATTATAATTGTTAAAAGGAAACTTTAAGATATTTTAAATATGTTTGGGATGGTGTTAGCCGGTTTTCAATTTACTGATTTGCAATAGCGTTTATTTTAAAATAGCTCAATAATGCGAAAATAGAATCTATTGGTGAGAGTTATTTATAATAGAGCTGCAAATTAAAATTGTAACTAATAGGAACTGTTCTTCTGTGTGAACATGAAAAGTAGATAAAAATAAATCAAACTGATTAAATGCATATTCTGCCGAAAAACCCAATAATTACTCTTAATATGCGTATTTGAAATGACTAACTAAGTTTTTTTAATTGATATTCTACATTGGGATGTTAAACCAAATCAAATTCGATCCATTTAAATGCAATCGTCATTTAGGCCTGCGGATATAAAATAAATCAAATAATGGACTGCAATCGTCATTGTTTACACACCCCAAGAACGTGTCGTTGAGCATAGTTCTGTAAGTTTAAGCTTTAACAAGAGATTTTACCATAAATTATCTTACAAATGTCGCAACTTGTTGATTAACGTGTGCAACTAACTAATTTTTACTCGTTTTAAAAAAATTTACTGTTATCAACTGAAGGTTGAATATGAAAACCCAAGTTATTGTACAAGTAGGATGATGCTAAACCATTTGAACACAAACATTTTGTAGTAATACGCTGTAAACATTAGCACTAGGAATTCTTTATCATATTTATTATTTTGATGGTGATTACCCAATCAAATGATACCTTTGAATAATTCTAACGATTATATTTTAAGTAGTTTAAAGTAAGCTTGTTCAATTATTACAATATAGGCACGGAAAGGATGAACTGAGAGAAAATATTATAACTTGAATAGAATTGTTACAAACACAAAAAAATTACAATTCATTAATATTTGCATAAATTTTATAAGAAACACTATTCCTTCTCTACAAGTCTACAATTCAAGAAAAAAAAACATAGAATGGAATTTTTTTATAATTTATTCTTGGAGAAAACTTTGATATTTAAACTAGACCTAAGTAATTAGAAAAATAAGAAGGAAACCTTACACAACACCCCATCAAAAATCAAATAAAATTTATGCTACTTCAGAACAATCACAGATTGAGGTTGTAATTAAACAGATAGATTTTGGAATAACAGCATGAAGACAGATTTAATGTATTTAAAAGGTATTTGTAATGATTGCTTATTAGATTAAAAGAATTTTACAATATTACATTATTTTACACTATAATTTGAGTTATTATATTTGCTCTCAAATCTTTTAATGTTAATATACACAAGGAAATACTCACAAGGTGTAACTTTAAATCATATTAATTTAATAAAAAATGAATAAAGCCATGAATTGTTAAAAGTTAACCACGACTTTCCTTTTCAGTGGCTCGTTCTTTTTCAGTGGGAAGAGAGAGTGTAGGGTAGGTATGCCGTCGCGAGGGTAGGGTTTCGACAAATCCGCTGAGGTCGGTTTCGCGTCGCGCGCGGTACGCGGTACCTTTGATTGTTTCGTCATTTCATTAGAGTAGTTTTCGTCGGTTTGATTTCGAGTAGCATATTTTTCGGTACCGCGTCGGTGATTCGGTAACGCGCCTATGGGATTTTGTAGCGTTTTTGATTTAAGATCTGTGGAGAGATCACATCCAGAATTAACGTAACGTAGGTTTCCCGTTCTGGATGAGTAGTTGTTGACGCGTTTGGAAAACGGGCATGTTCAGGTGGCTGAAATATTGTAATTGAGCGTAACCCATTCGGAGACTCGCGACCGAAATCCTCTCCGAACTAGCTGGCCGACAAGCAGTCACCGCGTGAATGGGTTACGGTGCACGGATTGGTTGACCTGTTGGTACCATCCGTTGGCACTACTCAGACTTAACGTCTAGAACCGATGAGGGGTCGGTTCCGCGTTCGAACTGAAAAGTGAAAATCGTTACATATTTTTGTATCGTTTGTAGGAAATTGTTGATTATAGAACGTTTCCTTCTTCGTCCTTTTCTTCGGTCGTTGTGGGTACTTTGATTAGCCAGATTTTCAAGAGTTTCGCTTTTATATGGATCGCCCACAACCACTCATTGACTGCCTTAAAATCAATAACGTGCCATTTGATTTCGCTATCCGCAACGAAGACCACTCCGAATTCTCGTTTCCCAGTAAATTTCCCACTTTTGAATATTGGGTGTGATCTCATGTCTTTCCAGTCCAGCTCGTTTCCTGGAGTGCCACTTTTTTTATTTTATGTTGACTGGCCTGCTGTAAAAGGTTCTTAGCAGCGCCAGGGTGATTGAGTGATCTGACATTCTAGGATCTAATGCAATAGTCCTTTTTTCGTTTGTGGGGTAATTGCCGTGAGTCCAATCCATCCCGAGACCCCTTTGCAGCTTTCGAAACATTTTAGGGTTTTACAGGGATGGGGAGCTGCCCATCGCCCAACCTTCATTCCGGTGGCATGGTTATTACTTCTATTCCGTTGGTGGCATGGTTATTACTTCTATTCCGTTATCAGTTGCTGAAGACTCACTCTAACCCTCGTATGTCCCCAAAATGGTGGTGTAACTAGGCTTAAGTAGCAGAGCTGTAGATGTATTTACAGTTATTGGCGTTTCTCGGCATTTTATGTCCTATTATTGCGGAACCATTAAGCCCAATGTGCAACCCCGAAAATCTTTACTACCATTTAATCGGGACGCTTAGGATGAGGAATTATGGATGCTGTGAGTTGTGGTAGCAAGGGGTGGTGTTTTCGTTTGTTATGTTTGTTATTCTGTTGATTCTATTTTTACTCTTCTCATTAATGAGAAACTGCTTATTGTTACTCTCTATTAGGTCGTTCATTTTTCCTTCCGGTATAACATAATCATCGTGACCCCTGTTCCTCGCGATCCATTTAATTGCAGAACTAATGAAATTTAGCGATCTTTTGGTTTTATGTTGGTCCACATTGCTGATTAAGTTTTCTATCTGTAAAATTTCGTGATCAAGGAGGGAATAGACAGGATTACTGGGTTGGATTTGGTTTGTCAGGATGGATGAAACTTTTTGTGTGAAGTTTTTATATTGGTCTTTTAGAATTATGTGGATCAACTTAAGATTTGCCACTTGGAGCTTGGGTGTTCCGGTTCTTAGTACCATAAATTGGGTGTTTGAGTGGTCAATAATTTGTACGCTGCCGAATGCTACTGCGGCGAGGAATCGAAAGTGAAAATCAATTTATGATTATGACAGTTAAAAGATTGTCCCCGGAAAATCAAATCCGTGCGAGGATGCGAATTCGTCAAACTGAAAGCGAATTGGAGTTAGAAGTCAATCAAGCCAGAAAATTCCCACAGTATGATATCATGTCATCCACTTCTCACGGTTCGAACTCTTCATTCCAGTCACCGCCTCTTACAAATTTAGTTCAAAGTAACCCACAGTTTCATGCCAGATCCTTAGCTCCTCACAGCTCTAGCTTGTCAATTCAATCACCTTCACTTTTTGATGATGATGGGTAAAGATATTATTCTTTAAGCAGTAACTGTTTCATTACATTCTTACCTTAGCGTCAATCTTGGTTTTTCTGCAGGGCTGATGGGTTGTTTAACTTTGTTACATGATTTTCTGTTTAAACCACTTTCAATGCACGATAATATGTAATCAAAATGGACTCTATGCAAAAGAAAAACACTTTCTGAACATTAAATCGTCCTTTAGAAGATGTCTCTGAATGAAAATGTTTTGAAACCTCGCTTCGCATCTGGATAGGTACAATAAATCTGGCTGTTCCTTCTTTTTTAGCTTGACCAACTGTAACTCTTTTTCTTCTTGCAATAGAACATATGTTAACCCCAACACTGATGGATCTGCTATGACGTCCAAGATGCAATTGCTCTAGTCGCTCCTAAGGAATGTACCTGTCGGCTACAGCCGAAAAGGTTCTGGCCGCGCAGCTTGAGCCGTGTGACTGAAGGCATCACTGTCGTCGCTTAGGAGTGACACCTTTAGACTAATGTCGCCTCGCTTCGATGATGCTAGTGGAACGTGACCGGCGGATTCCCTGACAGGTATCGGATGCGCCTGGTGGTGACAATGTCTTCTTCCCAGACAAGTGTCAAGTTTGGGTATTTAGAATGTTGCGTTCCTGGACGGACGAAATGAATGTGGGAAATTTAGCGCCCGTGGTGTTAAGTTACATAATATTGTTTTTTTTTTTACCAAAAAATCACAAAATCTAAGTCAGACGTTTCGCGGTACACCTGTACAGAAACACTGCCCACTGTCCCAATTTTCACTCGCTTGGCGCTACCATAGGCTTCACATTCCCATTTAAAATTTAATTTAGCATTCCGAATTAAAAACTTGTCAAGCCATTTATACCCCATCATTTTCAGAAAGATTCTGGAGCTTCCCTAAAGTTTTCGCAAAGATTCTCCAGAGATTCTGAGAAGATTCATTGAACTCTAGAATCTGGAGAATTTTTGAAATCCTCGAAAATATCACTAAGTAGCCTGATATCCCGAAGTGATTATCAAGAGTTTTCGTAGAAATTCCAAGGCGTTTCTCCAGAAAGTTTACGATACCGGAATTGATATTTTGTAATGCTTTAAAAATTAAAATTAAAGCCTCTGTAACCGAACACCCGGCTAAAACATCAGTACTCAAATATTTTAAGTTTAAATGTAAACAGCCAATTATCTTTCAATTCTCTTCTGAAGTATAGTTGATAACAAAGCTGAACCATATCCGTCTAGCCATCAACATTCCCTCAATTTCCAATCAACAGCAAAACTCAAAAATTCATTAATTTGCTGCTAATTAACGTGAAATGAAACAACATTTACATTCACGCTCTAATTTAAAATTCCACGCTATTAATTTGCAATCAAATTTATTGGCAACACATCCAATCAATCATGGATCAATTTACCATAACCCAATCCAATGGATTATCATGACTTCTTGACTTGCACCTAATTTTTATGACCGCATCTTGTGCCGAACACGTCCATCAACACGTGATGACACATATGCACACGCACAGGTAGCCGCCAATTGACTTGACAAGATATGTAGATCGCTGTTCCTTTTTTATCTGGTCGTTTTTTTTCTCTTGACTCTTTGTAGCTGTTGGGTGTGTAAATCGATTTTCCGGAAAAAGAAAAACATCTAAGCAAATAAGCAGCAGAAGTCAAATAAATAAACATGGTGCTGGTTTCGTGCAATGTTGATTTTATTATTATTGTTACGGCATATCGTTCATACTCGTACATACATATGGCATTTACCATACGAGTGTAGGGAATCATTATCTTCAATGAAAATGTTGATATTGGGTTTCCTCGTATTGACCAGATTTTTACCGGATCTTTAATTTTTCGGGGTTTTTGATCGGAAACCTTGTGTGAGTTTTGCTTTTTTTCTTGGGGAGTGAATTTATGAATGGAGATGCAGACCGTGGGCGTTTTGGGTTTAGATGAGTTAGCATTTCCGTTATTTATGCGGAAGATCAAAAACCGCCAAAAAGAATTCAATTCATTTATCTCATATGAAGGGTTAATATTTCCTCAGAATTGCGGTTAGCGCGTTATATCAGAGGAGTTTTAATCTCCAAGAAAATGCAAATTTTTCATTGCATCTTTTGATGATAATCGGAAGTTTGATAAGAAATTTGGTTCGGCGTAGACAGGCAATATAAACAGATGGAGTTCAAGTTCTTAATGAGTTTAATTCTATTATTTCGCAAACAAATTCTCAAAGCGTTATCTCTAGAGGATGTTGGGAAGCTCCTCTGGAAAACCAAAAAATCTATAAATTTTTTACGGGAACACTTATTTTTAATCATTTTAGAGACTTGCAAGAAACAAAAATATATAGGGTTTTGCATTAGGGATATAACAAGTTTGTATCTTTATATGAACGCACCCTTAAATTTTTTTGTAAACTGTCAATGTCAACATTTTTATCATGGTAAACTTCACGAACCAGCAACGTTTTAAAATTATTAAAAATTACTATTGTCGCGTGTTTTCCGGTTCGCGGCCAATAATTTTAATGTTCCGGGAAAGTGAAAACGCAATGTCTTTTAATTTAAGTTAAAAGAATTTATTTAATTACTAAAATGCACAATAAACAATTTAACACTTTCACTAATTTTAATTTTCACTATGAAAATTATCTAACACTTGTCCATAAATTTCTTATCGCAATTGTCTTCTAAATCACTTCACTATTACGAAACACACTATCGCAGTTCTTATCACGGTCGAATGAATGATGATCCCCCCATTCATTCAGCTCGCCTTTATATAGGGTCTCTACCTATTCACCCATTTCTCGTTTATTGGCGAATGTTCTACCGAGAGGTACCTGGTAGGTTCGAGCAAATTAATGAATGGAGTGACGTCACTTGCAGATGTTGATCATGCTTGTTGGGTTCTCGTGGTTTCGAGTGAATTCGTGTTCTTCATTGTTGTGAAAACAATTGCGACAGTAGCTCACAGAATTATTTGTACATGTAACACTGCCCCCACCTCAGTTCTTTTCGCCCCGAAAAGATGTGTCGCCAGTTGTAGTCAATTCTCCCTGGATGTAATATGGAGCAAGACGGTCTAGATGCACGATTTTCATTTTGGCTCTCGGTTTACGGTGTTCCTGTATGCGATATACGACGTCGTTGATTCGCTTTGTGACTCGGTATGGTCCCTCCCAGTTATGTTGCAACTTTGGAGACCTACCCTTTCGCCGTTGCGGGTTATATAGCCACACCAAGTCATCTTGCTGGAAGCCAGTAGAATTAGCCTTTAGATCATACCTGGTCTTCATGCGGTCAGTAGCCGATTCGAGGTGTTTTCGCACTGTCCGATGTTTCTGGTTCAACCGTTGTCTTAGATCACTTGCGTACTCCGAGATCGTTTGGGGTTTCTCGGGGGGTGTTCCAAACTTTATATCAGCTGGCAGACGAATAGTCTTTCCAAAAATGACTTTGGCTGGGGCTTGGCCCGTCGATGCATGTTCGGCAGCTCTGTACGCCATCAAAAATAGTGGGATATGTCGGTCCCAGTCCCTTTGGTTCTCGTCAACCATCTTGGCAAGGTGTTTATTGAGCGTGCCGTTGAAACGTTCGACCATTCCATCGGATTGGGGAGGCAGCGGTGTTGTCCTCGTTTTCCGTATCCCGAGCAGCTCGCACATTTCGCCAAAAACTAGTGACTCAAAGTTTCGGCCTTGATCCGAATGTAGTTCGCAAGGCACACCGTACCTACTGACCCAATTTAGCACTAGCTGTTCGGCTACAGTAGTTGCTTCCTGGTTGGGAATGGGGTAGACCTCGGGCCACTTGCTGAAATAATCAGCTACAACGAGCGTGTATCGATTTCCCCATTCAGATTCAGGAAAGGGTCCAGCGATGTCAACAGCAATACTTTCAAACGGTACCCCCACGTTATAGGTTTGCATTTGTCCTCTCAGTCGTCGTTTTGGACCTTTAACGGAAGCGCAAATTGTGCATCTGCGACACCAGTCCTCTGCGTCTTCTCGAGCGTGGAGCCAGTAGCATCTTTCCCGCAATTTCGCTAAGGTTTTGTTAACACCAAGATGGCCTCCCGAGGATCCTTCATGCATTTCCTTAACCACATCGTGGATTCGGCTTTTGGGTAGTATAGTTTGCATCCTATAGGAGCTGCCATCCGCCGTTTCCCATTTCCGCTTGAGTACACCACCCTCCACCTGAAGGGAGTTCCATTGTGCCCAATAGCTTTTCAGGGTTGCGCCATGCGTTGAAACGTCCTTCAACTCAGGTCGCCCAGTCGTCTCCTTCCATACGAGCAATGGTCCGATGTCTTCATCGGCTAGCTGGGCATTTCGAATCTCCTCCGATGACTAACCTTCATCGAATTCGGCCGTTATCAGTCGCAAATCAACGGGCGGTTCCTTTTCTTCAATCCGTCGGCAATACTTGCAGTTAGCTGGACATGGGCGACGAAATAGGGCGTCAGCATTTCCATGAGCTCCGCCCTTTCGATGAACAATTTCGTAGTCGTATGACTGCAATCTTTCGATCCATCTCGCAACTTGTCCCTCGGGGTTTTTGAAGTCAAGTAGCCATCTCAGCGATGCATGGTCCGTTCGAAGAACAAATTTCTGGCCATATAGGTATTTGTGGAACTGCTTGGTGGCCTCTATTATAGCCAATAGCTCCTTCCTGGTCACACAGTAGTTCCTCTCACTTTTTGAAAGAACTCGACTGTAATACGAGAGGACTCTTTCTTCGCCATTGATCTGCTGGGAGAGTACAGCTCCAATACCGCCGTTGCTTGCATCAGTGTCAACTACAAACATTTTTCCGGGTTTCGGATACGCCAGCACGGGTGATTCACACAGCTTTTCCTTCAGGGTCTCAAAGGCTGTCTGGCATTGTTCGTTCCAGACATACGGACGATTTTTCTCGGTTAGCTGATGGAGACACTTAGCTATTTTGGCAAAGTCTTTGACGAATCTTCGATAGTAGGTTGCCAGACCCAGGAAACTTCGTAGTTGGCGCTTGTTGTTTGGTGTTGGCCAGCTTTTCACGGCTTCAATCTTCTCAGGGTCTGTTTTGACCCCTTCTGCTGATACGACGTGTCCCAGGTATTTTACTTCAGCTGCGAAAAGGGTACACTTATCTGGACTAAGTTTCAAATTTGCCAGTCGCAGCCTGGAGAAAACCTCTTCTAAGTTCCGCACATGCTCTTCGAACGTTCTCCCGGTGACGATGGTTAGACCACGTAGCACGTATTCCATCAAGCGTCCGAAAGTGGCTGGAGCATTGCAAAGCCCAAACGGCATCACCACAAATTGCCACAATCCGGTCCCAACTGAAAATGCGGTCTTCTCTCGGTCCTTCTTGTCGATTTCTACCTGCCAGTAGCCACTCTTGAGATCGAGTGTAGAAAACCATTTTGCGTCGGCTAAAGTGTCCATGATGTCATCGATGCGTGGGAGCGGGTAACTATCTTTCTTAGTGACGTCGTTAAGCTGCCTATAGTCGACACAAAAACGAGTGCTACCATCCTTTTTCTTTACTAGAACTACAGGCGCAGCCCATGGACTGACAGAAGGTTCAATAACACCTTGTTTTTCCATGTCCGAGATCAGCGCGCTCACTTCTCCTTGTTTGGCTATAGGGAGGCGTCTGGGTGCTTGTCGAATCGGCTTGGCTCCCTGTGTATCTATGACGTGAGTTACCAGACTCGTTCGGCCTTGGTCATCCGGGCTTGTTGAGAAGATGTCACTGTACTTGGTGACCAGATCAGAGGCTCGTTTGAATAGCTGCACTGGCAATTTGACCTGCTTCAATATTGCAGACGTTGATTCCCGGGCTTTGTCTGTGTCTTGCCTCCTTTTGCAATGATGGTCGTGAGTAGCTTCCAAAGAGGCGATGGTGGAAACAGGCTGGCAGCTGCCGATGACTTCTCCCGCTTTAATGCTCGTGGTTGAATCTGCGGTGTTAAGGACTCTAACCGGCACATATCCGTTCCTTAAAGATCTTACAAGGCTTCGTCCTACAATCAAACTGCGCAATGCGGACGTCTTCGTTGGCTCTATCAGATAAGATCGGTGGTCTCCAGAATCACCATCAAGCTTGGCCCATACAATGCTTTCGGAAGAATTCGGTACATCAGTGTGAGTGCATACCACTACATTCATCTTGGGAATTTGGACGCTGGGATCCTCCATCAGTACTTCGACATTCTGCCATTTCAATACACGTTTGCCCAAATCCAACGTGATTCCATGTGGTCGCAGAAAATCCATTCCGAGAATGCAGTCATCCATAATATTCGCAACCAGAAAATTGTGTCGGAACACAAGGTCTCCCAACTGTATCTGGAGGTTGACCTCTCCATGAACAGGTGCAGTTTCTCCCGTAGCTGTCCGTAGTGAGAAAATTCTGCCCTTGTGAGGTTGTTGCTGTCTAACTAGGTCTTGTCGGATAATCGATCGGGTTGCACCAGTGTCGATTGTTATGGTGCAGTTTTCTCCGTTAACTTGACCCGGAAGGCATAAGTCCGCTTCTCCACGATGTAGTCTTGACACGGTGATGGTGGTGCTGGGGACGTCGATCCTCTTAGCCAACCTCTGCCCCACGAAGTTGGCTCTTACATGTTTCCCGACCCCTCTGTTTGAAGGGCTTCCATTCTGGGCTCCTGACTCGGTCTGGATCTCCTTCTAGCTGCACACCCTGGACAATAGCTTGGTTTTCTTCGCTTCTTGCAGTCTCTTTGTAGGTGCCCCTTCTCTCCGCAATTCCAGCATCTAGGCGCACCATTTACATGCGGGTCTCGCTCAATTCCCACGCGCTCACACCTGCACTCGTGTTTTCCGGTTCGCGGCCAATAATTTTAATGTTCCGGGAAAGTGAAAACGCAATGTCTTTTAATTTAAGTTAAAAGAATTTATTTAATTACTAAAATGCACAATAAACAATTTAACACTTTCACTAATTTTAATTTTCACTATGAAAATTATCTAACACTTGTCCATAAATTTCTTATCGCAATTGTCTTCTAAATCACTTCACTATTACGAAACACACTATCGCAGTTCTTATCACGGTCGAATGAATGATGATCCCCCCATTCATTCAGCTCGCCTTTATATAGGGTCTCTACCTATTCACCCATTTCTCGTTTATTGGCGAATGTTCTACCGAGAGGTACCTGGTAGGTTCGAGCAAATTAATGAATGGAGTGACGTCACTTGCAGATGTTGATCATGCTTGTTGGGTTCTCGTGGTTTCGAGTGAATTCGTGTTCTTCATTGTTGTGAAAACAATTGCGACAGTAGCTCGCAGAATTATTTGTACATGTAACACTATTAATTAATTAATTTAATTAATTAAATTTAATTAATTAATAATTAATTGTCTTCAGCGATGAAGCTCATTTTGTTAATAACCAAAATATGCATATTGGTCAGCAACAAACCCACATGTGCTTCTTGAGACACCGTTGCGTCCGTTAAAAAATTACTTTTTGGTGCGGTTTTCATGTTTTCGTGGATGTAAACGACCGTCATGTTACCGTCACTGGAGCGCGCTATCGTGTTGTCTTGGAAGATTATTTGTGGTCAGAATTGGATGAACTTGACATCAGCGATATGTGGTTTTAACAAGACGGTGCCACTTGCCACACCGTACGGCTCGCAATCGATTTATTGAAATTCATTTATTTATTGTTATGTTCTTAATGAAAAACCCTAAATGTAAATCGCTGGTAGCTGGCTCCTACTTGGAGCTCCAATTAAAAAACAATTGATACCGTTTTAATGCCTTACTTCGGTCGACCTGGTTTTCATGCCTGGAGTGTTTGGAGTTTCAAATCCAAATCCAATTTCAAATCAAAACGGACAAGAATGCACCAAATTTTATGTCGGGGACGGATTTTTAATGAACTGACCAGTGTTCAGTGCTTGACTCTATAGCTAGTGCCGGACTAAGAGGGCGGTTCAATAAGTACTCAGCCTCACCACCCGATGTCGCCACTATCGCAAGAGAGATTCACTATCATGTAACACATTCTGGTTGATGGCTACTGTAAAAATTTCAGCCGAATCGGACTTGTAGATTTGTTTTGAACGCTGTGAAAGTGGGAGTGTCTTTTTTTTTGGAAGGGAAATCGCACAACGAAGTCAAAGAGTACTTGGATGCTGTGTATGGTGTCTCTGCTCGTGCGATGGCGACCGTGAAAAATTGATTTAACGAGTTTCAACGTGTTCGCACGTCGGTTTTTGATGAACCACTCCTAGGTGCCTCAAAAATGGCTAACACGGAGGATAACGTGACAAAAATCCATGAGCTTGTGTCGGCAGATCGCCGATTGAAGGTGTGCGAGGTAGCTGAGACAGTAGGCATCCCAAAAGACCGTTTGAGTTATATCCTGCATGAAATCTCGGGCATGAGCTGTCGGCACGATGGGTGCTGCGTTTGCTCACTCTGGACAACAAACGAAACCGTGAGACCACTTCAGAGCAGTGTTTGACGCTGTTTAAGTGCAACCCGAAGGAGTTTCTGTGTCGTTTTGTAATTGTGGACGAAACGTGGCTCCACTGGTACACACTAGAGACCAAGGAGCAGTCGAAACAGTGGACTCCACCCGGCGAACGTGCTCCGACGAGGGTGAAGACTATCCTATCGGCCAAAAAGGTGATGGCCACCATTTCCTGGGACTCACAAGGTGTGATCTGCATCGACTACCTGCTGAATTATTGGGCTTGTTCGACGCAGAATCACAGAAAAAAGGCTCGATTAGACGAAAAAAAGTGCACTTCCACCATGGCAACGCATCGGCTCACATCTCCGCTATGGCCATGGCTAAATTGATCGAATTGGGTATGAACTGCTTACCATCCACAGTATTCTCCTGGTTTGGTCCCGTGCGACTTCTTTTTGTTTGCAAACTTCAAAAAGTCACTCGCAGAGCATAAACTTGAGTCGAATGAGGAGGTCATCGCCGCCAAGAAGGTTGCTGCGAACCCCGCCGTACCAACTTCCTCCCATTCGCAACTTCAAATTGCCGCCGTAACATCTTCATCTTCCTTTGGGCATTTATACCTTTTTCCCTGTTATTTATTTAATTTTATTAAAATTTTTCCTATTTCCCTATAATTTTTAGTTCCCCATCATCACAATCCTACCCTTTTCCCTTATTTCCGACTAAAACAATATAATATATACTAATAATTTCAATTTTCCCACTAACAACATTCCATTGATTAATTCCCACTAACAAAACTTCATTCAATACCTTTTCCCTAACAAAACTTAATTTCTTTCCTTCATACTAACTAATTCTATTCACTAGTTCCCACTAACAAAATTTTATTTTTTTTACTAACAAAAATTAATTCACGTTCCCCTACTAACAAAGCTCAAACTCATACCCAAAGGCATCGTTGAAGTTGCTTATGAGATGAATGGGAGATCAACATTCCATGGCACAATTAGCTGCGCCGCGAGTTCTCGATCGGGGGTCTGCTGCAACCCTGAGTTCAAGTTCCCCCGGACGCAGAGAAGCACTCTTTTTGGGGTATCGGCAAAACCAATAGCTTCCGTAATGTATATGTGACACTTTGAATCCAACTAAGCGCTTCTTGGATTGTGCAAATTGCCATATGTAAAACAATGGATACTATTGAGTTTGTCGATATGGAACAAAATATGTGTGGGTAGTGGAATCGAAGTGTAATGAACTTCGATTACGTTACCCAGATGCGGCAGAGGTAATTCGAAAATGAAAAGGATTGCGGAATCGGATGGGATGAAGGTGAAATGTTGGATTAAGTGTGGAGGATTGAGGCAGTCAGATTTTGATTTGGCAAAGAAGAGGGAGTTTTTTTTCAGTTTTTTTGTGGATTTGGGATTTTGGCTGGTTTCAGTGACGGAGGAGGAGAGTGAAAGGATAGGAAAAGTGAAGGAATCTTCAATTTGGAGGATGGAATTTTTGTTTGGAAATTGACTTCAGTGACGGAGGATCAGAGTAGGAAAAGTGGAAAAGTGAATTCAAGTTGGAATGTGAGGATTGTATTTCTAATTTGAAGTGCGGGACCGTCTCAATCTTAACTATATGGAAAAGATTGAATTAGTGACATTGACGTAGTTGAAGTATAGAACGAAGTGCCGAGAGTGATTCTTCCGTTTAAAAAAAAAAAGAAACTCTTTGGTTGGTTTTCGAAGAGGGCCAAGTGCCGGAATTAACGTTTTCGTGTTTGCGAGTAAACCATATTGATGGATCGGAGAGAGCGATAAATGGCCGTTGCGTGTTCCTTGGTTTTTGTTCTATTATTGATTGAATTTTAAAATTAGTTTAGAATTAATTTAAAATTTGGTTTCCAGTGGCCCCACACCCCTTTTTTTGTCTTCGCCGGGCGCTCGTAGATCAACGAGGAAAAGGAGTGAGTATTTATCTGGTTTATTTTCTCATCTATTACTGTAAAATCACATCATCAAATTCTTATTTTTCCTTTTGTTTTCCTTTATATAAACTATTTAATTGGATTGTTTTTCTTCCGTACATAAAATTATTGAGGGGTCTGTTTGTTTTGTTTGGATTGATATATTTCTTTTGTTGAAATTGTAAATTTATTTTTTTTAATTCAATAAACGGCCATGTGTTACTAAGTTTTTTTTAGATTTTTGCCACTATTCCAAAATTTCTTTTTTTCTGTTTTAGGCTAAGTACTTATCGGACCGCCCTCGTATTATAGAGGAAGTGAACAATCGTTTCCTTTTCGTTTACATTCTTGCAGCTACGGCACTATAATATCCATCTTGGTGACATGGGTTCCAATCGACCAACGGCCTGTACTTATAGCCGTGACCGGGAAATATCCCTTCGGAAGATTTATTAAAGAGAGAATTGGTGGTGTCGGTTCGGTTAAGACAGACTCCCGGTTAGCACAAGTCTGGCTCTGAGCACCTGTTCCAATAAGGACTGAGGGCAACCCTCCATGGCCTCTTTGCTCTGCAAAGATAACAACGGGACCAAAATAGCGACTACACATACGAACAGAAATAGAAGCTCCGAGGGGGGACTCAATATAAATGGCATCTCTGAACTCATCAAAAACCACAAGAATGACTAAAACATCAAAGACTTTACTATACACTTAAGATTCAAAGAAAGAAGACAAACGGGCACGAAAAGGCTCAGAGACCATATATAAGCCCAATATAATCACGGTGTTCGTGAACAGTAAAAAAACCAGCGCACTCCAGAATGCCTTATAAAAGAAGAGCGTCTAATGAACCACTACTAAGTCAAAAAAATAAATCGCAACAGAAAAATTAAAGAGTGGCGAGACCTACAAAGGGCCGCTGTGCGAAGTTGCTGACATCGCGGAAAATTTGACTGAAGCATTATATTTACAAACCGAATCAGAGAACCTCTCTCCAATTAGAAGTCTGGAAAATCCAATAACGGGTGAGCGCTATAAGGAAGAAAGGCTAATCCCAAAAGCGGGAAGCATTCTGAAGAGATTTAAATCTGAATGTGTCCCGCAAAGAACACTCACAAAGGTATAAGCAATGGGTCTTGAAGCTAGAGGAGCTCCTAGAACGCATCGTGCAGAAGCCCAAAGTTGAGCAGAAGACTCAAAAAGAGTTGAGGGCTAAGTCTACTAAGGAAGCGGAGATTTCTCCACCACCAAACACCATCAAAATAATGGTATCGAATTCAATTCCAGGAGACCGAGATAAAAGAAGAAAAGAGGAGGCATTTAATGGGCATAAAACATTGGATTAAGCGTTCCAGACTGTGCTGACAAAGGTAACTAAGAAAGATTCCACAAAAACGCCTCCAAAATGTCCAATAAAATAAAGTTCTAGGAGTTTCCCAACGCAAGCAGAAGAGAAAAAGGCCAGGACAAACTTCCCGGTGACAGGCACTGCTCGTGAAGCCCAAGGATGGCAAATCCTACGCAGATGTGTTGTGGAAGATCAGGGGAGGTGCAAAGCCCGAAGATACCGAAACTGCAATCAAAGCATTGTAACCAACCTGGACTGGCCATATGCTTTTCGAATTTTGAGTAAAGGTTGATAATAAAGAAGCATCCTGCGATGCAATCATGAATGTTCTCGGCAAAATAGTAACTGTAGCCTTGCTCGAGCTGATTCTAACGAACGAAATTGGGGAAATTGACTGCACTGCGGAACTGGCCGGGGTTAAGAAGGCAGCTGCCTAGTGCAAGCAGGCTTAAAGCGAGATGAGGGAACAACGTATGGCCATCATCGACCTAACTGGGAAGGACGTTGAAAAACTTCTGAGTAATGACATGGCAAAAATAGAGAACTTTGATGACCCGTATCCTGCAGGCAAATCCACATAATATTTCCAAGCCAAGCCGAATGCTTTGAAGGATACTATCGTAAACACAGATGACCACATACTTGTTGAGGGAGACTTCAATGCTAAAGCATGCCTCAAACAAATCCATGGGGTAATCAATTCCTAGAGATGACAGCCAGGGTAGGGCTCGTCATGCTGAACACTGGCGATACAATGATCTTCTGCCACGTAGTCTGTGAAGGAATCATATTCAACGTGAAATTCGCCTCTGAGACCCTAGTACGGAGAATACATTATTGGAGAGAACTCGAAGACTTCTCATCTATAATCATCAGTACCTTCAACTTTATATCCTTGCTACTGTCTACTAATGCCTCTGCTCTTGGCCTTCCATGATTGGGTCGAACTTTGGAAGGATAGTCGTTGAAAGGCACATTAAGGTGCTCACAGCAGGTTCACCGTTGCGGAAAGACTCACAAGAGACTGAAAGGCTAGGATCTTAAGATGTGGTAAACTCAACTATGAACACCATCACGTCTGCTTGCAGTGCTTCTATGCCCCATTGGAGACCCCAACATGATAAGTTTCTAATATACTCGTCGGCTGGATTTGCTGAAAATCGATGGAAGCCCCAAAAGCTTCAAGATGAGGCGCAACGGACACGGAACTACGATGAGGCGTATAACCGGTTAGAAGCATATAAATTGACCAGGAAATATCTTTGCAAACAGATTAACAGCAGGAGGACTTGTTGCTGGCAAGATCTCGAGGACAGTGTGAACAGGAATCCGTGGGGCCTTGGCTACAAGCTAGTTATTTGGAAGCTTAGTGCCCTACGTATACCTTGCATATATGGTTTAGAAAAGCTGGTCGAGATAGTGTGAGCACTTTCCCACGCTCATCACTTCCATATTGACACTGTTTATGGCGAAAGAGCAGTGCACTGCGCACTTTTCACACGGCTAGAACTAGAAGAGGCTGTCCTATATTGGAGCCAAGAAGGAAAACCCCAGCTGAGGTATTGTAGCTCATCTATTGCCACCGTCCTGACTTGCTTTTCAGTATATTCAACGCTTGCCTGCCGAAAGGGGCTCTTCCGGAACGCTGGATGGTGGAAACGCTCGTACTGATCAGCAAGGGAAAGGCAAATCCCTGGTTGGCGTTTGTATACCAGACATGGCTAGGAAAGTGCTAGAGAAACTCATCAAAGGAAGACCCACTGACACGATTGGTGCTACTGGGGACCTATCCACACCATAAATGTAATTTCAAAGGTAGTGAGTGCTGTCCAAAAGACAGAGGCACATAGCTGTACTAAGCGGTGGGTGGTTCTGTTGGTGACATTTGTTGTTTAAAACGCCTTCAACTCCGCAAAATGGGTGGGTATTCTGGATACGCAGAAAATTCCTTTTCAAGTTCCGATATATCTTATGCGGCTTTTGTGGGACTAGCTGAAGGAGCGAAGTCTGCTTTACAATAAAATGTAGGGCCTTCGAAGGATAGAAGTCGCATCCTCCGTTGCTCAAGGGTTCATCCTTGGTCCTGGCTTGTGGAACATATCGTATAATGGGCTACTGAGACTAAAGCTGCCGTATTAGCCGCGCCTAACTGGCTATGCGGATGATGTTGGGGCGCTTGTTGCAGGACGCACTGCCTAACACGTGCAATTTAGACTCACTATGCTAAAGCATTGAGTGAAAAGTTGTATGGCTGCTAGTGGGTTCAGTCTAGCACTGGAGAAACCCGAGGTGATCACCCTGATAGAGAAGAGAATCCCCAGAGTAAGGACAATCAGTATTGGGGAAGTACTGGTTGGATGCAAATCAGCAGTAAAGTATCTGGAGTTGTTGATCGACTCGTAAATGAGTTTCTCTGAGCAAATCAGGGCGACGGTTGGCAATGCTGCTTCGGACGTATCGGCTCTGATTCGACTTATGGCCAATGTAGGGGGACCCAACCCATCAAGAGAGTCGGTGCTACTGTGCGGAGCAGATATATGGGGCAAAGTCCTCAGCAAAGAGTTGTACACAAAATAATTGGAACAGGTGCAGAAATGAGGGTCACCGAGGATTGCATCTTCATATCAGACAGTTTCTGATTCAGCCGTGCTAGTCATCGCAGGTGTGATACTTATCGCTCTCCTTGCTAGAGGATGTCGTAATATCTACCTGGTTTCGAGTTGAAGATACGGGGGGAAGGCAATCGCCCGTGAGGAGAGACAACACTCATACAACGATTGGTAGCAGTCTTGGGTGAATATCATGAAGGGAAAATGAACTCCATGCCTTAATGGAATATACGGTGAAACTGACTTAGAGGAGAGATTTTCCAACTAGAAAACGCCCTACAGCGCAGCAAAACGAGGCTTACCCCGAAGCAATATTTCAAGCGGTTACAGGCTAGGTTTTCAGGTTGACAGGTGAGGTGTTTAGTTGGTAGTCCAGACGTCCTTTTCATTTGGGAGCCATACACTCAACCCCGAAAAAGCTGCCAGCATTTTGCGGTCATATGTATGTGCTGAATTGCTTGTGAGTTGGGCTGATTTCACGTAAGAAGAAAGCGAGAGGCTGCCAATGTCTATTGGAGAGTTATTGCAGGAAAGATCTCGCAGTCTGACGCATCCTTTACGAGTACCGATGATGCTTTCAGAATGGGTTGTGCTAGTTTTCGTTCGCTTGCTAGATTTTAATGCCTGGATTGCTTTGTCCGCCTAATTTTTTATTTTCTCATGGTTTTTTTGGCTTTTTTTGTGACAGTTGTTTAACAGTATGAATGTGGCACTATAAAAAAATCGTCGATAATAGTTTATAGTTCCAAGATATCTGCGAAGTTCATTAACGTCGGTCTTTTGCATCGGTGGTTCAATCCCAGGCGATATGATCCGGTGTCCCAAGTATTCGATTTCAGGGTACCCGAACATGCATCTGTGCCGGCTGAGCTTTAGCTTGTATTTTAAAAGTCGCTGGAACATCGTCGTCGATCGTAGACAAAGCAAATAAGATGTTGTCCAGGTAAACGACAACAAGACCGTAGTATGGACTCCAGTAGCTATCGAGATATCTGCGTGGTGATCCTTAAGCCAAACATCATAACGAAAAATTTGTAAAACCCGAACGTAGCTGTGACCGCTGTTTTTTAGGCCTTCGGTGGTGTTATTGTTAAAATAATTGGCTTCCTCATTGGGCGCTATGTTATATCATGAAAGTGAGGTACGGGATAGCTGTCTAGGATTTTTGCAACGATTAAGCATAGCCGCTATTCATTGTTGTTTCAGAATGAAGCAATCTGCTCAGAACTACTCGCCGGTCGGCAAATCACTTTTTTCAACATGAGCTCAAAATGTTATTTTTATTGGGTTGCAATCGTCCTGGACGCTCCTTGACGGGCAGGGCTTTGGTCAGAATGTGGTAAAGCATCACATGTTTTGCATCTCCTTGCACATAAATGGATTTTAGTAGCTCTGGAATCTCGCTTTGTAGGGATTAGGTTCGTTGGATCAACGATGAAAAAAACGTGAATAAGTCCCGTTGAAATTTGAAATGTCCCCAAAAAACCGATCTTTGTCAAGAAATGTGCACCAAACATCGTCCTTAGCACCTTTGCTACACAGAATTGCTTCGTGAACTGTCTTCTGAGTCCAAGGTGGAACGTTAAAACTTGTTTCCCGAATGTTGGTCTATGAGTCGCATTGCCAGCATGTCATTTAAGTTTGGTGAATCTCTTTGACTGGCATTTCTACTTTTGTCCTATAATAGCCTCCAATACTTCGGAGCGATACCCGATAGAGATCTGCCTTCCTTATACGGTTTGCGAACCAGTTGGCAAATGTCAGATGACAGATCGCTGTCAAATAACCGCTACCAGACGTCAAGAGAGGCTAAATCGTATGCGGCCTTCAAGGGCGGATTTATTGCAAAATAGTGGTGCGGCCTAAGGGTAAAGCAAGTTTATATAATATGACCCTACGTCTTTACCATCCTTATCAAATGGCAGCAAAGGGAGTTATTTGGCAGACATAGTTCATTTATGATGCCATTAGCTCTGCGCGTATCTAATCTCATTTTGTTCTCTTCGTTCAAGTTATTGGTTATCGTTCGGATGCGGGATGCATAATGTGCGCGGCTAGTGGAGCATCGGCCGATGCTGTGGAGTTCCAGTTTGGGTACTGAAGCGGTTCGTATAGTATCTCGTGGCCATGGCCATATCTGAGGAAAAAAGTCGTCAATTTTTTTTCTGGTTTTGATTTTTTGCCTGAAAACTATTTCTTATACATGTTTGTAACTATAATTGGAAATCTTCTATGTATCAGATCATAGGAAATACGATCTGTTTGCAATTTCTCTAAATAACAGATTTATTGACATGCCATAAAAAATGATACTTAAAAGCAATAGTAAACCATAATGAATAAATACAATAGCCATAAAGAAGCAAATAACACTAAATAAATAATATTAAATAATAATAAAATTATACGAGAGTGAGTAGTAATTATAATATAATAAGATTATAATGATTGATAAATATTTTATAACCAACCAATTTCATTACACAATAATTTTGTTCCGAAAATAGTTCAGGGTGCGTCAGAAAAATCCGGAGAAACTTCACATTAATTTGTCGCTGTAGTGGATCTCAACGACAGCAGTCATTTGTTGTCATTTCAACTGAGTAGGCAAGCGTGCATTAGTGCGTGAATTTCAAATGGTGGAGTTAGTGCAATCGAGTGTGGAATACAATCGAAGAGCGGTAGTTATTGAAAGTCTTCGCACTTGAGGTCGCCAACAGAAATTATAAGGTTTTTTGGGTATCTGAAATCGACCGTTTACGATATTGCTTAAAAGTATGGGGCCGCGGAAAATTGTGAGGAAGGTTCTTTTAGTCCAGCAAGGAAAACTCATGTGAAGAAGAAGACCGCAAGGACCCAGCAAGTTGTTCGAAGGGCCCAAGATCTTATTTCGGAGGATCCTGGGAGCTCGCTCAGAAAAACAATCATAAAGGAGGTCAACCTACGGGTTCTAACGACGGTTGTGAAGCCATGGATTGAAACCACGACGGAAGGCCGTAAATTTTTCAGCAGGATGGCGCTTCAGCTCACACAAGCCATCTAGTGCGAAATTGGCTCTCAGATAATCTAGATATGTTTTGCTCCAAAGAACTCCTAACCGCCCAGATTTAAACCCCCTGGACTATTACATGTGGAGCGTTATTGAACGGGTTACTAATAACTTCAGACATACTAATGCGGCATTTCTACAGGCCGCTGTTGTTCATCAATTTACAACAAGAACAGTTAAAAAAGGCGTGCTCGTGATACAGGCGGAACATTGAAGCAGTGATAGAAGCAAGCGGAGGTTACATTGAAAAATAAATTTAAGGAAAATACCTAGAATTAACATATAATAACTTTTGTTGTAAATATTAGCTTATAAGTAATAAATCATCATTATTATAAATTGCGTGTTCCTTCCGGATTTTGTTGACGCACCCTGTATTCTTTGTTTTAAAAAATAGGACTTTCCTTGCGCCTTTGCTAAAAATGAGTGAATGATAAGCAAGCTTTATACGTTCTGAAAGATTAGTATTTCGTTTACTTGTTGATAGTACCTAACTTTACAATACTTTGTATTAATACATAAATGTTTATATTAAGATAGTTTATCTGATCTGCAGCCGAAAGAGATAAAATAACGTTTGAATTAAAGTTAATAAACAAATATGAACTACTAGTTTAACCAAAATCATTTCTTTTCAGTAGATAGTCGTTCTTTTTCAGGACGAAAAGAAGACCAAAGGTGAGTATACCGCTGAGGAGGTAGGGTTTGGATAACTCGCAACTGGTTGGTTCGGTACGTGGTGCTGTAACTTGGCTTTACGTTTCCAGTTAGGGTAGATTGATTCGGTTTTGGATTCAAGTAGTTTATTTCTGACATCGCGTCGATGAATATTCGGAACTGCGTAGTTTTTGATTGGGAATGTTTCTTGCTATTTTTTTTCTTTTGGACTTGCGGTATGGTCCGAAAAAAATTGAAATGAATTATTTAAAGAAGAGTAAAATCCTTTTGATGGAGGTTGTTTTGACGTGTTTTAATCGGGCATTTGATTCGGTGGCTGATAAAATCGTATTCGGACCTAGTCTGGTCGTGGAAGAACTGCAGCCGAAATTTCCCTCCGAACTAGCTAGCCTGCTAGAAGCCACTTCGAGGTAGACTAAGGGTGTCCGGACTTGTTGACCTGTTAGGTACATTCCAAGACTTCACGTTTATAAACCGATGAGAGATCGGGGTGGATTTCCTTCAGGAAATCTCGAACGGACAAAAAAAAATCATTACATCATCAGTCCGATTGAAAAACAAATGATTTCTCTCCTGCGTTTATGTTTATTCCTTGCTAGGCGCATTGGCCTTATTGTGTTGTCCCTATACTTCTCTCGATCTACTTACCTTTTGTGTTTGATTGCAGTAATTGGACAGACTTCATTAAACCAATCAATTAAATTTTCTTTCGGCATATTTCATTTCATTGTCAAGATTCTTGCGACTTCATAGTGAATTTGCAGGGTTTGAACCTGAACTTGGTAATAGTGTAGGATAACATTACAATTTGATGATATAGGAATTTCAAACTTGAGTTTTTGATAGATTTTAGAGTGTCGGTTGTTGAAAATTTCCGTTAAGAATAATCAACTAGATTCCATCTATTGTAATGAATCACTCGACGCCGCTGGCGACCACTACTAATGCACCTTGCTGCCATGTGGCTTTCCATCTCGTGTCCGTTGTGACGGCTTCCCAACCCACGTCAGTTTTGTCGTGGGATGTCAAAAGTCGAGTTGACACAGCCACATGGCGGGTGTTTGTCAAAAAATTAGCAAGTGAAGTTTGCAGGAACATGCAATTTTTGCAACAAATCTAGGGTCTGTGTGATTTTCTATTTATATGTCCAGATGTGAAGGTACCTTGATGATTGTGTGTTTTTGTGATAATTCAAGAGATTCGATAACGGCGAAAGTTTCAGAAAATAAGAACGTCGTGTTGTATAACTTGATTTTGGAGTTGAAAAGTCTGCCCATAACCTCCTAAGGCGAGGCTTGGAATTGATTTATCGCCCGCATTATTTATTGGGTAGGTATTTTTTCCTTTTCACTAGCAAAGCTTTACTAATCAGTCTCATGGAGACTATTCGATTCACGGTAGTTAGGAGGTACAATATCAAAATATTTTGTCCCCGCAGCCATCCTAAGCTCTTATAATGCATGATTATGGAAGGACGCTGATTTTCATGCTTTGGTATTCCCGAAAACTAAACACTTTTCCACATGGTGTCAAGATCTTATGGGATCGGGGAAATAAACTTCGTGGCGTAGTAATTCAATGAAATTCAATCAGCAAATCAACCGACAGTAGCTTAAGGCAAAGATCCAGGAAACCCAAAAGCACCATTGAAAATATCTGAACGAGCTAAAAATAAATCATGGTACAGCGTATTATATCTTTTGTATCAGCCCCGATCAGAGGATTTTAAGAAATTGTTCAAGGATGTGCCTGATGATGAGTGTCTGGTTGTAGGTTATTCACGCGCACTACAATAAGATATTTTAGTGTATGGACGTCTCTATGTATTGCAAAACTATTTTTGCTTCTATGCAAATATCTTTCGATACGAAACATGCTTTTGTATCAAATGTTAAGGTGCTTAAACTATTACTAAGAAGAAAATAGCACGTGTAACTCCCAATGCCATCCTTGTCAAACGGAAGAGAATTACTTTTCTGGGGAGATTTTTCGCGGCAATATTTGGTATTCTGTCCTGGCCAGACATAAGATCTTATTAGTTTTGGATGATCACGGGCGAATATCCTGCCACATAGTTAACCTTTGCTTCCTCTTTTTCGATCCAGCAAAATGTATTCCATATTTGAATACGTTCCTTGAGCGCAGTGAGCAGAATGGAACAACAGTTGATGCCGGCTGGGAATCTCGATTAGATTTGGATGTGACAGATATTGTGATACAAGGAAGTACTCCCACCAGACTTTCACGAAAACAGGCTCTAACACAAGTAATCTTTTTAACCTATCTGCAACGTTGGGGCAAAGATTTCCTAAGACTTCGGCTCGATTGGACCGTGAACGAGGATGGTACCCATGACATGCCTCGACCCTTTATGTCATTCATTTGTCCTTGCTTATATGTTGAAGAAATATTAAACAATAAAATCAAAAAGCAATTGAAACAGGATTGTTGTGGCCTCATCACCTTTTGTAAAGATTCATGCTAAAAGAAGAAGAAAAAAAAACATAATCGTGGCAATTAAACGACGATATTTTTAGATAAATGTGTATACACTTTCATATACTCAGATCTATATATTTGTTGATAATTTTACATAGAATAGTTAAATTATAATCAGAAATTGGTTGAATAGTTTCGTATCGTTGAAACGGATAATTGAAAAAAACAAAGTAGACACATTGACAGAAGTTTTATAAGTTTGTAAGACAATCTCTGTTATAAATGTAAACTTTAGAATCGATTTCATGAAAATGGCAAAGCAAATTTGACATCATATTTTGGAAGCCGTCTTGCTCAAGATGAAACTCCAGTTCCAAGTTCCAATTCCATTTCCATTGGTGATCGGAGAACTAGTACGCTGTTTTGTCTCGATTCTGTGGCTACTTGGCGTTGTGATATTACAAGTATGTAATTGATTGAGAGCCATTACCTTAGACCATTTTATTTTGAATCATTTTTCCTGGTTATATTGGTTTGTAATCTTTTTGAAAAAAAGGGGACTACTTTGGATGAAAATAGTAACAAATAGTTTCCAACACTAACATCATCTAATAACCAGGTCAGCACCATTGTCAAATACGTGTATAATCAGTTTCTTCATTCCTTAGATTTAATAATTGCAAAATTTTGTAACATTGATTTGCAATATTTCGGAGATAGTGAGATTATTATTTACATTGATATGCATATATAACGTATCCTAATTATTATCATTTTCAAAGTCAACTGAATGAAGTAAGGACTAGTGTAAATATAAAAACAAATAATCAAGTAATTGATGTAGTGCTTCTTGAGGAAATAACATGAATTGCTAAATTACCCACGACTTTCCTTTCCAGTGGCCCTTCTTTTTCAGAGGCAATGGGAGTGCATGGTAAGTATGCCGGGAAGAGGGTAGGGTTTTGAAAAATCCGCGGAGGCCAGTTTCGCGTCGCGTGCGGTACCTTTGTTGGCCTTGTCTTTTTTCCTTAGCGTAGCATTCTTCGGGTTCGAATTAACTTAGTATATTTTTCGGTACCGCGTCGGTGAAATTCGGGAGCGCGAAATAGAATGTAGTTTTTCTTTGATTGACTGGAATAATGAATAAATACGGAATAAAGTAAAGTAGGTTTCTCTTCCGTATGTTTGTGTTTTCGACGCGTTTGAAACGGGCATTTAATGGTGGCTGAAATATGTAATTGAGCGTAATCCATTTAAGACCTGCGACCGAAATCCTCTCCGATCTAGCTGGCCGACAAGCAGCCACTGCGAAATGGATTACGGTGCACGGACTGGTTGACCGGTTGGTACCATTCGTTGGCACGACTCAGACTTCACGTCTAGAACCAATGAGAGGTCGGTTCCGACTCGTTCGTACGGAGTTAAGACGGAAAATCATTACACTATAATATTATAATCACTTTAAGGCATTTTATTGAACTTTGTAATGCCTTCATGTTTTTGCTTCATTAGACTTGGTTGAGGTCGTTGTAATACATTCATAACGTTTAGGTGTAAATTTTTGTATTGAGAATTTAAAGTGTGTTGGCTATTTTTTCTTATAAAATCAGGTAAGAGACAATAAAGATGTCACTAGTTACCAACAGTTGCTGCAGTTGCTTAGTTAGTTTTTGGTACTTTACCAGTTTGGGTTTTTAAAGTTTCATTTTAGTGAATTTCATTGAAAATAAAGTTGCGCAAACCATTTACATATTACATCTGATTTAAAAGTCTATCGAAGATATTGTACCCCTTAAGCCAGGAGCAAAATCAAAATTAATTTTTTCGAATAACGCAAACGTGATAAGTATGCCCCTATAAATCCTTTTCCCACCACTTCAAACCAGCATCATGATATCGAATTTGCATTTTTTCCTGATCCTGCGTAATTTGCCTGCAACCAGATGGACGATTGAACTTCTATTTTTCTCATTATTATACAAGTAGGATTAAAATTGAACGTTCATCCTCGGAGCAAATTACCAGGGTTTTTCTTCCGTTCAAAATCAATTCATGGTCTCCACCAAACATCGCTTTGAATGAGTTCCAGTAAAAAGGTCGAACAAGTGGAAAATGTAATGTGGTTTTAATTGAGGCTGATATGAGGGCTTTATGCCCATGGCGATGAATATGATATGTGGGACAATAGCAAGCGTTATATCCTTTATCGTTGCAAGTGCAGATGGAGTGTTGTGATTTGTTCCTCAGACATGTTTCATATTAGGGTTAAGTCTAAGAACAATTGCACAAGGCAAATAAGGAGTATGCTTGTATTGAAGGTATCGATAGAATTTCGGATTTTAATAATAGTTGTAGGTGATTTTGAAAAATGTTGATTTTAAAAAAGTGAATACTAATAGTTGGAAATATTGTTTTATGCTGTTGCGGCCACGGTAGTTACCGCATTCGCAGGCATGAAATTACAGCACAGACATTTGATCCCCAGGTGGCTTCTGAGCCAGCTAGAGCTCAAAATGCGACTAGGAGATTGAAGGCCTCTGTGAAAATTTCACGTCTACAATGAATACCGTGGCCATGACAGGATGGCTCCCAAATGTGTTTTTTGATGTTAGTTTTAAATAAATTTTGGATGAATTCGAGTAAAGTTTGAAATTTAATTTTGTTATTGATGAGCTGTAGTTGTGCCTGTCTTGAATAGTAGTTTGAGCATTCCAGGAGATTTGTTTTTTGTTGGTAGCTTCTAATGTACTTCAATCCTGGCAAATGTGCTAAGTTTTGATGAGCTTTGAAGTAAATATTTTGAGTTGGATTAAGCTTTGGTTTAGATTTTTGAGCACAGCGTTCATCGCAGTTGGAGTGGCGGTTTTATGTGTTACAGTCGTTCCCACTATTGTAAGGTTTTTTTTTGTACTTTTTAACTGGAAAACATCTCTGTTCTGAAATGTTCAATTTTTACATCAACTCCGTGCTTTTAATCGACGGTGTGCCAACGCTTGCGGGGTAGAATATAAGTCGAAAAAGACAAAGCCAAAAAGAGGGACACAAAACATCAATTTGAGCGTAAGCGAAAAATGCGTCTATGTACATGGTTGAAATATGTCTTTGGTAAGTTCTTTTTAATTTCCTTTTTTAAATCTTCCTGTTCTGGAATGAAATACAATGGCTTTTAACAAAAATGCCTGTGGAATGAGAATTGAAACGACTTGTCGATAGATGTTGATCTTGTTATGGTCAATTGTCTTGTACCAATGGCTGAATTCGTTTATACGGTCTAAACCTCTTTGAAGCTGAATTTGAAATCAGTGTAGTTGCGTATTGATCCTTCCTGTCGTATTGTTTAGAGTTTTAGTGGCTTTAAGCATTAGTTTTGTCTGGCTGTCTATGGAACGAATAATTTTCTTTTGGTTGCCAGATCGTCCTTTAATATCCTCAAACACTTCGTCGTTCACACCAAATACTGCTGTCAGTAGTTTTCCCAATACACCTCGTCTCTTTGTACTATGTAGCAACCTTAAGGTAGACGTTTTATGAAAAATCTCATCCCTGTATTCCTCTAGATGATGTACAAGTTCCCAACAACCAATTTCAGTTGAAGTACCTGAGCTGACTTGGCAAAACCCAAGGCATTTAGCTACGATGGCGTCTACACTTCTACATTGGCCTGATAATATTTCATATTGTCCCATGGCAGCTGAAGCTGCATTTTCAGGGCTCCTCTGTGGATGCGTGCAGTTCCTACGTGTTCAATATAGACTCCGGTCGATAATTGAGTTATCATTACATTACAGCTTAATGATGGAAGTGCTCAGACGACTGCCAACAAGGAAAAGAGCAATTTGGGTGTTGACATCGAAGTTCGAGGTTTCTTTCGAGTGGCGGCTGCTGGTCCTAGTTACGGTTTCTTTAGGTAGGTTGATAAGTATTCCAACCATGTGCCTCCGATTGGAGCTATTTTGGTTCGTTTCCGTTTTGCTGTCTTTGGAGTTGCTAAAAACGTGGTGGTTTGAGGAGGTTGTTTTTGTGGTTCTGTTGTAGCATCAGGGTTTGAGTTGGCAAGTGCTAGACGACAAATCTTAGTGACGGGGCGTCTTGTTATTCTTCCGTGGAATTTGAAAGAAGCGACACAGACTAACCTGTCAGGTCCACGGTGCACCTCCGTCACTCTTGCAAGTGGGAAATTATCATGTTTCACGAGGACGAGCTCCCCTGCTTGTAGGTTAGGCCGTATCGTCATCCATTTTGGCTTCTCTTGTAATCGATTAAGGTACTCGAGCTTCCATCTATCGCAGAAGTGATTACGGAACTGCTGTATGATTTCCCATTTGCGGTTAATATGCTTGTCAGATGGGATGGATGGTATTTCAAATAAATTGCATCCATTTAGAAAGTGTCCTGGCGTAATAGCGGCAAGATCGGTGGGGTCACTACTAACTTCAGAAAGAGGACGTTAATTGAGACATGCTTCCAGAAGTGTGTACAGTTCTTCGATGGTTAACAGTGCTTGACCAATTGCTCGAACTAAGTGCCGCTTCATTGTTTTCATTCCAGCTTTCCAGAGCCCACTAAAGTATGGACTACCAGGAGGAATGAATTGCCATTGAATTTCTTCATTCAAAAGAAACGTTTGGCAATGTTTTGTAGCTTCTCTGAAAGCTTCCTTCAATTGTTTTTCGCTGCCTTGAAAATTGGTTCCACAATCACCATAAATGGTGTGGCATTTTCCTCTTCGAGAAATAAACCTGCGAATTGCTGCAATACATAACACTGCGGAGAGGTCACTCACTGCTTCAAGATGGAAGGGCTTGATCGATAAGCATACAAACACGGCGATGTAGGCTTTCAATGTTCTTACTCCACGTCCACCGTTTCATTTTATCGCTATGGGCCCGGAATAGTCCAATCTTGTCTGAGAGAATGATTTTTCCATTGGGAATCTAGGAGATGGTAGTTGTTCCATTAATTGATTTTCGGGACGTGCGGTGAATCTGAAGCATTCATGCAATACATTTTTCACAAATGACTGCGCGTTGATAATCTAGTACTATTGACGAATGGTTGTCAATACTAATTGTGTTCCTCCATGCGGAGTTGTTAGATGAGCCTGTCGAACAATGAGTTTAGCGAAAGAATCTAGTGGTAGTATTGCTGGTTGTTTTGCGTTTTCGTTGAGTGGAGCGTAGTGCAACCTCCCACCTACCCTGAGAGTTCCCAGTGTGTCAATGTGCGGAGTTAAAGATTTTATGTTGGAATTGTTTGATAGGTCGATCTTTTTGCGCAGCGCGACTTATGTACTTTTACTAACTGTTCTCCAAAAAAAACAAAGCGTTGATTTTAATTTTAGTTAAACCTTTATTACTTCTTTCTACTGCTAATTACAATTTTAGACTGACCGATTACATGAGGTGTTTGATTCTAGTTTGAAGTTAAAAAATGTGCTGACTCCGTTGCATGTGCCGGCTATGTGCAATATGTTAAAACTGAAATGAGGTGAAACGTTATGATCAGGTGTCATGTTAAGGTACGATTCGTGTGAATCTTAATATTTGAAGTCGCTGACATTGCTGTTGGAAGGGTTGCGTCCCGGGTATCGTGCAGGTATCGTAACTCCTCCCCCCTTGGAATGGCGATACTAAAGAAACAGAGGTATCGAAGTTGCTTTAGCTGGAGCGGGATGCTGTTTGATACGTATCCAGATTGCGAGGAAAGTGGCTAGGATGACCAATACGAGTATTATTGTTGTTGAGTTTAAAATAATTTGTCCATTGTAGGTGATGATGTCCGAAAATTGTATTCCTTTGGGTTCCGGAAAATCGTAGTTCTGGAGGATGCGTAGGTCGGCTTCTTTCGTGGTGAAAGTTGCGTTAGTTTTAGTGACCGGAAATACATTTATTTCGTCCCAAAATACTGAGTTTATGCTGCTGTACGTTATTTCGAAGATTTCGATCTCGCAGTCTTGATAGCGTATCAGTCCTGTGCCAGATATTACTCGATCGGTAAGGCCGCATGTTGATTTGATCGTGGTTTCTGGGATGTTGATGAATACGATGAAGTTGGGCTCGGGTTGAAATATTTCTGGTGTATCTGGAATGCTTTCGAGCCGGCAGGATGTGGGCTGACCATTTATGAAATCTGCGATGCATCTGCAATTACTGCAGTTTTTTAGTGGCCTTTGTTTTTGGCAGTAAAATATCCCTTCGATTTTTGGGCATTTTGCGTCAAGTAGTTGAACACTTTTTAGGGTGGGAATTGCGTATGGTTTGGTTTGTATTCTGTGGGTCTGGTTGATTGGAAGAGGGATAATATGGAAAAGTGAGAAGGTTTCTTTAGTGAGTATGGGTATTTGGATGTTGAAAATAATGTTCGAATGATTATAATATGCCTGTAAATTTAGTAGCTCATAGATTTGTTCATCTGATTCGGTAGTCACGGATTGATTTTGTAGGGTCTGCGAAATTTTTATTAGTTCATCGGAGCTCAAAATTTGTTTTGATATTATGTTCAACCGAGCAAGGATCACGGCTTCCGCGATATCGGTAAGGTGGTTGCTCAGTAGGTCTATGTTATAATTGATTTGATTAAGATATTGCAGTTGAATTATAGTGTTATGTTCCCTCTTTATTTGATTTTGAGAGGTTTCGAGGTGTTTGTTAATGGCATCTGTTTGGCTATTGATATGATCTGTGATATTGCTAAATCTCTTCATGAAAGCCTTATTTAATCGTGTTTGACCGTTAATTTGATTTTGAAGACCAGATTGGTTCAACGTAAGTTGTTTAATTTCGTTGTTAATTTGGACTGCATCGTCTGCGTCCATGTTTCCTGTGATTCTTTTAATAACTGACCCAAGGCCGTTGATCAGTCCTCTTTTTGGTCTTATGGTAGGTTTCAGTGCCTTGAGTTTATGGTCTAATTCGTCAAGTTTAATTTTAAGTATCGCTAATGTATCTGGTGCCTGCGTTTCGTTATAGTTAAGAAGTGTAGTGTGAATGTTGTTCAATGTTTGTTGGTATTTGTCTAGTCTAACTATGTGCACTAGGTTCTCGAACGAGCGTATGATTCTATATGTCTCTGTCAATGTCAAATGCCATCTCTCGACATAAGCGTTGCTGCTTGTTTGTTGGAATGAAGTAAGGTGTAAGACGATTCCGTATTGAGTACAAAAGTCTTTGAATATGGTCGATGTCATTTCGGTTCCTTGGTCCGCGGTCAGTTTTTTGGGTATACCATGAATGCTAATAAAATGTTTCAGTGATCTGACAATGCTTAAACTGTTTTTGGCTGGAAGCGTGTAAGCAGCTGCGAATTTGGAAAAGCGATCTATAATTGTGAGGATAGGCTTGCCTCTGATGGTGTATATGTCAATGTATATACTGTTTTTCAGGACTTTCGGAAATTTCGTATTGTAATTTGGGGGGACATCTGTCGTATTTTTGTGTCTGGCAAATATCGCAATTGTTTATTATTTTAGTGACTTTGTCCTTGAGGTTAGGGAAGTAATACGTTCGCTTAAGATGCCGAACGGTTTCGTTGATACCTCGATGGTTGTTGTGTAGGTGGTAGTCATTTATGGTTTTGTCCTGTTCATCTGAGTCTATAATATCATGAACGAACTCCTTACAGCGAACGATCTTGAAAATTGGGGATTGTGAGAAGAATTTAGAATAAGTGCTTTGAATTGTTTTAAAAATCTCATCGGTGGTAAAAATGGCGTTTACTTTGTTGGGGACTAAGTATTTTTTAAAAAGTTCTGTTACGTTGCTTTCAGTGAAGTCATGCATCCGGATTATTCTCCTTTGCTTATTTTTGAAGGGCATTTCCAGGGATGTATGCGGGGTCCTAGTACATTTTTCGAAGATAGTTTGTAGGGAGAACTCATTCAGTGGTCGTTCCGAAATCGGAATGCCGTCATCTAGGTTTTCGTCTGCTGAGTGAATAGTTGATCCCATTTCAGCTTGGACGGACATGTTGTCTGCTGGTGAGGATTCACCAACGTTCACCTCTGCTTTTAGGCTACCGGTATTATCTTGAGGTCTTATTCTACTTAATGCATCCGCGTTACTGTTTTGAGTTCCCTTTTTATATATAACTTGGTAATCAAATTCTTCTAATCTGAGACGCCATCTGACAAGTTTTGAATTGGGATCCTTCAGGCTCATTAGCCAAGTTAGAGGCTTATGGTCTGTAACAATCTGGAACTTCCTTCCAAACAGGTATGGTCTGAAATATTTGACAGCCCACACTATTGCAAGTAGTTCTTTTTCTATAGTTGAGTAGTTAATTTCAGAGTCTGTCAGTGTATGGCTAGCATAACAGACAGGTCGGTCACTCCCAATTGATCCCTGCGATAATACAGCACCTATTGCGTGGTTACTCGCGTCCGTAGTCAGTATAAATGGCTTGTTGAAGTCTGGGTACTGTAAGACAGGCTCGTTCATTAGCAAGCTTTTGCAGAACTCGAATGTTTTAACATATTGTTCTGTGAGTTGAATGTTGTTACCTTTTTTCAGACAGGTTGTAAGCGGTTTGGTTAGTTGGGCAAAATCTTTAATGAACTTTCGGTAGTAGCCCAAAAGGCCAAGAAAACCTTTAAGTTCTTTCTGATTTTTAGGGATTGGAAAGTTCCTAATTGCCTGTATCTTATCCGGATTGGGCTTAACTCCCTCAGTTGAGACTATATGCCCCAAGAAAGCAATTTCTTTGTGTAGAAATTCGGATTTGTCGAGTTGTACCTTAAAATTTGCGTCACGCAACCTATTAAAGACCTTGCGTAAATTTTCACCATGCTCTTGAAGGGAAGTGGAAAAGACAATAATATCGTCCAAGTAAACGAGACATATTTTCCCTTGTAAATCTTGGAGCACGTTATCCATCACGCGTTGAAATGTTGATGGAGCATTTTTTTAATCCGAAGGGCATACGGATATATTCGTAATGCCCACCCTCAACTGTGAAACCTGTCTTGCTGATGTCCTTGGGGTCCATCTCGATCTGATGGAACCCACTCGCGAGGTCAATTGTTGAAAAGTATAAGCATTTTCCAAGCTTGTCCAATATATCTGATATATTGGGTAATGGATATCGATCTGTTACGGTTTTCTCATTTAGTTTGCGGTAGTCAATGACTAGCCGCCACTTTTGTTTGCCGCTTGCGTCTCTTTTCTTCGGGACTATCCATACGGGCGAGCTCCAGGGCGAGTGGCTGGGTCTTATTATGGCTTGCTCGAGCATATCAGAAATTTGGTTCCTGACTTCCTCTTTATGTATGTAGGGATACCTGTAGGATTTGGTGTAAATTGGTATATCGTCCGTGGTTTGGATCCGATGTTTGATCTGATTGGTGAAGCTTAGTTTCTGGCCCTCCCGAAAGAATATATCATTGTAATCGCGACAGATTTTGTATATGAGTTCCCGTTCCTCGTTATTTAGATGGGATACTCTAATCAGTTCGGTGATGTCTTTAGATGGAAGAAGACAATCCATTTCGGGAATGCAATCTATGTTGAAATTACTCACTTCGTTATATTCATCTCGTGATAGTCTGGTAACTTTCAACGGTTGTTCCAGGTATAAAATCTTATCTTCCTTGGAGTAGTTTGTTACTACCAAAGGGGAATACCAATCTTTGGCTCGATAAACGCCCTCTGAAATTATAAGATTTGGTGCCACTTCTGTGTTGTGAATAAAAATATCCCCACAATGAATGTCTACAGGTAATTTCGCGACAAATTTAGAATTTGCAGGTACAGTACATTTTTCGGATGTAAGATTTGGTTTGAAATACAGGGGTATTACGGAGTGATTTGTAATTAGAGTTTTATTCGCTATGTCTACATTAGCATTTAAAGTAGTAAGAGCATCTAATCCAAGGAGTCCGTCGAAATACTGGTGGAATTTAAAAATCAAGAATCTTATTTCACCTGTTTGATTGAATTCGCTGAAAAGTGGTAGTGTCACGATTTCCTCTAGCTTGTGTTTATTCAAAACGGTATTAATTACGGTTGGTTTTGTCTTCTGGATATCATCTGAATGAACAAACTCGGGGTTCAAAAAGGAAGATGAGGAGCCTGTATCGATAAGAAATTTAAGGGGACGATCAAAAGGTGAGGATATTTGAATGTAAGGTAGGTTAGATCCGTGAACGTTCACATCTATGTAACCTGTGGATTGGTCGAGGCGGGTAATGTAAAATTTCCATCATCAATTTCCTGATCATGATATTGATTGTCATTTAGTCCGTAAGTAATGTCCTGTCCGTTGGTGTCGGTAGTTTCGTGTGTTCTCTCGTCCGTGAATTCTGAGTTTTCGTATGAGTAATATCTGTCGAGGTCTTGTTGATAGGACTCGTTAGGGGCTGGTACAAAGGTTTTAGAGGCATTGTTTTCATTACTTGAATGATTTGTTTCAGATATGTTAAAAAGCTCCTTGCTGACGAATCTTGGAGGTCCCGTAGATCGGAAGAAATTGCTGTTTCCTGGGTTGGATTGAAATACTGGTTGTCTGTTTTGTCCTTGTCTGAGATGTGTATGGCCGGAACTCGTGTCCATTGGTTCGGGTCTTGAAAAATTTGAGTTTCTAAACTGTGAGCCTGATTGTTGAGTAGGCCCACTGTAAAATTGGGTCCTTAGTTGTTGATTTGGTTGGAAAGGTCGGTTAAAGTAGCCTTGGAACTGGGGGTTTCTTTGTTGAAACAAATTGGGCCCTTGGACATTCGGCATTCTTTTTGTGTTTGTGCGAAATATTGGGGGAGCGAAATTGCCGAATAAATTAGATTGACCAAACATAGGGTTTAAGTGTAACTTTTGGCCACTGTTATTTATAGATTGCGGTTTCTTGTTGGAAATTGAGCTATCGCTTTTCGCATAAAATATGTTCTGCTCTTTTATGCAGTGAGAGAATGCCACAGCAAGTGTTTCAGGCTGCATAGCTCGAATTGTAGAGCCAAGTGGTTCTCGAAGACCTGCAAGGAAGGTATTGAGGCACATTTCGGAATAGAGTTTGCGTTTTGCTTTGATCACGTCAGCATTCGTCTCATGTATTTGAACATGGGCTAAAATGGTCGACAGAATCTCAATGATTTCGTTGTAAAATTTCTCCACTGTTTTATCACGCTGTTTCATGTCACAGAGGTCTCTTATTAATGAGGTTTCATTCCGCTTATCACTGTAATGGAGGATAAGATTGTTCTTTATCTCTTTCCATTCCAGCGGCGTCCCGTACATATTTAAAACCTCATTAGCGGGTCCATCGATCTTATTACGTATGGCCCGTAGTAACACTCTTGCATATGCAGGCTCTACGGTACTGGCTAATGCAAGGATTTCTTCAACATTGTTGATAAAATCGTGAAGCAATCTTGGATTTCCGCTAAATTTTGGTATATCCTTTATTGCGTCTGGGACTCGAAGCGCGTTGAAAAGTCTACAACTGACATAGTTGAATCAATTTGGTCCGTGTTTATTGAAGAATTAGCACAAATTTCGTTTGTAGAAGAGAGATCGACACTATAATCACTTGTCACACCGAGGTTTTCACAAAATTCTAGCGCACTATCTGTTTCCTCGATCAATGTATTTGTTAAAGGAATTCTTCTAAGATGCCTAATTATTTTAGGATAGGGCCTTATTCTAAGTCTTTGCATTGGTTAGATTGGTTAGTAATTAAGGAAAGGATTAAAGGAATAGTGAACAACTGACTTACGTGAGCAAAATAATCCAATTTATGATTGTGATATAATCCATTCGTCTCTCGTAACTTTATCGTTTTCACTCCAAATGTTTGTTCGATATTCACTCTTGTACAGTTAATTGCGCCGTTTCTCGATATTCCGTCGAGTACAACAAGTCGAACTAATTCGGTAATCCGCCGAATTTTGAGGGACAATTAAAAATCACCGTAGTCGATTAACCGTCGAACACCGTAGGCAATTTTCACTATCCGAACGACTGTGCCACTTATGTACTTTTACTAACTGTTCTCCAAAAAAAAACAAAGCGTTGATTTTAATTTTAGTTAAACCTTTATTACTTCTTTCTACTGCTAATTACAATTTTAGACTGACCGATTACATGAGGTGTTTGATTCTAGTTTGAAGTTAAAAAATGTGCTGACTCCGTTGCATGTGCCGGATATGTGCAATATGTTAAAACTGAAATGAGGTGAAACGTTATGATCAGGTGTCATGTTAAGGTACGATTCGTGTGAATCTTAATATTTGAAGTCGCTGACATTGCTGTTGGAAGGGTTGCGTCCCGGGTATCGTGCAGGTATCGTAACTCGCGCGTAGTTCTGCTGGGAAGGCGTGCTGTTGAGAAAGGTGTATGCATTTCAGTTTAGCATCTTGTGTCTCTTTGATCGTTGTGAATAAACCGTTGTATATAGCCATCACCTTGAGTAACTTAGGTAGCGATGAGTATTTTTTGAATATTTCTGGTTCCGGACTGGGCTCAGTGGCTGCTATACTTAATGAAGGTGCTTCGCTTTGTACCGCTTCCTGTTCAATTGCTGATAGTGTCCATGTACAGGCCTATTTTAACTGCTTCTTTGTTTCTGCCAACAAGACTGCTCCGCACAGTTCAAGTCGTGCAATGGAGGGTTTTGGAACGGAGATTTTCTTTGTTAGAGCGACACTAGTTTTTGCGGTCAATAAACTGGTAGATACGCGTCCATCTGGGTCCAGGGTGCAGAGGTAGATAGCGTATGCAAAAGCTAGTTTTGATGCGACGCAGACCCATACAGTTCTATGGTTGTGCTGCTTGTGAAACCAATCCACCTCGGGATCTGGAGCTGTTCGAGTAATGAGAGCTGGCTACGTGTTTCAACCCAGTCTTTCGCTTCAGAAGGAGGAACCTCGTCATCCCAGCCTAGCTGATGTTGCCATACGTTTTGAATGGTGATTTTTCCAGTGATTATGCAGGGTTGCATCCAGCCAAGTGGATCAAATAACTTGGCCACTTCTGAAAGGATAGAGCGCTTTGTGAGCTTCTGGTTGTCGGTTCTTTGAACTTTGATAGAAAAGACGTCTTGCGCTGGATGCTAATGTAGTCCTAGCGTCTTGATCTCTTTGGATAAAGCGATTTCTTGGTTCTCTCAGTCGGACTCTGGGACGGACTTTAAGAGTTGTTCGTGATTGGCTGACCACTTTCTTAAATAGAAACCTCCCTTTCGAAGTGCTATTCAGAGCTCACTTTGTAAGTGCTGTAGGTGGGCTAGGTCATCGGAGCCAGTTAGCAGATCGCCAACATAAAAGTCACGAAGTATCGTCCCAGACCCATCTGGGTATTACCACGTTCATCGATTGCCAATTGTTAGAGAGTGCGAATGGCTAGGAACGGCGCACAAACGGTGCCATAAGTGACCGTCGTCAACCTGTCGTAGCCGATCCGCTCGTTTTCAGAGGTTCTCCATAGAATGCGTTTGTAATCGCGATCATTTTCGTGAACGTGAATTTGGTGGTGCATTTTTTCTATGGCGGCAGGGATGACGTATTTGTAAGTACGCGGTCTTAATAATAAATGAAGCAGGTTAGTCTAGATAGTTAGACCAATCTGCACCACATCGTTTAGAGATTTGCCACCTTTTGTTTTTTGAGATGCATTGAAAACGACGCGTAACCTTGTTGTTGAGCTTGTTTCCTAAATAACTTCGTGGTGCGTAGCAGTCTGAGCTATGTAATAGGTGATCCGGCATCTTCTTCATATGGCCAAGTGCTAGGTACTCGTTCAAGAATGCCTGGTACTCTTTCTTTCGTTCAGGATGATCAGCGAGGCGCTGCTCTACATGTCGAAATCTCATGTGTGCTGTGTGCAAAGATCCTTTCAGGTCTTTATTATGATCGAGGTTGCCCTTGAAAGTTCACATCACGGTATATGTCCCATCCAATTCTCTACGTGTGTTCTGAACGAAATTGTTTTCGGTTTGTACATTGTCTAGAGATGATGCTGCTGTTTGTTGAAGTTCTTCAATTTCCCAGAATCGTCTCACCGCTTTATCCAGCTCTTCAGTCGCAACAAACGTTATGGAGTTAGCGTTGGTTTGCGAACTGCCAGTCGATCCAAAGTGAACCCAACGTAGTTTCGTGTTTTGTGCGGAAAGGTTCCCTGGAATGAAACCATGTTCTAAAATGCTGCTATAAATGTGAGCTCTTAGCAATATATCGATGTGTGCTGAACGATTGAATTCGGGGTCCGCTAATCTCAACTTCTTGGTGCGGATGGGCAAAACTACGTTTATGCTGGTTGTAGGCAAGATTGCTGTGATTTTTGGAATAATCAGAGCTGCAAATTGTAACAGTTTGGTTGGTTTTCCACTTCCGACGGTTGCTGCAACATTGACATTCCTCAGAGTTGGAACGTCTTTGCTTTCGCTGATCTGTTTCTGCCATTTAGCCCTTGAATCTTTGTCGAGCTTGCTGTTGAGCTTGAACACGACAGCAAGGTCAAAGCCGTCAATGTTGAGTGTTTTGAGACTTGCTGTTAGTTGATTAGTCGTGTTGACCATCTCCCGTAATCCAGCCGCGTGGTTCCCGTGATAGAGACCAGCATTCCACCAGTGCTGCATGAGCTCTTGGGCTATAATCTTCATGTTTTCGTACCGATCGCATGAAAGTGACCATGCAGCTTCATAATTATCGCCTACAATTGTTAAGTGGCCTATCAGTCTATCAGCTTCTCCTTTCAGACTGCTACGGAAATATTGAATTTTTTGCACGCTTGGGACACTTTGGTTTTCATTAACCATACATTTGAACAATTCCCGGAAAGCGATCCAGTTAATGTAGTTCCCGTCAAATATTGGGATTCTAATTGGCTCTAGCCACAATCTTTCATTTGCAGCGTTGGACATTTGCGGCTGTCCCGAACAACCAGCCTGAAATTTGTAAATCCCTCCCTGTAATAATGTTTGGTGCTGTAGGACAAAATCTTTGATGCCAGCATACTCTTCGATGTATTTCGTTACAAGTCCACTATCACCCTTCTCTTTAAGTTCTGCGTGAGCCTTGGCATGCATTTCTTCGCATGCTCCCCATTTTTCCTCCAAGCGTGCAAGCCTTGTATTAAAATACGCTGGCGAGTGTCAACTCAATCCGTCCTTTTTGAAGTTTGCCACAATACGGGCAATGCTTTCAAAACTTAACTTTTGTGACGCTACCGGACTGGTCATGACGTGAGCTTATCTTTGTGGCCTTGAGAACTCTCGCAATGCAAGGAAAAGTCGAGATGTGACGATAAGAAAAAATCCTTGACAAACTGTCCTGCGACTACTCTTTGGCTGTACTCCAAGATGCTTCTCTGTATGGAGCAGGTGCTTAGCTCGATATCCTTGAACCTCCCCTGAATACATAAATATCCATGAAGCTGATCCAAGCAAGTTTGCATATGAATGAATCCTTGCGCTCCTATATAAATTCTTGTGAGAATCCGGCTCGACGGACCAATGTTCTGGAATGAAATACAATGGCTTTGAACAAAAACGGCTGTGGAATGACAATTGAAACGACTTGTAAATCACAGGTGCCTTTATTGTTCTTTGGTATCTTCATTTATACATGGTGTGTGGTAAACTCAGCAATTTTCTTTTGAGTTAGTTATGTTGCTGATCTGCAGATTTCGGCGATTCACCCAAATGCTGAATTTACGGGCAACGTTCAAATGCATTGGTTTTAATTATGTTGCAAGTTCCAGTCATTCACCCACGTGCTGACTTTGTGGTCAATGTTCTGAGTTGGAATCTGCTGATCAATGTGGTCGTTGATCGATTGGTTTTGCTGATTGATTGGTGTTAACGTTGGGCGGTTTCACATGAGGACACATAGGAGGCTTCTTCGGGAATATTCCTAACACTTCCCATATACGTTTATAATTCTCACGTGAGAGGTAATGCCTCTACAATGAAAATTATAAGCTAATATTTTATGATTTTTCTTGCCCTTTGCAGTGGAATTTGCCTAAAATTGAAATTCAATAATTGGTCTGAATGAAAATGAGACCTTCATTAATTACTTTTTATGGAATTGTTTGCAGCTACATATAAATGAGTTGCATATTTTGAATAATAATTTTTCTGAAAAATTATTAGAGAAGAAAAATGTTAGAAGAAGGTGGCTTCGACGTGTGCACTAATTCTCCTCAGGCCATCACTCTTAGATATACACCGGTGATGGCGACCACCATGCTCAGAGGTGAGGGAGTTAATTTTTAATTTTTCTACTTATGCAAACTCAATATGTTTTTTGTATCTGCAAGTTATATTCAAGGTAAATTTCTCTTGTAAGTACTTGTATTAGCTAAACTTTTTTTTTTTTTAATTGGATCATTTCACCCTTTTCACAATTAGTGCACACGTCGAAACCACCTTCTTCTAACATTTTTCTTCTCTAATAATTTTTCAGAAAAATTATTATTCAAAATATGCAACTCATTTATATGTAGCTGCAAACAATTCCATAAAAAGTAATTTAAAAAGCTATCGGAGCCATCCGAAAGAGTGATCGATATCCGCGCGACGTTAGATAAGCTTCAAATGTAGAGCAAATTTGTCGTATAGATTTACATTAAGTTGATGTGATAAGGGTGAAATGATCCAATTAAAAAAAAAAAAAAAAAGTTGTGAAAAATTTTGTTTTACATATTTATGTACAGGTACTTCGGGGCATCTAAGTTTTGTAAACTTAGTCCTGCAACGTGATAATTTTGTGTGGCAATTGATGTGATTTTTTTTTGTGAGTTGAAATTTACTCATTGAAGATTAAATCTGCATCCGTGTTTATTTTTAGTGTCCTTGTGTACAGTTTCTCGATGAAAATTGAATCTATTCGGCAATTGACTGGAGCAGTCAATGCTCAAATTGAGCTACCAAAGAAAGCGGATGCTAGACTTTCTGCCCTTGAACAGACCGTTTCTGCTATAAACTCTTGCAGGTATGAGCAGAGTGAAGAGAGACTGCTGGCCATTGAGGTTTGCTTACCAACTAACCTCCCTCCTAATTTCTCATCTTCAAGAGACTCAGGGTTGCCTTGGACTGAGAAATATCTTGATGATACCAAGATACATTTGATGGCAACTCGATTTAATGTTTGTCATGGGTGCATAGTGTTGAGACAATTCTAAATAACTATGAAATAGTGCGAGGCGAACCAATATTTAGGGCCATACCTCGCCATATTTGGCAAAAGATCCAGGGACCAGCTGCACTCGTACCGTACAACATATTTGATAATGACTGGCCCTATAAAAAAAATATATTTCCCTCCACTATACTCTTAAACGGGATGTTCGCAATCGAGAACATCAGTTCTGTACAATGTCACAACACAAAAAAAAGTATTGATGAATTATCGCTCCTTATGAATAAAATGAAAACTTTTAATCAATCGCAGGAAACTTTCGCTGCGCTTACTGAAAATTATAGGAATAGACGATTGGATGTTTTTGTAAGAAGCCCAAATGTTTATCTTGCGTGAATGCTTATCCTCCGAAAACCCCAAGCACTTCAAGATGCGTACGTATCTTGCTTGGAGTTTCAAAACTTTAACTTTAAAAATCTTCCGGTTCATCAACGGCAAAGTGCGTAATAATACTATTTCCACCCCGTTAACCAGTTTTTCAGTTCTTGCTTTGAGCGCAGTAAGCCACAGGCGTTGCTACCCCATCAACAGCTGAGTTTAGCCGAAAGAAATCAGATGTATCAGTTCCAGAAGAGAGCACCTTGAAATTTCACTAACCCACCATCGAGGCCCACTCAAACCCAAACCACCAATTGACGTTGATAAATCTATCCAAACAAGGATGTTTGATTACATGAATTGGCCATCCAATTACCCAAGCCAGAAGCTTCCATTTGAGTAAGCCAATCTCTCTTTAACTTGGAGACTCAGGTCGAGTCTGATTCAGAATTCACTTATGACTCCGAGTGTCAGGAGTGTGTTGAAAATGAGGACGGAGGTTTAAACGAGAAATGCATTGTTGAGCCAAAGGAGCAACATTCCCTTTAGCGTTTCGTACTACACGCGAAGGTCAGATCTTGAAATTTTTGATTGATACCGATGTTAACAAAAATTTTATTGCAACCAAACATGCCTTTAATGCTAAATCGATTTTGAATCTTTTTGAAATTCTGTCCACATTAGGTGAAATATCAATAGGGAAAAAATAGTCGGGAAGTTTTTCAAAAGTGTAGGCAACGATACCTTAGTCAATTCCTATGTATTTCCAGGTTTAAAATCATTTGTGCTATCATTGAAGACGATACTCTCAAAGAGTCGGACGTAATAATTGATAGAAAAAACAATACTTACAGAATCAAACCAAATGTTAAGATCCCTCTAAAAGCAGAGGAATCAAGGCAAGTTAATCATTCCCAAGCTGTGTGCGATCTTCTCAATATAACAAGGGAAAATTGCAGAACGTTTTGGATAAATAGGCTAAAGTTTTTGTACAAATAAGTGACAGGAAAGTAGTTGAAACGAGCGTAAGGGCCAAAATTAAAGCATCTACATCGGATCAAATTCATACCAAGTCTTTTAGCTACCCAGTCAATTCGAGGTAAGAGATTGACAGACTAATAGGGAAAATGTTGGAAGAAAGGATTATTTGACCTTCGAAGAGTCCTTACAATTTTCCAAACTGGGTCGTTCCTAAGAGGGCGAAATCAGGGAGTAATCGACTTTAAAAGATTAAATACGATCATGATATCGGATGCGTATCCAATTCCAAGTATCACGAACATGCTTGACAACTTTGCAAGTTCGCAATATTTGATTACCCTTGATCTGAGATCTGGTTTTCATCAGACCAGAATGCTGGATACCGATATTTCAAAAACGGTCTTTTCTACTGAAAACGGGGAATTTGAATTTACAAGGGTGCCTTAAAAATGTGTCAGCTATGTCCCAGAAGATAATCGACGATGTTTTAAAACCTCTTATCGGACATCTGTGTTTCGTCTTCATTGATGACATTATCATCCTGGGGAAAAAAAGATGAACATTTACAAAACATAGAAACAATACTCTCCCAGTTGATTGAGCGCGGAAACTTTAAGGTAAACCTAGATAAAGCATAATTTTTGAAGACTCATGTTGAGTATTTCGGGTTTATTCTATGAAGGGAAGGTATTCTTCCAGATAGCAAGATAATTGCGGCTATAACTAAAGTTAAGCCCCCTCAAATCTTAAAGCGTTTCTTGGTTTAGCATTCTATTACAAGAAGTTTATCAGCACTTTGCGAACATAGCAAAATCCTTGGAGAACTTGACTAGAGGCAAAAATGATCAAGTTGAAGCTTATCAGTCAAAGAAAAAGTAAGTTTGTTGCGAATTCCGGCGTACCAACTTCCTCCCATTCGCAACTTCAAATTGCCGCTGTAACATTGTCCCTTTCCTTTGGGCACTCCTACCTTTTCCTCGGTGTATGTATTTATTTTTATTAACATTTTTCCTATTTCCCTTTAATTTTTATGTCCACATCATCACAATCCTTTCCTTTCCCTGATTTCCAATTAGAACACCCTAGTAATAAAATAAGAAGTTTAATCTTCCCACTAACAACACTCCCTACATTAATTCCCACTAACAAAATTTCATTCTATTCAATCTTCCTAACAAAACCTAATTCCTTCCTTCATACTAACAAATTCTATTCACTAGTTCCCATTACCAAATTTTATTTTTCTTACTAACGAAAATTAATTCACGCTTCCCTACTAACAAAAATCAATCTCATGCCCAGATACATCGTTGAAGTTGCTAATCTGATGAATGGGAGATCGATAAGGCATAGCTCCATTGGTTACGTCGCGAGTTCTCGACCGTGGGACTGCTAGAACCCTGAGTTCAAGTTCCCCCGGGCGCACGGACGCACTCTTTTTGGGGTATCGGCAAAACCAATAGCTTTCGAAATGTTTATATGTGACACTTTGAATTCGACCAAGCGCTTCTTGGAGTGTTCAAATTGCCATATGTAAAACAATGGATACTATTGAGTTTGTCGATATGGACCAAAAGATGTGTGGGTAGCGGAATCGAAGTGTAATGAACTTTGATTACGTTACCCAGATGTGACAGCGGTAATTGGAGAAGAATTTGGATTGCGGGATCGGATGGAATAAAAGGTGGAAAGTGAAATGAAGTGGTTAGGATTGGGGCAGTGGATATTTGACTGGAAGTGAAAAAAGAATTGTGTTTGGCGGGGCGGAATAATTAATTCGCGAAAGACAGTGAGATTTTGATTTGGGAAAGAAGAGGGAGTTTTTTTCTTTTGTTTCTTTTCGTGGAATGGGTATTTTGGCTGTTTTTTTTTGTGACGGAGGGAAAAAGTGAAAGAATTAGAAAACTGAAGGAATTTTTAATTTGGAGGATGGAATTTTTGTTTTGAAAATTGACTTCAGTGACAGAATCAAAGTAGGGAAAGTGGAAAAGTGAATTAAAGTTGGAATGTGAGGATTATATTGATAATTTGAAGTGCGGGACCGCCTCAATACTAAATATATGAAAAAGATTGAATAAGTGAGAGTTTGAAGTTTGAGAACTATATTTTTAATTTGAAGTGCGGGACCGTCTCAGTCTTAACTATATGCAAAAGATTTAATTAGTGAAATTGACGTAATTGAAATAGAACAAAGTGCGAGAGTAATTCTTCCGTTTAAAAAAACAGAAAAAGCAAGAAAAAAGGACCCATTTGGTTGGGTTTCGAAGAGGGCCAAGTGCCTGAATTAACGTTTTCGTGTTTGCGAGTGTACCATATTGACGGATCGTGGAGAGTGATAATTGGCCGTTCTATTAGTGATTGAATTTTAAAATTAGTTTAAAGTTAATTTAAAATTTGGTTTTCAGTGGCCCCACACCCTTTTTTTTGTCTTCGCCGAGCGCTCGGAGATCAACGAGGAAAAGGAGTGAGTATTTACCCATTGTGAGTATTTATCTATCACATCAACAAATTCTTATTTTTCTTTTGTTTTCCTTTAAATGAATTATTTAATTGGATTGTTTTTGCTCCGTACATAAAATTATTGAGGGGCCGGTTTGTTTTATTTGAATTGACATACTTTTGTTGAATTTGTAAATTTCTTTTTTTTTTGAGTTCAATAAACGGCCATGTTTTATTAAATTTTTTCTAAATTTTTCATTTCTCAAAATGACCTCTCCCTTTCCCATCCTTTTCCCTTTGTGCTCGTGCTGAGCCGAGCAGAGGGTGTCCCGGAAGACCCACGACACGACTGAGCGCTAGCCGGCCTCAGTATGCCACCCCGGGCTACACACCCCTCTGCCAGAACTTAATGTCTGCAACTGCGGTGACTTCCGTGGTTGCTACATATGGCGCCCAAATTTGGTGTTTTCTCATGGTTTCATTAAATTTTAATTATAATTTAAATTTTTCAATCTTTGATTTGTTGGGATGAGTACCTGGAGTGCCTGACTTGAATAGTGGTCTGTGCATTTCAGGGAAATATTTTTTTTTTGTTTTCCTTTTTGTTTTCCTTTGCTTTGTTAAGAATTTTGATAAATTGATAAACAGATATAGTTTCGGTTTTATTGGATGGTTAATGACAGAATTTTGATCACAGGGTTCGCCGCAGTTGCAGTGGCGCCTACCGTGCTGAATTTATGTTTTATAGTTCACACCGGCTATGATAGTGGATAAGCTGTGGCAATGTAGATGTTGGTTGGGATCAACCGAATTTTGAGCCGTTGGCTATATCTCCCTGCACGGGATAGTTGGACTTGGATCCAACACTTAGAATTACCCAACGCTTTCGGCCCTTCCATCATCTATCTGGTGGTAACTTTGGGATTTGTGCGGCTCTTGTCCGAGCCATTATGAAATCCATCGAATTTCATAATGGTCTCGTAGTCGGCCCTTTGTGGCGACAATTTGAGCGGAGTCCGCCTTCAAGTACCATCGTTATGCCAGGCAATGTTGCAGTTTGTCTGCTTTGTGTCTCATAAAATTTTAATCACTATCCCGTTCAATTACCTTTTCTTTTCCCTTTCCATCAATGGGGAGATTCATTTTGAGAAATGAAAGTGCAAGTCAATTATTATATATAGTTCAATTTACCACTTGCGCTTATTCCACTTGCTTGTAGTTATAGATTATTGGGGTTAATTAGGGTCTTGGGTTAGATTAGTTTTAAATAATAGGTTTTACAGTTGTTGGTTTTGAGTAATTTTAAGTTCAGTTTGGTTGATTGATTTTAGTTTAGGTAGTGAGTTAGGTTTTGGTTTAGTTTGGGTTAGTAGAGTTGAGTAAATTTGCTTTGTACGATAGTTTTATTGGTATTTAAATCAGGAATTTCAAATCAATTTTTATTTTAGCTTATGTTAGGTGCTAAGATTTTATATATTTATTTACTTGCCTGTTTGTCGGTCTGGTATTCGATTCTAATTTATTTTTATTAAATCGTTTGTTTATCCGTCTGTTATTTATTAAATTATTTATTTCATTGTCGGTATAGTCCGTCTGCTATTTATTAATTTCTCTGATTTCGTAGGTGTGTCCATCCGTTAATTGTTAATTAATTTATTGATTTTACAATTTGTTTATCCAGTATTTATAACATTAATTTTCAATTATGGCATCGCATAACGCTTCTTACTCCAACTATTCTAGCTCTGACGACGAATGTTATTCCTTCCCACCAATGCATAAGTGGAGGGTCAGTTTTGATGGGTTTTCTGATGGTCTAGATGTTGAGCAGTTCCTGTTTCGAGCCACCACCTTGGCAAGGAACTACAACATTCCCTTGGAGGAACTGGCATCTAGCCTCCACATTCTTCTGAAAGGACCAGCAGAAGAATGGTACTGGTTATTCCGGCAGCTCAACCCCAATTTTACGTGGCCTGATTTGGAAGCTGCGTTGAAGGAGCGTTATGGATCTCATTGGACCGACGTAGATGTGCGGCGAGCAATCGATGCGCGTTCCCAGAAGCCCGGTGAATCTTTCCGTGAGTTTCATGGCTCCAGAATGGAGATGGCCTTGCGTCTTAAAAATCGGTTATCTGATTTTGACATGCAGGCCATCCTATTGCGGAACATGGACGAACGAATGAGGAATCATTTGGCAGGTTTGGAATTCGAATCGGTAACAGAGTTGGTTCGTCACTGCACTAGAGTGGAAGCTGTGTGGTATCCTTCCGGAAGACCTGTGGTTGACCATCGCAGTAGGCATTCTCCCAACATTGACGCTGTTGATATGTTGGAGAATGCCTGGTGTGATCCTCAAGAGAGATCTGCTGTAGGTTATCATGCACGCTTCCAGAGTCGGTCTCCAAGTGGGATCCCTTCGTCCTTCCATAACACGATGAACAACCAGATACCAGACCAGTGCCCATTCACAAATTTCTTCAATTTGCCTCATAAGTCCGATTCACCACCATGTTCTAGCAATGTGATTGCTCCAGGTAGGTTATCGAACTGCGTCGAATGTAATGGAAAGGCGGGCGATGATCGTGAATCACCCGCTAGCTTTAGAGCACGACCTTTTCGGGATCGCTTTCGGAGATCCTGGAGATATTTCTTCGCCAGGCGTCTCTTGAAGCGTGCCTGCGTGGAGTCAATTGTTGCAACTCCTGGTGACAATAGGCCCTACGCAGAGATTTCCGCCAAGGGTCGCAAATTGACGGGCTTGCTTGATAGCGGAGCCAGTGTCAGTATCCTCGGAGCCGGCGCCTTGGACCTGCTGTCGGATTTGGGCTTGCATATGCATACCATGCATGCTCATGTTCAGACTGCATCAGGGCACAAGGATCCAGTTCTGGGATACGTCACCACATTGGTGCAATTTAATAAAACCACCAAACTGATGAGATTCCTAGTTGTTCCTTCCTTGACGCACGCAGTGTATCTTGGAATTGACTTCTGGGATCTCTTCAAAATAGCACCAATCCAGGTCAACGCTATCGAAGCAGCCTCGGAACCTCAGAGCCCTGAATTTCATCTACTGTCCCCAAAAGATCAGCAACGACTGGACTTCGTCAAACAACAGTTTCCATCGTATAATGAAAAATGCTTGGGTAGGACCAGTCTCGTGTCTCATCACATCGACACTGGTTCCGCTCGACCCATCAAGCAGCGGCATTATGCTGTCTCGCCTGTTATACAGAAACTGTTGTATGACGAACTTAATCGTATGTTGTCTTTGGGGGTAATAGAGGAAAGTCAGAGTTCGTGGAGTTCGCCTGTGACCCTTGTCAGAAAACCCAGCAAGGTGCGTTTGTGCCTTGACGCTCGACGCCTCAACGAGGTGACTGTAAAGGACGCCTATCCGTTGCCACTGATTGAAGGTCTTTTGGCACGGTTGCAGAGTACCAGGTTCATTACCAGCTTGGACCTGAAGGATGCCTTTTGGCAAATACCATTGGATGAGGCAAGTAAGGAGAAAACGGCTTTTATTGTCCCTGGCAGGCCCTTGTACCATTTCAAGGTCATGCCGTTCGGTTTGTGTAATGCTCCCCAAACGATGTGTCGGTTGATGCATAAAGTAATACCGCATGAGCTGCAGGACAAAGTATTTGTTTACCTAGATGACCTGCTTGTTACAAGTTCAACATTTGATGAGCACTTGGAGCTCCTGAGTACTGTTGCAAAACTGCTCAGGGACGCCAACTTGACCATCAATGTTGAAAAATGCAAGTTTGTCAAGAAGGAGATCAAATATCTTGGCTTCGTAGTGAGTGATGGTATCCTGCGCACCGACCCGGAGAAGGTTTCAGGTATAGTCTCCTATCCTGAACCTCGAACGGCCAAAGACGTGAGACAGTTCATGGGCATGGCAGGATGGTACAGGCGTTTTATTCCAAACTTCGCCTCGGTTACGGCCCCTCTAACGGATTTGCTAAAGGGCAAACGTGCCTTCAAGTGGTCTGCTTCCGCCAATAGTGCCTTCACCAAAGTGAAGCAATTGCTGATTTCTGCTCCAGTGCTGGCTAATCCCGACTTTACGAAGCACTTCTATATCCAGTGTGACGCAAGTACAGTGGGTATTGGAAGTGTTTTGTTCCAGAAGGACGATGAGGGTGGAGAGCATCCAATCGCATATATGTCTATGAAGCTCAACGCTGCGCAACGTAACTATAGCATTACATAATTGGAATGCTTAGCTGCGGTGCAGAGCGTAAAGAGATTCAGGGCATATATCGAAGGGTTGCCTTTCACCATCATAACCGACCATGCCAGTCTTAAATGGCTGATGCAGCAGTCGGACCTTTCTGGTCGATTGGCTCGCTGGAGTCTGAAATTACAAGGGTTCAATTTCCAAATTGAACACCGGAAAGGTGCCCTTAACGTTGTTCCCGATGCGTTGTCAAGAACATGCTCGAGGGACGAGCGGGTGGACTCGATCATTCCCTGTCTCCCGGAGCACGGACACATTGGTGGTTCAATCCCGGAGTCTGCGTTTCAGGAGCCCGAGTATGAGCATCTCAAGGAGCAAATCTTGAAACAACCCGATCAGTTTCAGAATTTGCACCTTGCAGATGGTCGAATCTATATTAGTACTGGTTCTCCTGTAACGCCGACTACTGATATTCCCAGAACAAAACTATGGGTTCCTGAGGGTCACCAACGAGCACTCATAGTACGAGCTCATGATGATCCCCGGGGCTCTCATTGTAGAATTCGCAAAACAACTGAAGTTTTGCAAAGGTATTATTATTGGCCTCGTTTGCGTCAAGATGTGATTCAGCACATCAAGAATTGCCTGATATGCAAACAGGTCAAACCGGCAAATTCCACAATGAGACCCCCTATGGGAGCATCACGAGACTCCGAACGACCTATGCAGCGCCTGTTTGTGGACTTCGTGGGCCCATACCCTCGTTCAAAATCAGGAAATCCTGGTCCTGGATCATTACACCAAGTTCGTATGGCTCAAGCCCATGACGAAAGCCACCGCAGAGTCAGTCGTGCGATATTTGGAGCGTGAAATCTTTCTGACTTTTGGAGTGCCTGAATGGCTTCACTCTGACAATGGGGTACAGTTCACCTCCAAGGTATTCAGCAAGCTTATGAATGACTATGGAGTGAAGCATTGCTTCACCCCATATCATTCACCGCAGGCGAATGCCTCAGAGAGGTCAAACCAGTCGACACTGAACGCCATTAGAGCCTATATAGGGTCTGATCATGGCAAGTGGGACGAGAATCTTCCAGCCTCATGTTTTGCCTTCCGCAAGGTGATTCATGAGTCCACGGGATATTCGCCCTACTTTCTCATGTTCGGGTACCACCCTATCCAACATGGTTCTGAGTACGCCCTCCTCAGAAGCCTTAATGCTTTTGAGGATGGTGAGGTACAGCTAAGTGCTAACAGTGATCGACTGCGAGCTGTACAGGACCAAGTCAGATGCAAATTGCAAGAAGCCTACCAAAAGGGAGCTCAACGATACAACCTTCGTGTTCGTCCTCGTGAGCTACTCCAGGGTCAGAAGGTTTTCGTGCGTAATTTCTCTGTGAGCAACGCCGCAGATCGCTTTGCTGCCAAATTCGCTCCACGATTCACTCTTGCAGTGGTCCGGCGTCGGATTGGGCAAGTGGCATACGAGCTTGAGGATGAAACCGGTAAGCTGCTTGGGACCTTTCACGCCAAAGACATCCGATCCGATTCATAATTACCCCTGCCGACCTTCTTTGTTTGCCCGGCTGAATGAGACACTCAGGGTCTGGGTCGTCCCCACGATTGTTGCGAATTCCGGCGTACCAACTTCCTCCCATTCGCAACTTCAAATTGCCGCCGTAACATTGTCCCTTTCCTTTGGGCACTCCTACCTTTTCCTCGGTGTATGTATTTATTTTTATTAACATTTTTCCTATTTCCCTTTAATTTTTATGTCCACATCATCACAATCCTTTCCTTTCCCTGATTTCCAATTAGAACACCCTAGTAATAAAATAAGAAGTTTAATCTTCCCACTAACAACACTCCCTACATTAATTCCCACTAACAAAATTTCATTCTATTCATTCTTCCTAACAAAACCTAATTCCTTCCTTCATACTAACAAATTCTATTCACTAGTTCCCATTACCAAATTTTATTTTTCTTACAAACGAAAATTAATTCACGCTTCCCTACTAACAAAAATCAATCTCATGCCCAGATACATCGTTGAAGTTGCTAATCTGATGAATGGGAGATCGATAAGGCATAGCTCCATTGGTTACGTCGCGAGTTCTCGACCGTAGGACTGCTGGAACCCTGAGTTCAAGTTCCCCCGGGCGCACGGAAGCACTCTTTTTGGGGTATCGGCAAAACCAATAGCTTTCGAAATGTTTATATGTGACAATTTGAATTCGACCAAGCGCTTCTTGGAGTGTTCAAATTGCCATATGTAAAACAATGGATACTTTTGAGTTTGTCGATATGGACCAAAAGATGTATGGGTAGCGGAATCGAAGTGTAATGAACTTCGATTACGTTACCCAGATGTGACAGCGGTAATTGGAGAAGAATTTGGATTGCGGGATCGGATGGAATAAAAGGTGGAAAGTGAAATGAAGTGGTTAGGATTGGGGCAGTGGATATTTGACTGGAAGTGAAAAAAGAATTGTGTTTGGCGGGGCGGAATAATTAATTCGCGAAAGACAGTGAGATTTTGATTTGGGAAAGAAGAGGGAGTTTTTTTCTTTTGTTTCTTTTCGTGGAATGGGTATTTTGGCTGTTTTTTTTTTGTGACGGAGGGAAAAAGTGAAAGAATTAGAAAACTGAAGGAATTTTTAATTTGGAGGATGGAATTTTTGTTTTGAAAATTGACTTCAGTGACAGAATCAAAGTAGGGAAAGTGGAAAAGTGAATTAAAGTTGGAATGTGAGGATTATATTGATAATTTGAAGTGCGGGACCGCCTCAATACTAAATATATGAAAAAGATTGAATAAGTGAGAGTTTGAAGTTTGAGAACTATATTGTTAATTTAAAGTGCGGGACCGTCTCAGTCTTAACTATATGCAAAAGATTTAATTAGTGGAATTGACGTAATTGAAATAGAACAAAGTGCGAGAGTAATTCTTCCGTTTAAAAAAACAGAAAAAGCAAGAAAAAAGGACCCATTTGGTTGGGTTTCGAAGAGGGCCAAGTGCCTGAATTAACGTTTTCGTGTTTGCGAGTGTACCATATTGACGGATCGTGGAGAGTGATAATTGGCCGTTCTATTAGTGATTGAATTTTAAAATTAGTTTAAAGTTAATTTAAAATTTGGTTTTCAGTGGCCCCACACCCTTTTTTTTGTCTTCGCCGAGCGCTCGGAGATCAACGAGGAAAAGGAGTGAGTATTTACCTATTGTGAGTATTTATCTATCACATCAACAAATTCTTATTTTTCTATTGTTTTCCTTTAAATGAATTATTTAATTGGATTGTTTTTGCTCCGTACATAAAATTATTGATGGGCCGGTTTGTTTTATTTGAATTGACATACTTTTGTTGAATTTGTAAATTTCTTTTTTTTTTGAGTTCAATAAACGGCCATGTTTTATTAAATTTTTTCTAAATTTTTCATTTCTCAAAATGACCTCTCCCTTTCCCATCCTTTTCCCTTTGTGTTAGTTTTTATGTAAGGTGGCTCAGCACGAGCAGAGGGTGTCCCGGAAGACCCACGACACGACTGAGCGCTAGCCGGCCTCAGTATGCCACCCCGGGCTACACACCCCTCTGCCAGAACTTAATGTCTGCAACTGCGGTGACTTCCGTGGTTGCTACAAGTTTCACTGAGTGAACTCAAATTGAACACTTTTAACGATTTGAAGTAACTCCTTACTTCATCAGAATCGTATCTGAATTTCGAAAAAACTTTTAACCTGACTATAGATGCTTCCAAGCATGCAATTGGAGCGGTACTTTCGCAGAGTGACCTCAGCAAATGCAGACCGATTATTTATATTTCAGGAACTCTAAATACGACAAAAAAAACGATGCCACTAATGAGCTGAAATTGCTGGCTGTCGTGTGGGCCTGGGACAAGTTGAGAGCTTACCTATAAGGTGCGAAAAAGGTGAGAATTTCAACAGACCATCAACCACCAACTTTTGCACTGAGCAATAGCAACCACGATGCAAAATTCAAGCGATGGAAGGTGAGGATAGAAGAGTATAACTATGATCTCATCTATAGGCCCAGTAAGACTAACCTGTTGGCAGATGCTCTCTCAAGGCAACCGCTGGAAGTCAACACTCTTGTTTCAACCTCAGGAACCACTCACTCATAATGCTGCGCAGGATAGCTCTTACGTCATACCGCATTGTGAAATACATATTAATGTTTCCAAGAAGCACCTTAAATTGTCCAAAGACAACGAGGTGCTTTTCATGAGTAACCACAGCCTGGCTTTGACAAGTATGACATCTGTCTTTCAACTAATCATAAAGAAGGAAGGAAGAGCTTATTTACTCACTAGCACTTTTTTCAGAAACTGCAAAAAACTGAATACTTTCAAACTGATGCAGAATCTTAAATTTAAAAAAAGTTGGTAAGTTTACACAGTCATATTTATGTGTTTATTTTATTTGTACATATCTTGTTTTTAAACCTACACGCTTTTATAAAACTGAAATAAGCACTTTTGACGGAGTATTTAAGAAATAAGACATTTTGATCAGGACTTACATGAAATAAGCACTTTTGATTTGAACGGATTGTGAAATAAGACCTTCTGATTTGGACGTTGTTTTCAAATAGGGTGTTTTGTTTCATAAATACTTAATAACAAATTATAATTTTCGATAGTGTTTGGTAAATTTATACTATTTTATAGTAAATTTATACTATTCTATAGTCTAATCTTGAAATAAAATGCACATGAATTCAGATGACATTGCTGTATTTTAACCATCGCCATCACGTGCAATAACACGCTTTTGTACCATTTCAGTTCTGGTAATTCTGGCCATTCTTCACCAAACTGTTTGTTGAGCAAGTTTATAACGTCTTTTTTCTTCTTTTCAGGAATTGGTTGTGCGCTCGATTGATTTACACTGATTTCCTTTGGGATTCTTTTACCTTTTTTTAATAACGTCTGAGCAACTTCACCAGATTCAAATCTGTAATTTTCAAAAGCTGTAACTGTACAATCAACAGTTTTATTTCTTTTTTCTATTTTTTAAACTTTATTCTTTTCATTTTCTGCAAGTTATCTTAGTTTTTGAAGTGTTCAGCCAATTTCTGAACATCCAATAACTGCCAGTCCTTCTGCAAAATTTTAACTGTTCCATGATTTTTAAAAACATCATGGTAAGTCTCTTTCTTTGTGATAAAAGGCTTTTTCCTAGAACTTTCTCCAGGCAACCAAACAGATGTTCTGCGGGTAAGAAACTGTGGCCTCGTATAGGGAAAAACAGATGTATTTCTTTTACTTGCTTTGGAGATTTAGAATAAACCCAATGATCAAGCATGTGGAGGACATGGTTATTCTTATTCTGGCCTCCGCATCCATCACAGAATAGACGAATTGTATTTATATCAGGCCCTATATTCATTGTGGATAAGTAATCATACAGTGCTGACCCAATTTCATTAGATCCTCTTTTCGCAATTGTTTGATCCCATGTATAAAATACTGGATGTTTTGAGTCGAGCTGCACAACACAAAAATTATACAAACTTATTTGTCGGGCATAAAATGAATCCTGTATCGGTGTTTTAGGGAGCGGTTGCACCTGTTGTAGATCAAAGCAAAATGAAATAAAAGAAACTGGATTAGTTTTCATATGACCATAAAATGCTTTTGCCCTTAATCTCTGAACCCGCAGCTGCGTTATGAGTTCTTGTTTTTTAGTAAGATCCTTTTCATGATTTATTCGGTTTGTCCATAATACGCACACATTACACGCATCAGTTGATGGCGTTTTGAACCCGATGTTGAATTCACCATGGAAAATTTTGTAAAACATGGTTTTTTAACGCGTAAGTCAGGGGTCACAGACTCATTATAAAACTCCAAAAGTTTTTTGCAGTTTAACTCACAAGACAAGTATATTCTTTTAGATTTCATTCTATTGTGATGACTTTCTGTAGCTGGTAGCTTTTTTAGTAAGTTTCTAAGTGCCTCCTTTTTGTCAATAGGCTTGTGTGATTTGTGGTCTCCACCACGTTTTTCTTTGGGGATATTTCCGGCCAAAGTAATTTTGTTGATATTGTTCAAACGTTTTGCCGAAACACTGAAGGCTGCAGCAAACATATTTTTACACACACTCTTCATTTTGTTCTTTTTCACAAATAAATTATAAACACTACTAACATTCCTAGTTTTCGCATTTCTTTTCGGTCTACTTCTATCTTGAGGTTCAAACGAATGGGACAATCTACACAAAAATATGTCTTGATCCACTTTGGCTTTATGTGCGTAGAACTGATTACGATTCTTTAAGACTTGTTGCATTGTAATCGATGAGCATTTGAACTTGCTTCCCTCTTCATGGTGACATGGGATTTGAGACTGGATGCCAAGAGGATCAGGATTAGTATAACTAAAAGAAAATCAGGCTTAGCACTACTAAAAAATACATAAAAAATAACAAGCGGATGTTCAAAATGAGCTGTTACTTACGACTTCCTTGCACGACTTCTCTGACTCAATCTGCTTTTTCTATTGCCTTCATTTATTTCTCCTACTGCTTTTTCTGCCATCTTTACTACTAATTAGAAGAGAAACTACGTTAAAATATAATTATGCACACCTATAATAATACCTTAGCTTGAGCACAACACAAAAACTTTCCAGTTAGAAGTTATCTGTCATTTTGAGAATCAAATAAGAATTTAATTTTTTATTTTTTTCTGGCTTTGCACTTTAAACGTTGTGAAGGCTCAGAGAAAACCTTTTTGGATATGCTCCCAAAACTTTTGCGCCGTTATTTTAACGCTAAAATGCAAGTCTCCCATCAGTTTCGAAATAAGCCTATTTGTCGCAAAAAGAAGGTATAAGTTTGAATTTGTTCATGAAATAAACCGTTTTGTAAAAACTCATCTGCTGGATACGAGTATATGGAAGGAAAAATTAGTTGATTAAGCTGTTTTGATGCGAACATCACTTTTTTAAGTAAAATTTCAGATAAATGAGGCGAATTGAAAAAGAACTAGTAAACTATGAACATGTAAGGATATGTGGCGGATCAAATGGCATTACCAGTTAAAAAAAAACGAAAACATGAATTAGGCCTTTTTGAAAAGACACTCCTCAATTGTAATATCTAAAAATATTTTGTACTTCCCCGCCCGGCTCAGTTGCCCTCCGAAAGAACTTTTGTGGAAATAGAAATGCGCCGCCTCATGCCTTTGCCAGCCAATGGCATCAATACCAAAAAGTATGAGCGGGTAACCATGCGGCTTTCCACACTCCGCTTTACGTTCGTTTGCATGATAAGAATTATCAAATTACGATCAAGCCTTTCTGCCTCATATAGCAAGGATGCGTTGGACGTGAAGAGACGGCTGTAGCATTTATCTCGAGTTAGCGAGCAGAAAGTAACAACGAGCGCAAAAAAAAAAGAGGAGGGAGAAGGAAAAAGACAGCAGTAAATCATATTTCACGAGCGAGGATAAGTTAGCCAGGTGAAAGCTCCAGAGAGGAAAATGCTGCAACCAGCTCCTGGCTCGTCTGCAAGTCTGTTTTGTAATGATTTTCTCTCTTCAACTCGAACGCGGAACCGACCTCTCATCGGTTCTAGACGTTAAGTCTGAGTAGTGCCAACGGATGGTACCAACAGGTCAACCAATCCGTGCACCGTAATCCATTCACGCGGTGACTGCTTGTCGGCCAGCTAGTTCGGAGAGGATTTCGGTCGCGGGTCTCCGAATGGATTACGCTCAACTACAATATTTCAGTCACCTGAAATTGCCCGTTTTCTAAACGCGTCAACATTCACTCATCCAGAACGAGAAACCTACATTACGTTAGTTCTGGATGGGATCTATCCACAGATCTCAAATCAAAAACGCTACAAAAATCCACAGGCGCGTTACCGATTCACCGACGCGGTACCGAAAAATATACTACTCGAACTTAAACCGAAGAAAACTACTCTAAAGAAATGGCGAAACAAGCAAAGGTACCGCGTACCGCGCGCGACGCGAAACCGACTTCAGCGGATTTGCAGAAACCCTACCCTCGCGACGGCATACTTACCCTACACTCTCTGTTCCCACTGAAAAAGAAGAGTCACTGAAAAGGAAAGTCGTGGTTAAATTAGCAATTCATTCTTAGTTTATTCAATTCTTACATATCATATATTCTTATATATCCTGGGCAATCTATGTTGAATAATGACAATGAGAGGGGACATAAGAGCTGAACAAAATCAAATTATGATATTTACCCTCATATCAAATATTATTTTTACTTAATTTAAAATATATTTATTATGTGTGTATAAGTGTATTTTGAAAAGAAAAACAAACAGAAAAATGAAAATATTGTATATATATGCGAAAAGCTAATATCAAAAGAACTGTCTTTTCTTTACTTATTTTATCGTACATGATATCTCAGTATATAATTCATGGATTTTTTTGTTCCATATTTTTTTATTTTTCTCATTAAATAAACCTTAAAAATTCAATAAAAAATAAGAAAAATGGCAAACAATTTTCATTTAAAAGACGGCGATATTATGTAAATATAGTTCTTTTCTTTATGAGGAAGACAGCCGAATGCAAAAGAAGTGCGTTTTGATTAATGTCTGAACATGGAAACATTATACATAAGTCATTCGCGGTAATTAAAAAGATTTAAAAATATATCCTAATATTATCAGAAAAAAACACAGAGAACTTCCCCAAACATGTTGTGAATAAGGTTATACCGATATTATTTACAAAATAAAAAAAAAAACTATATGGATACGATTCCGGGATAAATAAGAGGTAAAATAGCTAAAGTAAATATAAGTGAATTAGAGATCGTGCAGTAAAGAAATGAAATCAGGGGCGGCAACTTGTGGAAATTAGTTTTCTGATTATCTTCATAACAGCTAACATCTAGCATCTAATATTATAGTTAGCACTTTTTATTCTCATTTCTTCGAAACTTTTTGCATATCATATCGTTTGTTTAGCGACTAAGTTCAACGAGATATTGCAATCAACTAATCAAATTAAGCTATGTACTAGCAACGTAAGTTAAAAAGTGGAAAATAATGCAGAAACATCAGCTTCCTAGTTTAAGCTATACACAGGAATTTATCTTCAAAGATGAACCCAAAAATCTAATAACTTAAGGAGAGAGTATCAGTTGCAGATTTGCGATTTGAATTTTGTTCTTTCTTTCGAGTAAGCTAACATGGGTTTATGTGTGTGTAAAACATATGATAAATCGTTTTGATTTAACAGATACGATATGGAAAACGAATGAACAAAGCAAAAATGGTTTTGAACTGTTGAATACTCCGTTGGGCTTGGAAAGTCATTTTATTAGCTGTTTTATCTCTATCGGCAATCAATTCATGAATATAAATCTCCCAACATTTGCGATTCGATATAAAATCTCTCGACTTTCACTAGACTAAAATGCGTTACTGAAGCTCAGTATTTAAAATATATCTTTTTCGAAGAAACCGTGAAAAGCTAGGACTCAAAATACGGACGAAACAAATGATTTAAATCAGTAACATGAAAATCACTCAAAGGAAACAGCGTTAAAGCAAATAATATTTTGTAGTAGTGAGTTGAATACTATTTACGCCCTGAGCGTGAGACCTCCTGGAGCGCAGAACTTCTGGACTATCTAACAAACGCCTCTTCTATCGGACTAAGAACCAAGCTTGGAACCATTTGACACATTACGTTGGGCTAGGCCTCGTTGAACAAATAAATCAATGGCATTGTTTAATATTATCGTATTCTGTGTTCCTATCTTTCAGGGATACCTTGTTCCTGAATATAAGCTAAACTTTCTGAGACTGACACACCAATGTCTTGATTCGATTGAAAACAAAATAGGTTCGAATGTCCTACATATGACAATAAATACAAAGTTAATTTGAATCCGAAGTAAATTATACGAAAATAACGTTCAAAGTTGGGATACATTAAAGAAAATTATGGTGTCATATAAATATTGAAATTGCGAAAGAAAAGTATTGTATGGGTTGTTGAACACTATAAAGACTACTTTTGTGTCTATTACTTTTTCTCAGAAAACTTAAATTGTGCGGAAAACCGGGATTTATCAATAGTGAAATGTATCTGTCTATAATATGATTTTTGATATTTTACTTATTGTGAAAACTAGAAAAATTAGTGCTTACGTTGTGTATTTTAAATGGTATAATTTCCGATATCTCATTGAATATATTCAGTTATCATTTTTTTTAAGACATTCATTCATTTATTCTAACATTTAATTGTTTCATTTAAGTTTAGTATTTTTTTTCTGAATTTAGTACTCGATTCACTAATCATTGAGATTTTTAGTTTATTTAGTTTATGTTCAAGTTATGTTAGCTTGACGTTTTCTTCATATGAAGCTTGTTTACGTTTGAAGTGTTGATTTTTAATTTTACTTCTTATAATTATTCCAAGAAAGCTCATTCAATTATCGCATATCAGTTGTCATTTGAAATCATTGATTAAAGTTTTAAAAGATTTCATTGGATTTAAAGAATAGTGTTTAGTTGACATTCATGTTATACCATCTTTTGACATGCCCCCGATTTTCATCTAATAATACATGTTTAAAAATTATATCAAGAAAATCGAACAGTTTTAGTCCGGTTAATACATTTTTGTCTTTTATAATTTGTTAGTAATTTATTTTGGTTTTTTTTTCATAAATTCCTAATCATTGTAAAATTCATGGAATCTGTGGCATGGTTGACGACAAAGGCACGCACCTGTCTCTAGGATCCAACCACGTTGTCTCCTTGTTATTGTGGTTAATGTAGTAGACTTTGCCGTCGTAATCGCGGGCAATATCCCAACCGGCTGGCAATGGAAAGTCACCAGTTTGATGATGTTGTCCTTTTTGGCATTTTTCTAGGCACTCGGTTCGTCGCCGTGTTTGCTTGCTTGCTTGTGTCCCTTGCACGATGTCAGCGATGGAAGTAATCCGAAAATAGTTTGATGGCAATGGCTGCTGGTGCTGGTGTTGCGTTGGGCTAACATAAAGTTACACAATCCACTCGAGATTTTCCCTGATTCGCTTCTCCTTGCGACTACAGGCACTGTTTTCCACGTTCCACCACGCTCACCCTTTTCTTTGGTCTTTCAAGTCTCTCCAGTCAAGTCCTCAATCGCGCGTTCCTACAATTATTTATGCATTTTCTACGCCGCGTTCCCAATTCTCTGTTTCATCAAATTTACTTTGAATTTTTATTTCTCAGATGGAATTTTTATTTTCAAATTTATTTAGCGCGCGGCAGCAACGAGGAGAGAGCGGCGGCCGTATTTCGAATTGGACGACGGCGGCTGTAGGGCACATGATTGTGAGTCAATTCTAACTTTCTTTTTAGTTATTAACTAAACTAACCTCTTTCCTAATGTTCTGCTCCGGTGAATGTCACTGCCTCACGAATAACGTTTTCCAAAAACTCTTTACGCACACCACGCGTTTCTTCATAGATTAAACCGGGAATACGTTTCACTCCACCACGTCGCGCCAAACGACGTATAGCTGGTTTTGTAATACCTTCGATATTCTCATGAAGAACTTTACGATGACGTTTCGCGCCTCCATGTGGCTGTCAAAATTTCCGGTTGTCACCTCGGACAAAACATATGTGCGTGGAATGGCACTTCATATGGCGGAAATGTGCTTCTTCAGATGTCGCCAGTGGCATAGTTTTCTCGATGGCCACGGTGGAGGGGCATTTCCAGATGGCTATGTCTCGAAATGTGCCGGGGTTGGATTAATTCTATATTCCGAATATTTATATCCACGGATCTAAATATTTGGACAGAAAAAAAAAATATTTTCTGCACAACGATATCCGCACAACAGATGAAGTCCGCTGGCACTTCGAGGACATATCCATCTGGCAGGTTACAAGGGTTCGGGATCGGAATCACTTCGATTCCTGGGCGTAGTCGTCACATTACACATTCCCCCCCCCAAAATCGAAGTAATTACGATCCCGTCTCCTTTGTAAAAGGTCTTGGTTAGGGACGTGGCGGGTCGAAGATCCGTTTCGAAGGATAGGCTACAACCCTGTTCGTGAAGACTCGACAGTGACTATATAGTAGGAAGTCAGGTGTTATTCGGAGGCCTTCGTCTAGGCAGAGATTTGGGATAAGCCAAGGTTTCTCGTGGGAATTAGTTGCACTTCATCGTCTAAGGTCTTTTGCGTGGTAAATTCCCAGGGTCTTACCAGTCATGTCCGCGATGAGGTACCGGGTGGGGCTTATGACTTGCATGACTCGACACTTCACGAATTTCTTGTCTAGTTTGGCATTGTAATGGCGGGTGGCATCGCTCTGTCGGAAGTTTCGACGATATATTTCGTCGCCGGCCTTAAAGCCAGAAGGATGAGATCGCAAGTTGTACCGCTCCTCTCCCATCCGTCTACTTTCTTCAATCTTCTCCCGCAGTTGATCTCGCAGAAGTTGGAGCTTTTCGTGCGGTTCTAGAACCACGATTGGGTCCTCTAGCGATTTCAGCTGCCGCAATAGCCGGTAAGCGCTCCCATGACCGATCATGTACTGGCCGAACACTGCAAAATACGGCGAAATGCCGGTCGTGGCGTGGTACGACGAGCGCAGCGCACTAGTGATGGCGGACAATTTGCGATCCCAGTCCCTCTGATTCGGGTGGACATAGGCGCGAATGGCCGCTATGAGCGTACGATTCAGTCGTTCGGATGCGTTGGCTTGTGGTGAATAGACGGCAGTTCGTTGGTGGATGATGCCGTATTTGGACATTAGGTCTCGGAACTTGCTGGAGGTGAACTGGACCCCATTGTCGGAGACAAGTTTCTCCGGAACTCCAAACATGTGAAAGACTCGGTTCTCCAAAAAGCTGGTTATTGGTCCAGTGTGCATGTTGCGTAGTGGCTCTATGATAGGGAATTTGGAGAGCTGGTCCAGGACCACGACAGCTCCCGTGTGACCAGAAGCAGATCGAGGGTAAGGACCGATAAGATCAATGTACAAGCGCTGGAACACGCGTTCGGGGACCTCAACCTTACCCATGGGTGGCCGAAGGATGGTGTTGGGCGCTTTAGTGCACTTGCATAGCTCACAAGAGGCTACGTACGCTTTTATCTGTTGGGCCATCTTAGGCCAAAAGAAACAGGTTTTCAACCGCCTAAGTGTACGACCGTATCCGCCGTGCGCACTTGATGGGTGGTCATGAGCCCGTCTGATAAGATCAGTGGTTAATTCTTCGGGCACCCACAACTTCCACTGTTCTTCTTCTTGTATGGGGTCTCCGGATGCGTGTCCCATCCGCTTATAAATAAATCCATCCGTCAACCGCAGTTCAGGAAGCTGGGACAGTTGATTCTGGATAGTGTGAATCAGTTGGGTGTAGCTGGCTGACTTGAAGGCAGGATGGTCCAAATCGATCAATTGGGGGCTGTCGTCCTCTTGGACCAACTCGGCTCCTTCAGGGGCGAACATTCTGGATAGGGTGTCGGGGACTACATGCTGGCTTCCTTTTCGGTGGCGAATTGTGAAGTCAAATGCCTGTAGTTTCAGTGCCCACCTGGCCAATCGGCCGTTGAGATCAGTCTGGCTCATTAACCATTTCAGAGAAGCGTGATCCGTAACGATTTCAAAGGTGTGTCCCTCCACATAGGCTCGGAAGCGTTTCACTGCCAACACCGCGGCTAAACATTCTTGCTCGGAGACCGTGTAATTTCGCTGGGCTGGGTTCAGCTTGTGAGACATGAAGGCTATAGGTCTCTCCTCGCCGTCTTGTGCAACCTGGACTAAGACTGCTCCCACCCCATGTTGACTCGCGTCACAATGGATTGAGAACGGTTTGTCAAAGTCCGGGCTGTGCAGTACGGGGGCCGTAGTCAGACTCTTCTTTAGCTCTTCAAAGGCTCGCAAGCTGGGCTCTTCCCAGACGAATTTACGTCCCTTACGCAGCATGTCGGTCAAAGGAGTGGTAATGGTGGCATAGTCACGTACAAAACGCTGGTACCATCCGCATAACCCTAAGAATCGGCGTAACTGTTTGGTGGTCTTGGGTAGTGGAAAAACGTCAATCGCTTGAGTCTTTTCCGGATCGGTCTTGATATGCCCATGCCCAATGATGTGACCTAAATACTTCACCTCCGTCATCACGAACTGGCTCTTCCTTATGTTGATGGTTAATCTTGCCCTCCGGATGTGTAGAGCCACCTCCTGAAGCAGGTCGATGTGTTCGTCAAAGGTCTCGGTTATAAGCAACAGATCGTCCAAGTAAACGAAAACTTGGTGCCGCAAATGAGGTGGTATCACCTTGTCCATAAGGCGCGTCATTGTTTGGGGGGCATTACACAATCCGAATGGCATGGTCACGAATTGATATAAGGGCCGGCCTGGGACTGTGAAGGCTGTTTTCTCCTTTGAACCGGGGTCTAAAGGAATTTGCCAGAAGGCGTCCTTGAGGTCTAAGCTCGTGATGAAATGGGCTTTAGGCAATCGACTCAAAATGCCTTCGATCAACGGTAGAGGATATGCGTCCTTGACTGTGACGGCGTTCAAGCGTCTGGCATCTAAGCATAACCGGACCTTGTTCGGCTTGACCACTAAGGTGACTGGGGAAGCCCACGCGCTCTGTGATTCTTCGATTACGCCTAATGCTAGCATTCGATCCACTTCGGCATATAACGATTTTTCCTTCGCCGGAGATATGGCGAAATGTCTCTGTTTTATGGGTTTAGCATCCCCCACCTCTATAGTGTGGAACACCAGGGCAGTCCGCCCGAGACCTTCTTTCTCGTGCGATGGAAAAGCCGATATAGCCGAGTCGAGACGCAGTTGCTGAGTTACATCCAGTGTATGCCGTAGTAAGTTAGTGGGTTGAGATTGGTCAGGAACGGTGGTGACGGACTCCAGGGTCGAACCGGAAAATAGTGCCGGGGCCAAGTTAAATTTTCGAACGAAATCCACTCCTAAATAAAGATTCTGGGTTAACTGAGGTATGATGAAAAATTCCATAGGTTTAGTTACCCCTTTAAAGGTGACATCCGTCATAATTTTTCCCACTACAGAGTGACGAGTTCCGTCCGCCGTGCTTAACCAGGAGGTGAAATGACGGATTTGGTCCGCGTGCTTTGCCAGTACCTCCCCTGCAAACTCGGCAGAGATGCAATTCACACTGGCTCCCGTATCGACTAAGCCTGATACTCGTTTTTGCAGGAGGTGTACTGACGCATATGGCCGAACATCATCCCTCAATAATTCGTCTAAGTATATGTCCTTCAACCTTTGTCTCGACTGCCTGACTTTTCTCCAGAAGCTCCGCATCCGACGCGTGGCTCGCTTGCTTCGCGGTGGGACAGTTGTGGCCAATTCCTCATGGAAGATGCGCTGTCGAGTAGCCAAATAATTCCGCAACCTGACATGAAAAGGTTTTACATGCCAAGGAGCCTTCGTCTCGCTATCATTTCCCTGCGCATTGGCCTCGGCGAAGGACGGCGTCGGTTGTGGAACTTCGGGAGAACTGTGTTTAGCGGTGCGAGTCAGCAGAGTTGGAGTCATGTTGGGAGCTGGGTCATAGCTGGTGATGGGGTCTGGATTGGTTCGTCCGGGGTCTAGGAGTGCCGACGGGTGGTCGCGGCACTCGGTGGCAAGTTTTTTCGCCCTTTGCAATTTGCACAGTCAGGTGCGTATGTGTCGGCCTTCCCGCAGCGGTAGCAGAAAAGCGTCGGCTCCGCTGGACATGCATAGAACCGATGTCCCGGTTGTCGGCAGTTCCAACAGACCGTCGGGCTTGTAAGTGCTTCAAGGGAGGGTCGATCAATCAATGCGGGGTCCTCAAGCTCCGGTGGTGCTCCGCTCCTCGGTACTGGTACTGGATCAGCAAGCAGGTGGTCTGCTGCCATCAACTCCGCGGTGTGATGATTTCGGGGATTTGGTCCCGTTATGCGAGGTTGTGGGCGGAAGGTACCTCGTCGCTCATCCAAGTGTTCTTGTCTACGCGCATGGAGGCGCAATCCCTGTATGGTGTTGATGGGAAAATGTAGCAGGCTGTTCTGGAGATCCCAGCGCATGTTCTCTCTGATAATTTCTACTAATTCGTCCTCGGGCATGGTATTTCGCAGGCGAGTGCTCAATCTCACTATACTTGTGTAGTACTGGTCGAACGGTTCGTGAGCGCCTTGTTTCCGTTTCTTTATTTGCTCTCTTAGCTCTCTCTCAGTGAAGCCATCCTCAAATCGATTGCGGAAGGCTGCACTGAAAGAGTGCCAAGTGGGACGTGGCGTTGACTCTTTAAAGCTCCAGTACCAGTCGGCAGCGTCGCCGCTGAACAAAAGATGGGCATGCCGGAGGAAGGCCGAGGAATCACCTCCCAGGGTGCTGGACACCAACGCCTGAATCCGGAAAAGGAACCGGTCCGCCGATATCATATCGTTGAACCCTGTAAAGTTCAGGCGCCAACTCTCCATGATACGAGGCGTCGGGTCTCGAAAAGGTGCCAATGCGTTCCCGGGGGGAATCACATCCTCGATTGACCTGTTGTACTGAACTGCCTCGGGGGCTGGAGGTACCAACGGAGGTCCGGTACTGTGTCGCGGTCTGTATTCGGGAGCTCTGGGATCCATTCCCGAGTTCCTTGGGGGTGGGACCCATTGCTCGGATTGTCGGGAGGGGGGCATCGCCACACTGGGATTTGGCTCCCAGCCAAGCGGAGTTCTCACGCGGCTGGGGGGTTGGCTCAACGGGAGATTCTGGATCTTTCCCTCCAGGTTGCCAATCCTCTCCGACATATCCCTCATCAACGCCACGAGGGTGTCAATGGAGTGGCCGGAAGGCATGGTTGTCACCTCGGACACGACACTTGCAGCCGGAACTTCACCGCCTACTGCTCCTTGCAGGTCTAAGAGTGGTTGTGACGATTCGGCTTCTGGAGCTCCTTTCGCCACTGCTCCACGCGTTGGTAGGGGCGTTCCGAGGGGGGCGTCTAGGGCAGACCGATCTATGGGTCGCCGGCATAAGGGACACAGCTCTGACGTGAGGAGGAGCTGTTGTACACAGGCACGATGGAATAAATGTCCACAATCCAATCGCACGCTGTGTACGCCCTCCACTACGTCTTCGAAGCAGATCCCGCAGTTAGCTGGTTGGACCGTTTTGGATCTGGTCCAACGCTTGTCTGGGGTCCGCTTCGTTGCCATCTTTGATTTTTGCTGGTTTTGGGTGGGTGCTATGTCTTAGTGACGAAAAAAAAGAAAAAATGTAATTATATAATATGACTAAAGGCTTAAAAATACTTTAGTGGCCGATAGTGGCGAGCTATTTACGTAAAAATGAAAAAAAAATTTAATTAGTATATACTTTCCTTTCCAGTGGTCGACTCCTTCAACGGGAAAAGAGAGTGCGTGGTAATCTGCCGAAGAAAGGGTGCTTTTGGTCGATTTACGAAATTTAACCCCATACCCTCATACATTACAAAAAAAACCGTCTCTAAACTACGTTAAAGTGACTCGACGAGACAAGTGGTAGAGCTACCGTAACGACTTTGTACGCGGTCAAAATTCCCGACGCGTGGAAGCATTCCGGGCTTCGCAACTCCAGCATACGCCATCGAACGTTGAACCGATACCACTCGTCTAACACGCATAAGAAATAGTTAGAATCCTTCCGCGACATAAAGGCAAGGTAGCCTTCTATTTTCTTGAGAGTCCATGCTGATAGGTAAACCCATCAGACTGGCAGTTCCATCAAGAAAATAGAAGGTCCTTACAGGGGTTAACCTGGGACAACACATCGGAAGGATTCTGTCGCGAGAAAAAAAAAATCAAACAAAAGGAGAGCGGAAGCTACAACTCACGTGAAGCGACCTCTAATGTGTATCACACAATTCCACTGCTCCTGATAGTGGGACTCGAGTACCAAAGTACCTTACATCCTCCGTAAAGGACCAACTCGTCAGAAGACGCGAAGTTCTTTTCCCCTTAGGATGTTTTGGGCCCCACGTTGGGCGCCATTTGTAATGATTTTCTCTCTTCAACTCGAACGCGGAACCGACCTCTCATCGGTTCTAGACGTTAAGTCTGAGTAGTGCCAACGGATGGTACCAACAGGTCAACCAATCCGTGCACCGTAATCCATTCACGCGGTGACTGCTTGTCGGCCAGCTAGTTCGGAGAGGATTTCGGTCGCGGGTCTCCGAATGGATTACGCTCAACTACAATATTTCAGTCACCTGAAATTGCCCGTTTTCTAAACGCGTCAACATTCACTCATCCAGAACGAGAAACCTACATTACGTTAGTTCTGGATGGGATCTATCCACAGATCTCAAATCAAAAACGCTACAAAAATCCACAGGCGCGTTACCGATTCACCGACGCGGTACCGAAAAATATACTACTCGAACTTAAACCGAAGAAAACTACTCTAAAGAAATGGCGAAACAAGCAAAGGTACCGCGTACCGCGCGCGACGCGAAACCGACTTCAGCGGATTTGCAGAAACCCTACCCTCGCGACGGCATACTTACCCTACACTCTCTGTTCCCACTGAAAAAGAAGAGTCACTGAAAAGGAAAGTCGTGGTTAAATTAGCAATTCATTCTTAGTTTATTCAATTCTTACATATCATATATTCTTATATATCCTGGGCAATCTATGTTGAATAATGACAATGAGAGGGGACATAAGAGCTGAACAAAATCAAATTATGATATTTACCCTCATATCAAATATTATTTTTACTTAATTTAAAATATATTTATTATGTGTGTATAAGTGTATTTTGAAAAGAAAAACAAACAGAAAAATGAAAATATTGTATATATATGCGAAAAGCTAATATCAAAAGAACTGTCTTTTCTTTACTTATTTTATCGTACATGATATCTCAGTATATAATTCATGGATTTTTTTGTTCCATATTTTTTTATTTTTCTCATTAAATAAACCTTAAAAATTCAATAAAAAATAAGAAAAATGGCAAACAATTTTCATTTAAAAGACGGCGATATTATGTAAATATAGTTCTTTTCTTTATGAGGAAGACAGCCGAATGCAAAAGAAGTGCGTTTTGATTAATGTCTGAACATGGAAACATTATACATAAGTCATTCGCGGTAATTAAAAAGATTTAAAAATATATCCTAATATTATCAGAAAAAAACACAGAGAACTTCCCCAAACATGTTGTGAATAAGGTTATACCGATATTATTTACAAAATAAAAAAAAAAACTATATGGATACGATTCCGGGATAAATAAGAGGTAAAATAGCTAAAGTAAATATAAGTGAATTAGAGATCGTGCAGTAAAGAAATGAAATCAGGGGCGGCAACTTGTGGAAATTAGTTTTCTGATTATCTTCATAACAGCTAACATCTAGCATCTAATATTATAGTTAGCACTTTTTATTCTCATTTCTTCGAAACTTTTTGCATATCATATCGTTTGTTTAGCGACTAAGTTCAACGAGATATTGCAATCAACTAATCAAATTAAGCTATGTACTAGCAACGTAAGTTAAAAAGTGGAAAATAATGCAGAAACATCAGCTTCCTAGTTTAAGCTATACACAGGAATTTATCTTCAAAGATGAACCCAAAAATCTAATAACTTAAGGAGAGAGTATCAGTTGCAGATTTGCGATTTGAATTTTGTTCTTTCTTTCGAGTAAGCTAACATGGGTTTATGTGTGTGTAAAACATATGATAAATCGTTTTGATTTAACAGATACGATATGGAAAACGAATGAACAAAGCAAAAATGGTTTTGAACTGTTGAATACTCCGTTGGGCTTGGAAAGTCATTTTATTAGCTGTTTTATCTCTATCGGCAATCAATTCATGAATATAAATCTCCCAACATTTGCGATTCGATATAAAATCTCTCGACTTTCACTAGACTAAAATGCGTTACTGAAGCTCAGTATTTAAAATATATCTTTTTCGAAGAAACCGTGAAAAGCTAGGACTCAAAATACGGACGAAACAAATGATTTAAATCAGTAACATGAAAATCACTCAAAGGAAACAGCGTTAAAGCAAATAATATTTTGTAGTAGTGAGTTGAATACTATTTACGCCCTGAGCGTGAGACCTCCTGGAGCGCAGAACTTCTGGACTATCTAACAAACGCCTCTTCTATCGGACTAAGAACCAAGCTTGGAACCATTTGACACATTACGTTGGGCTAGGCCTCGTTGAACAAATAAATCAATGGCATTGTTTAATATTATCGTATTCTGTGTTCCTATCTTTCAGGGATACCTTGTTCCTGAATATAAGCTAAACTTTCTGAGACTGACACACCAATGTCTTGATTCGATTGAAAACAAAATAGGTTCGAATGTCCTACATATGACAATAAATACAAAGTTAATTTGAATCCGAAGTAAATTATACGAAAATAACGTTCAAAGTTGGGATACATTAAAGAAAATTATGGTGTCATATAAATATTGAAATTGCGAAAGAAAAGTATTGTATGGGTTGTTGAACACTATAAAGACTACTTTTGTGTCTATTACTTTTTCTCAGAAAACTTAAATTGTGCGGAAAACCGGGATTTATCAATAGTGAAATGTATCTGTCTATAATATGATTTTTGATATTTTACTTATTGTGAAAACTAGAAAAATTAGTGCTTACGTTGTGTATTTTAAATGGTATAATTTCCGATATCTCATTGAATATATTCAGTTATCATTTTTTTTAAGACATTCATTCATTTATTCTAACATTTAATTGTTTCATTTAAGTTTAGTATTTTTTTTCTGAATTTAGTACTCGATTCACTAATCATTGAGATTTTTAGTTTATTTAGTTTATGTTCAAGTTATGTTAGCTTGACGTTTTCTTCATATGAAGCTTGTTTACGTTTGAAGTGTTGATTTTTAATTTTACTTCTTATAATTATTCCAAGAAAGCTCATTCAATTATCGCATATCAGTTGTCATTTGAAATCATTGATTAAAGTTTTAAAAGATTTCATTGGATTTAAAGAATAGTGTTTAGTTGACATTCATGTTATACCATCTTTTGACATGCCCCCGATTTTCATCTAATAATACATGTTTAAAAATTATATCAAGAAAATCGAACAGTTTTAGTCCGGTTAATACATTTTTGTCTTTTATAATTTGTTAGTAATTTATTTTGGTTTTTTTTTCATAAATTCCTAATCATTGTAAAATTCATGGAATCTGTGGCATGGTTGACGACAAAGGCACGCACCTGTCTCTAGGATCCAACCACGTTGTCTCCTTGTTATTGTGGTTAATGTAGTAGACTTTGCCGTCGTAATCGCGGGCAATATCCCAACCGGCTGGCAATGGAAAGTCACCAGTTTGATGATGTTGTCCTTTTTGGCATTTTTCTAGGCACTCGGTTCGTCGCCGTGTTTGCTTGCTTGCTTGTGTCCCTTGCACGATGTCAGCGATGGAAGTAATCCGAAAATAGTTTGATGGCAATGGCTGCTGGTGCTGGTGTTGCGTTGGGCTAACATAAAGTTACACAATCCACTCGAGATTTTCCCTGATTCGCTTCTCCTTGCGACTACAGGCACTGTTTTCCACGTTCCACCACGCTCACCCTTTTCTTTGGTCTTTCAAGTCTCTCCAGTCAAGTCCTCAATCGCGCGTTCCTACAATTATTTATGCATTTTCTACGCCGCGTTCCCAATTCTCTGTTTCATCAAATTTACTTTGAATTTTTATTTCTCAGATGGAATTTTTATTTTCAAATTTATTTAGCGCGCGGCAGCAACGAGGAGAGAGCGGCGGCCGTATTTCGAATTGGACGACGGCGGCGGCGGCTGTAGGGCACATGATTGTGAGTCAATTCTAACTTTCTTTTTAGTTATTAACTAAACTAACCTCTTTCCTAATGTTCTGCTCCGGTGAATGTCACTGCCTCACGAATAACGTTTTCCAAAAACTCTTTACGCACACCACGCGTTTCTTCATAGATTAAACCGGGAATACGTTTCACTCCACCACGTCGCGCCAAACGACGTATAGCTGGTTTTGTAATACCTTCGATATTCTCATGAAGAACTTTACGATGACGTTTCGCGCCTCCATGTGGCTGTCAAAATTTCCGGTTGTCACCTCGGACAAAACATATGTGCGTGGAATGGCACTTCATATGGCGGAAATGTGCTTCTTCAGATGTCGCCAGTGGCATAGTTTTCTCGATGGCCACGGTGGAGGGGCATTTCCAGATGGCTATGTCTCGAAATGTGCCGGGGTTGGATTAATTCTATATTCCGAATATTTATATCCACGGATCTAAATATTTGGACAGAAAAAAAAAATATTTTCTGCACAACGATATCCGCACAACAGATGAAGTCCGCTGGCACTTCGAGGACATATCCATCTGGCAGGTTACAAGGGTTCGGGATCGGAATCACTTCGATTCCTGGGCGTAGTCGTCACATTACAGTTTCCCCTGAGAGAATATCGTTTGTTAGCTTTTTCCACTTACGTACAAAGGAGACGATACGGAGAGGAAGAGCTTCTGTGGCATGGGAGCTCACTTGTTCGCGTATTCAGCAGTTTCCGGGAAAGTGGAGTAAACGCTCTCTCCGCGACCAAATATAAGCGCTTGATTGAGTACTGGCAGATCAGTTTGCGATTCGACCGACTGTGGAGCGTGTTGCTACCCACATAACCACCCATTTTGCAACGTGCAGTAATTTACATGAACTTCGCAATTGAAGTTTAACCGCCGGAATTAGGCTGAGATGTTGTTTAGTGATAATCAGATAGTAAGGGGTGAGGTGCTGGCTTGAACCGTGAACCTCAGCCAGCCTTTTGGCGTTCATGCCTCGTGACTACGCCGCATTTACGATTTCGCTTTTATAGGCCGAATAGCAGTCAAAAGAAGAAATCAGCCAGTACATCAGTCCTGGTAATCAGGTCTATCTAGTGTCTGCGAGCCGGCCTATCCGTTGACAACCGACTGAGCCAGTGGAATCAAGCCGACATGTCGCCCACACCTGGCCCTACAATATAGTCTGGAGCAGGCACTCCAGGCGGAGCCCAGAGCAGGACCCGGCCCATCACCAGGAGGAGAACCTTGCCAGGATCAAGGTTCCCCTGGACAGCAGCGAACGCACAGTCAAGACAAAGCGCCAGCGTGGAGGCCGAAGGGAGCTCAAACATAAGGAGCTTCACGACGTACGCAGACTCGCCCGCCTCTCCTCTTCAGCTGCTGAGCGGCCCATTTCCGGGAGCAGACGAAGGCGTTATGCCGCGGGATAAGGAAGGAGATGTAAGCCTGACATCGAGCAAAGGAGCATTAGCAGGAAACTCCATGGCGTGGAAGTTGATACCGTGAAAATGTATTTATGTAAAGGAAGGAAAAGAAACGGACAATAAAGTAAATTACTGTTAAACTTAAAACTGGGTGTTTTGCTGACGACTTCTTAGGGGATAGGTAAGAGGTAGTTCCAGGAGTGTGGAGGTAGTGTGCAGGATAAGTATAAGCACGAGGCTCCCCGAAAGAGGCCGGAGGGTCCCCGCTTATTGCACAACATAGCAGAACTCGACAATCACGTAAAGAGACAGCAAATTTTGAGCCGCGCATTCATCGAATCGACAAATATTAGGTATCTACGGTTAATAAAGCAAATATACATCGTTAAAATAAAAATCTTTCATTTCTGAGAATTGTCTCCCTTTCCTTCCCCTTCTTCTGTGTATGCTTTATTTATAAGGTAGTCCAGCACGGGCAGCGGTGTTCCCCGAAAAATCCGCGTCACGGCTGAGCTTTAGCCAGCTCAGGATGTCACCTGGGGATCTAATGCCGTTCCCACATTTCGTGTCTAAGACGGCGGTGCATACTGACAGTGCTTTGATTTCAGTTTATAGTTAGGCCGCTGCATAGCGCTTTAAAGAGATTGATTATCTTCGATCCCAGACAAATTTTTCGTTCATAAAAAACACGAAAACTTTCCAAACTTTCTAACATTCAATTATTCTAAACAATTTAATTTTCAATGAATCTCAATTTCGAAGCAGCCGCAGCTTATCTGGTCATTAAATGAAAATTTTACTACTTCATCACTTTTGCGTGAATCTAAAACATGCAAATTGGCATATCCAAAAATATTGAGATTATATTCAGTCATTTCAAATTTTTATATCGCCTCAAAGTGGTTTTACGACGTTGTCTCGTTTCGGGATTGTATTGTCTTCCGCGGCAATTTAATTGTTCCTCCGATTATTCTATGCCATGCCATTTCGACGGGCTTGTTTAGAAACACAATTAAAAATTTAATGCAAAGCATCGGCATGTGCCAATCTTCTTTTCGAATCTGGGGCGTTGCAATCCAAACACTGGGAACGACTCGAGGAACAAGTGGAGATGATTAAGTGTAAAATAATAAAAAGTTTTATGAATGCTCAGGAATTCGAAAACTTGAAAAAGATCCACACTTGGTTCGTTACTTTATTGTATGTAGTTTGCTTCTAGTTCCGTGAGATTAATGGCTTTCGCGCACTTGGAATCGGAGCTACGATGATGATGATGAACTCAACACGTACGCGAGTGTCTATAAAAGTTAGAAAATATGTAAAGAAGGGAAAATAATTACTCTATCCGGGATTGATGGAATCGTTAACTCGCCTGCAATGCAAGACTCCTAAAATTCTTCATTAATATTATCCTAATTGAATATTTCATTAGCATGAAGCCGAGAACAGCGGACATAAATTCTATTTCTATTTTCTCGCTCCACATGAAAGGATGACAAATGCGATAGTTCGGAGAAAAAAGGTTCCCTGCATGGTTCCTCCCTCGAATTGTAAAACCTGATGCACATGCACAGTCCGGTAAGCATGTTGTCTCCGTTGCATATTCGGTCTTGGAATTCCTTGTAAGGAGGCTAAGGACGTACGTGTGAACAATTGATAAACACACGAACATTCTATTCAACACCCTCACTCAATGCGAGACAGGACGCGGTGGCATGTTTGCTTTTATAACCATTCACCATGTCTAAGGAGCAGAGATGAAAAGGATGTCTGAAAATCTTGAGATCAAATAACAAGAATAATGAATGACCACTTTCTTTTCTATCTAGACCATGAATGTGGGTATGGTAGGGGTGCGTGGTTTTAGTTTCGATAAAATGTGATGGTTAATTTTCAAGGACATTCAAGTGAACGTTGTAATCAGAAAAATATTTTCATTGATCTCGATTTTAACATAGTTTAAGTTTGTTTTCTTGATGGTGGTTTCCCCTCGACGAAATGAAAATATGAATAAATTCTATAGGGTAGTTGAGAAATGTTTGCTCAATCAATGTATACCTGTATAAGGATGATTTGTTAATGCATCTTTGCTAGTCATCAATTAACAAGTGGAAATAGTAAGAGTGCTCCTGCTAGAAGGGTTTTGTAAACCAATTAGTAACTCCAACAACGTCTTCTAAATATCAAAACTTGACTCATACAGATTCCATAAATAAAGCATGGATATTCTGTATTAAAATTCGCTGGTATTTTGTTCTCAGTGTGTTGACATTGCTTGAGTAGTCATGATAACAGATCAACGTTACAAACCAATGTTCACCAAAATTCCTATATATCTGTAGGGTCGTGACCCTTGCAAACATGTATCCCCATAATATCATGCGTCGTTATTCTAATCGTTAAATACTCAATCGGCTGTAACTTGACTGTTTGTGGATCGATTGTTGTGAAATTTTCAGAGCACGTACAACCCGGGCTCTAGTTCTGGACAAATTTATGCGCCCACTGATTTTAAAGGAAAGATCTTAAAATTCATAAAATGTACTATTATTCACAAACTTGATCGAATTTAGAGGTATTTGTTGGCCTTGTCCTCATAAAGGTCTATGCTTTTTTGGACCAAAATCGAAAGGGAGATACAAACTTTTCGGAATTTCTCCTCCCCCTACACGTCTAGGAGCAAAAAATGTTAACGTAATACCTGCTTTGTCCCCCGCAGGGGGAATGCCGCCGACAGATATACTTTTAGAGGCAAGCTTTTTTTGGGAGGCTCGTCCTCACGTATCCAAGGAAATTCCCGCAGGGGAAATGCCAGTCGATAGGAATATTTTTGAGGCAAACATTCTTCGGGGAGCATTGTCCCCAGGGATCCGAGGATATTGAGGTCGCCGTGAGGTTCCGCATCGGATTACAGGTAATAACCCTAACTGAATCTGGATTACGCTTTGGGCAACGAACTAGAATTGACCTAGTTGGTATGCACGGTAGCGCCGAGGTGACACTCGTGCGTGAATGTCTCCAATTCAACTAACATACCGTCTCCGTCCCGGTAAAACCTTGTCAGGCCTCGGAGTACGTTCAAAGTTCGCACCATTGGGTTGGTAGTGTAGGTTTGGTTGAGACGGACTCCCGATTAGCGCTGGTCTGGCTCTGCATACTTCTCTCCATAAGGGCTTGGCCAATCCCTGCATGGCCTCCCTGCTCTGCAAAGAAAACCAAGGGTCCAAAAAGGCGACTGCACACATGAACGGAGATAGTGGCTCGGAAGGGGGCCCAATAAAACTTTAGCAATTTCAACCAAAACCCCTAAAAATAGATCAACACAATTCAAAAACGTGAGTATACAAAAAAAAAACAATGACGATGTAACCAGCGGCTGCAGTCGCGATGTTCACCGCACATCAGGAGCGGTACTAATGGTGACAAAAACGACGATGAATACAATGACAATAAAGATGGATGAAAAACGGAGATTAACAGATAATCTCGTCCGGACTGAGATTCCTACAGTGTTCGGGCACAGCAAAAAATGATGCGAATGCCAGTACGTCCTAAAAATGAAGATCGGGAAACTATGCAGGATGCGCCAGGTATTCCAGCGGTGAGGAAAAATATAAAAAACATCGAGAATTCGATGATTACTGCTGCGATCGCTTCCGAAGCAACCAAAGCAAGGGCCTTAAATCCCGAAATGATAGCGAACAATCCTGAAGTCCACAAATTGATCACGGCAGGAATTCATCGTCACCATTGAAACTGCCGCGGAAGTACTGCACTCGGAAAGGGAAGCCGATAACCTCTCCTAAGAAAGGTGGTTGCGAAGTAGAATTTCCGATCAGCGACATTAAGAATAAAAGTTAATCCGAAAAGCGGGAGGTGTTTTAAAAAGAATAAAATCAGCAAACGAATAAAGTATGGGCTCCTTGAGCTAGAGGAGGTCCTACACCACATAAGGTAATACCAGAAGGCCTAGTTAAAGGCCAAAGAGGACCGGAAGACAAAAAAAACAGCAGTAGGCTAAAGAAGCTCTGAGGGCTAAGCCTAAAGGGCACGCGCAGATAGCTCCACCATGAAACATCAATAAGAGAATAGCGTCTACCCCAACCGAAGGAGATCGGGATGAAAGAAGGAAGTAAGAGGAAACTGAATGGGCTTGGAATGCCAGATCAGAGGTTCCAGACAGAACTGACAAAAGAAGCGAAGAAAGCCGCAAAGAAAATCCTTCAAAAAGTGCCAGAAAACAAAGTTGGCACGAAGACACAACTCCAAAATAGACCTGATGTGAAACAGGAGAGAAAAAGCCCTGACGAAGACCCTGGCAGCGTAGGCACTGCTCGTAAAGCCCCGAGATGGCCGATCCTACGCAGGAGTGCTGCGGGATATCAGGGCGTATAAGGCCCAAAGATACCAACAGAATATTAAACCACCGATGTCGAGCCACATACTGGTCGAATTCGGAGCAAAGGCTGACAATAAAGAAGCATTTTAAGACGCAGTCAAGAAAGTCCTTGCCAAAAGTGCAACTATAACCTACCTCCAGCTGATGGCAACGATAAAAAATAAGAGATATTGATTGCGCCACGGCCCTGGTCGAGGTAGAAGAGGCCATTAGAAGGAAGTTCCCTAGCGTGGTGTTACAAAATATAAGTTAAACCCCGGAGCCACTCCTGGAAGGGAAGGATTCCTTGCACTCCAACATTTTAGTCGGAATATTACCAAGGAACCGCTCCAAGTGCTGAAGTACTGGTGGAAAGGACTAAGGTAATGTTAGAATAACCAATTCGAATTATTAGCGTGAAGTAAAGTTCATTTTTAGTATGTTCAATTAGAATTCTTTGTTTTTACTTAATATTGTAAAATTTGCACATTAATCGCAACAGGACGTTCAAGCACATCATTTAAGTGAAACCCAGAAAAATTCGAACCAATGTAAATCATTAGCGTTAAGTAGTGTCAGGTATTAATTATTAAGCGAAAAAAAAAACGAACAAAAAGGAAGCAGCTTCTCTTCGCCGCCGGACTTTAACTCCGCTCTCACGACGAGGAATGGTAGTCAAATTCGTAAAATTCTTGACACACCCGACTATATCGCACCTGGAATACTACAATATGAACCATCATCATTGCAAACTGATGTATGGTTGATTGGTGTATTGGCGTGTGCATTGTTGACTGGATATACACCAGTTGGTGGCGATACAAAACAGGAGGCATTTTCTTTCTCCAAAAGTTCATATCCTTCCGTTTCATCTGAATTGCCAGGACAGTCTTTTTCATCTGGAGCATACGATTGGTAGTTGCTTTAAGCGAAATAAGTCTAGCGTATATTGCTATTTGTACTTGTTATGGCAGCTTGTTTGTATTATGGCAAACGTGTATATTTGTTGCAAAATATTCAGTAGAAAGTACAAAAGTTGATTCACAAATTGTGACTGTAGACTTCCAATGAAGCTTCGAATAAACGTTGAGCAGCTTTGGTTGGTCGTGTGAGTTACACAAGCTTCAAATAGGACAAACACAGACCCCAAAACGACAAACAGGATGTGTACTTAAGATCATTACAACATTATTACTAGAAGTAGTATGAAATTTGTCTTACACCGGTTGCAATGCGCCAATGTCTTTTTGAACAACAGAGAATTTATGCTTTTTATCGACTAGACCCCATATGACCGCGCAATTTTCAATTACCACATTAATTGGTATTGCACACACTGCACCCAGCACGCATGCTATGAACTTGATAAATCCGCATCGATACAATGAGAATGATTCGGTTACACCAAATACGTATATGTAAATATTCATGGCACCAATAAAAGCGCATACAAAGTCCATTAGATTCGGACAGGGGATTGGATAGAGCACGGCAAAAATGATATTGGAAGTGGATAATGGCATTGTTACCCACGAATAAACACTTATACCTAATAGGAGTTTGTACTTTAGAGGGATCAGTTTCGTTTGCGTTGCTGCAAGAAGTCAAGCACAGTGAATAGTGACTTCTCATACATTTCACCTTCGATGAAATCAAAAGTATACCCTTGGCTGCATGGCCGCATTGCAAGAAACAATCTTCCGCTACTGAGCCATCCAATACATTATCGAATGAGACTTCCTTCTCAGCGCCGCACTGCATCACGACTTAACTGCCTTTCCAACTAAACAATGGCTTATGAAATAATTTGAACTGTAGTCGCAGCTTTCCCATATGATCACTCACGCGAAAACTATCGGCTAGGGTTGTTAGCCAGTTAACTAAATTCTGATTTGCATACGTCGCCAATTAGATAATTTTCATTTCCATCGCAGACAGTTTGTGCGATAAGCAGGTTATATTGCCGCCACAAAGAAACCATTCTGGCATAAAACATGTTCGTTCCTTGCAATGCTCTTCATCCGAATGATCGAATCGCTGTGGCCGTTGCATTAATATCTGGCTTTGATGCAGTTTCACTCTTCATCTTCACGACAAACATTCGTACTAAATGCTTGCGATAATAGGAATACACTAACAACGATCAGCAGTCGTATACAGGACTTTATTCTAAAAGTAAAGAAATTTGTGGGTACCCAACTTCTTAGTACCGCACTGGTTGAGACTGACGGTGGTATGAAAAATTGCTAAAAAAACAAGAGTATTTGGCGAATTAAGATTTACTTCCGAAATCCTTGGGATGATCGCGATGTACTTACGAAATAACGGCGAACACAATTACTTTAAAACATCTCGCGACAAACGTAAACATACGCGCACGTAGTCACAAGCATCAACATTTTAATTGACACTTCACCCAAAACAAATCTATAAGGCCATTATCGATAATGCAGGACTTTGCGTGAAAGAAAGATGGCCACCTTTTTCTTGGATTACGTCCGAGGTAAACGCTGCAAGGTTGAGCAGCCGCGGCGAATGTTGTGGCCTTGAACTTGGTTTCTTCAACTCAAGTCAAAGAGCCGCGGAACAAGTTGATAAAAGAGCCAGCGACGATGGAAGCGGGCTCTTTTGTGCGAGCGAACAAGTGCAAATTACAAGAAGGAAGGACGGAACATTTTGCTAGTCAACAAGTGAAGAACATCAGGAGGAAGGAGCGTTGAAGAAGGGAAAATTGCTCGAGACAACCAGGGAAGGAAACCGATTCAGGCTGCAGCGAGTTGAAGGGCGAGGATTTCCATCGTCGAAAGGGCCCCCAACGAAATCATATTGATTTATAGTTTAATTTTCTATACGAAATTTTCATGTTGTGTGAAGTGTTTCAGTCAGTGTTTTTGCGCGTGAGGCGCGCAGTGTAGGCGAAAGGTGTAGATTTGACCTGGAGTGCCTAAGAATCCTTCCCGTCGGGGATTTCAATCTGCGCAGACGTATTCTCTTTAGTGGAGGCTAGTTTTTTCGTCTTTGTGGAAGTTAGTTTTCTTTCGTGGAAATTAGTTTTCTTAGTGGAAGTTAGTGAAAGTGGTGATAGGCAGCTCGACGAGCCGAGTAAAGGTCACCAGTGGTTACTCTGGTGGTAGGACCATTTTACATTTTTAACGTAACAGTTGGCAGGCTCTAGGCGAGGCTGCCACCTGAAAACTACAGGGGACAACGCATATCCACCATTGACTTGACCGAAAAGGGTGCTGAACAATTTATGAATAAAGACAAGGGAAGGATAGGGTGGGTTGTCTGCAAGATACGGTGAAGAGCACCGCCTCTTCATTGTTTCAAATGTCTTGGCTATGGTCACACCGCACAAGTATGCAAAGGACTCATTCGGAGAGTGTACAAAGGAGGCACACTGCCTCCAAGACCGGATGTTGTACACGCCTTGGGATCAGGAAAATGTCGGGTTTTCCAGGGCGTCCTAGCCAATGAAAAATCAGAACTTCGATGACCCATATCCCGCAGCTAAACCTACACCGCAGTTCAACCGCCAAAAACCTGCTTCAGCAGTTTGCGAGGGACATGAAAGCCCGATGTGCCATTAGCCTTGGAGTCCTTACTACAAAGAATACACGATCGGAGAGTACGAGAAGACTACTCAGCCAATGGTGATCAGTACATTCTTCTTAAGATTCGTAGTGTTGTCTCCCGGAGTCCGTGCTCTCGACTTTCTAAAATTGGATGGAACATCGGAGGGATGGATGTCGAGAGGTTTTTCGAAGTGCTCACGGTGTGTGTTCCGTGGCTGGGTGATTCACAAGGGACAGCAGAGCTGGCAGCCGAAGACGTTATGAGCTCAACTATGAGCATCATCACGACTCCTTGCAATGCTTTTATGCCCCATTGAAAACTCCGGCACGGTAAGCCCCCAGTGTACTGGTGGTTGACTGAAATCGCTGAAAAGCGAAAGGTAGCAGCATATACGTTGACCAGAAAATGCCTTTGCAAATTGATCAACAACAGCAGGCTCGCTGCTGGCAAGATTTAGTGGACAATGTGAACAAGGTTCTATGAGGACTTGGCTACAAGCTAGTTATGCGGAAGCTTTGTGCCCTACGGAAACCTTGCCTACATGATGCGGAAAAGATGGACGAAATAATGCAGGTACCCTTCCCCGCCCGTCCCATCCGTGTTGATGCTGTCCACGGTGAAACATTAATTGAGTGCGCACTCTTCACACAGCCGGAACTGGAAGAGGCAGTTCTATCATTTGAAGCGAGGAAGGCTCTTGGCGTGGACAGTATTTCAGCTGAGGTGTTGCAACTTACCTATCACCATTGTCCTGACTTGCTGCTCAGCGCATTAAACGCTTGCCTAAGGGACGAGGTTTTTCCGGTACTATGGAAGGTGGCAAGGCCATGCTAATCAGCAAGCGGAGAAGAAATCCTGGTTCGCCGTCTACATACCGCTCGTTATGCATGCTAGACACAGCTGGGAAAGTCCTACAGAAATTCGTCAAGGGAAGACTCGCTGACGCGATCCGTGCTGCTGGTGACCTATCTCCTTGACAATACGGCTTAAGAGCCATTGACGCGATTGAAAAAGTGGTCCAAAATGTTGAGTCACATAACCACACCAAGCGATGGATCGTCCTGTTGGTGACGCTCAACACTAAGGACGCCTTCAACTATGCTAGATGGGTGGATATTCTGGATACGTTGAAAACCCCCTTTTAAGTCCAACTAACTGAAAGACAGAAGCCTATTTTATAACATGACACAGAGCCAGCGAACGATGGAAGTTACATCGGGTGTTACCCAAGTATCAGTCCTTGGCCCAGACCTGAGGAACGTGTCTTAAGATGGGCTACTGAGACTGGAGATACCAGATGAGTCGCGCTTGATCGGCGCTAGTCACTGAACGCACCGTTGAATAAGCGCAACCTAGGCTAGGTATGGTAATATGCCAAGTGAGAAAATGGATGACCGCTCGTGAGGCCAGTCTAGTGGTCATCTTGGAGAGAACCCTTAGAGTAAGGACGAAGAGTACTGGAGACATACTAATCTAATCGAAATCAGTGGTAAGATACCGAGGGCTACTGATCGACTCAAAGATGGATTCGTCTGAGCCAATGAAGGCAACGACTGAGAAGGCTGCTTCGGGTGTATCGGCTCTGAGTCGAGTTATGGCCAACGTAAGGGGACCCAACCCATCAATAAGACACCACTTGATGAGTCTTGTAGGGTCAATTCTACTGTATGGAGCAGAAATATGGGATGATGCTCTTACTAAGGAAGTTTACAGAAAACGCTTGGCATAGATATAGAGAAGAAGAGCACTGAGGACTGCATCTTTGTATCTGACAGTCTCTGATTCAGAGGTGATAATTTTTCCAGCCGTGATACCTATGGCCCTCCTTGCTAGAGCGTGCCGCACTATTTACCTACATTGATGTATGAACGGGAAGGGGGGGCGGTTGAACGTGAGAAGTGAGCGCTCACTGAACGATTGGCAGCAGTATTTGGTGCATTGGACGTAAGGAAGGTGGAATGTGTGCCTCATCCCGGATCTGAGATTGTGCCGAAATAGAAGGGATGTTGAAACTGATTTCTACCTGACCCAACTTCTGAGCGGGTACGGGTGTTTGTAGTCTTACCAGCAAGAGATTCGTAAGTTATTGTCCACCGACTATCGGTTTTGCCCGGGAGAGGAAGATGATGCCTGCCGCACATATTTTGCATACGAAAAATAGAACAGGCTGGGAGGGATTTTCTCTAGAGAGACGGGAGAACTTATCCCGGATTGCTTAGTCACGGAGGTTCTTCGATCGGTTGACAAACGGAACGATGTCGTGCATTATGTCCGGGCAGCCCTAAAAGATAAAAGGGACTCACAGCAACCGGGAACGTCGTGGCTGGAGGGTCGCTTGGCTGCCAACTCCTCTTTCCCCCCTTTCTTCCGCTAGAGGAGAGATCCTTCAGCTGGAAAACACTTCACAGCGCAGCCGAATGAGACCTGGTCCAAAGTAATGTGTCAAACACACTTTGTCAGGGGTGGTTTTTAGTGGGTAGTCTACTCGCTCGCGAGCATGAAAGCCCCACATGCAGTGCGTGAATGGCATTAATTTCCCAACCAAAAAAACAAATGCATATTGGCGCTCATAATCGAACCAATCATTTCTATTACGCCGATCTTGATGCAACGGTCTTAATTGCTAATTTAACTTACACCCATAGCTCGTTGCTTGTTTCAGCGACGTATCTGATAAGATGGTAGCTAGTTAGTTGTCGAGGGTGCCTGTGAAATTTTTCGCCACGGAAGGCGTTTGGAGCTTTTCAATGAAGTATTTCTTTAAAGGACTGATCTGCTCCGAATACGCCTTTGACATACGACATGGACGGGTTATTTTGATGAAGTAATGATCTGAGATACAATTGGCCCCTCGATATGTACGGAGGTCAGGTATGCTCGAGGCCCAACGTTGTTGGATCAGAACATAATCGATATGGTTTTGTGTGTTACTATCCGGTGATACGGGGATTGTTACGTGCGTGCGTTGATGTGGGGAATGATTCGAACGTATGAATGGATTTCTGCTACATGCAAAGTCAATCAGGCGCTCGCCGTTGTCATTTGTTTCATCATAGAGGCTATATGCTCCAGCCGTTCCCTGGTGAGATAGCCCATTGCCAACTTTAGCGTTAACCACGCAGAGCTTGTTTGTAGCATTTGTGAAATTGAGTCGCAAATAGTCTTTCCAGGTGATTGTAGAACGTTTTCTTCATTTTTTCGTTCAATTCTTCAGTCGGGGCGTGTTTATTTATCAGCCAAATGTTGAAGGATTTCGCTTTTATATGGATCACATATAATCATTTATTGACTCCACAACAAAGCCCACTCTAATTTCTCGATTTCTAGTCGGCGTCCCATTTTCAAATATTGTGTGCGATCACATATCATGGATATCACTTCCAGTCCAGTTCGTTTCTTGGATCGCCAGTGTTTTTAATTTGTATTGACTGACCTGTTGTGAAAGATCTGTAACAGTGGTAGGATTGTTCGGTAATCTGATATTCCAGGATCCAATGGCATAGTTTTTTTTTCAGTTACGTGGTCGTTTCCGTAGGTAGGTAAGTTTGGAAACAATCTAAGGATTTCCAGGGACGCAAAGTTACGGAAGACTCGCCCTCACCCTCTTACATCAGCCTTTTATAAGATGTAAAAGCTGCTGGCGATCAGCACGAAGGAGGTGTAGTTAACCTTTAAGTATGGACGTAATTTTTTCTTAACACTACTGCGGACGTGGAGTCTCAAGGGCTCCTATATGCACACATTTTTTTTTGAGAATTTGATATAAGGTTGCTTTAAAACTGATTGGATATCGAAGTTAAGGGATTTAGCAATAAAATAACTTGCTTATGTAATCAACTTTTATTTAAAAAAATATAGAAATGTGAAAAATCAAAAATTATGGCACTTTTAAGTCTAAATTTACTTAGGCTACATTTTTAGGTATTAAAAACAGCCAAACTTATTACTATAACAAAATGAGTCTTTTTTTCTTAAAATGTAATACATAAGGAACCTAAACACAAAACACCTACTTCAGGTAACTAATACAAAAAATATTGACAACAGTCTAATAACGCAAATTTTTTGGCAGTCAGTGCACAAAGGTCTAGAACATTGGTGTTGCATGTCGTACGGTGGATTTCCTTTCCTGAATCTTGATAAAATGCTGACCAACATTCACTATATACTCGTACTTGTATTCACCAAGTGAAGCATCGTTCGTTGAAAACGAATGTGATAACAATTGATTGTTTCCGCCGGCTGTACGCTGCAAGACCTGCAAAAGAGGAAAAGGAAACACAAAGAATCAAATGGCTAATGGAAATGTATATTTATACTTATCTGACGGGAGCGATGCAGCATGTCGGAGGTTTTTGAAGATTACACTTACTTACGACAAGAACCGTCATACTTGTTTATTATTATTGTCAATCTGACAATTCTCGTTTAATGGGTTTCACCAATAGAAAATGTAATAGCAAACATAATATGTAATTGTAATAGATTATTTTTTAGTTAAAATTGAATAGCAAACATAATGTGTAATAGATTATTTTTTAGTTAAAATTGAATTGGAAATAGAGAAAAGTACCGGTTGGTTGCTAGCTAAATGTTAACTGCTAACTGAAAGTCAGTCGCATAGAAGCAGTCAATAGAGAAACATTAAAAAATATAGAATATATAATATATTAATAAAAGTGTAAAGTGAAGTAAAACAAAGTGTAGTGAAGTTTTTAATTTGTTTAAAGTGGACGATAACATTTACAAAGGTGCGCAATTAAAGGTAGGAGCCATAAGGCTTTCAATTCGTTAATAAAATATATATCATTTCATCGTAAAACGTTTTTGGTCCGGCAAATAATCGTGTGTGATGTACCATCTCGTCGAACGAGATAGCACGTACATCATACATTTTTTGGTCCGTCGAGCCGGATCTAAATTACGTACAGATTGGTGTTGTAATGTGCAAACATTCGTGAAAGGGCACATAAATTACGTACGTGTTCATAATAAACTGTAAAAATTGCATACATGTGACAAAGTGAACATTGTTGGTCCGTTAAAAATATACGACAATTTTTTATGTACAGTTGCGGCAAGTACTGCGTAATTATAGCAACATTCGGTATATCCGTATAAAATTCTCGTAACGTCGCAATTGTGGCAATTTTAAACACACATTCCGCGTATAGATTTTGGGGTCCTTCAACATAAGAATTATACAGAGGGATAGCAATTTATATTCATATATCGCAACTTATACTCACATACGGCAATATTTGAAACATTAAAGAATTTTGTCGTATATCTGTTGTGTAATCTCTTAATAATAACGTACCGTGATCTGACATACGATACATATAATGGAAGCATTAGCGGTACAACAGCGGCTGTTGAATGAACAACTTAACCGCATGTATTCGAATTTCCGCAAAGATTCGAAAGTACGGAAAACTTCGGCATATGCCACCAAATTGCTACAACGGGTGCGAGAAATCCGCCAAGATTTCATGGCAAGGCATCAAGTGATACTCGGCTTAGTAAAAGGGGAAGAGGAGTTAGGGCATGAATATTTTATGAAAAATACTCATTCACTGTTTGAAGAGTTGGATTTGAACTTTGAGATCGAATTAGCGGATCTCCAGAATGAGTTGAAGGCGCAAATAGTAGAGGAAAGTTTTTCAAATCCTTCCTCCCGACCTACTGAGGAGGGAGATGTACGATTGCCACGAATAAACCTTCCGAAATTCAATGGGACATACAGTGAGTGGACTGCTTTTAAGGATTTGTATGTGTCACTTATTCATACAAAATCTCATTTGTCTCGAGTAGAGAAGTTGCACTACTTAAAGGGGAGTTTGGTGGGTGATGCGGAACAATTGTTACGACATTATTCGATCACTGATTCCAATTTTGAAGCCGCTTGGAATTTATTGGTAGAACGTTATGATGACAAACATGTCTTGTTAGGTTCTCAATTTAAGAAATTACTTTCACTCAACAGCGCTAACGAATCCGCGTCAGCAATTAGGACATTATTAGATAGAACGGTGGACTGCGTACAAGCCATTGAAAACTTAAAAATAGAAAACACTTGGGATGCAATGCTGGTACACATAACCACACAACGGCTTCCAACAGAAACGAGGCAAATCTGGGAACATGAGCAGTCAGGCACGAGTAAAGTGACATCATTTCAAGCCTTAAAGGAATTTTTACAGTGTCGGTTTAGAGCTCTAGAAGCTGCTGGGGTGGAAAGAGCCAGGAATCCGAGATCGATTCAACATGTGAACGCGATACAGAACAAACAGCTTTCCTGCAGTATGTGCAAAGGAACTCACCATCTGAGGCACTGTTCGGATTTTCTAGGCGCAGATCATATAACGAGATTTGGAATTATTAAAAGGAACGGTTTGTGCCTGAATTGTTTGGGCAAAGGACATTTAGTAGGAGCATGTCCCAGCATATCAAGATGTTTCAAATGTAAAAAGACACATCATACGCTTCTTCACAAACCTGATTCTGTCAATCGTGAAAATGTTAGTCAACAATCACCAGCTACTTCGTCATTCAGAAACCCGCATTCGACTTCTTGTGCGAACAATTCTCGACCTTCGACACTCTTCGAATCTAGACCTTCGACTTCATCAGCCACGACTACAAACGTCAACTCTTTAACTTTCTCAACGCAAGCGGTGTTATTGGCAACAGCTCTTGTTCAAGTAGAATCATCGAATGGATACATCGTTTTACGAGCTTTATTGGATCAGGGATCGCAAGCGTCAATCATTACGGAACATGCAGCTCAACGACTTGGAATAAAAGGAAATCGACCAATGTTACAGTGACAGGAATTGGGAGGACAAAAGGGATAATCGCAAATGGAAACTTAGAAATTAGAATTTTGACAAAGGACAAAGAATACCTGACAATAGATACATTTATTCTGGCAAAAATAACAAACTTTCTCCCATCTCAAACAGTCTTACCAATAATTTGGGAACATCTAAAAAATGTAGAATTGGCTGATCCAAATTTCGATCAACCTGGAAAGATCGATTTGTTATTAGGAGCGGATGTGTATGCTCAGATATTGCTCGGCGAAGTACAAAAATTGAAAATAGGTCCAATGCTGCAAAACACAAAATTAGGTTGGATCATATCAGGCAGATTGTATGATGCTAAGGATCCAATAGTATACACACATAAAATTGAAGTAAATGAAAATGCGCAGTTAAATGATCAACTAAAGATATTTTGGGAACTGGAAGAAATCGGAATCTCCAGCGGAACGACACAACAAGAAGTGGATTGTGAGGAGCATTACAAAATGAACACAATCCGGAAGCAGAATGGTTGTTACCAAGTTCGACTACCATTCAAGAATGACAAAGCCAAAGACATTTTAGGTTACTCCAGAACTAATGCCATCCATAGTTTGTTGCATTTGGAGAAGCGATTCGCCAAAGACGCAAAACTACAACAAGAATATACGATGTGCATTCAGGAATATCTTGATCTAGGACACATGACCGAGACAGCACAAGAAAATGAAGTAAAGAACATCGCTGGAAAAACAATTAGTACTGCCACCTTCTTACCGCATCATGCGGTTTACAAAGAAAGTACCACAACAAAGCTGCGTGTCGTGTTTGATGCATCTAGGAAGACAAGTACGGGAATATCATTGAATGACGTTCTGATGACCGGGCCTACCATACAAGACCGCATGACTTACATTATCATGCGATGGAGATTATACAAATTTGGTATGATGGCCGATATTGCAAAAATGTACAGACAGGTAGCAATTCACCCAGATGACGCAAACTATCAAAAAATTGTTTGGAGGCAGCACGCTAGTCAGCCAGTAAAAGATTATTGCCTTAATACGGTAACATTTGGGATGACGTCAGCACCGTTCCTAGCAATTAGAACCCTGCATCAATTGGCAAGAGATGAAAGCGCAACATATCCTGAAGCTTCCAAGGCAATATTAGGAGAATTCTACGTCGATGACCTGCTATCTGGTGAACATAGTGTAGACAATGCAATTACCAAAAGAGACCAATTGATAGTATTGTTGAAATCTGGTGGTTTCAAATTAAGAAAATGGATAACCAACGATAAGAGACTTTTGGAGGACCTTGCCAATGAAGACATTGAGATGCGTGAAAGGATTAATTTCGACACGGAAAGTGGACATAAGTCGTTGGGCATCGTATGGTATCCAGTGCAAGATTTTTTCACATATCGTCTGAAGACCCAAGCAATTAAGGAATGGCAGACTAAACGCTCAATTCTTTCCGAAGTGGCCCGATTATATGACCCTTTAGGTTGGTTAGCACCTATTATTGTTTCAGCCAAAGTACTGCTTCAAAGTTTATGGTTACATGGTCAAGACTGGGATGAAAGAGTGACAAGCACAATCAACAAGGAATGGGAATTTATCCAAAAACAACTTCGTGTAATAGAAACAATCAGAATTCCTAGATGTATCACATACAAGCCAAATTCAAACATCGAAATTCACGGTTTCTGTGATGCATCCCAACGAGCCTACGCAGCAGTAATTTATATAGCCGTACGTACTGAGCTGATAGTTAATAGTCACTTATTCATAGCCAAAACTAAAGTAGCACCTGTAAAACCAGTCACCATACCACGCTTGGAATTATGCGGAGCAGTTTTGCTTGCACGACTACTACATGAAATTAACGAAGCGCTAAAGATTCAGAATGTACCTATGTACTTGGCTATGGACGGACTCCGAAATCGTACTCGCATGGTTGAAGGGACACCCAACACGCTGGAGCATTTTTGTCGCAAATCGAACATCTTTTATCATCGAAAAAACGGAAAACATACCATGGCGTTACGTGCCCTCAAAATACAACCCAGCGGACCTTGCGTCACGGGGAATCAAAGCTCAAGATTTAATCAATTGTAACCTCTGGTGGCATGGGCCTAGCTGGTTAACTCAAGAATTTGATGCTTGGCCTAAGATGAAGGATGTATCACTAGTAGAAACGGAGCAAAGGAAATGTGTAGCAGTTAAAATTGGACTTAACGCAACATCTCTGTTAGACCACCTTATCGGAAAATATTCGACACTCACGAAACTGCTTAGGGTTACTGCATATTCTTTTCGTTTTATCCGATGGAGAACAAATCATAAAACAAACCAATTCTATTTGAGTGTTACAGAGTTACGCGAATCATTAGAATTTTGGATAAAATATGCACAAGGAAAAGAATTTCAATCCGAGCTTGACTGTTTGAAAGAAGACAGGTCAGTGGAGAAGAAAAGCAAATTGCACAGTCTGCATCCTTTTCTCGACAACAAAGGCATAATCCGTGTAGGTGGACGTTTGCATAACACATCCTTACCTTTAGATGAGAAACATCCCATAATTTTACCACGAGTTGGAAAGTTTACTCAATTGATCCTACAGCAAATCCACCAATTAATAACCCTACACGGACAGACACAGTTGATGTTAACTACATTGCGTAAAACTTATTGGCTAAAAGATGGGCGCAATGCAATAAAATACTTCGTACATAAATGTATTCGATGTTTCAGAGAGAAGGCCAAAGCTGCAAACTCAGCTCATGGGAGACCTGCCAACGGCACGGGTGACTATTTCACGTCCTTTCACTCACACTGGCATTGATTTTTGTGGATCCTTTGATGTAAAGGACAGACGAGGCAGAGGAAGCAGAATTACAAAGGGATATGTTGCCATATTCATTTGTCTAACTGTTAAAGCTATACATATAGAGGCACTCAGCGATCTGTCCACCCAAGCATTCATTGCAGCTTTGCGTCGGTTCATAGGACGAAGAGGCTTTAGTTCCCACATTTACACATATTGCGGTACGAATTTTGTAGGGGCTAATGCGGAGCTCAAAAGAATGATCAAATTAAACAACGATGCTGCTCAGATTTTTGCAAACGAAGGAATCACATGGCATTTGAACCCCCCGGCTTCACCACATTTTGGCGGGCTCTGGGAGGCGGGAGTTAAATCGATAAAATCCCATCTACGGCGAGTAATCGGAAGCGCATCGCTAACATATGAAGAACTAGCCACTGTCCTTATTAGAATTGAAGCTTGCCTTAATTCGCGCCCACTGTGTCCACTCACTAATGACCCCACAGATGCTACAGCCTTAACGCCAACACATTTTCTAATTGGAGACACGTTAATCGCACCGCCAGAAATGGAATTACAAGATGTAAATATTGGCAGATTGGATCGATGGCAACTAGTGCAAAAGATGTCACAAGATTTTTGGAAGCGGTGGAAAGGTGAATACTTAAGTCGACTACAACGAAGATCAAAATGGCTTAGTATAGAAAATAATGTGAAGATCGGAGATCTGTGCCTTCTGAAAGACGAAAAATTACCATCCTACCGATGGGCATTAGCAAAAATTGTTGACGTGCATCCAGGTAAAGATTGTATAGTACGCGTAGTATCTGTATTAATAAATGGAAAAATTTACAAAAGAGCCATATCAAACATTGCTCCACTACCGACACAAAATTCACCAGATATTGATAATATTTAACGATTTGCACGTAAAAAATGCTATCCGCCTACCAAATATCTCACCCTATGATCGAAATTAGAAATGAAAATTATCCGTCCCTTTCTCTCACCTTCACTGAGCGTATCACAATGCTCAAAATTGACTAAACGATGTCACATAGTAAGCAAAACATAAGATCACAAGATCCAAAACTTAGTAAACGACATCATACATTAAACAGAACACAAGAGATGCGTGAAGATAGAGGGGAACGCCCAGCATAAGGTGGGATAACTTCACCCTATCGACACTACCATCTCAATCAAAACGAAGTAGCTTCAAATGGTCACAGTACATGAAGAAAGAAGATCAATCAACTTGCTGACATAACATTGTGAATCGGACTCAACCATGGCTAAAAATAATATATTTATCATTAACTTATACTAATCGCTATATTTACAGATACCTATTAAACTATCAACTTAAGCTTTATGAGATGTCCTGACACATCTCATCCGGGGGAGTATGTTGCATGTCGTACGGTGGATTTCCTTTCCTGAATCTTGATAAAATGCTGACCAACATTCACTATATACTCGTACTTGTATTCACCAAGTGAAGCATCGTTCGTTGAAAACGAATGTGATAACAATTGATTGTTTCCGCCGGCTGTACGCTGCAAGACCTGCAAAAGAGGAAAAGGAAACACAAAGAATCAAATGGCTAATGGAAATGAATATTTATACTTATCTGACGGGAGCGATGCAGCATGTCGGAGGTTTTTGAAGATTACACTTACTTACGACAAGAACCGTCATACTTGTTTATTATTATTGTCAATCTGACAATTCTCGTTTAATGGGTTTCACCAATAGAAAATGTAATAGCAAACATAATATGTAATTGTAATAGATTATTTTTTAGTTAAAATTGAATAGCAAACATAATGTGTAATAGATTATTTTTTAAGTTAAAATTGAATTGGAAATAGAGAAAAGTACCGGTTAGTTGCTAGCTAAATGTTAACTGCTAACTGAAAGTCAGTCGCATAGAAGCAGTCAATAGAGAAACATTAAAAAATATAGAATATATAATATATTAATAAAAGTGTAAAGTGAAGTAAAACAAAGTGTAGTGAAGTTTTTAATTTGTTTAAAGTGGACGATAACATTTACAAAGGTGCGCAATTAAAGGTAGGAGCCATAAGGCTTTCAATTCGTTAATAAAATATATATCATTTCATCGTAAAACGTTTTTGGTCCGGCAAATAATCGTGTGTGATGTACCATCTCGTCGAACGAGATAGCACGTGCATCATACACACAGTTTTCTTGCACCCAACACAAACATAGGTAGTCATCCTATGTTTTTTTCGCGGGACAGATTCTACATGCTCTTCTGGACCCTTGAATGATTTCTTCATCCTGGACACCTTCTGTAACCATATCATCACCTGAAACACGATTCATAGTCAACCTCAGTTCTCTTGGCAATCGTGTATTTATAACACGTCTTTGCACATGAGGCACTACAAGCACACGTGCTAGTTTTTTAGAAAATCTCCTCTTTCCACAGCTTTTGGTTGATGCATGTTGTATAAAATGTAAGCATTCATGGGACTCCAGTCTAGGACATGATATACCAACACCATGAGCCATCTCCTATTTCGACGGCTACTGGAGTAAATTGAGCATTTTTTGTCAGCCTCATCGACGCCCCCTTTAGTAGAATTGTAATACATAATAATTTCAGGTTTTTTTTTGTATTTTCATCTCCCTGGTTACTATGGTGCATGGAAGATACAAGCATCACTGCTCGATTCTTCTTTGGCACGTATGAGCATAACGCTTTTGTGCTCGTAAATCCAAATAAAGTAGAGTTTACTTCTCTTTGCTTCTTTGGCTGAAATTCTATCGGGATTTCCCTCTTGTTCTTCTTCAGAGTACCCACATACGTCAGTTTCCGTGATGATAGTTGGTCTTCGAGCTCTATAAATGAAAACAAGTGTCAGCCGTCACATTACGGTTGGTTCCATGAATGGGTTTTGTGAGGCGTAGGACACACTGAGTTGGAACTAGAAATTTTTTTTCTTGAGCTGTCAGTCCGATGCCATCCAAGTCTTTTCCAGAGTAAATATATCCATTATAAAAATAATAGTTATTGGCATCACATAATGCTCGTATTATCAATCCATATTTACCAGGCTTTTTTGGCATGTATGATAGCATGTGACTTCTTCCTCGAAATTTGACGAGCATTTCATCCACTGTGGCACATTCGCTCAATTCATACAACTGTTGAGAATTACTCACAAACTTATTGAAAATATGGGATATGGCAGCCAACTTATCAGCCTTCATTCTCTCTTCACGATCATCAGGGTTGTCAAATCAAAGGCACAATAACAAAATCAAAAATCTTGTCTCTGAAATTCCGCACCTAAATATCTCACAACCTGTGCCATCTGAAGCGAACAAATAACTGATTTCAAAACAGCTCAGTAAAACAATAGACCAATAAAGGCTTTTAGTTCAACCATGTCTAAATCATTCAATTCTGGTGTGTTATAACGGATATACTTGGTTCTGTAACTAGAAATTCTAAGATTGGTCCAAGTTAGAATGCACTGGAGCATTTCTTCATCAAAAAGCTTATTCCAAATACTGTAGTGATCTTTACCATCTTCAGAAGTCAATTTTGAATAACCAGCATGAGATGTTATAAAATTATGTTGTGGGGTACGTACCCTAGCCAAAGGCGGCGTCTTGGCCCGTTTATACCTATTTTTGCCGTAGTAATAGTTGCTTGTCACTAACTGCGATAATGGAATATTGTCGGAACTATCACTATCCGATTCTTCTCCTAGGACCTGGTCCGGTTCCTGGTCCTGATCTTGGTCCTGATCTTCATCACTGTCACTCTCATGATTTTGTATTAGTTCGGACTCCAATATAAACAAACCTTCAATATTCTCTTCATTGTCAGACTGATATGTAGCTAAAACTCACTCACTTCTTGTTCGAAAGTTGGATCTGCGACACGAAAATTTTTTCGCGCAGGGCCTTGAACAGAACCCGTAGACGGTCGTTTTGATTTAGAATTACCGGCATTATTTATTTTTGACATTTTGTACTACAAAATCTGAAACAAACATAATCGCCCTTATATGATTATATGACAACAATGGACGTGTAGCCTGACAGGCTCCAGTCAATTTTTTTGAAGGTTATTACTCACGTGATATTCACCGGACGACACAACCTCCTCCCTCGTTGGTAGTTTTTTTTTTTTTTTTGTGGTAGGGAGGTGAAGGCATTTATGCCCGCCGAGTCTGGCGGTGTGGGACTCCCATGGAGGATACCTTTGGACTACCCACTAAACACCTCCCCTGTCAATCTGATCTCGTTGGTAGTTTGGCAACTAAAACAAAAGCTACTGAGCCGCTCAATCGCGGGGAGCGGGGGAAAATAGGCGAAACTATGAAAACGTAAACATTAAGTAGCCTGTGAGACTCCACGTCCATACTTAAAGGTTAAGATTTTGTAGCAAAGTTGTAGGTGTATTTGCAGTTAATGGCATTTCTCGGCACTTAATGTTCCATGATTGGGGAACCAGTAGGCCCAATGTGTGACACCGAGACTATTTACTAGGATTCGGTTGCTACCCTAGCAGACTATTTTCAAAGAAAAAAAATATTATGAAGTTATATCCTTAAATCGGGAGGCTCTCCTTATGTTGCCTTGAAAATTTTTATTACGATTAAACTTTTGAAAGAGCACCCTTTCTAACGCTTCCACAAAGTTTGATGACTCTATCTTCTATAGCTCCTGAGGAAACAGTGGAATGCTTTTAATGTTGGTTGTTTTTTCGTGTCGGCCGTTTTTTATGTTGGTCGGTTTTTCATGTCGGTTAATTTATATGTCGATCGATCGTTTTTTTATGTCGATCGTTATTACGTCGTCCGTTTTTTAGATCCGCGGTTTTTTATTTTTGTCGTTTTTTATAGCGGTCGTCTTTTTATGCTGGTCGTTTTTAGGTAAATTTCTCTCGAGAAATTTACTTATTGCGGAGAGTATCATATATATATATATATATATATATATATATATATATATATATATATATATATATATATATATATATATATATATATATATATATATAAATAAATAAATATAATATATATATATATATATATATATATATATATATATATATATATATATATATATATATATATATATATATATATATAACGAAATTTGTGACCACGCTAGAGGTTGCAATTTTGCTCCGATTTTCACCAAATTTTCAGGAAAGGTGTATTGGGTTAATATCTCGGTTAATTTTGTAAACCAGCTAAGGGCAACAAACAAAATTGCGGCCATTTTAGACGAAAAATCGTGATTTCTGTTCTGACCAAAATATAGCTTCCATTTGGATGAAATTTGGTACAACGGTTCACTGATGTATGCGATTACTCTCACAATAAAAAATCCAAAGTCGGTACGGCAGAAACAAAATGGCGGCCGCTCAAAGGTCGAAAAACGTGCAAAATTTTGTTGTTGTAATAGTGGTCAAAGCTTTCAACAGATTTTCATGAAATTCGGCAGTTGGATAGAAACTATTAGTGTCTAAAGAATTACGTGAGAAAACTGGAGGTCAGGTCACAAAAAACAAAATGGCGGCGAGTTGAAACTCAAAACTTCAAAGGCTTCTAGAAGTCGCAATTTCGATCCGACATATATGAAACTTGGTTTCGAGATAGACATTACTTAGATCTACAGACTTTGATATTTTCGTGATTATATATATGCAAATTCCAAAATGGCGACCGTTTAAATATGCGATCTCTGTACTATGTTCTTGTATTATGCAGAAAAATATTAAAATTGAATGAAAAATAAAAAAGTCGAAAATTTAAAACCCAATATTTTTAGCTGCCATTTTCACTAAAAATTTAATTATTTTTCCCTGTCTAGATTGAAACTCCGATTAGAACGAGATTTGGCACATTGATTGATGAGATCCTAGGCCACAAAGATTTAAAATAGTCCAAAATCAAATGCATGCATTCAAAATGGCGGCCCCCAAAGGTCAAAAGGCAAGCGCTATTCACTATTTTAGTAGCAACTGAAATAATGAATTTTTTTCATGGAAACGTTTAAAATGACTTATCTTGAACGTATTTATAAATCAGAATATTTTTTAAATATTGTAAAATATTTTTAACAATACCCTAAAAAAATTATCAAATCCCGACTTGTCTGTCTGTCCGTTTGTTCGTGCGTCACAATGGTTCAGGAAAGAATCGAAAATGTATATGTTAATGACAATGCAAGTGCTGATTAAACTTTTATGGAAATCTTTTGAAATTAACTATTTGAGCTATTTAAGCCAAAAAGTTATCACCTTTGTGTGGTAACCACTGTGAAATGTATAAACAGCAAATGTGAGAAGGCCGAACTCATTCTAAATATGTTGATAACAATTTATTACCCGCCGATTTTCAATATGTGATCCATACGTGTGCAACTCAATTTAATTAGCAAAATATTTGCGCCTCTATGAAGGGTCACCAAATACAAACGGCGGCAGATTCTTTTTGTTAATAAATACCCATGTAGTGCTAATAAAATTGCAGTAAGAAGTCCAGTAGTAGGCAAGCGAAATTCTTTTTCGAAACCTTACGCTACATACGAGAAATTTACCTTTCCGGCTGGTGCTGCCAACGGGGATTTTTATATGCGTCGTTTGTTATGTGGGTCGTATGTTATGTGGGTCGTTGTTTTATGTCGGTCGTTTATTATGTCGGCCATTTTTTATGCGAGTCGTTTTTAATTTCGTTATTTCTGCGGTCACTCCAGCCGCCAGAACCTCCCATAAGAAATATATGTTCAATTATCTACGCTTGTCGTTCCTGCCAGGTCCTCCGAGTTCTACCAGTCTTTGCCGAGAACTCAGGAAAAGTTCTGAAGTGGCTGCCTCTTGAAAGTGAATGTGAAGCAGGGAAGCCTACTCATACATTGAAATAAACTTTCGTCCTTTTGCGCTAGCGAAATGTAAGATGAAAGTTGTTGACTCTGAGTGGTAAAAGTTAAAAAATATCTCTTCACCTCCTATCGTTTCTCGTGATGGAATTGTTTGTAGCCGTTGTATTTAACTAAAAATTGTGGTGGCAGTTTATTTACCCATCTAGCAAATATTTTATCATTTTGGTAGCTTGCCTGTGACAAGATGAATCGCTTCATGAACGGCGTGAAATTTGCCAAAAAATTTCATCAACCCCATTATTTCGTGTGAAACTTTAAATGAAATAAACAATCGATATGTCTCCATGTAGTATGACCGTTTTATTTTCTTATGTTTGATCAGATCTGAAAGAAACAGAATCCGGTTCGACATCATTAGAAAGGCGCAGAACCTTTTGATATTCATCATTCTTTTTACTTCAAATGTCTTGTTGCTAAAAACAAAGGAAGCTTGTCCAGCTTCACAAAAGCCAATCCATCTTTCAACTGCGACACCATGCTAAATTCCAGTCAATATACATAAATACAAAATTGTGTAATTTCCTAACCAAAACACTTGTTCAACATCTGTACCACTCATGTGTGGAATCCAATCCATTCCACCGAGTATGTTTCGCGTTACTTTCGAAATTCTTTTCCACCCCGTGCCTAAGCGCATTCAGTCTGTCACACACCTTGCCCGTCATCAAAGACATTTTCAAACAGTCAATTCTCAATATTATAAGAAAAAACATAAAGAGAATGCAGGAAGAACGGGGCGGCGGTTGGATATGTTGTCTGGAAAATTTAGCCACAGAGGGAAAATCAATTTCCTCCTTGTGGGCGCAGTGCTCGGCCATACAATTTTATTGCCTCCAAACGTTCTGTCAATTACTTCTGTCTTCCGGTTCAAAATGCTTTTAAAAAAATCAAATCTTTATTGGGGCTATTGTTTTGCCTTGCTGATTCGTTGATGATGCAGTGTACAAAATAGAACGGATGGGTTTGCATTATACAAGGAGTCAAATAGAGAGATTTCGTAGAGGTATCATTGAATTGAGTTCCAATTAGCAAAAAACATTTGATTGAAAATAATTATTGGTTTGTTCTCTAGCAAGTCTGCTTCGTACAGATAATAGATCTCAATAGAATCACCTGATTTCAAAGTTCGCTTAAAGCTAAACTATCGCTCAAACAAAAAATTAGTTAATTAATTTTTATCTAATCGAATTAATTAAATTAGCACACAACAATCTGGGGATCATAAATGCCTAATCAATCTGGGGATCATACTTTGTTCATTCTAACGAACGCATCAGGCTCTCCTGTCGTCATCACCGGCATCAGCGTCATCATCAGCACAATCATCGACATGATTTCCATCTTCATCATGACGATGATGCCTTCATGATGACGATGATGATGATCAACATCATGCGGTGAACCTGCTGCTGCTTTCCCAGCAGTACATGTACACCATATATGCATCTGTGAATGTATTTATTTTAAATCTTTTCTAACAACATGTTTATTGCCGCGCGCCAGCGTCGGTCGGAAGGTAATGCATGTTGTTGAATTGCGGGAAAGACAGAAGCTTGATTTATTGTGAGGGGGGTGAAAGTGGAGGCGCAAGCGAGGTAAGGAGTACCAGGGGTTGTCGTGTGCCCATAAGGGAAGGTGCTCCGATGACATGGACTTACTTACGAGTCGTTTCAAATTTGATGAGCTCATAAAACCTATGTGAGACTTTACTTCGAAAATAGGAAAATCTCTACAGATCATTTGCGACGAAAGATAAATATTTGTGATTTTCCGGTGATTGCTTGAGGGATGGAAATTTATTTGATTATATTTCATGGATCAACTTGAAGGAAAGTTCTGTGATCCAATCCGATTTTTAGGGTTTTGTAAAATAATTTTACAAAACCCTACTAGTTTCGCGACCAGTCTGTCCGTCTGTCCGTCCGTCCGTCCGTCCGTGTGTCACAGCAGTTTTTCTCAGAAACTACTTAAGCTAGAAACATCAAATTTTGTGTGTAGGTGTAAAGTGGTGATCTCTTCAAAGTTCAACTACAAAAAAATTTTATAAGGTATTTAAGGGGGGTCTCCCCATATAGGCGAGTGACCCCCCGATAAAAAAATTTCATTGAAGGTAGCCGATATGGGTATCAAATGAAAGGTCTTGATGAGAACTTTTCAAAACAGGTCTTAGTTTGGCAAAAATTTGCTTCGAGGGGCGCACAGGGAGGGGAAATACACGAAAAATTTGTGTCCCCCCCCCCCCTTGCGATTGGACACCTGTGATCTGAAAAATCTGAAAAGAATCAGGAATGTAAGTGTAGTATTAGGTTTTAGTGTGTATTACTAGCTTTAAGACAATGAATTCAAATAGCTCTAAGTTCCTAGCGACCTTTTATAAAGTGTATGAATATATGTATGTATGTGTGCCTAAATGAATAAAGAGCACTCGTTGTTAGCATTCAGAACGAACGGACATGTTTTAATTCTACGCTCTAGTTGCCGCTAAGGTTTACCACTAAAGTTTCAGAAGTGGGATAATGATATATAGAAAATATCAAAGTTAATCCACGTGTCTACGATTGACTCGAGTGCCGATGAGCTCAAAACGTGCGTTACGGAGTGCGCACGTTTTGAGTAGTAGCGAACGCGGTCTTTCAACGTCAGGAAAAACGCAGACTCTTCGAAAACGTTTAGAAAAGTCTGAACTTGAAAATTATTTGCATGTGACGCCGAAGAGTTCACGAATCAGAAATTCGTCATATGTCAAAGCACAAGCGAACATAGAAATCGAAGCAACGCCAACAGCGACGCCATCACGTTCTCTAAAAATGGGAACGAAAGAAGAAAAAGCCGCACCACGCAACCAAATGACTTCAAATCTTAACGCGCATTTTATGACGCCGCGTGATTTAGCCGAGGTATTACCTTGTTTCGATCCAGATGATATGTATGGATTATCAAGCGATAACTGGATTATCAAGCGATAAGTGGATTCAACGTGTAGATGCAATCCAATCATTGTACGGGATCGACGACCGCTTGCTGCTATTCGCAATCTCATCCAAGTTGCGAGGCAACGCGCGAATTTGGTTAGAAAGTCAACAATTGTACGAAACATGGGAAACTCTTCAATCCGCATTATTAGAATACTTCCCAGTTAAATATAATAATGGTGACATTCATCACGAACTGTGGAAAAGCCTAAGAAGGAAAGATCAAAGTGGTGAACAATTCTTTCATATGATGTGCGCACTTGCCGCGAAAGGTGATGTGGATGAAGTAGCGCTGATCAAGTACATCACACGTGGAATGAACGACGAAAAGTTTTTGACATCACTATTGACAACTCCAGTGCAAACAAAGAAGGACTTGCTGGATAAGATTCGGTGGTACGACTCTATGAAAGTAGACGCTCAAACAAAGCCGTCACGAGACGAAGATCGAAAGTCAAACATACGGTGTTTTAATTGTAACCAGCCCGGACACATTTCAATTAACTGTCCCCGAGACCAAAGGCGTCCACGATGTTCAACGTGCCGTAAAACTTCTCATCCTAGTGACAGATGTCCTGAACAACGTTCAACAAATAACATGAATGTGCATGTTACGGAAAATAAATTTGTAGTAAAAATTCACTTTAAACTTGATGTACCGCAAGCTATTCATTCCAAAGCATTATTTGACACGGGCAGCGCGGTTAATTTGTTAAAACTATCGAAAGTCCCTTGCGAAATTAATAAAAATGACATACCTACAGGTGTTTGTGGAGTGAATGGTTCGCGAGTTGAAATATTAGGAAGCGTTGATATATTGACAGAAATATGTGGAATTGTAACTAAAGTTTTCTATTTTGTAGTGCCTGATGGTACGATGACCTTCGACGCTATTCTGGGGAGACCGTTCATCCAGCGAGAGGATTTAGATATAGACCTAAATGGAAGCAGGCCGCTAGTCAAGGTAATTGAAAACGAAATTTTAAAGATCGAATGCGATCGCTACACGGAACCGGAAGGTCAATGTTTGGAAACGGAGAATACTAATCTTGATCTTTGCTCAAAACGTAGGTTAAACGAACGCGCCGCGTAATATTAACCCAAAAATAGATTACGAAATGAATATTAATCTTTCCGAATATAAAGAAATTCATTTTTCACCGAAACGTTTATCATTCGCGGAAAAAAAGGAGGTTGAAGAAATAATAGCCGATTTATTGAATAAGGGTGTTATTAAAGAAAGTTGTTCGCCTTTTGCAAGTCGTATTGTCTTAGTTAAAAAGAAAAGCGGCAAAACGCGACTATGTGTCGATTACCGCGAACTTAAAAAAATAACTGTTAAAGACCGATATCGACTTCCGTTGATTGAAGACATTCTCGACAAATTGAGAAATAAAAACTACTTCTCAAAGATAGATTTTAAGGATGGTTTCTTCCATGTAAAAATGGAACCACATTCTTCAAAGTATACAGCGTTCATTACCCATAATGGGCATTACGAATTTAAAAGAATGCCTTTTGGACTTGCTAATGCGCCAGCCGTTTTTTCTCGTTTTATAAACAAAGTTTTCCAGTCTCTTGTATCCCGTGGTGATATCATCGTTTATATGGACGATGTACTGATTGCTACCGAGTCTTTAGAAGAACACTTTCAATCGTTATCCGATGTATTCCGTGTTATGACTGAGAATCTTTTAGAACTTCAAATTAAAAAGTGCGAATTTTTTAGGACTAAAATTGAGTTTTTAGGATATAATATTGATGCAAATGGCATATCCCCAAGTGATACGCACATTCAGGCGATAAGAGACTATCCGATTCCAAAGAACCTAAGGTCTCTTCAAAGATTTTTAGGGCTGGCAAGCTATTTTCGAAAATTCGTGGAATCATTCGCGATTAAGGCTAAGCCATTATACGATGTATTGAAAAGCGATATTTTCCAATTCACGAAAACAGAACTCGACTCATCTGAGGTTTTGAAGGATTGCTTGGTATCGAATCCAGTTTTGGCAATTTATAACCCAACGTCTCGTACTGAGTTGCATACGGATGCAAGTAAGGATGGTTTTGGTGCCATCTTATTGCAAGAGCAGCCCGATGGAAAACTACACCCCATCTTTTTCTTTAGTAAACGTACTAATGCAGCTGAACAACGTCAGCATTCATATGTTTTGGAGACGCTCGCCATTGTGTACGCTCTAGAACGTTTTCGAGTATATTTGCATGGCATTCAATTCACTATTGTAACGGACTGCAATGCATTAAAATTGACATTAGACAAAAAGGACATCAGTCCTAAAATTAGCAGATGGGTACTTTTATTCCAAAATTATGATTTTAATGTAGTCCACCGCTCTTCCGGCCTCATGCAGCATGTGGATGCCCTAAGCCGTGTATATAGTTCTTTGGCCGAGCTCGATTGTAACTTGGTTGAGGATCATTCATTTGTTCAAGCGTTGAAGATTCACCAGTCAGCCGATGAGGGAATCTCTGAAATAAAACGCAATTTGACAAATAATGAAAATTCAACGTACACTTTGCAAGACGGTTTATTATTTCGGAAAAGTGGACGACGATTGTTATTTTACGTTCCTTCAGATTTTATTGAGCCTGTCATACGAACATGTCACGATGACCTAGGACATGTTGGCATAAACAAAGCAATTGAGGTTTTGAAACGTACGTACTACTTTCCCGGAATGAACGAGAAAGTGGCGAAACATATCAAAAACTGTTTGAAATGTATTGTGTATTCTGGAAAACACGGAAAACCAGAAGGTTTCATGCACAATATCGATAAAGGAAATTTACCTTTTGACACTATTTACATTGATCATTTTGGTCCACTAGAGCCTACAAAAAGTAAAAACAGATACATCCTTCTAATAACTGATGCGTTCACACGTTTTACTCGAATGTTACCTACGAAAACCACTAATACGGCTGAGGTCATCAAACACCTACGTTATTATTTTCAAATATATAGCAGACCCAGAAGATTGATATCAGATAGAGGGACGTGTACAACCTCCCATGCTTTTGCTGAATTTATTAACGAAAACAATATTGAGCATGTTCTCAATGCGACAGCAAGCCCCCAATCAAACGGCCAAGTTGAACGACTTAATAGAACCCTACGACCTATGATGGCGAAATTGGTAGGAGAAAACCACCCATGGGATAAAATACTACCCGATTGTGAATTTGTTTTTAACAATATGATTAACCGCAGTATTAATGAAACGCCCAGCAAAATGCTCTTTGGTGTTAATCAGAGAGGCAAATTCATTGACGGTTTACGCGAATTTTTACAAAATCTCGATAATGATCACCATGATTTAAATGAAATCCGTAATAATGCAGTTAAAATAAATAAAGAAACGCAAGAGAAGAATAAGACAGCTTATGATTCTAAATGCCGCGCCGCGAAAATATATAATGAGGGAGATTACGTTATGATCGAAAACAGAATTACTGAGACCGGAATTAATCGTAAACTTCTTCCTAAATACAAAGGACCGTATTTAGTAAAGCGCAGGCTTGACAGAGATAGATATGTCATAACCGATGTTCCAGGATTCAGATTAACACAAAAACCTTTCGAGTCCGTGTTCGACCATTCGAAAATCAAACCCTGGATGACGTTCCCTTCTGGATAGCCACTCGAGGTCGAGTGTGATGTCAGGATGGACGAGCTGTAGTATTAGGCTTTAGTGTGTATTACTAGCTTTAAGACAATGAATTCAAATAGCTCTAAGTTCCTAGCGACCTTTTATAAAGTGTATGAATATATGTATGTATGTGTGCCTAAATGAATAAAGAGCACTCGTTGTTAGCATTCAGAACGAACGGACATGTTTTAATTCTACGCTCTAGTTGCCGCTAAGGTTTACCACTAAATAAGCTTTGGTGAGTACAACAACAACAAATACGTTAGAAGTCGAAACTCACTCAACTTTGTCAGTAATAGTATGATTTATCGATTTTATGTTTACTTGAATAAAATCTTAACGGTACCCTTAAATTCAATGAAATTTAGTACGTACGATGTCAATTTATAAGATTGATCTATCCTGAAAGTTTCATGAAGATTGAATTATATTTAGCGAAGTTATAGCCGTTTGAATTTTCCTGTATTACTATGGAACAATATGGCTATGGAACAACATGCGCTTTTTACCGACTCAGACACTACAGTTTTGCTAGGATTTGCATGAAAATTTCAGGAATGATAGGTGTCATGTAAATCTTTGAGAATCGGTTCAGCTAGTGGTATCAGTAATCGTAAAACAAAATAGTGGCTGTTTTAAATGCGAAGATTGAATAATTTTGAGTTATTTTTTCCCAACTACAACGTTTAAGGTGCATGCTTTGAACACTTGATTCAAGTTCCTACGATTAATGCTCATTAGTGAAACAAGTCAAGGAGGCGACAGAGAGCTCCTAGATTCGAAAAAATTTGCCATTAATCGATGATAACAGTACAGGGGAGTGGCCCCCTGAAAAAGAAAAATTCATCAAACGTAGCCGATATGAGAGTGAAATGAAAATTTTCATGGGAGCTTTTCAAAACAGTTGTTAAACTGTCAGTTTTTGCTTCAGTGGGGGCACAGGGGGGAAATACATGAAAAATGTGTTTCCTCCGTCTTCGATGGACATCTGAAATGATTATCAAGGGAGATATTTATGAGTATAACAATACCAAAAACCTCAGAAGTCGAAATTTGTCCAACTTTGTTAATAATAGTATGATCTTCGTATTTCATATTTTCTCCAATAAAATCGTCTTTGACATGTTTCTTGATTTGATTCGATCTGGTGACTGCATTTTGTAAATTGAATACAAAACCCTTCTGACATGAGCGTAGGTCTGTTTACCCAACTTGTTCCCATCAAAACGCCGACCTTAGCTGTAACCGGGAATTCGAATATTCCAATTGGCGTGCAAACTTTGAAACAATTAAGGTTTTTGCATCCAACATTTTCAGCAATTCAAAATTGGCAGTGTCAGATTTGCTGAAAGGATGGCGACGGAATTCGGATCGCAACGAGAATACAAATCAAGCAAGCAGGAGAGTGCTCCTACCAGAACAGCTTTGTAACATCTGTGATGAGTTTTCAGCTTTGATATTTTTATCGATTGTGGACATCTCCCAAGGGAACGCTATGGTGTTAACTTATTCTTGTTCAGAGTGTATTATATTGATTTAAAAAGATGCCAAGAGTATTTGCAATTGCGTGAGGGCTTTGATTTGTCGTAGACAGAAACCCCAGTATCAAACGCCTTCGCTGTTCAGTCTGATCCAAGAATGTTGATTTATTATGTTAATTGCCCCCTTTTAAAATTTTAATTTATTAAATTTTACCACCCTAGCGTTGAATGTGTTAAATCAGTACTTTTATCCTTTGTTTTATATTCAAATCGAACCGCCCTTTTATAATTCCCTTTTAATCGCTTGTGGAGCCACCTACATTTTTGTTCTAAATCTAACACAACGATAGTTGTCAAATTCAGGTCTTCTTTGTATTCCGTCGAGACAAGTTGTACTTTTGAGTTCTAATAAATCTTTGTTACTGGACAAATAAACCTGAACAGTTTTCTTGCACGACCTCCTGGTTTTCCTGACAGGTTATGGGCCCAGGTCACGCGGCGCGAAATAAAAGAAACTGTAATAAGTTAGATTTATCGGAAATCGGTACGCGAGAGTGAGGTTGTGTTCGATTCTCGAACGTTCGACGAAGCAACCAAAATTCAAGATGGCTACCACCGCCATGACGCGCATCGAACTTCTAACAAAGGACAACTTTGACACGTGGAAGATCCACATGAGGGCCCTACTCATAAAAAATGACGCGTGGGGCTACGTGAATGGCTCAAAGGTAAAGCTTGAGCCAGGCGAAGAGAACAACGCCGAAAAAGAAGGATGGGAAACGGGCGATAGCAAGGCTATGTCGGTCATTTTCCTGGGGATTTCATCCTCGGAACTGAAACAGGTCAGAGATTGTGCGACGTCGAGAGAACTTTGGCTAAAGTTGGAGACTGTTTACCAGTCTAAGGGCCCCGCGAGGAAAGCGAACCTGCTGAAACAAATCGTCTTACAGAGGATAAGCGAGGGCGACGACGTTCGCACCATCTGCGAAAATTCTTTGACGCTGTTGACCGACTGAGTGACATGGAAGTGCCGATAAACGATGACGTACTGTCGATACTGTTGCTTTACAGTTTATCGGCCAACTTCAACAGTTTCCGGATTGCTATCGAGTCACGTGACGAGCTCCCCACTCCGGAAACACTGCGAATCAAAATCGTGGAAGAAAGTGACGCGCGAAAGAACAATGGACCAGTGCAGAACGCGATGGTAGCGGACAGGTCGAATCAACGGAAAACGGGTAAATCGGAGAAACGCGACGGTAGCAAATTCCCGTTCAAGTGCTACAAGTGCAACAAACCGGGTCACAAAGCAGCAGGTTGTCGATCCAAGAAGAAGAGCGATCAGGACAAGACGAAGACTGGTAGCTTAACCCTGTACGCTGCTGTGGAATCGAGTGCGCCTGGTGACGAGAGTTCCATGCTGGTTTATTCGACGCAAAAACGGTGGTGTCTAGATAGTGGTTGTACCGCGCACATGGCCAGTGACATTGACAGTTTCGAGAGTGTAGATGAGAACTTTTCAGACTCATTGAACCTGGCCAATTCTAGCTCCACGAAAATCAGTGCTAAGGGTGTCGCGCGATTGGTTACCCGAGTGAACGAAGACGATGAGACAGTTAACTTGAGTGACGTGCTGTACGTGCCAGACTTACGCATGAACTTGTTATCGGTCGCGAAGATCGTGGACAAAGGTTACCGAGTGACCTTTTGCAAACGTTCGGCGGAAGTCGTCAGCGAGAAGGACGATCGCGTGGTGTTGTGCGCGGAGCGAGTCAACGGACTCTGTTTTGTGAACGACTCGCGCGCTGCCGAGCAGCCGAGCGCCGCGCTTGCCAGCCGGGATCACGAGAAGTCCCTGATGGATTGGCACAAGGCTTTGGGTCACTTAAACGTGACGGACATTCGCGAGGCATCCAAAAACAACGTTCTCCGAGGACTTGATTTGAGCGACGACGATACAACGGTGGACTGTGAGGTGTGCATCAAGGCGAAGATGACACGCCAGCCCTTCCCCAAGGTCTCCGAGAGGAAGTCAGCCCCAGGCAAACTGATACACTCGGATGTGTGCGGACCGATGCGCATGCAATCCAACGGTCACGCCAGGTATTTCATCACCTTTATAGATGACGCTACTCGATGGGGCGAGGTGCGATTCTTGCGACGGAAAAACGAGGTGTTCTCCGAGTTCCAGGCGTTCAAGAAGATGGTCGAGACGCAGCACGACTGGAAGATTAAGTGCCTGCAATCCGATAATGGCACCGAATATTCGAACAACCAGTTCGATGACTTCCTGAAGCGCTCTGGGATCAAACGTTGGCTAACCGTTCCGAACAATCCGGAACAAAACGGTATAGCTGAACGGAGGAACCGCACTCTGGTCGAGATGGCTCGTTGTTTGTTGATCCAGTCCGGTCTTCCTCCTACCTTCTGGGCAGAAGCAGTGTGTACCGCGAACTTCACCAGAAACCGCTGTCCAACTTCAGCATTGGACGGCCGAACTCCGTTCGAGTTGTGGGTGGGAGAGGTCCCGGATGTGAGCAGTTTTCAGGAGTTTGGAGCACCGGTTTACTGCCTGAACCGAACCAAGGATACCGGAAAGTTTGGACCTCGTGCCCGGAAAGGCGTTTATCTCGGCCCCGCTGCAGATTCGAAGGCACTCAGGGTCTGGATACCTGAGGAGCGACGTGTCGAGATCTCACGAGATGTCCAGTTCCTGAAAACAACAGCAGAAAACAAGGTCGACCAGTACGAGGAGTTCTTCCGAGAACAGGCGGATGTTCGGCCAAACACCGAGCAGGATGTAGAGGGTCCTGCCACATCGTCGGACGAGTACATCGACGTTGTACTAGGAGAGAATCGCTCAACGAGAAGAACAGTCCAGCAACCAGATCAGCAACAGCAGCAACCGGCCATGTTTGGCGAAAACGACGAACCTCTCCGAGTTTTTGAGCCAGTTGAAGTTCCAGCCCCAGGTCCAGTCGGACAAACTCCAACGACGAAGCGCGGACCAGGCAGACCGAGGAAGATTTACATGGGTCGTCCTGGTAGACCAAGGGAACATCCTGTCGCGGAGAGAAATGAGGTCGCGGGGAGGAACGATGTTGCAGAGAGTGTCGACGTGGCAGAGGCAAACGACGCTGTACAGAACGATGTTGTACAGAACGATGCTGTACAGGACGACGCGAGCGGAGATGAGGACTATGCAACCGGAGAAGAAGATACTGCCCTCATCGCGGAAGTTCCACTGAAGTCAGCAGTCTCCGGGCCAGAGGAATACGAGTGCATGGCACTCACCGAGGCTTCCAAGGAGGCGATGCACCTGAAGAGACTGAGCGAAGAGATTGGCGCTCGTCCACCGAAGAAAATCGACATTCACATCGATAACCAGGGTGCGAAGAAGTTAGCAGAGAATCCTGTGCACCACACGAGAACCAAACACATAGATACACGACATCATTTTGTGAGAGAGGCTATTTCCGCAGGCGAGATCAATCTGGAGTACCTACCTACTCAGAAGATGCCAGCAGACGTGCTCACCAAAGGGCTAACCAGTCCCAAACAATGGAACTGTCTAAATTACATGGGCATCGAAAAACAGATTGTTTAGACGATTATCGCTTTGAGGGGGAGTGTTGAATCAGTACTTTTATCCTTTGTTTTATATTCAAATCGAACCGCCCTTTTGTAATTCCCTTTTAATCGCTTGTGGAGCCGCCTACATTTTTGTTCTAAATCTAACACAACGATAGTTGTCAAATTCAGTTCTTCTTTGTATTCCGTCGAGACAAGTTGTACTTTTGAGTTCTAATAAATCTTTGTTACTGGACAAATAAACCTGAACAGTTTTCTTGCACGACCTCCTGGTTTTCCGGACAGAATGCCTTCCCTGTGACAAAAATTTCTATTTTAATATTATTTAATAATTTCCTCGTATTTTTATGCTCCCACTGTTTTCCTTTGCTGTGGAATTTTACCAATAAAAACACTAGAGGTGGCTGGTAAGAAAGAGACTGTGGCGCTTGTATACCCCGTGGATCAAGCTGAACACAACGCAATGTTAAGACTCACTTAATGTGATAACGAAACAATTTATTGCGAATTTAAATTTACTATAAATGTGGGAATATACTATTTTGTTTCTTCTTCAAATGAAAAAAATCCAATTCAAATTAGCTACACATTTTGGAATCACCCTATGAAAATTTAGTTGACTGCGAATACGTGTTTGAAACGAGTTCAGATAACAGTGAATAGAACGCTCGTGATCTTGTTTATTTGGTTGGAGAAAAGGGTAGACGAGTTGGAGTTGAGAGGAGACGAGACGTTCTGGGTACGACGAGCTCTGCGAAGGACGGAACACATGTGAAAGCTAAATTATTTGATATTCTTTGCAAACCATTTCTGTATCAGTATACTTGATTAATAAATTACATACCTATTACGCGCGCAAAGCTTCTATTCATTACTACAAAGTGGGGGCTCAACCGGGATGAACGCCACGTTAGCGGTTCGGGTAGAGAGTGAAATTAATATGTATACGCGAATGGAGATAGTTTTACGACGTAGACTTGTGAGAGTGCGGTACTAAGAAAAGACGCGAGGACGATTGAATACATTTAGCGCCGAGTTACAGAGTGTTGAGATAGACGTGCTAAACGAAAAAAACTGTTTAACGGCAGACGGCCTAGTGATAGTTTTATCGAGTGATCTACAAGCTGTTCAGTTTGAGACCTGTTTTTTGTTCGGAAGCACGATGGCGACTGTACCAAGTAGTGTTGATCTAGACCTGGATTCTATGGAATCTGAAGAGTTGAGGAAAAGGTTAGAAGTGTTGAATCTGCCATTGAGTGCTGGGCGATTAAGGAAAGCCTTGGCAAAGTCTGCAGATGGAGTCTCAGGATCGCAAAGTAACCAAAATCAGCGTAGTCAGAGTAATCTAAATGCCCGAGATTCTGAGAATGGAGACGGGGATGATGGCGACGGCGGCGAAGGGAGTGACGACGACGAAGACGATTATGAAATAGATGTGGATTCACTATCGAAAGATGAAATAAAAGAGAAATTGCGTGGTTTAGGGTTAAAGTTAACCGGAAATAAACCTGTACTACGAAATAAACTAAAGGCAGCACTAGAAGAGGATGATCATAATCAAGATGACGATGACGACGAGGAAAGCGACAGCGATAGCGATAGTGATGGCGATGAACATTTAGTAATTGAGCACGGCACATTGTAATACCAACATAAACATTAGCCAATTCAACATTTTGAAACTAGTAAATCACTACAAACAAGAACGACGACGTGAGGTGAAGAAGAAAAAATGAAAGTCTACTGGCCGCTACAACCAACCGGTGTTAACATTCAAAGACATTGAAGATGCGCTCGAGTCATTTAGTGGTGACGGCAATGAAAATATTTATCGGTGGATTAAAAATTTTGAAGAGACAGCAGAAATGTGTGATTGGACTGATCCGCGGAAAGTAATTTATGGAAAAAGATTGTTGAAGGGCTCTGCGAAATTGTTTATAAATTATGAATGCAGTACAAAAACGTGGAAGTCAATTAAAACAGCGCTCAAAGAAGAGTTTGCCAAGACAGTTAATAGTAAGCAGGTTCATAGACAATTGAGTATTAGCAAGAAAAAACCTGAGGAGTTATACCAGGAATATATTTATCGGATGCTGGAGATTGCTAGTCGTACTAATATTGAACTACAGGCTAAAATACAATATATTGTTGACGGGATACAAGATGACGAGGCCAACAAAACTATCTTGTATGGGGCTAAAACGATAAAAAGTCTTAGAACAATATTTTGGGCTGTATGAAATGATGCAGCGACGTAGCAACAATAGAAATAAGCTTAAACAACAAGACAAATCCAAACGCGCTAATAGTCAAGCAAAGGGAGAACAACATGACAAGTCAATTAAAAGGTGTAATAACTGTGGCGATAAAAACCATGTGAGTGCTGATTATCCTAATAAGTCGAAGGGGACAAAGTGCTTTAAATACAGAGAGTTTGGACACGTTGCGAGTAAGTGCGCGAAAGACATTGATAACAAAAGTTCAAGTGGAGCTAAACCTCGCTGTGATTTAGCTAGTGTCAGTGACAAGAAAACATATAAAACTGTAAACATTCTTGGAAAAGACATAGACGCGATAATCGATTCGGGGAGTGATTTACATTTAGTGCGATCAACCTTGTACGTTGAGCTAGGTGCACCAAGGTTACAAAAGAAAACGATTTTTTTTAATGGCGTTGGAGCGACGGGTGGAAAAACGTTGGGACGATTTGATGCAGAAATAACAATAGATGACATATCGTTTGTTTTCAATTTTAATGTGGTTCCTGATGATTACACAGAGCACGATTTGATCATTGGTGGCGAATTATCCGATCAGGCTGAGATCACTTTGAAGAAAAGACAAACGACGTTGACTAAGATCGAAGAAGACGACCCACAAATTGATTTTCAATTGTCTAAAGCGAGCAATGTTGACTGGAGGGAAATAGCGATGGTAGACGTAGATTTTCCTGAAGATACAAACGAGATTCAAGCTTCTGTTGGACATTTAGTGGACCCAGAGATTAAAGAAGTAGTGCGGCAGTTAGTTGAAAACTATAAACCCGAGAAAATAGCAGACAGTGGCGTTAAAATGCGCATAATATTGCAAGACGAACATTCTGTTCATCAAAATCCGCGAAGATTATCTGAATCACAACGACGTGAAGTGAATAAAATTATGGATCAGTGGATAAAAGACAAAATCGTGAGACCGAGTGTATCAGAATATGCCAGTCCGATTGTACTGGTTGAAAAGAAAAATGGTGAACTAAGACTTTGCGTAGACTATAGATTGCTGAGTAAGAAAATTTTTAAGGGATCGATACCCTTTACCTTTAATAGAAGATCAACTTGATAGACTTCAAGATGTAACTGTATTCAGTACACTTGATCTCAAAGATGGTTTCTTTCATGTGCCAATGGAGGAGTCGAGGATTAAATATACATCATTCGTGACCCCTGATGGTCAATACGAATTTCTAAGAGTTCCATTCGGGCTTTCTAATTCGCCGGCAGTTTTTCAACGACATATGAGAGCAGTCTTCAGAGATTTAATTAACGACGGAATAGTGCTGACATATCTTGACGATCTAATGGTACCTGCACGAGATGAAGCTTAGAATCTGGAGAAACTAAAACGTGTACTAGAAACCGCGAGTTAATATGGATTCGTTAGCAACTGGGGAAAATGCGAATTATTGGTAAAACGTGTCGAATATTTAGGATACATTGTTGAAAAGGATTCAGTCAAACCTTCAGATAAAAAGACATTAGCTGTAGCACGTTTTCCAGAACCTAAAACAGTAAGACAAGTGCAAAGTTTCCTGGGTTTAACTGGATATTTTCGGAAATTTACTCCCCAGTTTGCGGTGATTGCGAGACCTTTATCTCTACTACTGAGCAACAGTGTTAAATTTGAATTTGGTACCGAACAACGTAGTGCTTTTAATCGTTTAAAAAATGCGTTGATGGAAAAACCAGTGCTGAAACTGTATCGTGTTGGAGCAGAAACTTAACTTCATACTGACGCATGCATGTTAGGCTTGGAAGCAATTCTAATGCAGAAAGATAGTGAAGATGGTATGTTGCACCCTATTTATTACGCTAGCTGGAAAACTACTCCGACGGAAGAGAAATACACAAGTTATGAATTGGAAGTGTTGGCAGTGATCAAATCGGTCAAAAAATTTAGAATCTATCTCTTGGGCATTCGAGTAAAAATAGTGACGGACTGTCGTGCATTTGCTTTGACTTTGTCAAAGAAAGATACGAGTTTACGTGTGGCTCATTGGGCTCTATTGATTGAAGAATACTAGTATTCTATCGAGCATCGTCCAGGCAAGTCAATGAAGCACGCTGACGCTTTGAGCAGAAATCCTGTAGATGTTCTGCTGGTGCAGGAAGGTCGAGACGTACTCGTATATGTTCTGCAAATCCAAAAGGCTCAAAAGGAAGATCTGGAGCTTCGACAGGTCATCGGATGTATTGAACGCGAAGAAAAGACGGAGTTCGTATTGAAGAAAGGTCTTTTGTATCGAGAGTGTGATGGAGATGTTCTTCTCGTGGTTCCAAGGTCGATGCAACTAGAGGTGATACGGCAAGGCACACGAAAAGGGACATTTCGGGCTGAGAAAAACTGAGTATATTATTAAACAAGAATTTTGGTTTCCGAAAATGCAAAAGTTGAAAAGTTTATAAAAAACTGTGTCAAGTGTCTTCTAGCTGAGAGAAAGACAGGGAAACCAGAGGGATTTTTAAATCCGATTGATAAAGGTTAAACACCACTAGATACATATCACATTGATCATTTAGGGCCGATGCTTTCCACTAAAAAGAGCTATAATCATTTATTTGCGGTGATTGATGCGTTTACAAAATACACTTGACTCTATCCCACGAAGTCGACGACAACTGAAGAGGTGTTGGCTCGCTTAAGTAAACAAGCAGTTACATTCGGTAATCCAAGACGAATAATATCAGATAGAGGAACGGCGTTTACGTCTAATGCCTTTAAAGAATACTGCGACAAACAGAAAATCAAGCACGTGCTCATAACGGCAGGAGTTCCGGGAGGAAATGGTCAAGTTGAGAGAGTAAATCGAGTGATCATTTCGATGTTAACGAAGCTTTCAATGCCAAAACCAGCTGAGTGGCATAAGTATGTCGATGTAGTACAGCAATATATCAATTCATCATTTAATAGAAGTATTGGAAAAACTCCATTCGAACTTTTAGTTGGAGTTCCTATGAAACTGAAAGAAGATATTCGCCTCAGAGAGATCATTGATGAGGTAATTATTGGATCATTTGATCAACAACGTTATGAACTGCGAGAGGAAGCCAAAAAATATAGAAATAAGATTCAAGAAGAAAACAGAAAGACTTTCAATAAGAGACGCAAGAAAGCAAATAATTACAAAGTTGACGACATTGTAGTAATCCAGAGAACACAGCTTGGAGCGGGACTGAAATTTCATCCTTAGTTTTTGGGTCCGTACAAAGTCACTTCGGTTATGAGAAATGATAGATATCGAGTTGAAAATATAGGTGAGCATGAAGGACCTATTTGTACAAGTGCTTCAGCTGATCATATGAAGCCATGGCCAGCTCAATAAGATCCTGACTACGAGACTGATTACTCGGAAATAGAACTCAACGATGAAAAATTTAAACAGCCTACCGGAGAATATGAAAATGAGGAATAAAGTGACAACTAGCGTGTATCGGGGCGATACAATATACAGAATGGCCGAATGCGGGAATATACTATTTTGTTTCTTCTTCAAATGAAAAAATCCAATTCAAATTAGCTACACATTTTGGAATCACCCTATGAAAATTTGATTGACTGCGAATACGTGTTTGAAACGAGTTCGGATAACAGTGAATAGAACGCTCGTGATCTTGTTTATTTGGTTGGAGAAAAGGGTACGCGAGTTGGAGTTGAGAGGAGACGAAGCGTTCTGGGTACGACGAGCTCTGCGAAGGACGGAACACATGTGAAAGCTAAATTATTTGATATTCTTTGCAAACCATTTCTGTATCAGTATACTTAATTAATAAATTACATACCTATTACGCGCGCAAAGCTTCTATTCATTCCTACATAAAGTTCAACAAAAAAACACTACAACTTGTTAATTCTTGATCGAGTCGCGACCAAAAAGAGACAGAAAAGAACATTTGATTGCCATTTCCCTCGTTGCCAGATGTGGGTTGTTAGATTTCCTCGAGACGATGTCAGCAGCACTCAGTGGTGAAAATGATGTTCATGATCGCCCAGCACACCCTTCCCTGAATTGACGTCAAGCTGATGTTGACTTCGAAGTCCGGCTGTAAGTTCTGAAGGGAATGTTATGATGTTCCTGCTGTCGTCTTCTGCAGTATCCGGTGGTTTGAGTCGCTCGTTCGAGACAATTGCATGTTGTCCCTTTTTTTTGTGGTAGGGAGGTGAATGCCATTCATGCACAGAATGTAGGACTCCCACACTCGGAAGATGGTGACTCGACTGCCCACTCAACACCTCCCCTGGCAATCTGAGAACCCAGCCTGGAACCGTTTGACACATTACTTCGGACCAGGTCTCGTTTTGTTACGCCGTGAGGCGCCTTCAAGCTGGGGAGTCCCTTTCCTAGCGGGAGGGGAGAGGGGAAGAGGAAATGCCAGAAGAGCGATCCCCCAGCCCCAGCGCCTCAGGTTGCTGTGAGTCCCTTTTATATTTTAGGACTGCCCGAGCATAATGTGCCACCTGGTTCCATTTGTCAACCGATTCAAGCATCGCCGCAACTAAATTATCCGGGGTGAGCTCTCCCGTCTCCCTGTAGAGTTCCTTTCGCAGCCTGACCTATCTGTACACCCAAAAAATGTGTGGCAGGCATCGTTTTCCTCTCCTGGGCAAAATCGACAATCGCGGGACCGTGACTTAACAATCTTGTGCAGGTTAGACTGAAAATACCCATGCCCGCTCAAAAGCTGGGTCAGATAGAAGTCAGTCTCACCATGCCTTCGATTTAGCCACACTCTCACATGCGGGGTGAGGCGCGCAGTCCACCTTCCCTTTGTGCAATTCACCCAAGACTGCTGCCAATCGTTGAGTGAGCGCTGTCTCTCCTCGCGGACAACCATATCCCACGCATCCGCGTTTTGGTGCAGGTAAATAGCGTGGTGCTCTCTAGCAAGGAGAGCGACAGGTATCACGCCTGCAATAACTCTCGCCGCCGGGTCAGTGACTGTCGGGTACGAAGCTGCAATTCTCAGTGCTCCTCTTCTCTGTACCTGTGCCAAACGTTTTCGGTATACCTCCTTGCTGAGAGCGTCGTCCCATACTTCTGCTCCGTACAGTAGCACTGACCCTACAGGGGCTGGGTTTCCCTACGTTGGCCATAAGTCGATTCAGAGCTGATATTCCCGAAGCAGCCTTCTGAGCCGTTGCCCTGATTTACCCAGAGAAACTCATCTTCGAGTCGATCAGTAGCCCCAGGTACTTCACCGCTGGCTTCGATTCGATTTGTATGTCTCCAATACTGATCATGTGTCAAGATGACCACTTCGGTTTTCTCCAGTGCTAAACTGAGCCCGCGAGCAGTCATCCAGTCTCTCACTCGGCGCATTCGCATACCTAGCCTAAGTTGCGCCTATTCAACGGTGCGTCCAGCGACCAGAGCCGCAACATCATCTGCATAGCCAACCAAGCACCACTCATCTGGCATCTCAAGTCTCAGAAGCCCGTCGTAAGACACGTTCTACAGGTCCGGACCAAGGATAGATCCTTGGGCAACACCCGATGTAATTTCCATCCTTCCTTGGCCCTGTGCCGTGTCGTAGAGCAAGCTTCGGTCCTTCAGGTAGTCCCTCGAAAGCCGCATTAGATATTCTGGAACTTGAAAAGAGTTTTCCAGAATATCCACCCATCTAGCGGAGTTAAAGGCATTCCTGACGTCGAGTGTCACCAACAGGACGATCCGTCGCTTGGTGCGACTATATGCCTCTGCCTTTTGGACTGCGTTCACAACCTCTGCAGTCACATCAATGGTAGAACGTCCTGCTCTAAAGCTGTAGTGCCGAAGAAATTGGTCCCCAGCAGGACGAATCGCGTCAGTGAGTCTTCCCTTGATGAGTTTCTCTAGCACTTTCCCTGCCGTATCTAGCATGCAGACGACGATTCGGGATTTCTCTTCCCCTTGCTGATCAGCACGAGCCTCGCCACCTTCCATCGTACCGGGAAAACCCCGTCCCTTAGGCAAGCGTTGAATGTGCTGAGCAGCAAGTCAGGACAACGGTGATAGACGAGCCGCAACACTTCAGCCGGAACACCATTTGGACCTGAAGCCTTCCTCGTTTTTAATGAGAGGATTGCCTCCTCCAGTTCCGGCTGTGTGAAGAGTTGGCACTCGACTGCTATTTCACCATGGACAGCGTCAACACGGACGGGATGGGCGTTGTCTCTTGAACTTGATAATGAAGACGTGATTGTTGATTCGTTTGTCCACCTCGTGTGGTCCTGTATAGGGTGGCTCCAACGGCTTTTTGACTGCATCAACTCGTAGGAAGACATGAGTGCATGTGTAGAGATCCTTGTATTGAAAAATACAAGTAGAATACACCACAACTGCAATTGGCTAGGGGTACGATAATCCTTAGATGGCCAACTTTATTGATCTTTAGGTGTATTTTACTTGTATCAACCCTTGTGACACAAAGATCATGCAAACAATACATCTGATGAACTAGTTTCATCATTTCTTGTAACATAGTGTCGCGTGTTATGGTTCACGGCCAATAATATTATTGTTCCGGGAAAGTGAAAACGCAATGTCTTTTAAATTAAATTAAAAGTTTATTTCCTTACTCAAAAATGCACAATCACTTATTTAACTATTTCACAATTTTAATTTTCACTATTAAAAGTCTAACTTCCACTTGTCCATAAATTTCCATCGCAATTGTCTTCTAAAATCACTTCACAATCAATGAAAATCACTTTTCTATTACTCGAACAATATCGCTTTTCTATTCGCTTCACACTTTTGCAGTTCTTACTATCGCGGTTCTAATGAATCCCCCCATTCATTCAGCTTGCCTTTATATTAGGGTCTCTAGTCATTCAACCCAGTTCTCGGGAACATTCGAGCAGCGTAATGAATGGAGCAGTGACTCACTTTCAGATGTTGATGCTTGGTGGGTTTTCGAGTACGTTCGTTTTGTTGATCATGATTAATTGGTTTTCGAGTACGTTAGTTTTGTTGATCACGATCTTCTAAACGATTGTGAAAATAATTGCGACAGTAACTCGCAAAATTATTCGTGCATGTTACATTGCCCAAACCTTAGTTCTTTTCGCCCCGAAAAGATGTGTCGTCAGTTGTAGTCAATTCTCCCTGGATGTCATATGGGGCAAGATGGTCCAGGTGCACGGTTTTCATTTTGGCTCTTGGCTTACGGTGTTCCTGCATGCGGTATACGACGTCGTTGATTCGCTTTGTAACTCGGTATGGTCCCTCCCAATTATGTTGCAACTTTGGAGACCTACCCTTTCGCCGTTGCAGGTTATATAGCCACACCAAGTCATCTTGCTGGAAGCCAGTAGAATTTGCCTTTAGATCATACCTGGTCTTCATGCGGTCAGTAGCCGATTCGAGGTGTTTTCACACTGTCCGATGTATCTGGTTCAACCGTTGTCTTAGATCACTTGCGTACTCCGAGATCGTTTGGGGTTTCTCAGGGGGTGTTCCGAACTTTATATCAGCTGGCAGAAGAATAGTCTTTCCAAAAATGACTTTGGCTGGGGCTTGATCCGTCGATGCATGTTCGGTAGCTCTGTACGCCATCAAAAATAGTGGGATGTGTCGGTCCCAGTCCCTTTGGTTCTCGTCAACCATTTTGGCCAGATGTTAATTGAGCATGCCATTGAAACGTTCGACCATTCCATCGGATTGGGGATGCAGTGGTGTTGTCCTCGTTTTCCGTATTCCCAGCAGCACGCACATTTCGTCAAAAACTAGTGACTCAAAGTTTCGGCCTTGATCCGAATGTAGTTCGCAAGGTACGCCGCACCTACTGACCCAATTTAACACTAGCTGTTTGGCTACAGTAGTTGCTTCCTGGTTGGGAATGGGGTAGACCTCGGGCCACATGCTGAAATGATCGGCTACAACCAGCGTGTATCGATTTCCCCATTCGGATTTAGGGAAGGGTCCTGCGATGTCAACAGCAATCCTTTCAAACGGTACACCCACGTTGAAGGTTTGCATTTGTCCTCTCAGTCGTCGCTTTGGACCTTTGACGGAAGCGCAAATGGCGCATCTACGGCACCAATCCTCTACGTCTTCTCGAGCGTGGAGCCAGTAGAACCTTCCCCGCAATTTCGCTAAGGTCTTGTTAACACCAAGGTGGCCTCCTGAGTATCCTTCGTGCATCTCCTTAACCACATCGTGGATTCGGCTTTTGGGAAGTATAGTATAGAGCTGCCATCCACCGTTACCCATTTTCGCTTGAGTATGCCACCCTCTACCTGGATGGAGTTCCATTGTGCCCAATACCTTTTCAGGGTTGCGCCATGCATTGAAACGTCTTTCCACTCCGGTCGCCCAGTTGTCTCCTTCCATACGAGCAATGTTCCGATGTCTTCATCGGCTAACTGGGCATTTCGAATCTCCTCCGGTGGCCAACCTTCATCGAATTCGGTCGTTATCAATCGCAGATCAACTGGCGGTTCCTTTTCCTCAATCCATCGGCAATGCTTGCAGTTAGCTGGACATGGACGCCGGAATAGGGCGTCAGCATTTCCATGAACTCCGCCCTTCCGATGAACAATTCTGTAGTCATATGACTGCAATCTTTTGATCTTCTAAGTTCCGCACATGCTCTTCGAACGTTCTCCCGATGACGATGATGTCATCTAGGTACAGCAAGCAGGTTTTCCAGGTTAGGCCACGTAGCATGTATTCCATCAGGCGTTCGAAAGTGGCTGGAGCATTGCAAAGCCCAAACGGCATCACCACGAATTGCCACAATCCGGTCCCAACTGAAAATGCGGTCTTCTCTCGGTCCTTCTTGTCAATTTCTACCTGCCAGTAGCCACTCTTGAGATCGAGTGTAGAAAACCATTTTGCGTCGGCTAAAGTGTCCATGATGTCATCGATGCGTGGGAGCGGGTAACTATCTTTCTTAGTGACGTCGTTAAGCTGCCTGTAGTCGACACAAAAGCGAGTGCTACCATCCTTTTTCTTTACTAGAACGACAGGCGCGGCCCATGGACTGACAGAAGGTTCGATAACGCCTTGTTTTTCCATGTCCGAGATCAGTGCGCTCACTTCTCCTTGTTTGGATATAGGAAGACGTCTTGCTGCTTGTCGAATTGGCTTGGCTCCCTGTGTATCTATGACGTGAGTTACCATACTCGTTTGGCCTTGGTCATCCGGGCTTGTTGAGATATCACTGTACCTGGTGACCAGATTAGAGGCTCGCTTGAATAGCTGCACTGGCAATTTGACCTGCTTCAATATTGCAGACGTGGATTCCCGGGCTTTGTCTGTGTCTTGCCTCCTTTTCCCGCTTTGATACTCCTGGTTGAGTCTGCGGTGCTAAGGACTCTCACCGGCACGTTTCCGTTCCTTAAAGATCTTACAAGGCTTTGTCCTACAATCAAACTGCGCAATGCGGACGTCTTCGTTGCCTCTATCAGATAAGATCGATGGTCTCCAGAATCACCATCAAGCTTGGCCCATACAATGCTCTCGAAGATTTCGGTACATTAGTGTCAGTACATACTACCACATTCATCTTGGGAATTCGGACGCTGGGACCCTCCTTCAATACTTCGACATTCTGCCATTTCAATACCCGTTTGCCCAAGTCCAACGCGATTCCATGTGGTCGCAGAAAATCCATTCCGAGAATGCAGTCATCCATAATGTTCGCGACCAGAAAATTATGTCGGAACGCAAGGTCTCCCAACTGTATCTGGAGGTTGTCCTCTCCATGGACAGGTGCAGTTTCTCCCGTAGCTGTCCTTAGTGAGAAAATCCTACCTTCGTGACGTAGTTGTTGCCTCACATGGTCTGGTCGGATGATCGATCGGGTTGCGCCAGTGTCGAAGGTTATGGTGCAATGTTCTCCGTCAACTGGACCCGGAAGGCATAAGTCCGCTTCTCCACGATGTAGTCTTCATGCAGTGATGGTGGTGCTGGGGACGTCGATCCTCCTAGCCAACCTCTGCCCCACGAAGTTGGCTCTTAGATGCTTCCCGGCCCATCTGTTTGAAGGGCTTCCATTCTAGGCCCCTGACTCGGTTTAGATCTTCTCCTAGCTGCACACCCTGGACAATAGCTCGGTTTTCTTCGCTTCTTGCAGTCTCTTTGCAGGTGCCCCTTCTCTCCGCGATTCCAGCATCTAGGCGCACCATTTACCTGCGGCTCTCGCTCAATTTCGACGCGGTCACACCTGCAATCGTCTGCCACTACCTCGCGAACCCGGGCAGTGGTACGTCTCACATTTTTCGCTGCCTCAAAGTTCAGACTATAAGCCAATGCGTCCTTAACTGTTAGCTTTTGAGCTAAACGCACGGCTTGTTGCAATTCATGGTCTTTTAATGCGCTGATGAATGCTTCTTTTGCTGCGTCATCTCGATGTTTCGGGTCGTAAGCTGGGTAAGCCAAAAGTGCAAGTCGCTCAATATCTTGGGCTAGCTTCTGTAGAGTTTCGCCAGACTTCTGCATCCAATGCCGTAGCTGTGACCGATAAATCTGCTTCAGATGACCGTCTCCATAACGCATGTCAAGCGCATGCATTATAGTAGCCAAGTTTCAGTGTCCTGCCGAATGCTGGGGATACGTATTTTTGGCGCAGCTGGTGAAGGGTGGCCTTGCCGCTAGGGTGAACGAGTTTTTATACTGAAGCGAAGGCCTGTTGATGAAGTTCCAGTGGGACGTATGGACGAATATGTCTCGTTGAAGTATCGCAGTAAACTGTCGCAGTGCCGATTGATAGCTTTTGTAGTTGTAGTCCAGTGTTGTTGCTGTTATCCAGGAGCACACGAAAAGCTTGTTGTATTCTTGTGCAGTCTTGGCTAGTTGAGCTGGTCCTAGGATCAACGGTTTATTGAGAGTTTTAATTCTGGAGAAGGCGTCGGCTACCAGATTCTCCACGCGGGAGATGTGGACTAGCTCCGTCGTAAACTGAGAGATGAAGTCCAACTATCTCAATTGTCTCGGATTGGCTTTGTCAAGACTTTGAACGAATACGTAGATTAAAGGCTTGTGGTCAGTTTTTATAATAAAATGCCGACCCTCCAGAATATACCTAAAAAACTTGGTGGCTGTATAAAAAGCTAGTAATTAGCGATCATACACGCTGCATCTGGCTTCCGTTGGACTCAACTTACGAGAGAAGAAGCCAAGTAGATCCCAGTATTTTCCATCGCGCGGTTCCAAGGCTGCTCCCAAAGCACTGCCAGATGCGTTAATGGCAAGTTGAAGTTGTGCCTTGTGATCCGAGTGGGCAAGTAAACTGCAGTTGCGAGGTCGCGTTTGCACATTTGGAAATCTGATTCCGTTTGTGATGTCCAAGGAACGCTCAACGATGTCTGATCATGGGCTGAGTGTTCAAGACAACGTCTGTACAGTTACAGGTCCCAAGAAATCGACGCAGTTCAACGATGGTCTCAGGTTACTTGAAGTTAAGCAGCGCAGTGATTCGCTTTTCTCTTGGTTGTGAACCGTAGCTGTTGATCGTGTAGCCCAAATACTCTATCTCCGTTTGACCGAATGCGCACTTATCAACGATAATGTGCAGGCTATGTTGCTCAAGTTGTTGACGGACAATGCTGTGGTGTTCTCTCAGCATTGTATGACATGGTAATGATATGGTGTATATAGCAGAAGATGAATTCTAGTCCGTAGAGGATGTTATCCATGTGCCACTGAAAGACCTGTGTGGCATGTCTTAGACCGAAAGGTATGACCAAATATTCAAAAAGCTCGAATGGTGTTGTAACGGCTGTTTTTTTATGTCGGATTCGGCCATCGGGATCTGATGGTAAGCCCGTTCTAGGTCCAACTTCGAAAATATAGCTTTACCATGAAGCCGGTCAGCCACGTCGTGAATGTGTGCAATTGGATATCGATCCGGTATAGTCTGAGCGTCAAGTTTCCGATCGTTGCTGCAAACTCTCCAGCCACTGGATTTTTTGGCAACTATATGGATGAGACTGGCTGAAGGACTACTCGATGTACGGCAGATACCCATTCTAAACATCGGATCGAATTCTGCTCGTACTTCTTTCAGTTTTTCGACTGTCAGACGGTGAGGTTCTTGAAGAACTGGTTGTCCAGTTGTTTCGATGAAATTCGCGGCTAGGTTAGCTGGTGCTGTTCCGTGTTTGGCTGACAATGCAGGCGCTGATGCGTGTATTGTTGTTGCCGTTGAGGATGTGTCGTGAATCGTAAGCTGAATGATAGTTGTCGTTGGCCGCTTGGCGGTTGATATGTGGTGATGTAACAGTTCGTGTTGTATTGGCGACGTTTGTCTTTGAATTTGTGGCAATTGCCATAATGTGCATGGTGGTTGCCGTAGGAGTTGTAGCTGTTGCCTTAGTGCCCGTTTTTGTTGCGTGTGTCGTAGACATCACGAAAAGAACAACCAGAGCGGTTTTCCCAGGCTGGAACCGATGAAATTGGTGTCTAGGAGCCTTTCGTTTTTAAATCAATCAGAAGTCCGTAATGTGTTAAGAAGTTAGCCCCGATAATTAGTGTAGAGACATTTGCTACAATAAAACTCCACGCAAATAAATCCTTGAAACCCAAGTGGATCTTCAAGGGCCGTTTACCATAGTTTATAATTGTGGTGTTGTTGGCGGCGTATTACGTTTGCATTTGTGGCTGTTGGAGTTCAGCGAAGCGTTTAGAGTCGATTAAGAAGCTTAAGTGTGACTGTTGATCCACTATGTATAGTCGGAATTCCGGAATTGTGTCTATGTTGTCTTCCACTCCGGTGATGGAAGGTAACGGTCTCAGTTTCCCCGGTTTTGATTTGGAACGAGTAAGGCTCCGAGCACCGTTTCGCGTTTACGCCAAATTTTGTATGATAATAACAAGTCTTGTTATTGGTCGGAGTGGGGTACCGCGTGTTGAACCATGTGAAACAGCGGGGTTGAAATTTTTTGGATGATTGATTTTTTCGACCCGTTTGTTGAGTCTCGACGTATCAGGCAACCATGCCTGCGGAAGAGTAGCCTCTGCAGCGAGTACTTAAGCCGGAACATTGTTTTAAACTATGCGGTTTGTAGAGTTCAGAATCCTCGCAAGCAGCCTGAACGCACCTGACGCTCACCTGTAGCCGTTTTATCCACAATGTTTTGAGGATGTCCTCAGACAAATCCAAAGGTGCGAAGTTTTGCATCTCTCAAAGTAGTTGTGACAGTTGTTTTCCGTTGAGGTGTGAGCAACCGGTTTAGCTGTCACTCCATACGTTCGGAGAATCTGGTGGCAAGATGCCGTTTGAGCGGACCGTATTTGTTCGTGATTGATGGTGAACGGATAATGTCAGAGACTTGCTGCATAATATCGATGTCCTGAGCAACGATATTGTTTAGTAACGAGCGCTGTCAGACGCTGTTTTATTAGTGAAAAATTGCGCTTCGGCCTGCACAAACCAAAACGTTGGGTTGTTTCGCCAAAATGGTAGCAATTTCACGTCTTTGATCGAAGCAACTTCCGCAGACGGTGGAAAGTTTGTTGCTGTATCAACTGGTGGCAACAATTCGGGCGGAGATATCACGTCCTTGCTTTGTTTGTGTGGCATGTGGAGCAACGTGTTATTGTCGCGCCTTGTTGCCGCGGTGCATGTTGCACGGACATGGCCTGTGTCAAATCCTCTAAAGAAATCTAGCCAGTTGACTGGAAGTAATTCTATATTAACAGCTTCATAGTAAGATTTAAAAAGTTTAAGTTTTGGAGTAGGATGAGTTTTTATTAATTTTAATTTCATTGACTGTAAGATCTATAGATACAGGAGGATGGTGCCGATCAGGAGGAACATACCGATGCACGGCTTGAGATACAGATAAGTAGCTAACTGGAAAACTTGATAGAACAAGGTCAAGGAGACGACCATTAGGATTGCAGATATGATTTAATTGAGAAAAGGAGCAAAGAGATAGAAAAGATGACAGGGTTTTAGAAAAAGGATCATCTGACGAGATAGAAGGAGTAGGAAAATTCTTCGACTCTATGTATGGTAAGTTAAAATCCCCGCAAATCAATTTTTTGGCGTCAGGGTGTCGCAAAACTAGATAAGAGGATAGATCATCAAGAAACGTTTCATAAACAGCTAACGGTGAACTACAGGGAATATACTCCGTCCCGGTAAAACCTTGGCAGGCCTCGAAGTACATTCGAAGTTCGCACCATTGGGTTGGTGGTGTAGGTTCGGTTGACACGGACTCCCGATTAGCACTGGTCTAGCTCTGAACACTTGTCCCCATAAGGACTTGTGCCAACCCTCGCATGGCCTCCCTGCTCTGCAAAGATAACTATGGGACTAAAAAGGCGACTACACACGAACGAAGATACCGGCTCCGAAGGGGGACCCAATAAAACTGGAGCAACCAAAAACATAAAAAAAAGATCAAAAGAATCCAAAAACTCCCCGTTGGCACCACCAGCCGGAAAGGTAAATTTCTCGTATGTAGCGTTAAGTTTCGAAAAAGAATTTGGCTTGCCTACTACTAAACTTCTTTCTGCAATTTTCGTAGTACCACATGGGTATTTATTAACATAAAAAAAATCTGGCCACGTTCGTTTTTAGAAACCTTTTATCGGGGCGCAAATATTTTGCTAATTAAATTGAGTTGCATGCGTATGGATTACATATTGTTGTAAACATATAAATACCGGTTTCGCCCTTCTCGCATCTGCTGTTTTCACAGTTCACAGTGGTAACCACACAAAGGCTTAAATAGCTCGAATAGTTAATTTCAAAAGATTTCCATAAAAGTTTAATCAGCACTTGCATTGCTATTAATATATACATTTCAAATTTTTCTGAACTGTGAGGGCGGTCATTTCGATTTTTATTGAAATCGGCTGCTAAAAATATTTAGCTGTAAATTTTCGACTGTTTTATTTGTCATTCGATTTGCATAATCAAATTAAATTAACTTGCCTTAATAACTTATAATTTCAAGTTTCAACGGAATCTGTTGAGAATCTTGGCTGCTAGAGGGCTACAGAAATAAAAAAAATTTTATGCCATCCGCCTGTATAGGGAGACCCGCCTGTATAGGGAGACCCGCCTGTATGGGGAGACACCCCTTAAATACCTTAAAATATTTTCTTGCACTGCAAATTTCAAGAGGCACCACTTTTGACCTACGTAGAAAATTTCCTCATTGTAGCTCATGTGGTTTGCGACAAAACTTGTTATGACGCACGAACAAACGGGCGGAGGGACGGACAGACAGACAAGTCACGATTTTATAATTTTTTAGGGTATTGTTAAAAATATTTTACAATATCTTAAAAATGATCTGGTTTATAAGTTCTTTCAAGTAAAGTCATTTAAAACGTTTCAATGAAAAATATTCATTATTTCAGTTGGCACTAAAATAGCGAATTGCGCTTGCCTTCAGACCTTTGGGGGCCGCCATTTTGAATGCATGCATTTGATTTTGGATTATTTTAAATCTTTGTATGCTAGGACCTCATCAATCAATGTACTATCGCGTTCAAATAGGAGTTTCACTCTAGACAGGGCAAAATAATTCAATTTTTAAAGAAAATCGCAGCTAAAAATATTAGGCTTTAAATTTTTGACTTTTTTATTTTTCATTCAATTTTAATAATTTCCTGCAAAATACAAGAACATAGTACAGGGATTCATAATCTCAAGTTTCATCAAAATCCGTTGGAAAATGTGACCGCTAGAGGGCCACAAAAACATGAAAATAACGCATATTTAAACGGCCGCCATTTTGAAATTTGCACATGCATGATCACCAAAATATCAAAGACTGTAGGTGTAAGTTATGTTTATCTTGAAACCAACTTTCATATATGTCGGATCAAAATTGCGACTTTTAAAAGCCTTTGAAATTTCGACCTTCAACTGGCTGCCATTTTGTTTTTTGCAACCTGACCTCCAGTTTTTTTACGTAGTTCTTTATATGCTTATAATTTCCATCAAACTACCGAATTTCATGAAAATCTGTTGAAAGCTTTGACCACTATTACAACAACAAAATTTTGCACGTTTTTCGACCTTTGAGCGGCCGCCATTTTGTTTCTGCCGTACCGACTTTGGATTTTTTATTGTGAGATTCATCACATACTTCAATGAACCTTTGTACCAAATTTCATCCAAATCGGAGCTACACTTTGGTCAGAACAGAAATCGCGATTTTTCGTCTAAAATGGCCGCCATTTTGTTTTTGCTCGGCCGATATAGCTGGTTCACGGACTTAACCGAGATAATAACCCAATACACCTTTCCTCAAAATTTGGTGAAAATCGAAGCAAAATTGCAACCTCTAGCGTGGTCACAAATTTCGTTATATCCTATATATATATATATATATATATATATATATATATATATATATATATATATATATATATATATATATATATATATATATGATGCTCTCCGCAATAGGTAAATTTCTCTCGAGAAATTTACCTAAAAAGAAATAAGAAATAATAACAACGACGACGCAACGGTTGCAGCCACGAGAGCGGTACTAACCATGACAAAAACGACGAATAATACAATGACAGTGAAGACGGACGTAAAACGGAAATTAGCTGACAGTCTGGTTCAGACTGAGATTCCTGCAGTGTTCGGGCGCAGCAAAAAAATGATGCAAACGCCAGAGCGTCCTATTTAGGAAAAGCGGGAAACTCTGCAGGACGCTTCAGGTGTTAGAGCGGTGGAAGATAATATAAAGAGCATCAAAAATTCGATGGTCACTGCTGCGATCGTTACTGAAGCGATCGATGCAAGTGTCGTAAATCCCGACATGATAAAAAAAACATCCTGAAGTTGAACGAGTGACCAGACAAATAAAGCGACGTTGTGTGATTGCACCGCCAACGTCGGAAATGTGGCGGAAGTACTGCGTTCGGAAACGGAAAGCGATAACCTCTCCGTAGGATGATCGCAAAGTACAATTGCCGCCCAGCGGCTATTCCGAAAAGCGGGAGATGTTCTGAAAAAATACAATCTGCATGCGACTCCCTAAAAACAGCGAAGCAATAAAGGTTGGGCTCCTTGAACTAGAGGAGCTCCTAGATCGCACAGGGCACTATCGGAGGAGCTGGTTAAGGGCCGAAGATGAGCAGAAGGCCAAAGAGGCGCTGAGGGCGAAATCTAAAGGCCATATGCAGATAGCTCCACCATTAAAAATCAATAAAAGAATGGCGTCTCGCCCAATCGAAGGAGGTCGGGATGAAAGAAGGAAGGAAGAGGCACTTGATGGGCGTGGAGCACCAGACCACGGGTTCCAGATAGTGCTAACAAAAGGAGCGAAGAAAGCCGCAAAGAAACTCTTTCAAAAAGTGCTAGAAAGTAAACTTCGCACGGACGTCCAACCAGAAAAAGGACCTGATGCAAAACAGGAAAGGCAGGAGCCCCGTCGAAGACTCCGGCAGCAGGCACTGCTCATAAAACCCCAAGATGGCCGATCCTACGCAGAGGTACTGCGGGACATCAGGGGAAACGTAAGGCGCGAAGACACCAACAATACCATTAAAGTAGTACAACCAACGCGGTCGGGCCACATACTGGTCGAATTTGGAGCAGAGGCCGGCAATAAGGACGCATTCTGCGACGCAGTAAGGAAAGTCCTCGGCAATAGCGCAACTACAGCCTCGCTCGAGCGGATGGCAACGATTGAAATAAGAGACATTGACTGCGTGATGGATCTGGCGGAGGAAGAAGAGGCCATCAAAAGGGAGTTCCCTAGCGTGGGAAGGATCAAAGCGAGACTGACACCAGAAAACAATAGGGGACAACACATGGCCATAGTTGACTTGACCGAAAAGGACGCCGAACAATTCCTGAACAAGGGCAAAGTACGAATAGGCTGGGTTGTCTGTAGGATACGGCAAAGAGCAACGCCTCTTCAATGTTTAAAATGCCTTGGCTATGGTCACACCACACAAGTATGCAAAGGACCCGATAGGAGTTCCGTATGCTACAAATGTGGTGAAATGGGACATAAAAGAAAAGAGTGTACGAAGGAGGCACACTGTATTCTTTGCAAGGATGCTGATCCAAAACCTGATTTTGGACACGTCTTGGCATCAGGAAAATGCCGGGTGTTCCAGGAAGCCCTAGCCAAGGCAAAATCAGAACTCCGATGACCCGCATCCTGCAGCTAAACCTACACCGCAGCTCAACCGCCCAACATCTGCTTGAGCAGTTTGCGAGCGACATGAAAGCCGACTTTTTGCTGCTGAGTGAGCAACACCATAATAAAAGTCCTGTATTATGGTACTCTGATGAAAGTGGAACTGCCGCCATCTGGATTCGGAACAGTGATTTCCAAGCGGAGAGTTTTGGATGGGGGGATGGTTTCCTGTGGGGTCGATGCTCAGGGACCACCTTCTTTAGTGTGTACCGAACGCCAAACGAATCGATATCATCTTTCCAAGCCAAGCTTAATGCTCTGCCGGGCGCTGGCTCGAACGCAGAGGGCAAAGTGCGCGTTGCGGGCGGCTTCAAGGCGAAAGCATGCGTCAAACGGATCCGTGGGGAAACCGAATCCTGGAAATGGTGGCCAGGACGGCGCTCGTCGTACTAAACTCCGGAAATACGCCGACTTTCCGCCGTATTGGCTGTGAGGGAACCATACCTGACGTGACATTTGCCTCGGAGTCCTCAGTACGGACATAACTGGAAAGTATTAGAGGACTACTCAGCCAGTGATCATCAGTGCATTCTGCTTGAGATAAGTAATGTTGTCTCCCAACGTCCGTGCGCTCAGCTTTCTATAACTTGATGGAACTTCGGAAGGATGGACGTCGAGAGGTTTGTCGAGGTGCTCACAGCAGGTGAGCCGCTGCAGGGAGCTTCGGAGGGGACAGAAGAACTGGCAGCTCAAGACGTGGTTAACTCTACTATGAGCATCATTACGACTGCTTGCTGCGCTTCTATGGCCTGTCAAAAATCCCGGCACGGCAAGCCCCCAGTGTACTGGTGGTCAACTGAAATCGCTGAAAAGCGAAGGGAGTGTCACAAGCTTTGACGTGAGGCTCAGCGGGCGCGGAAACGTGACATGGCATGCAACTGGGTGGCAGCATATAAGTCGGCTAGGAAATGCCTTCGCAAATTGATCAACAATAGCAAGGCTCGCTGCTGGCAAGACCTAGTGGACAATGTGAACAAGGATCCGTGGGGCCTTGGCTACAAGCTAGTTATGCGGAAGCTTGGTGCCGTACGGAAACCTTGTATACATGACGCGGAAAACATGGACGCGATAGTGCGGGGACTCTTCCCCGCCCATCCCGTCCGTGTTGACGCTGTCCATGGTGAAACAGCAGTCGAGTATCTACTCTTCACACAGCCGGAACTGGAGGAGGCAGTCCTCTCACTTTCACATGCCTTGATCTAATGAGTGGATGTCATCAAATTGCTGTCGAGGAAAATAGTCGTAAGTTCACTGCTTTTGTGACACCTGAAGGGCATTATGAATATAAGCGTGTTCCCTTTGGGCTTACGAATTCTCCAGCCGTTTTCCTTAAACTGATGAAGAAAATTATTTACTCTATTCCATACGGGAAAGTAATTGCATATATGGATGACATTCTAATCCCCACAGAGACCGTGGAGGAAAATTTCCAAATTTAGAAGTATTGCTTAACGCACTCAAGGAGGCAGGTGTTACCTTAAAATTGGAAAAGTGTTCATTTTTCAACACCGAATTAAAATTTTTGGGCCACGAAATCAACTCAAAAGGTATTCAACCGGGAATAAATAAAACGGCTGCAATAAGTGAATATAAAAAACACAGTTCGGTTAAGGAAGTCCGGCAATTTTTGGGACTGTGTAGCTATTTCCGACGATTCATCAGAGACTTCTCTAAGACCGCTCGACCATTAAATGGGCTGCTGAAGAAGGACATCGAATTTTACTGGGGTAAAGATCAACAAGAAGCATTTGAACTACTGAAGCAAAAGCTGACGGAACGACCCACCCTAGCTATATATGATGTGAACAAGCAACATCAAGTCCATACTGATGCAAGCTCTAGTGGAGTAGCCAGCATATTAATGCAAGTCGAAGATGATAAGTCAGTACGACCTGTCTCTTACTTCAGTCGTTCAACCACCGATGCCGAATCACGATACCATAGCTTCGAGCTCGAAACACTGGCTGTCGTCGAAACATTAGAACGTTTTAAACAGTATCTCATCAATAAAAAATTCGTGGTGGTCACCGATTGTAATTCACTGCGGATGACGCAGAACAAATGAAACCTCAATCCACGCATTGCGAGATGGTGGTTGAAGATAACTGAGTTTGACGTCGATATCGAATACAGACGAGGGTGTAGAATGTCACATGCTGATGCTTTGATGCAAGAGCCCAAAACTGTTGCAGAACAGATCATGTCGATTGGGATTGATGACGCAGGTTGGATCGCAACTTTGCAGTTTCAAGATAAACACCTTGCCGCCATAAAAAATAGTTTGCAAAGTGGTGACACAAGAAACGGGAACTACAAGCAGTTATTTCAAAACTTCATCCAACGTGGCGGGAAACTATTTCGAAAAATAGAGAATGGTGAACGACTTGTGATACCGAATGGGTTGCGGTGGCGTATTTTGAAGATGTCCCATGACGATGTGGGACATTGCGGTATCAATAAAACGATGGATAATGTGCAGAGACATTTTTGGTTTAGAAAATTAAAAAAATCAAAAAGCATATACTTAAAGTCTTGTGTGGGATGTCTATACAATAAAAGAGGACTTGACGAAACGAACTACCAGATCCACATACTGGAATGACAGCCGATACCATTTTTTACGATGCAAGTGGATCATTTAGGTCCGTATCCGAGAAGTAAAGCTGGTAATATGTACCTCGTGGGGATAATCGATGCATTTACTAAGTTCTTCATCCTACAACCTGTAAAATCATCGAATGCAAGGGGTGTGATAAAAACCTTCAACAATGCAACGCAATTTTTTGGTATGCCTACAAGAATTGTATCTGATCGAGGGGCAGCCTTCACATCTAATGATTTCAAGAAATTTTGTCAAAAAAATATTATCCATCAGATCCTGAACGCCGTCCACACCCCGCGAGCAAATGGGCAAATCGAGAGATATTTCAGGACAGTGAAGGCTGCTATCGCATCTCTGAAGAACGATTACGACGGGTATGATTGGGACACGAACATTTGTAACATCCAGTGGGCGTTAAACAATATGAAAAACACCACAACAAAGCAGAAACCCAGTGAACTATTGATGGCGTTTGTTTAAAAAATTCCTGCAAACGAAATGATTAAATTAAAACACTTGATTCACGTTTCAATAAGAACTCACTCTTTATTTACTTTTCTTCCTATTTTATACTAACAATATGCTTATGATTGTGTCATACGGCACACGACGAGAAATGGGTCATTGTGCACGCGATGACAATTATGCTGGCGATGCGATATGATACTTTCACAATATTACAGGTAATTGATCGAAGGTAAATGACAATGCAAAAACGCTTGAGAACTTATACAATATGAATTTATGTTGGCTATGAAATTTAATGCAAGGCAATGTAATTATAAAATACAAGCTAGTAAGAATTTGGAACGAAAGCTATTGAACTTAAGATTGTTGAAGTAATCGCTTCTAGGTTTATTAACATCATGAGAAAGTTATTGAACTTAAGATTGTTGAAGTAATCGCTTCTAGATTTATTAACATCATGAGAAAGTTATTGAACTTAAGATTGTTGAAGTAATCGCTTCTAGATTTATTAACATCATGAGAAAGTTATTGAACTTGAAATTGTTGAAGTAATCGCTTCTAGATTTATTAACATCCTCCCCCCGTTGAACTGCAGTTCAAGACTCGTTGAGCGTGCTTGATTCCAAATTTATGTTGTTGGGTAATTTCTTGGTCGATCTGGTTCATTTCTTCAGCCTGTTTATTTGCAGTTATTGTTAGCTGGCTGAAGTGCTCATTTATGCGGTTGTAGTTACTTCGCATTATATTCACTGTTGAATCTAGTATTGATGTTTGGTTTTTCAACATCTGCAGAAGGCGATTCTGATTTGAGGTCGAACCATCAATTACTTCTTCCATCTTTTTTGCATAATTTGAATCCAACACTCCGAAGAGGCTATTCGCAATGTTTCCCACGATGTCAATGGCACCTCTTTTTGCTTTTTGATGTGTTGTCTTGTGAAGCATCAGATGGTCATCTTCTTCGATTTTTTTGAGCTGAAACTGGATTCTATGTACAGTGTCTGAACATACTCTGTTTTCCACTAGTTGATTGCAAAGTCCATATAAGATGTCTGCTGCGTTTTTCAAAGTGGTGTATTCTTTCCAATAGCTTGTCATGTTGTAGAATACGACTAATTGCCATTCGCTGGAAACAATGCTGGCTCTTCCAAGATTTTCAAAGTATACTGTTGGTCGGGTTTCGTTAAAGGGCTTTAATTCTATCACTGAACCTCTTGCTGAAGGGAAAACTAGACATGCCAATAGAACCGTTGTTAGGACTGATCCAAGAGTTCGTCTTCGTTTCTTCGGTGGCATACATATCTTCGCTATTATTGCATTGATTTCGGGTTGGTTCTGATATTGACTCAACAGGTTGGTGTTTAGCTGGTGTCTCTACACTATCGGTACTCGAATTGGTTGTATCATCGATTTTAACTGGTAAAGGTGCAATTTTGTGGATGGAGCGTTTTATTATTTTGTTTGCTGTTTTTATATCAACAACTCTTACGCGGTTGTCAGAGCCCCTATGAACTGCAATGATTCTGCCCAGAGGCCAATACAGAGGAGGCATGTTGTCTTCATGTATCATTACAATTACTCCAGGCTTGATGTCTGGTTGCTCTTCTTTCCATTTTTGGCGCTTTTGCAGTAAGTGAAGGTACTCAAGAGACCATTTTTTCCAGAAGTCATTTTTAAGTTTCTGCACCTCTTCCCACCTTTTGCCTAATCTTACCTTCAGAGGTGCTGCCGAGGGGTCGACATTGTTGATAAGTGGTTCTCCGATGAGAAAATGTCCCGGCGTTAGAGGGGTAAGATCATTTGGATTATCTGACAATGGCGTCAAAGGACGTGAGTTCAGAATGGCTTCAATTTGTATTACCAATGTTTCCAGTTCTTCATAGGTTAGGCTGGCTGCCTTGATTGCTTCGCGCATAAGCCTTTTCGTCGACTTTACAGCGGCTTCCCACAGCCCTCCACAATGTGGAGCTCGAGGTGGAATAAAATGAAACGTAATTCCCTTGCTGGCACATGTTTTAGCTATTTCTTCTTGAGCACTGTCGTTGTAAATGGATTTGTAAACTTCGTTCAAATGGTTGTTCGCTCCTACGAAGTTTGTGGCATTGTCAGAATAAATGTCCTTACAGTGACCACGGCGGCTGATAAATCTTTTCAATGCACCAAGGAACGCAGTTGTGGTGAGGTCTGTCACTACTTCGAGATGTACCGCCTTCGTAGCAAAACAGCAAAATATTGCGATGTATGATTTTACTGGCCTTTTACCTCGTATTGGAAAGTGTGTCCAGAAAGGACCGCAAAAGTCAACACCCGTTGTAATGAAGGGCCTCGCAGGCTGGATTCGTGCGGCAGGAAGATTACCCATCATCTGAGTTAATAGTCTTGGAGCTGCTTTCGCACACTGAATGCAATGATGGACCACTGATCGGGCAATAATTTTTCCTTTGATTGGCCAAAATTTCTGCTTTGCGATTGATAATGAAGTTTGTGGTGGTGCATGGAAGTGTCTGCGATGCAGATCTTCCATAAGCATTTTAGTAAACGGATGCATGTACGGTAGCAGCATTGGATGTTTAGCATCGAAAGAAATGCCTGCTTCTTGGAGTCTACCGCCAACTCTGATTATTCCACGTCCATTAATGAACGGAGTCAATCCATATAATGAGCTGTCCTTTGGGAGTTCTTCCGTTTTTTTTAGCTGCTGAACATCTGTGGAAAATTCATCTCGTTGCATAGATTTTACTATGAGGCATAATGCGGTGTCAAGTTCTTCTGGAGTCAAATGTTTATGATGGTTATGTATTTTTCGCAATCTATTTGTGAATCGTACTACATATGCAACGACGCGTTGAAGCTTGGGAAATGAGTTCCCATGCCGAATCTCCATAGTCACGTCCATGATTTGGCGTGGCATGGATATGGGAAATGCCTTCATGATTAAGGATGTGAATTTTGTTGGCCATAGTGACTCGGCTCCATTTAGAAGTATCGGACCGTAAAACCAAATTGACTGTTTTTTAAATTTCGCAGGTGATGTGCCTCTTGATAATAAATCAGCTGGATTGTCTTCTGATTCTACATGTCTCCATTGATTTATAGCTGTAAGTCTCTGGATTGAGGCAACCCTGTTGGCAATGAAAGTCTGCTGAGACGACGATGGTCGGTCCAACCAGGCAAGTACGATAGTAGAACCTGTCCAATAATATTTCTCGATGCCATCTAGATTAAGGTCTATCTTCACTCGGTTACTCAGCTCAGCTGCAAGCTTGGCTGCGCAGAGCTCAAGACGTGGAATAGTTTCTTTCTTAGTTGGAGCTACTCTTGATTTGGCACAAAGCAGCCGGACAAGTAATAAGCCTTCCTTGGTGAAGGCTCTAATGTAAACTGCTGCGCCATATGCCTTTTCGGATGCGTCAGCAAAGGTGTGCAGTTGCATCTTTTTAGAGAATTGGTGATCTAAAACATGCCTTGGGAAGGTGAAGTCCTTCAGGTGCTGCAGACTGTCTCGAAAATCTCTCCATTTAGCTTCAAGCTGTGCAGAAAGTTGATCATCCCAGTCAGACTTGAGCACCCACATTTCTTGAAGCAATAGTTTGGCTGTAACCACGATTGGCGAAAGAATTCCTAAAGGATCAAATATGTGAGCTATGTCTGAGTAAGCCGCTCTTTTTGTTATTTTATCTCTACTGGGTACATACGGTTGAACTCTGAATACATCTTGCTTCGGGAACCAAATAAGTCCAAGAGTTTTTATACGTTCATCTGCATCGTTGTTGAAGTTGAGGACGACCTCCATGTCCTCCGGTTGAAAACGTTCTAATAAGCGGGGATGATTTGCACACCACTTTCTCAAACGGAAACCACCTTCTTTTAACAGCGCTATTAATTCTGATTGTATTTGGAATGCTTCTGTGATACTATCTGATCCAGTTATAACGTCATCGACGTAGAAATCACGTTTTATGGCCTTTGAGCCCAAAGGATATACAGTCGATCGTTGTTCTCCCAATGTTTGCAATGTTTTGATAGCCAAATAAGGTGCTGATGTAGTGCCGTATGTAATGGTGGTAAGTCTGAAACGGAGTAATATGGAGAATAGTTCCTCTTGAATAACCGGGCCTTTCGATAATATATCGTTTAGAGATATATTTGTCGTGGTTTTTGCTGAAGCATCAAACACAACTCTTAATTTCGTAGTGGTGCTTTCTGGCTTGCGTACGTAATGGTGAGGTAGAAAGTAGTATGGTCGCCTGATGTTGGCTAACGTCACTGGTTTCATGTGGTTAAGGCGCAAATACTCTTCCATGAATTCCACGTATTGACCTTTTATCTCTTTGTTTGCTGCTAACCGTTTCTCTAATGAATAAAATCGATTTAGAGCCGCATTCTCCGAATCACCTAAGGCTGTAGGTTCGTTTTTAAACGGTAGTCTAACAACAAAACGTCCTTCAGCATTACGACATGTTTCCTGCTTAAAATGTTTCTCGCACTTCTCTTCACTTTCAGTAAATGAATGCCTTGCATTTGTTTCTTCAAATCGCTAGAATCTTTCGATTTGTTTCGAGATATTAATATCCGTATCACATGACGTACATATATTGCAAAAATTGTTGCTACCTTCAGTGGCTGCCACTTTTCCGGCAATAACCCAGCCAAGCAACGTGTTCTGCATGAACGGCAGCTCAGGACCTAAGGTTTGCCTTCCAGGTAGCATCAGATGATGATAAAACTCGGCTCCTATCAGTACATCAATGCGTCCCGGTCGATTAAATTTGACATCTGCTAGTTTCAAATTTCCTGGTATTGGCCACGACTGAACATTGACGTGTTTAACAGGCTGTACACCTGTTATTTTTTTTAGCACAAAGGCTTCCATATTCATGGTGTAATCTGTGTTGGCAGCAGATACAAGGATATTTATTCTGTTGGATGCTTTTTGGACTGTTTCTCCTACACCTTCTATCACTACTGAGTTTCACGTTGAGTCTTCTGGCCAGATTCTCTGTAATGAGATTGATTTGAGACCCTGAGTCAAGCAAAGCTCTACAAACGACATGTTTTTGGTCCCCGATAGAAATCTTAACGGTTGCCGTTCCAAGCAATACATAACCAGATCTAATATCTTCCAATTGAGTAGCAAGTGACGTAGAGTTTGGGCTCGATGCGTTTACTGGTTGCGATTTCAACTTTGCTGTTTCTGGCATATGTATAAGCGTGTCGTGCTTTTTGCTGCATTTCCAGCAGCCACGTGACGTACACTGGTTAAAAAAATGTCCGGTTCTCATACAGTTCAAACACCGGGATGACTTTATCAAATATTGCTTCCTTTTATCTGGGTTCAGTGCAAGGAATTCTTTGCAATTGAACAGCTGATGATGCTGTTGCGGTGAGCACAAACAATCTTCTGGTTTATTTGTTGCTAACAAACTTTTGGGTTTCTTACCACTGTTTGCATCTTGTCGCTTTGTAGTCTCATCTCTCTGTACAGTTTCTAGTGCTTGAAACCTACCCTCGAGAAATTGTAAGAACTCTTCAATCAACCCAAACTCTCTTGGGTTCTTTAAGCTCTGCTCATATAGAGTGTGTGTCGTTTTATCGAGTTTGCGCAAAATTAGATGTAACAAGATTGGGCTCCAAGATTGTACACCAACCTTTAGGTTCTTGAGAGCTAAATAGCATTCTTTCGTCGTATCGTGCAATGACTTGATGGCACTCGAGCTTTCTGAATTTATCGACTGTTGACCAAGAAGCTTGTTCAGGGTAGCAGTGACTATGAGTCTGGTATTGTTATACCTATTGACAATAATCTCCCAAGCCGTTTCATAATTGACCGATGTGACTGATAAATGCCGTACTAAAGATTTCGCTTCACCACTCAAATTGCTTGTAAGGTAATACATTTTTTCAGTATTACTTAAAGGCTGTGTGTGTATCAACTGCACGTACAAGTCGTGAAATTGCGTCCAGAGCAAATAGTAACCGTTAAAGATCGGAAGCGTTATTTTCGGAAGCCTCACTCGACTATTTCCATGACTGTAGTGCACTTCTTGTGGTTGTGGCGTTGGTTGAAGCAAATCCAGTTGCTGTTGCAAGTCAATTATTGCTCTTTGGAGGCCTTGTTGCTGCTCATGGCATCTCTCAAGGTCTTCCGAAAAATCTTCTAATTTTTTTTCTAGCAGCAAACTTAGCATGTCTTTTAACTCGATTTCATATGATAACAGTCTATCAATCTTAAGTTGGAAATAACGTGAACTATGTGCTTCATGATTCTCACGCCTTATTGACTCCAAAAAATAATTGATTGATTCACCAATATTTTTTAACTTTCGGATCAACCGATTCACCTTGTGTTGATCTATGTCGAGTGGGTTCACTGAACGCTGAGGTGGTGCAATCTTCGATGCACCGCTTTTTTGCTGGGTGCTTTTCCCGACTTCCTCTAACCATGAGCGAAGACATGACTGCAACTGATCGAGTTCTTCAAAGTACCTTTCGATGAAGTACGGCTCCTTGCTCTGATCAATAGGAGCCTTGAGTAGCACGCTATGATTCATAGTGAACTCCTCCCAAAGAGCATTTAGGCTTGCTGTGCGCTTAGCGCAGTAATCGTCCGTCTTTCTGGACACTGAATCCTTCTTGAAGTTGGAAGCCATCCTTTCGATGATCTCCCCTATTTCCTGCTGCCGGGCCAGAAGTCTACTGGTCTCCATTATAAACCAATCTGCTGATGGTCTCTAACGACGAATCAATAGATGTCAAAAAGCACTTAGAACTTGTTGCACTCAAATTGATTTTTCCAAAATGACGGAATTTCCACACTGACACAATCACCAATATTTTTCAAACAAGCACATAAACTTGTTAAAAAATAATTTGGTTTGTTGTCTAAAAAACTCGCTACAGGAACAGCACTAAAATCTAACAAGCACATAAACTTGTTAGCTGAAGGACAAGTTTATCAAGCACATGAAACTTGCTAAACAAATGTCCTGTCACGGTTGCCAAAACTAATGTTTAAAAGAAATTCTTGCAAACGAAATGATTAAATTAAAACACTTGATTCACGTTTCAATAAGAACTCACTCTTTATTTACTTTTCTTCCTATTTTATACTAACAATATGCTTATGATTGTGTCATACGGCACACGACGAGAAATGGGTCATTGTGCACGCGATGACCATTATGCTGGCGATGCGATATGATACTTTCACAATATTACAGGTAATTGATCGAAGGTAAATGACAATGCAAAAATGCTTGAGAGCTTATACAATATGAATTTATGTTGGCTATGAAATTTAATGCAAGGCAATGTAATTATAAAATACAAGCTAGTAAGAATTTGAAACGAAAGCTATTGAACTTAAGATTGTTGAAGTAATCGCTTCTAGATTTATTAACATCATGAGAAAGTTATTGAACTTAAGATTGTTGAAGTAATCGCTTCTAGATTTATTAACATCATGAGAAAGTTATTGAACTTAAGATTGTTGAAGTAATTGCTTCTAGATTTATTGACATCATGAGAAAGTTATTGAACTTGAAATTGTTGAAGTAATCGCTTCTAGATTTATTAACAGCGTTTTCTCCCCGAAATATCATGGGAAACAAATTAATATTAGCACTGCATGACGGGGAAGTATTCCAAACAAGTGATCATGCAGACGATGATGAAGAAGACAATGTTGTTTTATCCGAACTAAAGGAAAGGTTAAAACAACTGTTGCCCGATACCACAGAAACGAAGGAAATGACGAACAGACGAGCTGAAGCTATTCACAATACTGTTGAAAGCCAACGGAAACATGCTGAACAATTCAACGCATTGCACAGGACACCGAGGATGTATACGACTTGGTGTTAATCCGCTCCGACTTGGTGTTAATCCGGCGACTTGGTGTTAATCCGAGGCATCAGCAACAGGTGAGTCCCGGAAAACAAAAAAAAATATGCGAAGAGAAACTACTATCAAAAGCAACTCGCAGTGGCTAATAACAGCAACAAAAAACTATGGGAAATTGTTAAAAACAACACCAATAATAAAGAAAAAGAAAGCGCACTTCACGAAATAGTGAACCATATGAGGGTAACAGACAACAACTCTATTGCTGATGAATATAATATTGCAAATATGTTCAATAATGCTTTTTTTAGGAGTCGGTAATATAGAAGTAAACACCACATGGAACGAACCAAATAACGAGTCCTACGGTTCCGATATGTTGTGCAATTTTCACTTATCCAATATCAGAGCTATAGAAATGGAAAGTATCATCAGTTCTCTGAAAACAAATACGTCGGCAGGTTGGGATGATTTGTCTCCTACAACATATAGAAGAATTAAAAACGAAATCAGCAAACCGCTCACCCTTTTATTCAATAAATGCATTGTCGAAGGAATCTTTCCAATTGATTTCAAGAAGGCAATAATGTAATGATTTAAAAGTTTACGTCCGAACGCGGAACCGACCTCTCATCAGTTCTAGACGTTAAGTCTGAGTAGTGCCAACGGATGGTACCAACCGGTCAACCAATCCGTGCACCATAACCCATTCACGCGGTGGCTGCTTGTCGGCCAGCTAGATCGGAGAGGATTTCGGTCGCGGGTCTCCGAATGGGTTACGCTCATTTACATATTTCAGCCACCTATACACGCCCGTTTTCAAACGCGTTACAAAACAAAACCATACGGAGAGGAAACCTATTCTACGTTACTCCGTATTTCTTCCTATGACCAGTCAAAAGAACAAAATCTAATTTTTATTTCGCGTTCCCGAATTTCCGACGCGGTACCGAAAAGTATACTACGTTAACTCCACCCGACGAAAGCTACGTTAAAGAAAAATCAAAAACAACTAAGGTACCGCGTACCGCGCGCGACGCGAAACCGACCTCAGCCGATTTTTCCAAACCCTACCCTCGCGACGGCATACTTACCCTGCACCTCATTTCCCGCTGAAAAGCAGAACTACTGGAAAGGAAAGTCGTTGTTTGTGTTCAGCAATTCATTTTCGTCTTTATTTTTTTATTCTTTAAAGAGAAATCCGGAGAAAATAGTTTTAAAATTATAATTCTTTGCAACTGAATTATCGAAGTTTAAAAATTATCTACTGGTATCATGTAAAAATTCTCTCAAATCACATTCATTAATATTTAGGTATATATACATGCATGAGTTGCCGTCTACCCTTCTATAACTCATGAGAATAGGAATCGATTGTTCAATAAAAAAGAAAGTGAGACAAAATTTACGTAGGAATAGTGGGAATTGCGCACTTCCAACATTTATATGAAAGACTACATGCTCATCGTGAATATATTTTTTTTGTTGTTATTATTCCCTCACCTTTTATATAATATGTTATTAGTTATGGACACTTCATTTATAACATGATAGAATGAATGCAGGGAAATTCAAGTATGACCTGAATTGTTTAAAACTTATTTTTCAGTTAAGTTATTAGTGAAAGCAACTTTATAAATAGTTCTTTTGTAATATCCTCATCAACGATCGATGATGAATCAGGATACGTTAGCCAAATGCAATTAGAATCGTTTCCTATTTCGTTGGGATGAATCTAGAATTCTAGATATTTGATATTGCTTCTTAATTAGAACGAGCGAATGTTAGCAAAATTGAAATTTCAATTAAGGTCTCTTTTGGAAATCAAGTTGTACTCATGTATTGCATACTAAGATTAATAAGAACTGGATGGGCTAAGCTCATATAAAATGCATGAGAGAGCATGCGACCGGTTTCTGCTCTCTTCCAAGTGAACAGTCTGTCATTTCCTCCCCGTCTGCCTCTTGCTGGTCACTTTCTTGTTCCAAAAGCTGACTAGGTGTGAACAGACTGTCAAGTTGACTGATGCAAATTGGACGCCAAATTCGCCAATTTGCAAGTTTCGTCGCGAATTTTATCCGATATTAAAACTGTGGAAAGTGTTCGCGATCTAAATTCGTTCCAAGTGTTTAAACATTCGATTGGAGTATGTGATTCAAGTGACTTTAACGTGTGACACTGTGTAATTAACTTAGAATTTCAAAATGAAATGTGTAGTGCCTTCGTGAAAAAATCATAGTGGAAAAAGATCTGTAGGTGTTTCCTTTCACAAGTGAGTAGTTATTCTATTAATGTTTTGCATGTTTTTCATACAATGCTGAAGGTTTGTCAAATAGAAAGCAAATTTTTGGTACTGTATGAAAATTTGTTTACATTGAGCAGCAGCCATGTTTGCTTGTGCAATTTGGCTCTCTCTAAGGTTGTAAACAAGAGCGTAGCAGTAGGAAAAGTGGTCGCAGGGGTTGTTGCAACCATATTGTCACGTGGTTGTCCACTCCAGTATTATTTAATTACTCAATGATTGCATATCATCAATGATCATATCTCTATTCAATAAGTCTAATGTTGGGAACAAAAGGCTCAAATTTCATACTGCTGCCATAAATAAAACTGACTTATTTGGGTCCTTTAGTTTGTGTTACTGAATTTAAGGTTCTTTCTGGTTTAGTCTTTCAACTAATTCTTTTAAAACGAATAAGTCGGAAACATTAAAATTTTGAAAAAAAAAAATTTGAATCTGTCTTAACTATTGTAGCTTACTCTTAACCGACTCGTCAATTTTGATTAACACGTTTTAGATGTATAGTTTATGTGTATGCATGTTTGTGTGATGCTTATTTTCTATGTTTGGTAATCACTATATGGCCGTGGATGACCGCCGTAACTTGGCTCCTGTAATAGTGGAGTACGACCATTGCTCAATTCTTTGGCAGCTGTGGATAAAGTGTAATCCCAATCAATTTTCGAAGTGCAACATCCTGAATATATGTCGCTCCATGTAAATTGTCACGTGCTCTTGTGCTGATTCAAGACTGTCGAATTCAACCATCGTTTGTACTCCAGTCTTTTTGAAGATTACAATTCTTTGTACTTGGCCGTGTGGGTGGCAAATCTTGTGTAGAACGTCCACGGTCGCTTTGTAAATTTGCCGCGTTGCTGGTTCTTCGTGTAAGTGAACCCGAATGGTGGAGATCTGAGAATCGAATTTTGGCTGTGCCGTCAGTTGTTTATTTTTGATTCGAGCGTAGAAGACGTTAGGCCTAGCGCTTCTGTTAATCGCGAATAGTACAACTTACACCGGAACTAGCGCCACGAACAAGTCCCCGCATCGGCTGAGTGAGAGCGTACTTTCTTAACCTTATCTAGTCCTCGAATCAAATCAGTACGTAGCCTGTCGTTATCTTGGGGCACTAGTGCACTGTTGTCTTTTGCTGACGAGCGCAACCTAGCTGTGACTTGACACGGTGGAGTAACTGCAATATCTCAACGGTGCTTCATGTAGATCGTGACATACCGTACGAACGGAAAGTAAATGGGCACGCTATAGGCTCTGTAGTATTTAGTCTTGCTAATGTTGCCTGACGATTCCCTAAGGAAGCTTTAGTTATGTTGAAACATTATTCCTTCCTCGAGAAAAACTTAATACTCACTTTGTTCACGAGATATGTCTTCACCATTGGTCACTTTTCACCGGCACTCACTACTCCACACAGCTGCCATGTGGCTGTCAAAATTCTGTTGGCATCCCACGATAAAATAGACGTGAGATGTGCACTGGTCGCAACCAACGCAAAATGACAAGCCACCTAGCAGCAAAGTGTGTCGGTAGTGGTCACCAGCGGCGTTGCATGATTCATTACAGGGCAGTGTCCACGATGCCTACGAGGCATGGGGAGACTGAAGGAAACGCTGCTTGGCCCTATGACGTTTTTTTTTCTTCTCTCTCAGCGTCGTAGGTCTTTGGCATGGTAGACTCCCAGCTCCCTTCCGGACATGTCCGCAATGAGGTACCGCGTGGGACTTAAAACTTGTAAGACTCGACACTTCACGAACTTCTTGTCTAGCTTGGCAGTGTAGTGCCGACCTGCTTCACTTTGTCTGAAATTCCGTCGGTAGATTTTGTCGCCTGCCTTGAAGCCAGAAGGATGGGATCGCAGATTATACCGCTCCTCCCCTACCCGTCTACTGTCTTCAATCCTCTCCCGGATTTGTTCTCGTAGAATTTGGAGTTTCTCGTGCGGCTCCAGCACCACTATTGGGTCTTCCAACCCTTTCAACTGCCGCAATAGCCGGTACGAGTTTCCGTAGCAAATCATATGCTGGCCGAACACGGCAAAGTATGGCGAGATGCCTGTGGTGGAGTGATAGGACGAACGCAGGGCACAGGTGATGGCGGAAATCCTGCGGTCCCAATCCTTCTGATCCGGTTGGACGTAGGCCCGAATGGCGGCTATGAGGGTGCGGTTCAATCGCTCGGACGCATTGGCTTGCGGAGAATAAACGGCAGTCCGCTGATGCGTAATGCCATACTTCTCCATTAATTCTCGGAATCTAGACGAGGTGAACTGAACTCCGTTGTCGGAGACCAGCTTTTCCGGTACTCCAAATATATGGAAAACGCGATTTTCCAGAAAACTGACTATGTGGCCGGTGTGCAGGTTTCGAAGAGGTTCCACAATCGGAAATTTGGACAAGTGGTCCAGGACCACGACAGCTCCCGTGTATCCCGAAGTCGAGCGAGGGTACGGACCGATGAGATCTATATACAGGCGCTGGAACACCCGCTCCGGTAGTTCGAATTTTCCCATCGGGGGCCGAAGAACAGTATTGGGCGCTTTAGTGCATTTGCACAGCTCACAAGCGGCTATGTACTTTTTCACTTGCTGCGCCATCTTAGCCCAAAAGAAGTAAGTCTTCAGTCGCCGAAGCGTGCGACCATAACCGCCGTGTGCACTCAATGGGTGGTCATGAGCCCGCTTAATCAATTCGCATGTCAGTTCTTCGGGCACCCATAACTTCCACTGTTCCTCTTCTTGAATGGGGTCTCCGGAGGCGTGTCTCGTCCGCTTGTATATAAATCCCTCCGTCACCCGTAGTTCTGGCAGCTGTGGCAACTGGTCCTGAATCGTATTCACCAGCTGGGTATAACATGCTGACTTGAAGGCGGGATGATCCAAGTCGATCCATAGGGGGCTGTCGTCCTCCTGGGCCAACTCGGCTCCTTCAGGGGCGAACATCCTTGATAGTGTGTTCGGTACCACGTGCTGACTTCCCTTGCGGTGTCTTATCGTGAAGTCAAATGCCTGTAATTTCAAGGCCCATCTGGCCGTGGAGATCCGTTTGGCTCATCAGCCATTTCAGTGACGCATGATCAGTGACGATTTCAAAAGGATGTCCTTCTACATATGCTCGAAAACGTTTCACTGCCAGCACAGCCGCTAGGCATTCCTGCTCCGAGACCGTGTAGTTCCGCTGGGCCTGGTTCAGCTTGTGGGACATGAAGGCTATAGGTCCCTCCTCGCCGTCTTGTGCAACCTGGACTAAGACTGCTCCCACCCCATGTTGACTCGCGTCACAATGGATTGAGAACGGTTTATCAAAGTCCGGGCTGTGCAGTACGGGGGCTGTAGTCAGACTCTTCTTTAGCTCTTCAAAGGCTCGCAAGCTGGGCTCTTCCCAGACGAACTTACGTCCCTTACGCAGCATGTCGGTTAAAGGAGTGGTAATGGTGGCATAGTCACGTACAAAACGCTGGTACCATCCGCATAAGCCTAGGAATCGGCGTAATTGCTTGGTGGTCTTGGGTAATGGAAAAACGTCAATCGCTTGAGTCTTTTCCGGATCGGTCTTGATATTGCCATGCCCAATGATGTGACCCAAATACTTCACCTCCGTCATCACGAACTGACTCTTCTGTATGTTGATGGTTAATCCTGTCCTCCGGATGTGTAGTGCCGCCTCCTGAAGCAGGTCGATGTGATCTCGGTTATGAGCAGCAGATCGTCCAAGTACACGAAAACTTGGTGCCGTAAATGAGGTGGTATCACCTTATTCATAAGGCGCGTCATTGTTTGGGGGGCATTGCACAATCCGAATGGCATGGTCACAAATTGATACAGGGGCCGACCTGGGACTGTGAAGGCTATTTTCTCCTTTGAGCCAGGGTCTAAAGGAATTTGCCAGAAGGCATCCTTGAGGTCTAAGCTCGTGATGAAGTGGGCTTTAGGCAACCGACTCAAAATGCCTTCAATCAACGGTAGAGGGTATGCGTCCTTGACAGTGACGGCGTTCAAGTCTCTGGCATCTAAGCATAGCCGGACCTTGTTCGGCTTGACAACTAAGGTGACTGGGGAAGCCCACGCGCTCTGCGATTCTTCGATCACGCCTAATGCTAGCATTCGATCAACTTCGGCATATAACAACTTTTCCTTCGCCGGAGATATGGCAAAATGTCTCTGTTTGATGGGTTTAGCATCCCCCACATCTATAGTGTGTAACACCAGTGCTGTCCTCCCGAGACCATCCTTCTCATGCGATGGAAAAGCCGATATAGCCGAGTCAAGTCGCAGTTGCTGATTCACATCCAGGGTATGTCGTAATAAGTGAGTGGTTTGAGTTTGGTCAGGAACTGTGGTGACGGACTCCAGGGTCGTGACGGAAAACAGTGCCGGGGCCAAGTTAAATTTTCGAACGAAACCCACTCCTAGATAAAGATTCTGGGTTAATTGAGGTATGATGAAAAATTCCAGAGGTTTAGTTACTCCTTTAAAGGTGACATCCGTCGTAATTTCTCCCACTACAGATCGACGAGTTCCGTCCGCCGTGCCTAACCAGGAGGTAAAATGGTGAATTTGATCCGCGTGCATTGCCAGTTCCTCCCCTGCAAAATCGGCTGATATGCAATTCACACTGGCTCCCGTATCGACTAAACCTGACAATCGTTTTTGCAGGAGGTGTACTGACGCATATGGTCGAACGTCATCCCTCAATAATTCGTCTAAGTAAATGTCCTTCAGCACCTTCCTCGACTGCCTGACCCTTCTCCAGAAGCTCCGCATCCGACGCGTGGCTCGCTTTCTTCGCGGTGGGGCAGTTGCAGCCAACTCCTCGTGGAAGATGCGCTGTCGAGTAGCCAAATAATTCCGCAGTCTGACGTGGAAAGGTTTGACATGCCAAGGAACCTTCGTCTCGCTATCATTTCCTTGCGCGTCTGCCTCGCCAAAGGATGGCGTCGGTTGTGGAACTTCGGGAGAACTGTGTTTGGCGGTGCGAGTCAGCAGAATTGGAGTCATGTCTGGGGCTTGATCAAAGCTAGTGGTGGGATCAGCCTTGGTTCGTCCGGGTTTTAGGAGTGCCGACGGGTGGTCGCGGCACTCGCTGGCAAGTTTTTTCGCAATTTGCAATTTGCGCAATCAGGTGCGTACGTGTCGGCCTTCCCGCATCGGTAACAGAAGAGCGTCGGTTCCGCTGGACATGCATAGAACCGATGCCCTGTTTGTCGGCAGTTCCAACAGACCGTCGGGCTTGTAATTGCTTCAAGGGAGGGTCGATCAATCAATGCTGGGTCCTCAAGCTCCTGTGGTGCTCCGCTCCTCGGTACTGGTACTGGGTCAGCAAGTAGGTGGTCCGCTGCCATCAACTCCGCGGTGTGATGATTTCGGGGATTTGGTCCCGTTATGCGAGGTTATGGCCGGAAGGTACCTCGCCGCTCATCAAGTTGTTCTTGCCTACGAGCATGGAGGCGCAATCCCTGTATGGTGTTGATGGGAAAATGCAGAAGGCTGTTCTGAAGATCCCAACGCATATTCTCTCTGATAATTTCTACCAGTTCGTCCTCGGGCCTGGTTGTTCGCAAGCGAGTGCTCAATCTCACTATACTTGTGTAGTACTGGTCGAACGGTTCGTGAGCACCTTGTTTCCGTTTCTTTATCTGTTCCCTTAGTTCTCTCTCAGTGAAGCCATCATCAAATCGATTGCGGAAGGCTGCACTGAAAGAGTTCCAAGTGGGACGTGGCGTCGACTCCTTAAAACTCCAGTACCAGTCGGCAGCGTCTCCGCTGAATAAAAGATGTGCATGCCGGAGGAAGGCCGAGAAATCACCTCCCAGGGTGCTGGATACTAACGCCTGAATCCGGAAAAGGAACCGGTCCGCTGATATCATAGCGTTGAAACCCGTGAAGTTCAGGCGCCAACTCTCCATGATACGAGGCGTCGGGTCTCGGAAAGGTGTCGATGCGTTTCCGGGGGGGATCGCATCTTCGATTGACCTGTTGTAAGGAACTGCCTCGGGGACTGGAGGTACCAACGGAGGTGCGGTGCTGTGTCTTGGTCTATACTCGGGAGCTCTGGGATCCATTCCCGAGTTCCTTGGAGGTAGGGCCCATTGATCCGATGGTCGAGAGTGGGGCATAGCCACACTGGGATTGGGCTCCCAGCCAAGCGGAGTTCTTACGCGGCTGGGTGGTTGGCTCATGGGGAGATTCTGGAGCCTTCCCTCCAAGTTGCCAATCCTCTCCGACATATCTCGCATTAACGCCACGAGGGTGTCAATGGAGTGGGCGGGAGGCGTGGGGGTAACCTCGGACGCGACAACTGCAGCTGGAACTTCACCGCCTACGGCTCCTTGAAAGTCCATCAGTGATTGGGGTGGTTCGGCATCTGGGACCCCTTTCGCCACTGCTCCACGTGTTGGGACGGGCGTTCCGAGGGGGACGTCTACGGCGGTCCGCTCTATGGGTCGCCGGCATAGTGGGCAAAGCTCGGACGTCAGTAGGAGCTGTTGAATGCAGGCACGGTGGAACAGGTGTCCGCACTCCAATCGCACGCTGGTTACACCTTCCACTACATCCTCGAAACAGATCCCGCAGTTAGCTGGTTGGGCAGTTTTGGATCGGGTCCAACGTTTGTCGGGTGTTCGTTTCGTCACCATGTGTGGGGTTCCTATGAGTGTGGGTACGATGTAATACTGAGAAAAAAAATGTAATTGACTCCTACTGCTATTTTTAATTTATACGTATATATATAAAAATAAACTTATTAATACTTTAGTGGCCGATAGTGGCGAGCTATTTATATCGAATGGAAAAAAAAAATGTATTTAATACACACTTTCCTTTCCAGCAGTCGGCTCCTCCAAAGGGAAATGAGAGTGCGTGGTAATCTGCCGAAGAAACGGTGCTTTCGGTCGATTTACAAAATTTATCCCCTAAACCCACATACATTACAAAAACCGTCCCTAAACTACGTTGAATGATTCGACGAGACAAGTGGTAGAGCTACCGTAACGGTTTTGTACGCGGTCAAAATTCCCGACGCGTGGAAGCATTCCGGGCTCCGGAACTCCAGCATACGCCATCGAACGTTGAACCGATACCACTCGTCTATCACGCATACGAAATAAGTAGAATCCTTCCGCGACATAAAGGCAAGGTAGCCTTCTATTTTCTTGAGAGTCCAGGCCGACAGGAGAAACCGCATCTGGCTGACAGTTCCATCAAGAAAATAGAAGGTCCTTACAGGGATTAGCCTGGGACAACACATCGGAAGGATTCTGTCGCGAAAAAAAAAATCAAACAAAGGAGAGCGGAAGCTACAACTCACGTGAAGCGACTGCTAGTGTGTATCACACAACTCCAATGCTCCTGTTTGTGAGGCTCGAGTACCAAAGTACCTGACATCCTCCGTAAAGGACCAACTCGTCAGAAGACGCGAATCTCTTATCCCCTTAGGATGTTTTGGGCCCCACGTTGGGCGCCATTTGTAATGATTTAAAAGTTTACGTCCGAACGCGGAACTGACCTCTCATCGGTTCTAGACGTTAAGTCTGAGTAGTGCCAACAGATGGTACCAACCGGTCAACCAATCCGTGCAGCGTAACCCATTCGGAGACCCGCGACCGAAATCCTCTCCGATCTAGCTGGCCGACAAGCAGCCACCGCGTGAATGGGTTACGGTGCACGGATTGGTTGACCGGTTGGTACCATCCGTTGGCACTATTCAGACTTAACGTCTAGAACCGATGAGAGGTCGGTTCCGCGTTCGGACGTAAACTTTTAAATCATTACAATAATCATACCAGTACATAAAAATGGAGGAAAACTAGAAACTAATAACTATCGAACAATATCTCTTCTGTCGGTAATAGCTAAAATTTTTGAGAAATGTATCAATAATCGACTGACAAAGTATTTATCTGAAAATGATATATCACGCCATCAATATGGTTTCAGGGAAGGCATGAGTACAGAAGACGCTGTCTTAGCAGTAACGGACTTTTTGTACTCAGAAATCGATGCCAATAACAAACCTTTGGCAATTTTTATGGATCTTTCAAAGGCTTTTGATACAATTCCACATCAAATTTTGATATCAAAACTAGAAAAAATTGGTATAAAAGCCAATCCCTTTAAACTCCTTAAATCATATTTGTCTTTGAGACAACAATGAGTCAGAGTATTAAGTATGCTAAGCGATTGGTGCACGAAAGACAAAGTAGGTTTACCACACGGGACAGTCGCCGTTACTATACAATATTGTCGCGTGTTATTGGTTCGCGGCCTATAATTTTAACGTTCCGGGAAAGTGAAAACGCAATGTCTTTTAATTTAAGTTAAAAGAGTTTATTCAATTAAATAAAATGCACAATAATCAGTTAACACTTTCACTAATTTTAATTGTCACTATTAAAATTATCTAACACTTGTCCATAAATTTATTATCGCAATTGTCTTCTAAATTACTTCACTATTACGAAACACACTTTGCTACTATTCGAATAATATCGCGTCGCACATACAATCGCAGTTCTTATCGCGGTCGAATGAAAATCATCCTCCCCATTCATTCAGCTCGCCTTTATATAGGGTCTCTACCTATTCACCCATTTCTCGCACATTGGCGAATGTTCTACCGAGAGTTACCTGGTAGGTTCGAGCAAGTTCATGAATGGAGTGACGTCACTTGCAGATGTTGATCATGCTTGTTGGATTCTCATGGGTTCGAGTAAATTCATTCGTTGACGTTCTTAATGATGATGAAAACAATTGCGACAGTAGCTCGCAAAATTATTTGTACATGTAATTATTTGTACATGTAACACTGCCCCCACCTCAGTTCTTTTCGCCCCGAAAAGATGTGTCGCTATTTGTAGTCAATTCTCCCTGGGTGTAATATGGGGCAAGACGGTCCAGATGCACGATTTTCATTTTAGCTCTCGGCTTACGATGTTCCTGTATTCGGTATACGACGTCGTTGATTCGCTTTGTAACTCGGTATGGTCCCTCCCAATTATGTTGCAACTTTGGAGACCTACCCTTTCGCCGTTGCGGGTTATAAAGCCACACCAAGTCATCTTGCTGGAAGCCAGTAGAATTAGCCTTTAGATCATACCTGGTCTTCATGCGGTCAGTAGCCGATTCGAGGTGTTTTCGCACTGTCCGATGTATCTGGTTCAACCGTTGTCTTAGATCACTTGCGTACTCCGAGACCGTTTGGGGTTTCTCAGGGGGTGTTCCGAACTTTATATCGGCTGGCAAACGAATAGTCTTTCCAAAAATGACTTTGGCTGGGGCTTGGCCCGTCGATGCATGTTCAGCGGCTCTATACGCCATTAAAAATAGTGGGATATGTCGGTCCCAGTCCCTTTGGTTCTCGTCAACCATTTTGGCCAAGTGTTTATTGAGCGTGCCGTTGAAACGTTCGACCATTCCATCGGATTGGGGATGCAGCGGTGTTGTCCTCGTTTTCCGTATTCCCAGCTGCTCGCACATTTCGCTAAAAACTAGTGACTCAAAGTTTCGGCCTTGATCCGAATGTAGTTCGCTAGGTACGCCGTACCTACTGACCCAATTTAACACTAGCTGTTCGGCTACAGTAGTTGCTTCCTGGTTGGGAATGGGGTAGACCTCGGGCCACTTGCTGAAATAATCGGCTACAACCAGCGTGTATCGATTTCCCCATTCAGATTCAGGAAAGGGTCCTGCGATGTCAACAGCAATTCTTTCAAACGGTACCCCCACGTTATAGGTTTGCATTTGTCCTCTCAGTCGTCGCTTTGGGCCTTTGACGGAAGCGCAAATTGTGCATCTGCGACACCAGTCCTCTACGTCTTCTCGAGCGTGGAGCCAGTAGAACCTTTCCCGCAATTTCGCTAAGGTCTTGTTAACACCAAGGTGGCCTCCCGAGGATCCTTCATGCATTTCCTTAACCACATCGTGGATTCGGCTTTTGGGTAGTATAGTTTGCATCCTATAGGAGCTGCCATCCGCCATTTCCCATTTCCGCTTGAGTATGCCACCCTCTACCTGAAGGGAGTTCCATTGTGCCCAATAGCTTTTCAGGGTTGCGCCATGCATCGAAACGTCCTTCTACTCCGGTCACCCAGTTGTCTCCTTCCATACGAGCAATGGTCCGATATCTTCATCGGCTAACTGGGCATTTCGAATCTCCTCCGATGACCAACCTTCATCGAATTCGGCCGTGATCACTCGCAGATCAACGGGCGGCTCCTTTTCCTCAATCCGCCGGCAATGCTTGCAGCTCGCTGGACATGGATGACGAGATAGGGCGTCAGCAATTCCATGAACTCTGCCCTTGTGAAGCAGTTGGGGCCTCACTAGGTCTGGTCGGATCGTCGATCGGGTTGCACTTGTGTCGTTTGTTAGGGTGCAATGTTCTTGATCAACTTGATCAGGAAGGCATCTGTCTGCTTCTCCACGATGTTGCCTTGGCACGGTGCTGGGGATGTCGATACTCCTAGCCAACGTTCGCCCCACGAAGTTGGCCCTTGCAGTTTGATGGGCCTCCATTCTAGGCTCCTGACACGGCCTGGATCTCCACCACCCTGGACAATAGCTCGGTCTTCTTCGCTTCTGGCAGTCTCTTTGCAGGTGCCCTTTTTCCCTGCAATTCCAGCATCTAGGCGCACCATTCACCTGCAGCTCTCGCTCAATTCCCACGCGCTCACACCTGCAATTATCTGCCACTACCTCGCGAACCCAGGCAGTGGTACGGGTCACATTTTTGGCTGCCTCAAAATTTAAACTGTAAGCCAATGCATCCTTGACTGTTTGCTTTTGAGCTAACCGCACGGCTTGTTGCAATTCCTTGTCCCTTAAGGCGCTGATGAATGCTTCTGCTGCTACGTCATCTCGATGTTCTGGGTCGTACGCTGGGTAAGCCAAAAGTGCCAGTCGCTCAATGTCTTGTGCTACCTGCTGCAAGGTTTCCCCAGACTTCTGCATCCGATGCCGTAGCTGTGCCCGGTAAATCTGCTTCAGATGATCATCTCCATTACGCATGTCCAGCGCATTCATTATAGCAGCCGGGTTTGAATGCAGCTCAACGGGGATAGTCTGCAAAAGCTCGGCAGCTGGGCCTCTTAGAGCAAGAATTAACGCAGTTGCTCGTTCCTGCTTATTCCAGTGATTTGTCCTAGCGGCTGCTTCAAACTGGATTTTGTAAATACTCCAGACCGTTTGCCCATCGAATATTGGTGCTTGCACATTTCTGGATATGCTTTGCGCTAAGGTAATAAGCGGGGCTGGTGAAGTGGTTACTCCTGCCTTCGCTGCTTCCAATTCTTTTTTCACTTTTTCCATCGCATGGTTTATTCTCTCTTCGACCTGGCTGACCTTTCCCTCGACCTGGCTGACCTTTTCCTCGACCTGGTAAACCTTTTCCTCGACCTGGTCAACCTTTTCCTCGACGCCTTTAATTTGTTTGTTCAGATGACCGAGCTCCGCTTTTATTTCGGTTGACTGTTTCTCCAGCTTCTGTGTGATGTCTGCCTTGATTTCGATCGCTTGTTGGTCCAGCTTCACTGATTGTTCATTTAACTTCGATGATTGTTCATCAAGCTTCGTAGTTAAATTGGATGACTGTTCACTTAGCTTCGCAGTTAAACTGGATGACATCAGCATTAACATTTGCATCAGCGCATTTTCTGGCTCCTTTGATTTTGGTGTTTCTACTTCTCCACCTTCTGCGCCTTTTTCCGCATCTGAGAGCTCACCCGAATCCAGATTCACACCTTCCGACTCGATCGCGTCACGCAAGCGTGCAATCAGTATGGCCTTTGTACCTTGTGTGGCCAGATTCCGCTGTTCCAACTCCTCCTTGAGCTCCGATATAGTCAATTCATTAATTTTTAAGTTTAAGCTTCGTGGCATTTTTAATGTTTCTTTAAATTTTACTATTGTGCACTATGAAAATGTTCAAATTTTCACTTTCAAAATTTTTCTTTCGCACTTCTTGACACCATTGTCGCGTGTTATTGGTTCGCGGCCTATAATTTTAACGTTCCGGGAAAGTGAAAACGCAATGTCTTTTAATTTAAGTTAAAAGAGTTTATTCAATTAAATAAAATGCACAATAATCAGTTAACACTTTCACTAATTTTAATTGTCACTATTAAAATTATCTAACACTTGTCCATAAATTTATTATCGCAATTGTCTTCTAAATTACTTCACTATTACGAAACACACTTTGCTACTATTCGAATAATATCGCGTCGCACATACAATCGCAGTTCTTATCGCGGTCGAATGAAAATCATCCTCCCCATTCATTCAGCTCGCCTTTATATAGGGTCTCTACCTATTCACCCATTTCTCGCACATTGGCGAATGTTCTACCGAGAGTTACCTGGTAGGTTCGAGCAAGTTCATGAATGGAGTGACGTCACTTGCAGATGTTGATCATGCTTGTTGGATTCTCGGGGGTTCGAGTAAATTCATTCGTTGACGTTCTTAATGATGATGAAAACAATTGCGACAGTAGCTCGCAAAATTATTTGTACATGTAATTATATGTACATGTAACAATATTTACGTAAACGATCTTTGCAATATAAAATTGAGCAGCAAATGTAAGGTCGTGGCTTTTGCTGATGACACTGCCCTATAAGTTTCATCAACAACTTGGAACGAAACTAAGCATATAGCAGAAATTGCAATGACTCCGATCCATAACTGGTTGCAAAGACATAGGCTTCGCCTTAACTCCCGCAAAACGCAGCTGTTAACCTTCTCATTGACATCTCAGGGTCAGCCATCACACCGGACTCTTAAACTGCACGAACTAAACTGCCATAACACTTATAAAGGGAATACAGTGTGTAAGTGCCAAGGCTTAGTTATTGTTGAGAAAACAAAGCACCTAGGAGTCATAATTGATCGTAACCTCAAATGGAATTCCCATTCTGAATACATTAATGGAAAACTCAGAAGGTGCATATTTCTCTTTATTTCATTACGAGATGTGTTGACAATACCGCAACTGAAAATAATCTACTATGCTCTAGTTCAATCTCTGATCCAATACTGCATATCGGTATGGGGAGGTACATTTAAGATCCATATAGAAAATTTAGAAGTTACACAAAAGACTATACTCAAGACAATGTTCAAGTTTCCATCATCAGAATTATATGACTTAACAGGAGTACTTGACATAAGAAAACTATATATCAAATCTGCGGCTATTTACACATTTAAAGCGCAAACCCGTCAGGTTTAAAGCAATGTTTATAATACTAGATATAATTATTAAAGAATCAATGTACCTACTTGTAATAAAACACAATCACAAAGATATATTCAATATATTGGCCCAAGAACCTTCAACTTGTTGCCAGAATTCATTAGATGTGCTAATACATCAGAAACCTTTAAACTTTACATAAAAAAAATGGCTTCTTAGTATGTCTGGTGAAGAACTTTCAAGAACATAACGTAATTAGAATAAGGAATTAATCTGTTTTATAATATAAAAAAATCAAAAAAAAAACTCCTCTCTCAAGCCCTGCTTTCGAGGAGTTGTCATAGCAAAAATTAGTCTTAAGTTTTTATGAATTGTCATGTTTCATTGCTAAATAAAGTAATATAATATCTTGAAAGGTCCTTATCAAGTAGGCGAAGTACTTGGCAACGATCGCTACCGAATTAGTGATCCAGACTCTATTCGGATCACTCAAAAATCATATAATTCCGTTCTGGCTGCGGACAGGATGAAACCATGGTGTCAGTTAGCGGATTTTACCTGGACCGATTCTAAGAGTGACTCAGAGGATGAACCTTTTCCCGAATAATAATTAGTATTATTATTAGGCATATTGGTTGATTTCAATAAATTCGCTGTACGAACTAGAGTTATTTGTTATACCATTCTATATTTACAATATCTCTGACTGTTCATAAGATTGATGAAAAAAAAAGAGATTTGAGTTTTTCAGTACTTCTGAATATAAGGGACGAGTTATCAGGTGATAAGATGTGAGCGACTCGTAGTTCCGTACCTAGTTCAACCCTCGTGGAGTACAGGAGGTGTGACAGCATAACGCAGGAGTAATTGTGGCTCGTAACTGAATGATCTGATATGTGGGAGACATAGGGTCTCGTAACTGCATATTGCTGAGTGTATCACGGAGGGAGCAGTTGGCTCGCAACCGTCTCCAGACTTGATTGTATATGACAATCAGGAGTAATTGTGGTTCGTAACTGAATGGACTGATATATGTATAAGAGACATGGTGTCTCGCGAGTGTACATGGCTGATTGATGATTATGTTCTTCACTGAGGACAGTGAATCGTAGGTTGGCCGAATGTTATAGGAGCGAAATCCCGGCTCGAAAGGATAACATTTAAAGGTTAATAAAAAACAAAAAAAAAAGGCTAAAGTCTTCTTGGTTGTGCGGTCCGGCATGCCTAAGTAGCAATGGTTGTTTGCGCAAGTGGTCGACAGATGCGCCGCCACTTAGAATGCGTGAGATGTGTGAATGCGTTGTTGTATAGTTTAGATGCATGTTAACAAATCATCTAACTGCACGTGACTAAATAAAATTCATGGAGGTTTATGGCATGCGGAATGTGTTAAGAGCGAAAGGATCACAGCAAGTTAGTCTTGACCGGACAACGCGCGCATCACCAAGTTGACGGGTTCGAATGAGTTAATCGAAGTGAAGTAAGATTTAGCAGTTGAATATTATCATTGAGAAGATTTTAACACTTATAAGTTTCTTATCGTGGTGAAAATTTGGAGAGGGCGTCACTTTGCACCTACTTACAAAATCTTATGTTTCTAGCTTATGTAGTTTGCGAGAAAATGTGATGTGACACACGGACGGACAGACAGGACGCGGTTTTAGTAGGGTATTGTAAAATGATTTTACAATACCCTAAAAACAGAGAATAACTGATATGCTATCATTTAGGGCACATGGAGGCCGGTTTTCTTTTTTTTCGACTCAATAGAAAGCTTAAAGTAGATATTGCAGACAAAATTTCGGTTTTTCGCCTTACTATTTTCGCTAGCATTCTTTTAAAAATACGCGTTGTAATTGTAGCTAGCTGTGTAGATAATTTTCTAATTAATTTATAAAAATTAAATATTAAAGTTACATGTAATAAACACTATCAAAATGTTTCTATTTTCAGTGAAGATACTGGATCTGTGGTGCAGATCACTTTCAGCGTTACATCTGATTCATTAACGACATAAGAGAGGTGTGTACTTTTATTGACTAAAATTTTGGTTTTGGAATTAAATTAAAAATTTATTAATTGCATGTGAAATAAACCAGTACCAAAAGCCGCGTAAATAACTTCGCTATTTCGAACCGATTTTGAATCTAAGATCTAAAATACTCGTATCAAAAAAACGAAACAAACGATATCTACTTCATTTTAGTTAGTTCAACAACTTTAAAATTGCAAACTAGTCGTAATTCGTTGACTACAGTCCATTAAAAGTCATCTGCTTCCGACAACGAGTTTAGCTTCCACAGTTTCTAGCCGGTACAGCATACGCTAAGCTACTGATCCGATTCTCGAACACACCTGGTCTCATTCTGTGAAACTACCACCATGATGAGCCCAACAAACTTAAACTGATCCCATCATCTCAGTTTCGCTCAAATCATTTTCCATTCTTCACCGCAAAAGCGTCTTCTTGTTTCTTTGATCGCACACCAGAAATCTACTTCTCTCCTCGATCCATTCTCATTTCGTGCGATTTCTTTCTACCTGCCTCCCGATCCCAAGAAATTGCTTAGGTGCGTCCCATTGGAAGAGCTTATGATGATGGCACAACCATTCTGAAGGCGGAGTTACGATGTGAATAATTAGTTGAGCGATCATGGCCGAAATAGTTGTCCATGCTTTTTGAGGATACTTTCACACCATTTAATAGATACCTAATCAACATCTAAATGAATTTCATTCGTGCAACTTTTCTCGAAGACACCTTGAGAGTATCTTTAAATTAATGCGAGCCCTGCTTACTCTTGTTTGCATTGATAACACAATAAATGGTATTGCACCAGCTCAATTTCGGTACGCGAAATGGGAAATCAGCAAGAACAGCTTACGGGTCTGTAAGTTAATCTCGATTACTTTGATCGATGTAGGGAAAGTTATAACAGGGAAATTTGATTCTTTTCTGAATTGTCTACTTACTCTACATACTAGAAGTTATTTTTAATTAACTCTTCGCCTATTATGTTATTTTACATACGCCGCCTACCGTATGTACCAAATGTAGGCATGCATATTGCTTGGGCTCAATTTGATTGAATTTACAGGTGCCGGAAAATGTTTTTTAGAGCTAGCAAAATGTAATTAATAAAAAGCTTTTTAACAGAAAGAAGAACAAGAAAACCCGACTTCAAAATGCCCTAAAAAAGAAGAAATAAATTTTATAGAAGTGGTGCCATATCAGTTTTCCCCTGCTTCTTTTGTAATGGTGCACTTATTTTAAGTTTTTATGATCAAATGCGATAATTGATTTGGCACCGCTTCCATAAAATTTATTTCATCCTTTTTCGAGAATTTTGAAGTCGGTTTTCTTTTGTTTCCAAAAGTTTTTTTTCACCCTATTTAGTGGCGAATTTTTTCATTTCAAATCTATCAAAATTCAACTTCTTGAATACGTTGTGCCATATAAGTTACGACTGATTATCGCGACTATGTTCAAAAAAACGAACACTTTCGACCTTTACATCAAATTTATTGGTTCACAATCCACTTTTATCTTTTATAATAAACTTATTCAATTAAAATTTGTTCCAACTTTTACATTTACTCTTACAATTTACTGGTTCGATAGTCGCGGACAAAAAGTACTCGATTCCTCCTTGGATTCGTTTTCCTTGCAGCTGGTGCGGTTTAGCACCCTAGCTCCCTTCTATTGTGACGCCTACGCCCGGGAATCGAAGTGATTCCGATCCCGAACCCTTGCACCCGGCCAGATGGGTATGACCTCGAAATGCAAGCGGACTTCATCTTTCGTGCGGATATCGTTGCGCGGAAAATATTTTTTTTCTCTCCGAATATTTAGATCTGTGGATTTAAATATTTGAAACATAATATTAATCAAAACCCCGACACATTTCGAGGCATATCCATCTGGGAATGCCCCCCTCCACCGTTGCCATCAAAACACTATGCCACTGGCGACAAATAAAAATGCACATTGCCACCATGTGGCGTTCCATTCCGCACATCTGTTTTGACGGTGGTTGTTGGATTGACAGTCCGACGCCACGAGGAAAAAAACGGCGGGAAAATCTACGCCAATCATAGCGTACAATCGATGTCGACGACTCTATAATTTATTTATAATAGAGCGAATGTGTCATACAATCGCATTATACGTCTTAGTTTCTGCACTTGATTATTGTGTGTATTTTCTACGTGTGATTTTTTCCTGTTTTGCAATCGCGGATTTGTGAGAGAGCACTTTCTTATTCTGGCGACTGGACGAACGATTGATGATATTCCCGCTTCCAAAGATTTGGGTACACCGTTTGTAATTTATAAATATAAAAATGGAATATTTGTACCATTTCAGCAACTTTATTTTCATAATGTTACGCATTTTTGCCTGTTCATAAACGATGGCAGAAGTTTGTGCGACTTGTTGCATGTACAAATCCAGAAGTCAGATACCTGCGATATGATGGACGATCTTTTGTTTTATCGAACGTCCAATTGACGAGCGGTTCTTTCGGTCAAGGAGTTGTGGTTATGCGCACTTTTGAAGATCATAATGATACATAGGTTGCCATGGAACGAAACAATGCCTATCAGCAGTCAAGACGCGGCCAAGCGCCTGGGCTGACACGGAGGCCGCCCCAACAGCCGCGCGAAACCATCATACAACAGGACGAGTTAATTCAATCCATCAAGGAGGCTTGGAATCAGGTGATCGTTCAATTGTTTTGATTTTCCCCTCATTCCCCAAATCAACCAATATATGTCCGTGAGTACGCTCCGTAGCGAAACCATAACGAATCTATACCATTTCCAGTATTATACTCGTATGCTTAAAGTTCGATTTGATAGAATAACATTTTAACGTGTGCTCGAGAATCGAAAATCAAAATCGACATACGGAAAGTTTAATATCTTTCTACATACCGACTGTTGGCATAATTTTATAGTTTTTCGTTCCACGCAACTGTGTTGTATAATAACTGGACCGAGCTGTCTGCTGACTCATTTTGTTTATACTTTACCTATCGCTCAAGCATTCACACAGTATTCGGTTCTTGTCAGTTCAGTTTATTCGAGAATTCCACAAGCAACTACACAGATCATGTAGGCAAGAGTAATCAAGTTTACTTTCGCATGGATGTTTTGTTCTCTTCCATCCATTCTGGATTGCAAGCTTACTGCGATATGCATAGGTTTGCGCACACAGAATAGGTGATTTTCGTCAAGCAAAATTAGACAAATGTAACTGAAAAGCAAAATCGTAATATACAAAAATGATGATCATAGTCTTTGAAATGAGGAAGAACCGCGGGAAATAAAATAAAACGAAGGTTTTAACATGTTAACTAGTAATTTTAGGACGCAAAGTGAACAAGTAAGAGCGTTAACGTTGATTCATTGCATAAATAAACGCAGTTTCGTGTCAGTGTATTAGGGCTGTATGAATTTTTAGCGTGATATATATAAAAAGACTTTAGAAGGATGCATGTAGTTCATTTAATTGTCTTTCTCTGACAACTGATGTTCATATAAACACTGTAATTGGTCGCGGCTTTTCGAATTAAGTCACAGTTTTTTTTCTAATACTATTTCTAGTGTTACTTTGTATAGAAGTTTGTCATTTATATCAATATTTTTAATAATTATATCATAGTCGATTGGATATTAGGTTCCATGATGTTAGTATAGACGATAAGATAATAAGTTTGTAATTGTTTTTTTCTTGTATTTACGCATCATTTATTATTATGCATTGCAAGCTATGATTTAACGTTCATTTTCCATTTTAAGCATAGCTAACAATCATCAAATTACCTTTTTTTTGCGGAAAAGTTATTCGTTTCAAATAAAATTTATAAATTTAATTCTGATGATAAAAGATATGTTGATTTCTGGCTACAAAACAAAGAAAAAAATGTATCTACAAAAATCTTGTTATTCCAAGTTTGTCGAAAAAGTATGCGCATCCTTTTTGAACGACCCCAAATTTTTGCTTTTGTGTCATTATATATTATACTTCACATGTTGAAGGAAAAATTTTAATATATATACATACATACCTATTAAAATAATAATTTAGTAGTCAAAGGGTAGACTAATAAGTTGTTGAATGCGGAAATATTACTTATTATGAGAATATGTAAACATTTTAAAATACAATGTAAGAGCAAATCAGAATGTAATTAGCAATCAGTTCTTAGTCGAACTAGAAGAGTGTGAATGAAGAAAAAAAAACAATAATCTTCATTAATGTATTACTGAAAAAGAATCGTTCCTGGCGGATCCGAAAATGAGAATACATTTTATTCTAAATGCTTGGTAGATCCCGTGTGCAGAAGTACGTATTATGTAGGCATAGTTTACCAGGAAAATATAAAATATTAAGAAAATAGAAAGGGAACAAATGCAAAACTTGATCATTTTTGAGAATCTTGGCGTCTTGAATATTTTATCGAGTCGTAATATACTGACAATACAATGAAGTTAAATACAAGAAAACCTTTAATATATTGTGAATAAAAGAAAATCTTACAATGATCAGTAGCATCTAAATATTTAATTTTTTTTATCTATGTTGAATTTTCAAAGTATGCTCAAGTTCTGAAATTTTCCAAAAATGTTTCATATATCATTTATTCATTGTAATTTTCCGTAATTGTTATTTATGATAAAGAAAGTGAAATAAATATGAACAAAAGGGCCATTAAAAAAAAAAATTTTTTAATTACATTATTTTTATGCTAAAATGTACCTGACGTTGTTATTTGCTTAATTCCTTTTAACATTAACGTTAAACCTAAAAATACTAAAAATCGAATTCAATATAAACCATTAAATGTAAAGTAAAATACATGAAATGAACAATCGAGAAATCCTAAATCTCATTGATGCTACTGATTTATTATAAAACAAAATAGAGTCTCTGTACAAGATATATTTACTTAAAAGAGAAAAATAGAATCTAATCTAATCGTATCAATTAACAGGGTATTCTAATTAGAAAATTTTCGTAAAAAAAAAAGAAAGGGTAATAAAATGAATTGCTAATTAATAAAAGACTTTCCTTTTCAGTGGTTCTTTCTGTTTCAGCGGGAAAGTGAGTGCAGGGTAGGTATGCCGTCGCGAGGGTAGGGTTTCGGCAAATCCGCTGAGGTCGATTTCGCGTCGCGCGCGGTACGCGGTACCTTTGTTGTTTTGTTATTTTATTTAGAGTAGTTTTCGTCGGGTTGAGTTAGAGTAGTATACTTTTCGGTACCGCGTCGAAACTTCGGGAACGCGAAATGAAAATTAGATCTTGTATTCTTGACTGGTTATAAGAAGAAATACGGAGTAACGTAAAGTAGGTTTCTTCTCCGTATGGTTTTGTTTTGTAACGCGTTTGGAAAATGGGCATGTTCAGGTGGCTGAAAATATTGTAATTGAGCGTAACCCATTCGGAGACCCGCGACCGAAATCCTCTCCGAACTAGCTGGCCGACAAGCAGCCACCGCGTGAATGGGTTACGGTGCACGGATTGGTTGACCTGTTGGTACCATCCGTTGGCACTACTCAGACTTAACGTCTAGAACCGATGAGAGGTCGGTTCCGCGTTTGGACTAAAAATGTTGAAAATCATTACACTATCTGTGAGCAATTATTTGCTCACCGTGATTAATGAGATCGTATCATTTTTAGGGTTTTTCATTTATTTATTTATCAAACCTAACAAGGTGTTCACACAAAAATAAATACAAATACATTTCCTTATGAATAAAATATGACATATAGTATGTCTTAATAGTTTCTTAAAAATATATAACTATCATAACATCACATTTTTATTGCTTTAACGTTACGAAAAAGGATAGGGACGAGTAGGAATCAGGACGAAATTAACTTGGAAACGGCTGTTTTAAATTGGGATCTTGAGATGGTTTGAGAATAAAGGTGACCTACACTGTTCAAAATTTTGCAACATCTATTTATTGGCTCGTTCTCACCATAGATCGTGGAATGTTTGGTTTCCACCAGTAAACGAGAATGTCGTGTAAATCTTGCTTGTTCGTTCAAGATTATCCTGTCGGCGAGGTACTGAACTTTAATAGTACCCCTGAGGACGTCAAATGCAATGCAAGAGCCTATCATAGTCCTACGGGAGGCAAGTGAATTCATATTAAGAATAGATAGCCGATTTTCATATGATGGCAAATTATGAAAATTTTATGGGTCGTACAGGGATCTCAAAGCAAATAGCAAGAACTATTTTTGAACGGACTCCAATCTCGCTGTATGAATACCGAAAATCGTATTCCAAACGACACTAGCGTATTCGAGAATGGGGCGCACTAGTGATGTGTATAAAGTTTTTGTCACCCACAGATTTTTAAATTCTTTAGCACGCCGTTTGATGAAGCCTAGAACTTTATTAGCCCTGCTCTGAACTTCATCGTAATGTAAATTAAAGCGGAGTTTCTTATCTAAGAGGACACCAAGATCTACTATACTCTCAACTCTGGCAAGCTTTATATTGTTGAGGTGATAATCATTGACCAAAATTATATTTTTCCGAGAAAAACTAATCACCTGGCATTTCTCAAGGTTCAGATATAGACAGTTATTATTAGACCACTCCAGGAGGGAATTCATTTTATCTTGTAAGAACAGTGAATCCTTTTGGGATGCTATAACGTGGTATAATTTTAGATCATCCGCATAAAATAAATGTGGTATGTCAGATAACACTTCAGACAGGTCCGATATAAATATGTTAAAAAGACGCGGACCTAGATGACTGCCTTGAGGTACACCGGAATAGACTTGAATTTCGTTGGATAAATATCCCTGAAATTTAACGTTTTGAGTTCGATTTGATAGATAGGAATCTAGCCAATCAAGCAGGGGGCCGGTGATTCCAAATTTACGTAGTTTAAGTGATAAAATTGTATGATTGACACGGTCAAACGCTTTACTAAAGTCAGTGTAAATTGCGTCGACGTTTTCCATTGCACAGAGGATATTAGATACCATAATTGTGAGGTTTGTGATTGTGGATCGATTTTTTCTGAACCCATGTTGTTGGTCATTGAGACTGTAGTAATCTAGGAGCTATGGCTCTAAAAGCCAGCGCTGACACAGGCGCACAGCGCAAACTCAATTTAACAAGGATTCAGTCGATTCAGTCACCTTCCCCATCGCAACACTCGTTTTTTTTCTTTGCATGGAAAATAGGTCCAGAAAATGTCTTTTGTACTTAGCTCCCGGGAAACACTGTTTAATATTTTTATGTGTAGTGATTTTACTACAATATCTTTTGAATATAATTTAACAAATTGCGGTGTAACGCGGGATACAAATGCTTAGAACGAAACGGTTAACCTTTTAAATTATATGAACGCTAAAATCATTGTATCATTTAAACCCCTCTTTCATTTGTGGGCCCTGAATTTATTTGGGTAAAGACGAGGTCACCCCAAGTTCGCCTTTCTTGTCAGGTTGCACTTGTTCTCGTAACAAGTCATAATTCCTTCGTGGAGGTTATCTACAATTTTGCGACTTCGGTCGTCTTCTTTTGATTTCTGCAAGCAATTCGTGAATGCGAAATGTTTTGTAGTGAGTCCTCGTGCCGGGGAAACGAACCCGCCCCACGACACCGCAATGCTAGCCTGCCAGCGCACTCACGCGTCTCCGGACGAGGGCATTCTCGGCAGGAACCAACACCTTCCTCTGCCGAGGCAGCAGAACATCGCTGCAGTCCTTCACGGACTATGGAAACTCTTTATTCACTACAAATGGCGCCCAACGTGGGGCCCGAAATGCCCGGCTGTATCATCAGTCGTGAGCACGAGACAGTCCATCGTCTCTAGGTGTCCCCACTAGGTGTTAGATTATTGGCGGGTAGATAACTCCCGAGGGTTTTTGCACTAATCGTGCCCCAGCAACTTAATAACTTTCGAACTTGTGTTGTCTTCGGACATCAATATCGTTTGGTCCTGCTTTTGATTTATACTTTGATGGTTTACCACCATTGTATAACTAGTAAGGCCAAATGATATTAGAGTCCCTTTTTGTGTTCGGAAGTTATTATCCTTACAACTTTTTGCGGAGGATTCTGATCCGCTCCCCAAACCAGCGGTGCTTAGGTGTCTTAAATTGCACGGATCTTGATTTCATGAGATTGGCTGATTAGCTAATTCATGACTATCCATGACAAGACACGCGCTGCTTGTGGATTAGAATCCAACCCTGGGCTAACAAGTTGTAACTTGAGAAATTTGCTAATGAGGGGTCACTTCTGAACCCTGATTTTCATGGTGCCACAAGAAAGTGTCCCTGAAACGATATAGAAGGATTGTGCCATGGTGTCCATACTTGGGAGGAAGGATGGAAAGGAGAGACCAGTTATATTTTTTTTTTTGTGCTAACTTAAAACTTTTTTGGAACTTTCAGCATACATTTTTTTTTGTGAGGAATGCTTTATAGTTCGCCACTCTCGGCCACTTTTTGTATTGTTGTCATGTTAAGTCAATTTCAATTTTATTTATAGCTTCATAGTCGCATTTATTTAACCCATTTTAGTCCAATTAGATTAAAATATTTTAGGATAGCACAATGGACTGTACAAGTGCATGCCGACTCTGCCTACGACTTGGCGAAGACATGTATCCACTCTGTGATAGTTTCGTCGATGAAGCGAGGAGGATTTTTATTATCGACTTCCTGAAGGAGTCCCTCAACATCAACATCACATTGGAAGATGGCTCACCAGACCACATCTGTGGTGAGTGTTACACTGAAGTGGAACGTATATACGCCTTCATACGGCGCTGTAAACAAACTGAGTCAACACTACAACGGTTCAGATCGGCACGACGTCTTCAGGAACCAGCCATAAACCAGCCAACCAATTACCATCCGTCTGAGGATCCGGATCCACCATCTCGATACCAGCCTTGAAACGCCTGGGATCTTCCGCCACGACTCAACCAAGTACCACCACCGACTCTAGGTTCAGTGGCTCCGCAAGAGCAACCCTATATGCTGAAGCCGAAGCATATTCCCAGCATCGTCCAGGGGTGGAATCTACATTTTAGCGGGGAGCCAAACGACCTGAACGTGGAAGTCTTCATTGGTCGCGTGGAGTCCTTAGTCGGAGAGATGTTGGCCGGCGACTACACGGTACTGGCAGGATATCTACCAATGCTGTTCAGGGGAGCAGCACTCGAGACGTACTGGCGGATTCATTCGGCCCCACCATCAATACGCTGGACACGGCTGAAGGAGGTACTCCGCATGGAATACTCGACGGTCAACATGGTTGAGAGTGTCCTGGACAAGATCCATGCCAGATTGCAACGTCCGGACGAGCCCTTTCATCAATATCGAGCCGATATCCTTAGGTTGAATGACCAGTTGTCAGAGCCTATGTCTCCCACTCAACTGCTGCGGGTGTTGAAACGAAATCTAAAGCCGGAACTTCGTTGCCATGTTGTATACTCGGACCCGCAGAACATGGAAGCACTACTGAGGGTCGTGAATCGATTGGAGAGGCTTGAAGAAGACCTCCAAGAACGGCCTTACCTACATGCGAGGACGGGTCCGCGACGTGAAATTGCCGAAGTGGCACTAAATTGCAACAACCCAGATCGGGAAGAAGGCACGGAGTCAAACACCTGTGTTCCGGACTACCCAGATGATGCCACACCAAAAAACGGACAAAAGAGTACCCTACCACCTCAGTGGTACTCGAAAACCCCGCAGTAGCTCCTCAGTCAGCTGCTCACCCCTACAAACCTGACGTTAACCCACCAGCCATGACCACTACGACTGCGGATGTTCACTCTCTTCCGGAGACCTCACCAACGACAATATTAAAGCGACCACCGCAGTCACTGCCAGAAGCACCTCGGCAGCCTCAATTACGCACTCTAAAACCTTATCATGTTCGACTGCAGGAATATCGGGTGGCTCGAGAGCGAATATTTGCTTCTGAAGTAGTCACTTCCCGCCCGCGCACGACAAAATGGTCAACCCGTCGTTGGCGGAATTTCCGCAAGAGAGTGCGCATCTGCCGTCAAACCGTAAACTCTTGTAACATCTCGGAGGTTGCTGAGAATGAGATCAGACCTTATCATCCAATTAAAGTGTTGGGCGAGACCGTGTTTGCATTGATCGACACGGGTGCCAGTATCAGTTGTCTTGCCTCGAGCTTTGGCTCGAAGGTGCTCCAAGACTATCCAAACTTGATTAAATCCTGGCGCACTGAAATCAGTACAGCTGATGGCACCAAACACCCTATACGAGGTAAACTAACCACACCCGTGACGTTGAGGGGTCAGACGAAGGATATTACGTTCTACATTATCCCGTCTTTGACTCAGAATGTATACCTTGGTGTCGATTTCGTCCTTCGCTTTGGACTGGCCTCAGATTTATTCACAGATTTGTCTTTAAAAACCAGAAATGTCAACGAAATCACTTCTACTCCCGATAGGCATGACCTGACGCCTAACCAACGGCAACGCCTGGAAGCATCCATTGCTGCTTTCCCATCTTACGCTACCCAAGGCCTTGGCCGCACCACCCTAGTCTCACACACCATCGACGTCGGCGATAGTAAACCGATTAAACAGAGACACTACGCCATCTCACCGGCCATGGAGAAATTGGTGTATGCGGAGCTAGATAGGATGCTCGAGTTGGGGGTCATAGAAGAGTCCCAAAGTGCCTGGTCAGCACCGGTAACCTTGGTGGTGAAGCCAGGTAAAGTCCGCCTCTGTCTTGATGCCCGTCAGGTAAACGCGGTCACCATCAAGGACGCGTATCCTCTTCCACTCATCGATGGAATACTAGGGAGACTGCCGAAAGCCAATTATATCACCAGTCTCGACCTAAAAGACGCCTTCTGGCAAATTCCACTCGATGAGGGCTCGAGGGACAAGACCGCCTTCACAGTGCCTGGACGACCATTATATCAGTTCGTCACAATGCCCTTTGGCCTGTGTAACGCGACGCAAACGATGACTCGGTTGATGGACAAGGTCATCCCACCTCACCTAAAACACCAAGTGTTCGTGTACCTCGATGATCTGTTACTCATCACGGAAACGTTCGATCAACACCTCCTACTTCTACAAGAAGTAGCCCTGCACATCAGTAAGGCGGGACTCACCATCAACGTACAGAAAAGTAAGTTTGTCATGAAAGAAGTCCGATACCTAGGACATGTCATAGGACATGGCATTATCAAAACGGATCCAGACAAAACTCGTGCGATTGATGAGTTCCCCTTACCAAAAACTGTGAAGCAGCTACGACGTTTCCTTGGTGTGTGCGGTTGGTACCGAAGGTTTGTTCGGAATTATGCAACAGTTTCCGCGCCCCTGTCAGACATGTTGCGGAAAGGGAAGTTCGTTTGGACCGAACTCAGCCGAAAGGCATTTGAAGAGCTTAAACAAGCCCTCACATCAGCTCCTGTCTTGCACAGCCCCGACTTCACGAAGCCCTTCTCCATTCATTGTGACGCAAGTCAACATGGAGTAGGAGCCGTGCTGGTGCAATTGACCGACGAAGGAGAGGAAGCTCCCATCGCCTTCATGTCCAACAAGCTGAATTCGGCCCAAAGAAACTATACTGTTTCCGAGCAAGAATGTTTGGCAGCGGTAATGGCTGTGAAGAAATTCCGAGCTTATATCGAGGGCCACCAATTCGAGATCATCACGGACCACGCGTCACTACAATGGTTGATGAACCAGGCAGATTTAAGTGGACGCCTAGCCAGATGGGCTCTTAAACTGCAAGGGTTCAAGTTCTCCATCAAACATCGGAAAGGAACCCAGAACATCGTACCCGACACTCTCTCACGGATGTTTTCCCCAGAGGGAGCCGAAATAACAATAAATGACGAGGACCCCATCGAAATAGATTTGGACAGCCCACATTTCGAATCAGATAGCTACAAAGAGTTGAGGCAAACCATAGCGACCCAACAAACACAGCTGCCTGATTTGAAGGTAATAGACGGCTATGTGTATAGACGAAATGAATACGCCACTGGTGATCCATGGCAGGAAGAAGAGTCTTGAAAACTCTGGGTACCGGAGGAAATGGCACAACATCTGATCTTCCGCGCACATGACCATCCTTTAAGTGCCCACGGAGGTTACGGTCGAACACTACGGCGACTAAAAAAATACTTCTTTTGGCCTAAAATGGCATCCCAGGTCAAAGACTACGTGAGCGCCTGTGAGACCTGTAAAGGCACCAAAGCGCCCAACCAGCCTCTTCGACCTCCTATGGGTCAACTCAACGTTCCAGAACGCGTGTTCCAGCGTCTATACATCGATCTACTCGGTCCATATCCTCGGTCTTCCATGGGACACATCGGAGCTATAGTCGTCCTAGATCAGCTCTCAAAATTCCCAATGGTGGAACCTATCCGTAAATTCACAACTCCATCGATCGTGAAATTCTTAGAGAACCGGGTATTCCATGTGTTCGGTGTGCCAGAGAGTGTGTACTCAGATAATGGAGTACAGTTCCGGTCTCGGCAGTTTAAGAGCCTACTTGAGCAGCATGGCGTTGAACACCAACTGACGCCCATATACTCTCCTCAGTCCAACGCATCAGAACGGTTGAACCGCACCCTATTGGCCGCGATCCGTTCCTACGTCCACCCATCCCAAAAGGATTGGGATCGGCGATTGTCTGCCATCACATGCGCCCTGCGATCCTCGTATCATTCCGTCACCGGTGTCGCCCCTTACTTTGCCGCCTTTGGACAGCACATGATTTGCCACGGTAAATCATACCGACTGTTACGGCAAATAAAGTGTTTGGGAGACCCCGTCGTTGCGCTGGAGCCCCACGAACGTTTGTATACTTCCGGCCAAACATAGACATAAGTCAGTCCGTCCGTCTGTTAATTGTGTTCTTCTTTTATTGTCCGTCATCTCTAGTCCCGACGCCGAAGCCAACTCATGATACACAGAAATGTCCTTCCGCTCCTTTTTCGCAATCCGCATTGCCTTGGGATTACGAAAAAATTAGCTGCCCTGTAGTAATCTAGGAGCTATGGCCCTAAAAGCCAGCACTGACACAGGCACACAGCGCAAACTCAATTTAACAAGGATTCAGTCGATTCAGTCACCTTCCCCATCGCAACACTCGTTTTTTTTCTTTGCATGGAAAATAGGTCCAGAAAATGTCTTTTGTACTTAGCTCCCGGGAAACAAAATTCTAAAACTGTTTAATATTTTTATGTGTAGTGATTTTACTACAATATCTTTTGAATATAATTTAACAAATTGCGGTGTAACGCGGGATACAAATGCTTAGAACGAAACGGTTAACCTTTTAAATTATATGAGCGCTAAAATCATTGTATCATTTAAACCCCTCTTTCATTTGTGGGCCCTGAATTTATTTGGGTAAAGACGAGGTCACCCCAAGTTCGCCTTTCTTGTCAGGTTGCACTTGTTCTCGTAACAAGTCATAATTCCTTCGTGGAGGTTATCTACAATTTTGCGACTTCGGTCGTCTTCTTTTGATTTCTGCAAGCAATTCGTGAATGCGAAATGTTTTGTAGTGAGTCCTCGTGCCGGGGAAACGAACCCGCCCCACGACACCGCAATGCTAGCCTGCCAGCGCACTCACGCGTCTCCGGACGAGGGCATTCTCGGCAGGAACCAACACCTTCCTCTGCCGAGGCAGCAGAACATCGCTGCAGTCCTTCACGGACTATGGAAACTCTTTATTCACTACAAGACGTTGCTCAATAATGGGGGATATTTTAGAACACACTATTTTTTCAAATAATTTTGGGTTTGCTGATAATATGGCGATTCCTCTGTAATTTTCAACTGCCCGTTTACTTTTGTTTTTATATATAGGGGTCAAATGAGGAGATTTTCAGTATGCTGGAAACACGCCGCTCAATAGGGATTTATTAAAAAGTATATGGAGAGGTGAAGCTAAATGATCTTTACATTGAAACAGAAAGGATGGTGGAAGTAAATCAGGGCCAGGACCATGGTTCAAGTCAAGTGTTTCAATTGCTTTAAATATATCTTCTTCTGAAACTGAAACTTCTTGAAGCAATGTTGTAAAATTTGGTTCTAGGTCATGTAGATGAGCTGGAGTGTTTGGCAAACAATACACAGATTGAAAGTGATCTGCAAAATACTTACAAATTTCTCCAGGGAGAGAGGAACAGCAGTCTTTATAAGTCATTTCCTTGGGATAGCCGTGAGCTTTGCGCTTTATATTCACAAAGTCGAAAAATTTTTTAGGGTTGGCAATTATGTTCTCGCCAATTATGTTAACATAAGTTTCATATGCCTCGGACGACTTTAATTTGAATTCTTTTGCCAACTCATCATATTCTCTTTTAGTATCATCGCTCACTTTAGACCTATTATTCATAACTTTATACAATTAATTCCTTCTGTTTCTTAACTTACGAAGATTACTATTCAGCCAAGGCTCAGATAATTTGTCCTTTTTCTTAATTTTAGGTACATGGCTTTCAACGGCGTCAAGAATAATTTGGTAAAATAAATTTACTGCATCATCTATATCTAACGCTGAAAGCCTACCAGTCCAGTCACTACTAGAAATGTAATTCTTAATGCTTTCGTAGTCAGCATTGCGAAAATCATATACAATGGAGTTATTGTACGAAAGATTATTGTGAGCTTCAGCAGTGGAAAATTCAACCGAAAGTGCGGAATGGTGAAGACTATTTGAGAAAAGGTTATCCGCATCACTAGTTGGATTAACCACCACTTTGTCATATGCATTAGTGAAAATGAGATCTAACCAGTTACCATTTTGATTTGGCGTCGGAACTACTTGTTGTAAATCATTGCAATAAAAGGTGGATACCAGGTTGAAATCATTATCATCTAAAAGGTTTACTGGAAGAAGACGATTGTCAAGTTCATCCACTATAAACTTTAAATTGGGCCTATTCAAATCACCAAATATCAAAATTCTATCTTCTTCATTCAAAAACCCAACAATTGAAGAAATAATTCCACTTGCTTCATTGTACACTGTCTCACTGGACTTCGGAGGAATATAGAATACGCCTAGGTATAAGTCGAATTTATCAAATTTGATGCGAATTATTGCATGTTTTTTTTTTTTTTTTTGTTTTTTTTTGTGGTAGGGAGGTGAAGGCATTTATGCCCGCCGAGTCTGGCAGTGTGGGACTCCCATGGAGGATACCTTTGGACTACCCACTAAACACCTCCCCTGTCAATCTGAGAACCTAGCCTGGAACCGTTTGACACATTACTTCGGGCCAGGTCTCGTTTTGCTACGCCGTGGGGCGCCTTCAAGCTGGGGAGTCCCTTTCCTAGCGGGAGGGGAGGGGGGAAGAGGAATTGCCAGAAGAGCGATCCCCCAGCCCCAGTGCCTCCGGCTGCTGCGAGTCCCTTTTATATTTTAGGACTGCCCGAGCATAATGTGCCACCTGGTTCCATTTGTCAACCGATTCGAGCATCACCGCAACTATATTATCCGGGGTGAGCTCTCCCGTCTCCCTGTAGAGTTCCCTTCGCAGCCTGGCCCATTTGGTACACGCAAAAAATGTGTGACAGGCATTGTCCTCCTCTCCTGGGCAAAACCGACAATCGGCAGACCGTGACTTGCCGATCTTGTGCAGGTAAGACTGAAAACACCCGTGCCCGCTCAAAAGCTGGGTCAGATAGAAGTCAGTCTCACCATGCCTTCAATTTAGCCACGGTCTCACATCCGGGATGAGGCGCGCAGTCCACCTTCCCTTCGTGCAATTCCTCCAAGACTGCTGCCAATCGTTGAGCGAGCGTTGTCTCTCCTCGCGGACAACGATCTCCCTCGCATCCTCGTTTCGGCGCAGGTAAATAGCGCGGCGCTCTCTAGCAAGGAGGGCGACAGGTATCAAGCCTGCAATCACTCTCACCGCCGAGTCGGAGACTGTTGGATACGAAGATGCAATTCTCAGTGCTCCTCTTCTCTGTACCTGTGTCAATTGTTTTCGGTATACCTCCTTGCTGAGAGCGTCGCCCCATACCTCTGCTCCGTACAGTAGCACTGACCCTACAGCACTCATCAAGAGGCGTCTTCTTGATGGGCTGGGTCCCCCTACGTTAGCCATAAGTCGACTCAGGGCCGATATTCCCGAAGCAGCCTTCTCAGCCGTTGCCCTGATTTGCTCAGAGAAACTCATCTTCGAGTCGATCAGTAGCCCCAGGTACTTCACCGCTGGCTTCGACTCGATCTGTGTATCTCCAATACTGATCGTCCTTACTCTAGGGATTCTCTTTTTTGTCAAGATGACCACTTTGGTTTTCTCCAGTGCTAAACTGAGCCCGCGAGCAGTCATCCAGTCCCTCACTCGGCGCATTAGCATACCTAGCCTAAGTTGCGCTTGTTCAACGGTGCGTCCGGCGACCAGAGCCGCAACATCATCCGCATAGCCAACCAAGCGCGACTCATCTGGCATCTCAAGTCTCAGTAGCCCGTCGTAAGACACGTTCCACAGGTCCGGACCAAGGATAGATCCCTGGGCAACACCCGATGTAATCTCCATCCTTCGTTGGCCCTGTGTCGTGTCGTAGAGCAGGCTTCGGTCCTTTAGGTAGTTCCTCAAAAGCCGCATTAGATATTCTGGAACTTGAAAAGAGTTTTCCAGCGTATCCAGAATATCCACCCATCTAGCGAAGTTGAAGGCATTCCTGACATCGAGTGTCACCAACAGGACGATCCGTCGCTTGGTGCGACTATATGCCTCTGCCTTTTGGACCGCGTTCACCACCTCTGCAATCGCATCAATGGTAGAACGTCCTGCTCTAAAGCCGTACTGCCGAGGAGATAGGTCCCCAGCAGCACGAATCGCGTCAGTGAGTCTTCCCTTGATGAGTTTCTCTAGCACTTTCCCAGCCGTGTCTAGCATGCATAACGGGCGGTATGCAGACGGCGATTCGGGATTTCCCTTCCCCTTGCTGACCAGCACGAGCCTCGCCACCTTCCATTGTACCGGGAAAACCCCGTCCCGTAGGCAAGCGTTGAATGTGCTGAGCAGCAAGTCAGGACAATGGTGATAGACGAGCTGCAAAACCTCAGCTGGAACACCATCTGGACCTGGAGCCTTCCTCGCTTTCAGGGAGAGGACTGCCTCCTCCAGTTCCAGCTGTGTGAAGAGTGGGCACTCGACTGCTGTTTCACCATGGACAGCGTCAACACGGACGGGATGGGCGGGGAAGAGTCCCCGCACTATCGCGTCCATCTTTTCCGCGTCATGTATACAAGGCTTCCGTAGGGCACCAAGTTTCCCCATGACCAGCTTGTAGCCAAGGCCCCACGGATCCCTATTTACATCGTCCACGAGGTCTTGCCAGCATCGGGCCTTGCTCTTGTTAATAAGCCTGCGAAGATATTTCCTGCCGGACCTGTATGCTGCTAGCCTAGTGTCTGCCTCCTCCCGTGTTCGCGCCCGCTGGGCCTCTCGCCGAAGTTTGTGACACTCGCTTCTTTGTTCGGCGATCTCGTTTGACCACCAGTATACTGGAGGCTTACCATGTCGGGGTCTCCGACGGGGCATGGAAGACTCGCAAGCAGCTATGATGGTACTCATAGTTGAGTTCACCAAGTCCTTGGCTGTAGGCCCTCCCCTCCCTGGCGGAGCTCCCAGCAACGGTGCGCCTGCCGTAAGCGCGTCAGTGAACCTCTCGACGTCCATCCTCCCAGTCCTCCATCCGAGGATTGAAGTTTGGGCATATGCACGCAGAGTGGCACCGTCGTGAATCTCAACAGCTATATACTGGTGATCACTAGCCGAGTAGTCCTCTAGTACTCGCCAGTTGTGTACTCTAGGTACCAGGGACTCCGAAGCGAGTGTCACATCGGGTATGGTTCCTACGCAACCCCAGCGGCGGAAGGTAGGGGTGTTACCAGTATTTAGGACAAAAAGCGCCGTTCTGGCCGCCATGTCCAAGATTTGCTTTCCCCTTGGGTCGGATTGTGGCATAACCCATTCGATGGCTCTAGCGTTGGAGTCTCCCCCGACCAGCATGTGGCCCTCTGTGTTCGAGACAGCGTCCTCCAGGGCATCGAGTTTGGTTCGAAAGGATCGCATTGCCTCGTTAGGCGTCAGATAAACACTGAAATCTGTTATCCCTGAACACCGCACCCACACAAAACCATCCCCGCGTCCATGGCCCTGCACCTGAAGGCGGGCGCTGTCTCTAACCCAGATGGCCGAGGTACTAGAATTGTCAGGGTACCACGCTTGCGAGTCCTTGTTATGATGTTGCTCGCTCAGCAACAGGAGGTCAGCTTTCTTATCCCTCGCAAACTGCTCAAGTAGGTCCTGGGCGTTTGTGCTTCGGTGCAAATTGACCTGCAGGATACGGAACATTTGAGTATCGATTTGGCTTTAGTTAGGGCCTCCTTGAAAACCCTGCATCTCCCTGTCCCCGGCATCCTTGCAAAGAATGCATTTTGCCTCGTTCGTGCACTCCTTCCTTTTGTGCCCCATTTCACCACATTTGTAGCACAGAGATCTCCTGTCGGGTCCCCTACAGCCATACGCGGTGTGTCCGTATTCGAGGCATCTGAAGCAGCGGATAGGGATCGCTCTTCTCCGTATCCTGCAGATTACCCAACCTATCTTAATTTTGCCCTTCGCCAGGATTTGCTGGGCGTCTTTATCAGCTAGTTCGACAATAGCCATGCGTTGCCCCCTTGTGTTTTCACGTGTCAATCTTGCCTTGACTTCACTTAAGCTGGGGAACTCCCTCCTAATGGCATCCTCTACTTCAGCTTTGTCCGTGACGCAGTCGAGGTCCCTGATTTCCAGGGTGGCCATTGGTTCGAGCGAGGCAACCGTTGCCGCATCTCCAAGAACCTTTTGAACCGCGTCACGGAATGCATCTTTGTTTGTGGCCTCTGGCCCGAATTCCACCAGCAAGCCACCGGTCCGGGTTGGTCGAACTGCTTTGATGGCAGTTTTGGTGTCGTCTGGCTTGACCGCTCCTTTAATTTCACGGAGGACATCTGCGTAGGTTCGGCCCTTAGTGGGTTTAATAAGCAGTGCCTCTCGCAAGGGTTTGCGCCGCGGTTCGCTTTTTGTTTTCTGCGGTATATCGGGGGGTTCTTTGTTCTTTTTGTGGTTGAGCTCTTTGTCTGTTTTTTCTAGGAGTAGCTTTTTGGCCGCTTTTTTCGCTGCCTTGTTTCGCACCACATGAAACTCCTCGCCTGGAGTGTCAGCTTCGTTTATGGTCTCGTCCTTCCTCCTTTTCTCACAGTCGCCTTCAATTGGGCTACCGGCCATTCTTTTGCTGCTGATGCCTCGAGGGAGAGTGTGTCTTTTTGGTGCTTTTCGGTTGCAAGCCACCTCCGCCTGTAGTGCGTTATGCGGCCAAAAAGCTCCTCCAGTTCAAGAATGCCATTCTTGACACTCTTGCCTATGTTTTTCTGCACTTCGCAGGCAGCCCTCAGTTGTTTGACGATATTCCCCGCTTTCCGGGTAAGCCGCTCCTCTTCGGCGCAGTCAAGGGCGATTGTGTTATTTGGCGCCACCTCTAGCCCTTTTGCTTCTATCGCTTGGGTCGCGTTTGAAGTGGCGTCGGCCAACGGCAAAACTTCTCCCTCCCCCAGTCTTACACTGGCCTGCGTTGGTGTCGCAGCTTGATCCGGATTGTGTACGTCTTGCACTGGGCGCTCCGGGGTGCGCATAGTCCTTCTACTGCGCCCAAAGGCCGCAATGATGCCAGGTTGCATAACGCACTCTGCCTTGTTTCGTTCGTTAGTCCGTCTGTGGTCTGTCTCCGATGATTTAACCTGTGATGTTGACTTTGACAGTGTTTCTGGGGTTTGCTGCCTCCCCCCGCAATCGGTGACTTGTTTTATCGGTGTTCTTGCCAACAGTGGTTTTTGCCTGAAAGGGTTCTCCGTGCTAGCGTCCTGTTTGCTTGTGGTTTCATTTGTTTGCTCCATTTTATTGGGTCCCCCCTCGGAGCCGCTATCTCCGCTCGTGTGTGTAGTCGCCTTTTTGGTCCCATGGTTATCTTTGCAGAGCAGGGAGGCCATGCGAGGGTTGGCACAAGCCCTTATGGGGACAAGTGCTCAGAGCCAGACCAGCGCTAATCGGGAGTCCGTCTCAACCGAACCTACACCACCAACCCAATGGTGCGAACTTCGAACGTACTCCGAGGCCTGCCAAGGTTTTACCGGGACGGAGACGGTATGATAGTTGAATTGGAGCCGTTCACACACGAGTTTCACCTCGGCGCTACTGTGCAAAGCAACTAGGTCCAAACCATCACATCCGCCAGCCCAAAGCGTCAATTCCAGTTCGTTGTCCAAAGCGTAGTCCAGATACAATAAGAGGGAACCTCACGGCACCCCCCATATCCTCGGGTCCGTGGGGGCGGCACTCCCTAAAGAATGCTAGCCTCCAAGAATGTTCTTGTGGACCGGCTTTCTCCCTGCAGGAATTGTTGCATGTTGGAATGTTTTATGTGCCGTAGTATTAATAAGATCACTTGAAAAGGAGTTGTGTACACCAATTAGCACACCCCCACCTCGCGTCAGTCCGGTGCTCTGAAAATCTTGATCGTCCCTATATATTGTCCAATCATTATCGAGAATCTCTTCATTAAGATACGAGTCATTTAACCAGGTTTCAGTGAAAGCAAGAACAGTGAAAGGGCATGACTTAGCGTCCAAAAAGAGTTTATTTAGTTTGCCTCTCATACCACCACAGTTGTGGTAGAACATTTTTAGGCATTTAGAGGAATTAGTGTTATTATTGTGGACGAAAAAACTTATGATGCTGCTCCCGTGACTTTTGAAGTGAAGATATGTAATTAGAGCTTACATATGAGGCGTAAGTTTCAAGGTCTTTTTTTGCTTGTTCGGAAGTTACTCCCAGTTGCTCGTGATAGCTGAGATATAGTTTGTGAAGGGCATCTAGATCTATTGGAAGACCTTCTCTTTGAATTAAAACTTTCAAATGGGTCTTCGTTTTGCCCTCGATGCATGTTGTTTCAGGTGCTTTATGCATGTAGGATAGATAGAGTCGAACAACCTCATACAGCTTATGCTCCCGTAGTCGTGATAAGAGATATCTACTCTCAATATCACTAGTAGAGTTAATTGTAGCTTTTACGACTGGAGGTAAAAGAGGGTCTAAGTAAGATTCCTTTTCTATCATGGAGTTTTTTGGTGAACACGGTAATTGAATTGTACATTGTCGAGATGAAACCTGAACCCCATTTCTAACGAAATTTGGGTATTTGGAGGGACGTTTCAAGTTCTCAGGTTCATCAGTGGAGGTATGGTCTATCTGAATAAAACTATCATTATTTTCTCTTGAATCACCATCTAAACAGGATTCTTTTTCGGTCAAAGAGTTTTTGGATGAGGACGGTAGTTGAATTGAGCCTTCTTTTGATGGAACCTGAACTCCATTACTTGCGCAATTTTGGTGTTTAGAGGGACGTGTCATGTTCTCAGGTTCAAGAGCGGAGGTCTGGTCTTTCTGTTTGATACTATTAATGTTTGTTGGTAGATAACCATCTGAAGGATTTACTGGGCTTACACTATTATTAGTATTTAAAGGAAGAATGTTGTCAGTAGTATTAGTATTGATAGTATTGAGATTTTTGCTAGTATCGAGCAGATAAGGGTCATGAAGCTAGAAATAAGAAAATATTGAAATGCTACTGGATTTTGAAACAAGAAAAAAAAAGAATATGAAAGAAAACAAGAAATGAAACAGTGTTTATTATAATTATTAAATAAAAAAAAGAGAGAAACAAATTATTACTACAATTAATTGAGAAAAAGAGGAAAGAGAAATAATAAATGCATTAAAAACAACACAAAAAGTAAACTCTTACTAAATGGATAATATTTAAAAATTAAAGTAATGAAAAAAAACACAAAATTAAAGTGAGAGTAGAAAATGAAACATAAAATATTAAATACTTGGAATAGTATAGAAAAGAGAGGCGAGAAAATACTTAAAAAAAAAAAAGAAAAAGAAACCTGTTTACATAAATTTATTACTATAATTAAGCGATATATAAAATTAAATATAAAGAAATAACTAAATTTAAATAAACAAAATGATGCATAGTTTAGGGCAACATATCTCTTCTTCTGGTTGATCAAAATACACACCAACAAAACAGCAAATGACCCAGTAGTATCGAGCAGACAACATTTTTTCTCATAGCAAAACAAACTGCATTCAACATTCATTCAATACGTACGAACATTTACCTTCACATATATCCAGCAATCAAGCAACACAAAATCCCATTCAAATGGTAAAGTTTCTAAACGCATCTAACACACTTAACCCATACTACACATACTGCGCAGCCTACGCATCCGACTCATGCAACGCATCCAACTCATACAACACCTTCGACTCATGCAACACTTGTACGAGACTGTGTAATAGTCCATCCAAACATTCTCGGAAAAAAATGCATCAGATAATACAGGGCAACAAAAGACATATAAACAAATGGACGAGCAACGAGAATCTGTGTACTCGTCCATGTGAGAAGCAAATTTGCCACATAAATAAGTTATAAATAACTTACGCTCTCGAAACTATATGATTCTCTCTGCGTCTCCCTCCCCTTTTTTCCAGACAGGTTTTTCTTTTCTCTTTTCAGAAGAATCGCTTCCCCCACTGACACCCGCGCACACCATCGAAATTTCATTACACGTACACCCGATCGCGCCTTCGTTATCATTCGGAAAACAGTTTGAGTACATACAACAAACGACTCTCACGGAAAACTCGAACGTCAAAGCAAAAGAAAATCGAAAGGAGCGCAAAACACGCGGGAAAACTCATGTGTCAAAGCGGATGGAAATTTCGTAAATTTTTAATTAAAGCAGTGAATTAAAGTTCCGATTACGTATGCGCCATCTTTAAAATTAAAAACTTTTTAAATGTGAACGTGTTTCGCCGTGAATAGAGTGCTAAAACAGAAGCATATCACTTCTAACCTCAACTTCACACAACTTTAGCGAAGGTTGCCAATTGCTTCGGCTCTCACGACCGGTTGCGGATCCAGTACTCTCTATATCTATGAGGGCAACCGATGCATACAACTTTAACATCCCGCACCCACGCCTAGTAATAAATTTTAGCATTCTTTAACATCCGCTTCATTTCGTTGTAACGAGTCGCAAGCGAGATGAAAACAAGCAAGAAAGGATGGTTAAGAAGAGACTGTCATCGTGAACGGTACGAGCGATAGCAGTGGCGGTAGCGGGAGTAGGACCGGTTGGTGTTGCTGGTGCTATCGCCAAGAGATTTGGGGAGTCTGTTTGAACTCGCGAATGAACGCGGAACGCTGTGGGGGAATCCGGCGGCAAGCTTTGAGTGAGGTGGTCGTATCCGCGGAGAATTGTCATTTGGCCCGTCTTAAAAACCACAATAAACAAATCTTGTGAAATGTTATAAGTGCGGATTTCCCATGTATTATTTTGTGCGAACGTTTCAAACCTTTGTGGACCCGTTGGGTGGCCGGAAAGCCGTCGGAATAGATGGGATCAAAAAGTCTGGTTGACGTCCCGAGTGTGCGTGTGTGTCGTCGCCCTTAAAAAAGCATTACCCGTAACCCGCCATTGAACATATTTTAGGATTTGTCAGTTTTTCCTATGCCAAGTAATTTGCCGAATAATTCGCGATAGTCGAAATTCGTGCGATAAACTAAGAATTCGCGACCTAAGCAGTGCACGCCATTCACATATTCTCTCGGTGAATCTTCAGAGTGCCGCAGAATTCGCAATTGTAACGGGAATAACAGTGAATTTGGTGCATAAACATAGTTGCTCCGATCATCTCACGATAACTTTTCTCTCGTTCCCATTCAATTTCCCATCGATGAAAATCACTTTTCCGTGTGGGCAGCAAAGTGCGAGATATCGAGTTTGGAAGCGCGAAGCTATTCGCCTATGTATCTTTCGTATCATCCTCTGGTCCTCGACAATCGGAAAAAGCATTGAGGCAAATTCATGCAAATTTCGGAAGCAACTCAAGTATCGGAAACCAAATCGGTGCAAAGCGGAGTTCGGAACAGCCACCAGATACTTTCCAATCAACATTGATTTTAGTTCACGTAGAACACTTTAACTAATTTGTTGTCTTAACCATACGTAAAACGTGTCGGAGAAGACCGCAGCAAGAGATCAGTAGAGATCGGAAAACCGCGGAGTCTTAATTTACATAGATTAAATCTAAATTTTTAAAAAATAAAATAATGATCCGAGTTGCAGGCCTTACCCGCCCCGAACACGAGCGCTCGTAGGAAAAAATTATATTTTTTTTTGCATGTTTTATAGAAATTACATATAAACGAATATAACTAGGAATGAAATTTTCTGATGACATAAAATATAGTTGAAAATATCAAATGCGTGTGGGTGCATTTATAAAGAGTAAAAACAAAGTGAACGAAGTTGATGACAAAGTAGATGAGACGATTGAATTAATCTTTAATTGAAGTACGAAAACAAATATTAAACCAAAGCACCCGGACGCCCGAGTTTCTTTCGTTAACGTCTGTTGTCTCGGAAAGACCTTGCTTAATCGGTACTCGTTTGCTTTTGTTTTGATAACATACAGTTGCAAATTATTAGTTGATTGCTCTGATCTCTCGTTTTATTTTTTTTGTACTGGAAATAATGCTATTTTATAAAAATAAAATGTATTAATACCTCAGAACTTTCGGTCTTTCTATTTTGCTTCCTTTGGACCGAGTAAAGGACCCGGTACGGTGGTAGGCTTTCCTCATAAAACATGAGCCAGCCGCCGGGTACAATATAATCTTCTTTGTTTCAGGTGACGTCGCGGGTTGAGTGGCCCAAGCAGAGTGCCTCTTTATGGCATAGAGTTATGCAATCGAATTGTATAATTCTATGGCATAAATTGGTCATCGGGATACTTTTCTTCTGATGGGAAGACTTATGCCAGTTAAGTTGTATGTTTTCCACTCAGAAGAGGAATACCTGGCCACTGCAACAAATGTGGACATTAATCCGGTTGGGTGGGTGCGAAGGGGCTACATCACCACCCGGTTGCCCTTCTCTCATTTGTGGGCCATGAGCCTTTCCGGGTAAGGACGAGGTCACCCTACTTCCACTTCTTTTTGCTTGTTACCCTTGTTCCTTGAACAAGTCAGTTGTCCCTCGTGTAGTTACCTACACTTTTTGCGACTTCGGTTGCCTTGTCCTTGCTCGACCCCAAGAAATTCGTGAGTGCGAAATTTTTTGCAGTGGGTCCTTGTGCTGGGGGAATGAACCCGCCCCACGACACCGCAATGCTAGCCCGCCAGCGCATTCACGCGTACCCAGACGAGGATATTCTCGGCAGATATCTCCATCTTCTTCTGCCGAGGCAGCAGAACATCGCTGCAGTCCTTCACGGACATTTGAAACTTTTAAATCACTACAATTTGTAAAATAATTTTACAAAACCCTACTAGTTTCGCGACCAGTCTGTCCATCTGTCCGTCTGTCCGTCTGTCCGCCTGTCCGTCTGTCCGTCCGTCCGTGTCACAGCAGTTTTTCTCGGTAACTACTTAAGCTAGAAACATCAAATTTTGTGTGTAGGTGTAAAGTGGTGATCTCTTCAAAGTTCAACTACAAAATTTTTTATAAGGTATTTAAGGGGGTCTCCCCATATAGGAGAGTGACCCCCGAAAAAAATTTCATTGATATGGGTATCAAATGATGAGAACTTTTCAAAACAGGTCTTAGTTTGGCAAAATTTGCTTCGAGGGGCCCACAGGGAGGGGAAATACACGAAAAATTTGTGTGCCCCCCCCCCCCCCCTCACGATTGGACACCTGTGATCCGAAAAATCTGAAAAAAATCAGAAATGTAGGCCTTGGTAAGTACAACAACAACGAATACGTTAGAAGTCGCAATTCACTCAACTTTGTTAGTAATAGTATGATTTATGGATTTTATGTTTTCTTGAACAAAATCTTAACGGTACCCTTAAATTCAATGAAATTCAGTACACGGAGAGAAAAACTGTGGTGAAATAGAATTAAAATTGTAATGAATGTTATGGTGAATGTAGTCATTTTTGACCCCATTGCTTTTGTAATTATAAATATTACGACTGTAGTTAAAAATGTCATTGCTATGTAATGAAACTTACGACAAATTTTTCACAAAGTCGCAATAATAATCACCACGTCAAAAGTACATTTTACAATGAAAAATAATAATATTAACTACGTTTTGTGGTTAAATATACCGTTGGGAACAATGAATATTACTACGCAGGCAGTGCTTTTGACAACTAGTTACAATGAATTAACAATAACAAAAACTAAATTTCACTGTTTGAACTATTAACTTTATTACCAATTGTAATTAAAATTAAATGGGCTGTCAAATTTAAAACTCACAGAAATATATTTAAGAAATAATTTATTTTCAACGCTTTTGGAAACTAGTTATAACTCACTAAATTTCCTTAAATCTTAACGCATATTTCTCACCTAACTTATGCGACAAAGCAGGGTAATAAAGGAATTCTTCAATATAATTTATACTTAAGCAATCATTTGCGTTTTCAACTAAAATGGAAGAGTGCAAGTGTCTATTGTAGTCTATTTTATACTTATAAGATACAACTATAATCTTTTCTAGACAAACAATACATTCTAATATTTTGTAAGCTATATTCTCAGCTTTTGTTTTGAGGATAAACTGATTTTTTTCATAAATCTTTCCTTTGTACTCTAGTTTGATAGTTATCTGGAAATTCCCTGAGGCAAGATTGAATTTATTTAGTAAATGAAAATAATTTTGTTCACTGCTGCATTCGTCTTTACATTTCAAAAGTTTATAATTTGGTTTTTTCTCTTTCATCAATAAAAGATATGCAAGTTTCAAAGAGACTTGAATACCAGCAGTATAACAGGCATTGATTCGAGAAGAATTGCTTCGTTCCTCATACTCCACATTAATTTAAGCGGACCTGCTCTCTTAATCAATCTCGAATAGTGTGTGAGAAAATGGGCTTTAGGTTTAAGAGAAAGTTTAAAAAGTGCACAATATTTTTCATTATGATATTTTGCAAGGAAATCTATTCTTCAAGATCCTTAAGCGTAAAACTCACTTAATTTTTGTAAATTTAGAAAAAATAGCCAAATTTCATCATTAATCGGAATAAAATCTCCTATCATAAGTCTGAAAAAGTGTATGAAGCACATCGTTTCACTGGCTGACATTTTTAAAGTATTATTCTGAAGAACATCTAATTTAATTGGAGGAGAAATGGCTCCAGAATCTATAGACCCATAATCAAATAATTGTTTTCTGTTGTTCAGATCATCTAAAGTAAAATAATTTTTCTTAGTAATAAAGTTCAGGATTATCAGAGACATATCATTTTTTACAATTCCTTCATATAAATCATGCATAATATCAACTCTAGCATTGACTGTAACATGAAAAGATGGTAAATTATTGAATATGCATGCTGTGTACACACCCGTCTCTTGAGGAACATGTCGAGAAAGATCTAAATTGTAACTTTTTTCGTTACGAACCTTTTCCTCAATTTCTTCAGACAAGTATTGAGTTTCCGTTTTGGAGCACTTACAATGACGACAAAAATATGAAGCAGAAAACGATCTCGAAAACCCTAGAATAGAATTTACTCCCAAATTATCCCCTGTTACAACTCCCAATATAAAATGTACCTTTATCTCAGTCTGATTACATACAAGGTTTAATCCATTGACTTCCAAGTCTAATAAAATTTGTAAAAGACTTTGCAAAATATCTTCATATTCATATTTTTTTATATATTTTGATTTCATTAGCATTACTGGCAATATATTTTCTAATAAAGAAAATTTGTGTTTAGGAATAGTGGGAAAATTTAAATAAAATGCTGCTATGGAGTTGCTAGTTGAATGAGAACCTTAAACGTTTCCCGGATCAAAATCATCATAATATAAAAAATACTGTTACATGTACAAATAATTCTGCGAGCTACTGTCGCAATTGTTTTCACAACCATCAACCAATGAATTTACTCGAAACCACGAGAACCCAACAAGCATTATCAACATCTGAAAGTGAGTCACTGCCCCATTCATTACCTGCTGGAATGTTCCCGCTAATTCACCAATGTACGAGAACTGAGTTGAATGATTAGAGACCCTATATAAAGGCGAGCTGAATGAATGGGGGGATCATTCATTACAACCGCGATAGAAAACTGCGATACGCGAAGTACAGGCGATATTGATTGTTTGAGTGTGAAGTGATTTTAAGTAGACAATTGCGATAGAAATTTATGGACAAGTGGAAGGTAGAATTTTAATAGTGAAAATTAAAGTTGTGAAATTGTGAGTGAATTGGTTGTGCATTTTTGACGAATTAAATAAATAAAATTGTTTTCACAACCATCAACCAATGAATTTACTCGAAACCACGAGAACCCAACAAGCATTATCAACATCTGAAAGTGAGTCACTGCCCCATTCATTATCTGCTGGAATGTTCCCGCTAATTCACCAATGTACGAGAACTGAGTTGAATGATTAGAGACCCTATATAAAGGCGAGCTGAATGAATGGGGGGATCATTCATTACAACCGCGGTAGAAAACTGCGATACGTGAAGTACAGGCGATATTGATTGTTTGAGTGTGAAGTGATTTTAAGTAGACAATTGCGATAGAAATTTATGGACAAGTGGAAGGTAGAATTTTAATAGTGAAAATTAAAGTTGTGAAATTGTGAGTGAATTGGTTGTGCATTTTTGACGAATTAAATAAATAAAATTGTTTTCACAACCATCAACCAATGAATTTACTCGAAACCACGAGAACCCAACAAGCATTATCAACATCTGAAAGTGAGTCACTGCCCCATTCATTACCTGCTGGAATGTTCCCGCTAATTCACCAATGTACGAGAACTGAGTTGAATGATTAGAGACCCTATATAAAGGCGAGCTGAATGAATGGGGGGATCATTCATTACAACCGCGATAGAAAACTGCGATACGCGAAGTACAGGCGATATTGATTGTTTGAGTGTGAAGTGATTTTAAGTAGACAATTGCGATAGAAATTTATGGACAAGTGGAAGGTAGAATTGTAATAGTGAAAATTAAAGTTGTGAAATTGTTAGTGAATTGGTTGTGCATTTTTGACGAATTAAATAAACTCTTTCAATTTAATTTAAAAGACATTGCGTTTTCACTTTCCCGGAACATTAAATTATTGGCCGCGAACCATAACACGCGACAGTGGTGTCAAGAAGTGGGAAAGAAAATTTTGGAAGTGAAAACGATTAAACATTTTTGAAGTGCACAATAGTGAGAATTAATGTGGAAACTGGTGGAAAAATAGCAGAAACAATAAAAATGCCAGGAAATTTACATCTGAAAATTAATCAAATGAGCATATCGGAGCTCAAAGAGGAGTTGGAACAACGAAATCTGGCCACACAAGGTACAAAGGCAATACTGATTGCACGCTTGCGTGATGCGATCGAGTCGGAAGGCGTGAATTTGGGTTCGAGTGAGCTCTCAGATGCGGAAAAAGGCGCAGAAGGTGGAGAAGTAGAAACACCAAAATCAAAGGAGCCAGAAAATGCGCTGATGCAAATGTTAATGCTGATGTCATCCAATTTAACTGCGAAGCTAGATGAACAATCAGCGAAGCTCAATGAACAGTCGTCGAATTTAACTACGAAGCTAGATGAACAATCAGCGAAGCTGGACCAACAAGCGATCGAAATCAAGGAAGTGCAAAAACAGTCAACCGAAATAAAAGCGGAGCTCGGTAGCCTGAACAATCAAATTAAATGCGTCGAGGAAAAGGTTTACCAGGTCGAGGAGAAGGTCAGCCAGGTTGGGGAGAGAATCAACTATGAGATCAGCCAGGTCGAAGAAAGAATGAGACATGAGATGTAAAAAGTGAAAAAAGAATTGGAAGCAGCGAAGGCAGTAGTAACCACCTCACCAGCCCCGCTTATAACCGCAGCGCAAAGCACATCCAGAAATGTGCAAGCACCAATATTCGATGGGCAAACGGTCTGGAGTATTTACAAGACCCTGTTTGAAGCTGCCGCAAGGGCAAATCACTGGAATGAGCAGCAACGAGCAACTGCACTGATTCTTGCCTTAAGAGGCCCAGCTGCCGAGCTTTTGCAGACGATCCCCGTGGACTTGCACTCAAACCCGAATGCTATAATGAATGCGCTCGACATGCGTTATGGAGAGGATCATCTAAAGCAGATTTATCGGTCACAGCTAAGGCATCGGGTGCAGAAGTCTGGTGAAACCCTACAGCAGCTAGCCCAAGACTTTGAGCGACTAGCACTTTTGGCTTACCCAGCCTACGACCCAGAACATCGAGATGATGCAGCGACAGAAGCATTCATCAGCGCACTAAAGGACCCGGAATTGCAACAAGCCGTGCGTTTAGCTCAAAAGCAAACGGTTAAGGACGCATTGGCTTACAGTCTGAACTTTGAGGCAGAGAAAAATGTGACTCGTACCACTGCCCGGGTTCGTGAGGTAGTGACAAACGAGTGCAGGTGTGAGCGCGTCGAAATTGAGCGAGACCCGCATGTAAATGGTGCGCCTAGATGCTGGAATTGCGGAGAGAAGGGGCACCTGCAAAGAGACTGCAAGAAGCGAAGAAAACCGAGCTATTGTCCAGGGTGTGCAGCTAGGAGGAGATCCAGACCGAGTCAGGAGCCCAGAATGGAAGCCCTTCAAACAGAGGGGTCGGGAAACATGTAAGAGCCAACTTCGTGGGGCAGAGGTTGGCTAGGAGGATCGACGTCCCCAGCACCACCATCACCGTGTCAAGACTACATCGTGGTGAAGCGGACTTATGCCTTCCGGGTCAAGTTGACGAAGAACATTGCACCATAACATTTGACACTGGTGCAACCCGATCGATTATCCGACCAGACCTAGTTAGACAGCAACAACTACACAAGGGCAGAATTGTCTCACTACGGACAGCTACGGGAGAAACTGCACCTGTTCATGGAGAGGGCAACCTCCAGATACAGTTGGGAGACCTTGTGTTCCGACATAATTTTCTGGTCGTGAACATTATGGATGACTGCATTCTCAGAATGGAATCACGTTGGATTTGGGCAAACGTGTATTAAAATGGCAGAATGTCGAAGTACTAATGGAGGATCCCAGCGTCCAAATTCCCAAGATGAATGTAGTGGTATGTACTGACACTGATGTACCGAATTCTTCCGAAAGCATTGTATGGGCCAAGCTTGATGGTGATTCTGGAGACCACCGATCTTATCTGATAGAGCCAACGAAGACGTCCGCATTGCGCAGTTTGATTGTAGGACGAAGCCTTGTAAGATCTATAAGGAACGGATATGTGCCAGTTAGAGTCCTTAACACCTGTAATGTGACGCCTACGCCCGGGAATCGAAGTGATTCCGATCCCGAACCCTGGCAACCGGCCAGATAGGTATGACTTCGAAGTGCAAGCGGACTTCATCTTTCGTGCGGATATCATTGCGCAGAAAATATTTTTTTTTCAAATATTTATATCTGTGGATATAAATATTTGAAAAATAATATTAATTAAACATCAATACATTTCGAAGCATATCTATCTGGCAATGCCGCCCACAGTTGCCATCAAAACATCGAATAGATAGAAACGTGGGACTGGTTGGAAGTGTCATTCGGACATAACCTTTAAAAAGTGGAAGTGCATTTTAAGTTGCAGTTTGCATATTTTTGTTTAATTTATTTGGTTCGGGTGTTAGATGGCCAGAGGTTCAACAGTTGCTTCGACCATGCGTCTTCGGTGGCTTTAAAGTGATGATTCATTGAGCATTTAATAACCGCCAGGGTATCGGCATTCCATCTTACAAGCTAGAAAACCAAAATAAATCTCTCATTGAAGAGTGGAAAGCAGCCATTACGTTAACAGGTACGAAATACTATTTTAAGTGGATGCTTCTTTTATTTTTACTGTGCAAAGAAGATAGAATATTTCTGTCATATTTATTTTTATCATTGCGGCCTTTGCTTCCTTCAAATGGCATTAGTGAAGAACGAACGCCAAAATATAATAAAATTCCACCACGTATCATAGTGTCCATAACAGTAATAATAGCATAATTCTTAGGACTAGCAATTTAATGTCGGAAGAATCATCACGTAAAACTAATGTGTATGACGGCAACCATAATGACTTATCAACGAATCTTAATGGTATTGGGAGTGATACAGACAAAGCACAAAATGATTTAACAACGATGGCAAGTAGCAATAGTTACCTGGAAAGTATTGGTGCTAGTAACAATAGTAGGAAAGATAATAAAATTGCAAATAGTCAACGGAAGCGAAATCACGATAGTGATTCGAGTGAAAATAGCGGTACCCACGGTTGTACTTTACGTAACAATAAGAATTTGAAGAAAAAGAGCGTGTATAAAATCATTACACACCGCAGACTCAACCAGGAGCATCAAAGCGGGAGAAGTCACCGGCAGCTGCCAGCCTGTTTCCACCATCACCTCTCTGGAAGCTACTCACGACCATCATTGGAAAAGGAGCCAAGACACAGACATAGCCCGGGAATCCACGTCTGCAATATTGAAGCAGGTCAAATTGCCAGTGCAGCTATTCAAACGAGCTTCTGATCTGGTCACCAAGTACAGTGACATCTTCTCAACAAGCCCGGATGACCAAGGCCGAACGAGTTTGGTAACTCACGTCATAGATACACAGGGAGCCAAGCCGATCCGACAAGCACCAAGACGTCTCCCTATCGCCAAACGAGGAGAAGTGAGCGCGCTGATCTCGGACATGGAAAAACAAGGCGTTATTGAACCTTCTGTCAGTCCATGGGCCGCGCCTGTAGTTCTAGTAAAGAAAAAGGATGATAGCACTCGCTTTTGTGTCGACTATAGGCAGCTTAACGACGTCACTAAGAAAGATAGTTACCCGCTCCCACGCATCGATGACATCATGGACACTTTAGCCGACGCAAAATGGTTTTCTACACTCGATCTCAAGGGTGGCTACTGGCAGGTAGTAATTGACAAGAAGGACCGAGAGAAGACCGCATTTTCAGTTGGGACCGGATTGTGGCAATTTGTTGTGATGCCGTTTGGGCTTTGCAATGCTCCAGCCACTTTCGAACGCTTGATGGAATACGTGCTACGTGGTCTAACCTGGAAAACCTGCTTGGTGTACCTAGATGACATCATCGTCATCGGAAGAACGTTCGAAGAGCATGTGCGGAACTTAGAAGAGGTTTTCTCCCGATTGCGACTGGCGAATTTGAAGCTTAGTCCCGACAAGTGTACCCTTTTCGCAGCTGAAGTAAAATACCTGGGACACGTCGTATCAGCAGAAGGGGTCAAAACAGACCCTGAGAAAATTGAAGCCGTGAAAAGCTGGCTAACACCAAACAAAAAGCGCCAACTACGAAGTTTTCTGGGTTTGACAACCTACTATCGAAGATTCGTCAAAGACTTTGCAAAATAGCTAAGTGTCTCCATCAGCTAACCGAGAAAAATCGTCCGTATGTCTGGAATGAACAATGCCAGACAGCCTTTGAGACCCTGAAGGAAAAGCTGTGTGAATCACCCGTGCTGGCATATCCGAAACCCGGAAAAATGTTTGTAGTTGACACCGATGCAAGCAACGGCGGTATTGGAGCTGTACTCTCCCAGCAGATCAATGGCGAAGAAAGAGTCCTCTCTTATTACAGTCGAGTTCTCTCAAAAAGTGAGAGGAACTACTGCGTGACCAGGAAGGAGCTATTGGCTATAATGGAGGCCACAAAGCAGTTCCACAAGTACCTATATGGCCAGAAATTTGTTCTTCGAACGGATCATGCATCGCTGAGATGGCTACTTAACTTCAAAAACCCCGAGGGACAAGTTGCGAGATGGATCGAAAGATTGCAGTCATACGACTACGAAATTGTTCACCGAAAGGGCGGAGTTCATAAAATGCTGACGCCCTATCTCGTCGTCCATGTCCACCGAACTGCAAGCATTGCCGACGGATTGAGGAAAAGGAACCACCCGTTGATCTGCGATTGATAACGGCCGAATTCGATGAAGGTTGGTCACCGGAGGAGATTCGAAATGCCCAGTTAGCCGATGAAGACATCGGACCATTGCTCATATGGAAGGAGACGACTGGGTGACCTGAGTGGAAAGACGTTTCAACGCATGGCGCAACCCTGAAAAGCTATTGGGCACAATGGAACTCCCATCAGGTGAAGAGTGGCGTACTCAAGCGGAAATGGGAAACGGCGGATGGCAGCTCCTATAGGATGCAAATTATACTACCCAAAAGCCGAATCCACGATGTGGTTAAGGAAATGCATGAAGGATCCTCGGGAGGCCACCTTGGTGTTAACAAGACCTTAGCGAAATTGCGGGAAATGTTCTACTGGCTCCACGCTCGAGAAGACGTAGAGGACTGGTGTCGCAGATGCACAATTTGCGCTTCCGTCAAAGGCCCAAAGCGACGACTGAGAGGACAAATGCAAACCTATGACGTGGGGGTACCGTTTGAAAGGATTGCTGTTGACATCGCTGGACCCTTTCCTGAATCTGAATGGGGAAATCGATACACGCTGGTTGTAGCTGATTATTTCAGCAAGTGGCCCGAGGTCTACCCCATTCCCAACCAGGAAGCAACTACTGTAGCCGAACAGCTAGTGTTAAATTGGGTCAGTAGGTACGGCGTACCTTGTGAACTACATTCAGATCAAGGTCGAAACTTCGAATCACTAGTTTTTAGCGAGATGTGCGAGCAGCTGAGAATACGGAAAACGAGGGCGACACCACTGCATCCCCAATCCGATCGAATGGTCGAACCTTTCAACGGCACGCTCAATAAACACCTGGCCAAAATGGTTGACGAGAACCAAAGGGACTGGGACCGACACATTCCACTATTTTTGATGGCGTACAGAGCTGCCGAACATGCATCGACCGGCCAAGCCCCAGCCAAAGTCAGTTTTGGTAAGACTATTCGTCTGCCAGCCGATATAAAGTTCGGAACACCCCCTGAGAAACCCCAAACGATCTCGGAGTACGCAAGTGATCTAAGGCAACGGTTGAACCAGATACATCGGACAGTGCGAAAACACCTCGAATCGGCTACTGACCGCATGAAGACCGGGTATGATCTCAAGGCGAATTCTACTGGCTTCCAGCAAGATGAATTGGTGTGGCTATATAACCCATAACGGCGAAAGGGTAGGTCTCCAAAGTTGCAACATAACTGGGAGGGACCATACCGAGTCACAAAGCGAATTAACGACGTCGTATATCGCATACAGGAACACCGTAAGCCGAGAGCGAAAATGAAAATCGTGCATCTGGACCGTCTTGCCCCATATTACATCCAGGGAGAATCGACTACAACTGGCGACACATCTTTTCGGGGCAAAAAGAACTGAGGTGGGGGCAGTGTTACATGTACAAATAATTCTGCGAGCTACTGTCGCAATTGTTTTCACAACCATCAACAAATGAATTAACTCGAAACCACGAGAACCCAACAAGCACTATCAACATCTGAAAGTGAGTCACTGCCCCATTCATTACCTGCTGGAATGTTCCCGCTAATTCACCAATGTACGGGAACTGAGTTGAATGATTAGAGACCCTATATAAAGGCGAGCTGAATGAATGGGGGGATCATTCATTACAACCGCGGTAGAAAACTGCGATACGTGAAGTACAGGCGATATTGATTGTTTGAGTGTGAAGTGATTTTAAGTAGACAATTGCGATAGAAATTTATGGACAAGTGGAAGGTAGAATTTTAATAGTGAAAATTAAAGTTGTGAAATTGTGAGTGAATTGGTTGTGCATTTTTGACGAATTAAATAAATAAAATTGTTTTCACAACCATCAACCAATGAATTTACTCGAAACCACGAGAACCCAACAAGCATTATCAACATCTGAAAGTGAGTCACTGCCCCATTCATTACCTGCTGGAATGTTCCCGCTAATTCACCAATGTACGAGAACTGAGTTGAATGATTAGATACCCTATATAAAGGCGAGCTGAATGAATAGGGGGATCATTCATTACAACCGCGGTAGAAAACTGCGATACGTGAAGTACAGGCGATATTGATTGTTTGAGTGTGAAGTGATTTTAAGTAGACAATTGCGATGGAAATTTATGGACAAGTGGAAGGTAGAATTTTAATAGTGAAAATTAAAGTTGTGAAATTGTGAGTGAATTGGTTGTGCATTTTTGACGAATTAAATAAATAAAATTGTTTTCACAACCATCAACCAATGAATTTACTCGAAACCACGAGAACCCAACAAGCATTATCAACATCTGAAAGTGAGTCACTGCCCCATTCATTATCTGCTGGAATGTTCCCGCTAATTCACCAATGTACGAGAACTGAGTTGAATGATTAGAGACCCTATATAAAGGCGAGCTGAATGAATGGGGGGATCATTCATTACAACCGCGGTAGAAAACTGCGATACGTGAAGTACAGGCGATATTGATTGTTTGAGTGTGAAGTGATTTTAAGTAGACAATTGCGATAGAAATTTATGGACAAGTGGAAGGTAGAATTTTAATAGTGAAAATTAAAGTTGTGAAATTGTTAGTGAATTGATTGTGCATTTTTGACGAATTAAATAAACTCATTTAATTTAAAAGACATTGCGTTTTCACTTTCCCGGAACATTCAATTATTGGCCGCGAACCATAACACGCGACAATACGGAATAGCTGCTTTTTTTTCTTGTGAGAACTGATAGTGTATTTTTTGCCAGATTGAACCCGATGCAAAGTTTTCTACTTTACTATTTTTAGAATTACTGAAGTTTTCAGTATTTTCGAGTGTTTTTTCGAGTAAATTGTCCATTTGAAAAAAAATTCTTAATAATCAAGGGAACTGATAAAAGCGTCGCTTTAACATTGGAATAATTCAAGGAAGGAATACCTTTCTTTATCACATTTTGAATTTCAGTGGAAATTGTTATGTTCCGAGGAATTTTCATTCAATTTTTGCTTTCCAATATTTTAAATAATTTGTGATCAGTGTTGATGTTCGAGACGCCTTCCTGACAAAATTTTTGAATTAATTCTAAAGCCAGGGAGGGATCTAAATTTTTGCATAGTGTTAAAATTGAATTTAGAATATATTTTTGAACATCATGCAATATTTCGAATGCTGTTTTCCTGTTTATTTTATCGTTACTAATTACTCTTAAAGCGAACATCAAGGAATTAGAGTACAAATCGTCGCAGTATTTCTTTTTTAAAAATTAGTTGGCTAAATTAATATGAGAAGGATGAGGAATTTGAACATTATTATCCTTATATGTTAATTCTATGCAAGCATTTTCTGCAGCGATTTTGCATGATTCAGATTGTATTGTTGTGCAAGTAGATGTGTCATTTGTAATCACATTTAAAAGCTCGTCGTCAACTGATTTAGTATGTGAGTCGCCAGTCAGTGAATCGCTCTTGCCATGAACAACAACAAGATGACGTTTTAGCTTACTAAAACTTGAAAATCTTTGGGGCAATTGCCTTGATTGCAAATATAATTAATAAACAGTTCATGCTTGTGAAATATTTTGAAATGATTCAAATAACTAGGTAGAAATAAAAAAGTTTCTTTACAGGCAAAACAAGAAAACATATTAATAAATCAAATTAATATTTTAAAGAATTAAGTAATGCATTCACGTTGGATGATACTTTTTCCAAGTTAATTCCGTAAAAATATTGCTGAAGAAAAAACCACACATTCACACTTTGTTGCGGATAATGAATATTTAGAACATAAAATATTTTAAATAAACTATCTAAAGCAGACAAAAACGAGTCTGTTTTATGAAGAATACTATCAAACACAATATAGTAGTCTAAAGGGCATTCAATTCCCGCAGGGGGAATGCCGGTCGACAAGAGCTCTCTTGGAGGCTAGCATTCTTTGGGGAGTTCCGCCCCCACGTACCCGAGGAAACTCCGCAGGGGGAATGCCGGTCGACAAGACCACTCTTAGAGGCTAGCATTCTTTGGGGAGTTCCGCCCCCACGTACCCGAGGAAATTCCCGCAGGGAGAAAGCCGGTCGACAAGAACATTCTTGGAGGCTAGCATTCTGTGGGGAGTGCCGCCCCCACGGACCCGAGGATATGGGGGGTGCCGTGAGGTTCCCTCTTGTTGTATCTGGACTACGCTTTGGACAACGAACTGGAATTGACGCTTTGGGCTGGCGGATGTGATGGTTTGGACCTAGTTGCTTTGCACAGTAGCGCCGAGGTGAAACTCGTGTGTGAACGGCTCCAATTCAACTATCATACCGTCTCCGTCCCGGTAAAACCTTGGCAGGCCTCGGAGTACGTTCGAAGTTCGCACCATTGGGTTGGTGGTGTAGGTTTGGTTGAGACGGACTCCCGATTAGCGCTGGTCTGGCTCTGAGCACTTGTCCCCATAAGGGCTTGTGCCAACCCTCGCATGGCCTCCCTGCTCTGCAAAGATAACCATGGGACCAAAAAGGCGGCTACACACACGAACGGAGATAGCGGCTCCGAGGGGGGACCCAATAAAATGGAGCAAACAAATGAAACCACAAGCAAACAGGACGCTAGCACGGAGAACCCTTTCAGGCAAAAACCGCTGTTGGCAAGAATACCGATTAAACAAGTCACCGATTGCGGGGGGAGGCAGCAAACCCCAGAAACACTGTCAAAGTCAACATCACAGGTTAAATCATCGGAGACAGACCACAGACGGACTAACGAACGAAAGAAGGCAGAGTGCGTTGTGCAACCTGGCATCATTGCGGCCTTTGGGCGCAGTAGAAGGACTATGCGCACCCCAGAGCGCCCAGTGCAAGACGTACACAATCCGGATCAAGCTGCGACACCAACGGAGGCCAGTGTAAGACTGGGGGAGGGAGAAGTTTTGCCGTTGACCGACGCCACTTCAAACGCGACCCAAGCGATAGAAGCAAAAGGGCTAGGAATCGGGGGCCTCTCCCAAGAGGTGGCGCCAAATAACACAATCGCCCTTGACCGCGCCGAAGAGGAGCGGCTTACTCGGAAAGCGGGGAATATCGTCAAACAACTGAGGGCTGCCTGCGAAGTACAGAAAAACATAGGCAAGAGTGTCAAAAATGGCATTCTTGAACTGGAGGAGCTTTTTGGCCGCATAACGCACTACAGGCGGAGATGGCTTGCATCCGAAAAGCATCAAAAAGATACGCTCTCCCTCGAGGCATCAGTGGGTCCTAGCAGCAGCAAAAGAATGGCCGGTAGCCCAATTGAAGGCGACTGTGAGAAAAGGAGGAAGGACGAAACCATAAACGAAGTTGACACTCCAGGCGAGGAGTTTCATGTGGTGCGAAACAAGGCAGCGAAAAAAGCGGCCAAAAAGCTGCTCCTAGAAAAAACAGACAAAGAGCTCAACCACGAAAAGAACAAAGAACCCCCCGATATACCGCAGAAAACAAAAAGCAAACCGCGGCGTAAACCCTTGCGAGAGGCACTGCTTATTAAACCCACTAAGGGCCGAACCTACGCAGATGTCCTCCGTGAAATTAAAGGAGCGGTCAAGCTAGACGACAACAAAACTGCCATCAAAGCAGTTCGACCAACCCGGACCGGTGGCTTGCTGGTGGAATTCGGGCCAGAGGCCACAAACAAAGATGCATTCCGTGACGCGGTTCAAAAGGTTCTTGGAGATGCGGCAACGGTTGCCTCGCTTGAACCAATGGCCACCCTGGAAATCAGGGACCTCGACTGCGTCACGGACAAAGCTGAAGTAGAGGATGCCATTAGGAAGGAGTTCCCCAGCTTAAGTGAAGTCAAGGCAAGATTGACACGTGAAAACACAAGGGGGCAACGCATGGCTATTGTCGAACTAGCTGATAAAGACGCCCAGCAAATCCTGGCGAAGGGCAAAATCAAGATAGGTTGGGTGATCTGCAGGATACGGAGAAGAGCGACCCCTATCCGCTGCTTCAGATGCTTCGAATACGGACACACCGCGTATGGCTGTAGGGGACCCGACAGGAGATCTCTGTGCTACAAATGTGGTGAAACGGGGCACAAAAGGAAGGAGTGCACGAACGAGGCAAAATGCATTCTTTGCAAGGATGCTAAGCTAGCACCCGGCGACCTCAAACATGAGCCGGGGACAGGGAAATGCTGGGTTTTCAAGAAGGCCCTAACTAAAGCCAAATCGATACTCAAATGATCCGTATCCTGCAGGTCAATTTGCACCGAAGCACAAACGCCCAGGACCTACTTGAGCAGTTTGCGAGGGATAAGAAAGCTGACCTCCTGTTGCTGAGCGAGCAACATCATAACAAGGACTCGCAAGCGTGGTACCCTGACGAATCTGGTACCTCGGCCATCTGGGTTCGAGACAGCGCCCGCCTTCAGGTGCAGGGCCATGGACGCGGGGATGGTTTTGTGTGGGTGCGGTGTTCAGGGATAACATATTTCAGTGTTTATCTGACGCCTAACGAGGCAATGCGATCCTTTCGAACCAAACTCGATGCCCTGGAGGACGCTGTCTCGATCACAGAGGGCCACATGCTGGTCGGGAGAGACTTCAACGCTAGAGCCATCGAATGGGGTATGCCACAATCCGACCCAAGGGGAAAGCAAATCTTGGACATGGCGGCCAGAACAGCGCTTTTTGTCCTAAATACTGGTAACACCCCTACTTTCCGCCGCTGGGGTTGCGTAGGAACCATACCCGATGTGACACTCGCTTCGGAGTCCCTGGTACCTAGAGTACACAACTGGCGAGTACTAGAGGACTACTCGGCTAGTGATCACCAGTATATAGCTGTTGAGATTCACGACGGTGCCACTCTGCGTGTATATGCCCAAACTTCAATCCTCGGATGGAGGACTGGGAGGATGGACGTCGAGAGGTTCACTGACGCGCTTACGGCAGGCGCACCGTTGCTGGGAGCTCCGCCAGGGAGTGAAGGGCCTACAGCCAAGGACTTGGTGAACTCAACTATGAGTACCATCATAGCTGCTTGCGAGTCTTCCATGCCCCGTCGGAGACCCCGACATGGTAAGCCTCCAGTATACTGGTGGTCAAACGAGATCGCCGAACAAAGAAGCGAGTGTCACAAACTTCGGCGAGAGGCCCAGCGGGTGCGAACTAGGGAGGAGGCAGACACTAGGCTAGCAGCATACAGGTCCGGCAGGAAATATCTTCGCAGGCTTATTAACAAGAGCAAGGCCCGATGCTGGCAAGACCTCGTGGACGATGTAAATAGGGATCCGTGGGGCCTTGGCTACAAGCTGGTCATGGGGAAACTTGGTGCCCTACGGAAGCCTTGTATACATGACGCGGAAAAGATGGACGCGATAGTGCGGGGACTCTTCCCCGCCCATCCTGTCCGTGTTGACGCTGTCCATGGTGAAACAGCAGTCGAGTGCCCACTCTTCACACAGCTGGAACTGGAGGAGGCAGTCCTCTCCCTGAAAGCGAGGAAGGCTCCAGGTCCAGATGGTGTTCCAGCTGAGGTTTTGCAGCTCGCCTATCACCATTGTCCTGACTTGCTGCTCAGCACATTCAACGCTTGCCTACGGGACGGGGTTTTCCCCGTACGATGGAAGGTGGCGAGGCTCGTGCTGGTCAGCAAGGGGAAGAAAATCCCGAATCGCCGTCTGCATACCGCCCGTTATGCATGCTAGACACGGCTGGGAAAGTGCTAGAGAAACTCATCAAGGGAAGACTCACTGACGCGATTCGTGCTGCTGGGGACCTATCTCCTCGGCAGTACGGCTTTAGAGCAGGACGTTCTACCATTGATGCGATTGCAGAGGTGGTGAACGCGGTCCAAAAGGCAGAGGCATATAGTCGCACCAAGCGACGGATCGTCCTGTTGGTGACACTCGACGTCAGGAATGCCTTCAACTCCGCTAGATGGGTGGATATTCTGGATACGCTGGAAAACTCTTTTCAAGTTCCAGAATATCTAATGCGGCTTTTGAGGAACTACCTAAAGGACCGAAGCCTGCTCTACGACACGACACAGGGCCAACGAAGGATGGAAATTACCTCGGGTGTTGCCCAGGGATCTATCCTTGGTCCGGACCTGTGGAACGTGTCTTACGACGGGCTACTGAGACTCGAGATGCCAGATGAGTCGCGCTTGGTCGGCTATGCGGATAATGTTGCGGCTCTGGTCGCGGGACGCACCGTTGAACAAGCGCACTTTAGGCTAGGTTTGCTAATGCGCCGAGTGAGGGACTGGATGACTGCTCGCGGGCTCAGTTTAGCACTGGAGAAAACCGAAGTGGTCATCTTGACCAAAAAGAGAATCCCTAGAGTAAGGATGATCAGTATTGGAGATATACAGATCGAATCGAAGCCAGCGGTGAGGTACCTGGGGCTACTGATCGACTCGAAGATGAGTTTCTCTGAGCAAATCAGGGCAACGGCTGAGAAGGCTGCTTCGGGAATATCGGCCCTGAGTCGACTTATGGCCAACGTAGGGGGACCCAGCCCATCAAGAAGACGCCTCTTGATGAGTGCTGTAGGGTCAGTGCTACTGTACGGAGCAGAGGTATGGGGCGACGCTCTCAGCAAGGAGGTATACCGAACACGATTGGCACAGGTACAGAGAAGAGGAGCACTGAGAATTGCATCTTCGTATCCAACAGTCTCCGACTCGGCAGTGAGAGTGATTGCAGGCGTGATACCTGTCGCCCTCCTTGCTAGAGAGCGCCACGCTATTTACCTGCGCCGAAACGAGTATGCGAGGGAGATCGTTGTCCGCGAGGAGAGACAACGCTCGCTCAACGATTGGCAGCAGTCTTGGAGGAATTGCACGAAGGGAAGGTGGACTGCGCGCCTCATCCCGGATGTGAGACCATGGCTAAATCGAAGGCATGGTGAGACTGACTTCTATCTGACCCAGCTTTTGAGCGGGCACGGGTGTTTTCAGTCTTACCTGCACAAGATCGGCAAGTCACGGTCTCCCGATTGTCGGTTTTGCCCAGGAGAGGAGGACAATGCCTGTCACACATTTTTTGCGTGTACCAAATGGGCCAGGCTGCGAAGGGAACTCTACAGGGAGATGGGAGAGCTCACCCCGGATAATATAGTTGCGGTGATGCTCGAATCGGTTGACAAATGGAACCAGGTGGCACATTATGCTCGGGCAGTGCTAAAATATAAAAGGGACTCACAACAGCCAGAGGCAGTGGGGCTGGGGGATCGCTCTTCTGGCAATTCCTCTTCCCCCCTCCCCTCCCGCTAGGAAAGGGACTCCCCAGCTTGAAGGCGCCCCACGGCGTAACAAAACGAGACCTGGCCCGAAGTAATGTGTCAAACGGTTCCAGGCTAGGTTCTCAGATTGACAGGGGAGGTGTTTAGTGGGTAGTCCAAAGGTATCCTCCATGGGAGTCCCACACTGCCAGACTCGGCGGGCATAAATGCCTTCACCTCCCTACCACAAAAAAAAAAAAAGGGGCATTCAACAATCAGCGGTTGTAACTGCAGACCAAGACTTCGGTATTTTTCTTGCATTTTTCTGTGCTCAATGAGGATATCAGCTTGTTTGTCAACCTTTGAAACACAGCTTTCGAACGAGTCCTTTACTGACGTGTGCCAAAACCTTTCCTTTTTTGTTGCAGTGTCCTTGATTTTAATTTTTTTGGATGATGGTAGCAAGACGTGCAGCAGTTCGAAAATTTTGTAGTCTTTAGAGTCTGGAAAATAATTGTGGAATAATAATTTGTTTATGACATCGTACATCGACCAAATTTCTTACCGCTATCGACGTTTTCAGCTTCTTTATCTTTGGTAAGCTGCTTAATATTAGATTTTTCGTTTGCCGCAATCACAATGATTTTTTTCTTTAAATTCATCCCAATTTGATTTCAATCCAAAAGAAGCACTCTCTCCGTATAATTTTACAAAGTCAAGTTCTATCTGCAAATAGGCAAATAATGAGAAATGTGCTAGTATATACTGCAATAAATTTATCTTACTAAGCGTAATGCTTTTGACTGGGTGAAAAGTGGCCAGTCTTTAAAAATTTCTGTTAACGGGTTGGACAAAATTTCGGCTCGTCTTTTAAAATATGATTCCTCCCACTTAATCTGCACCACTTCTCATGGCTCTGAATTGTATTTCAGCCAAATCTTTTGATTTGTACCTAATGAATATTCATATATTTTAAAATGTATAAAGATAATTTTGAAATAAAGTTACAATCAGTAGCATCTGCGTTGCCTTCTGAGCATACTGATGTCACATTGCAATTACTTTGTCTTCGATTTTTATTTGCACCTTTTACTATTCCAATTTTCCGTCGATATTTGAGCTTGTTGTTATAGCACGTATAAAAAGAACCTCTAGCTCGACCTTCAACTCCAGCTTTTATATAATAACTTTCCTGCGAAATATTTAAAGTAACTTCGTTGAAAGCCAAGCATACAACATTACAAACTTTGGACTCTAACGGAAAGCATTCCTGAATTTTAATAGCCGGGCGTTCGCATTGGTCGGTACCCAATAGAATATTTTCTTGAATACAATGATCGACTAACAAGGATATCAATTCCTTGCACAAAGAAGAAGAAAGTGGCCTACTTTCCTTCGCTTCAGAAAGCAGATGCTTTCCTCGTGCATAAGATAAAAGAGTTGCTTGAAGATCCTGTTATGGTAAAATATCATACAAATATAAAAGACCCTAATAGTTAATGGTTAATTGACCATATTTTCCACAGTTCCAGAACTTGACTCAGTTCTTCCTGAGGATGCAGGTGAACGTGGGCTCGGGAAATTATTTTCGAGCCATTTCGAAACTTCACTCTGCAAACTAGAATGCACACTCAAGGTATCAGCAACAGATGCAGAGGTATATCCCTGTAAGATCACATATTTTAATCGCTTAGAAAAGTAAATATTCAGATATTTTGCTTGCGAAATTCGCCATGTCACTAACTTTGCCTTAAATTTTATTCTTAGGTTAATAAGTTCCTTTGGAATTAAGGCATCAATATCGGATGCTGTTATATCGATCAAAAATTGACGATCAATGTTATATTCTATAAAAGTAAATAAGACGAAATTTTTTTGGAAGATTTTAGGTAATTTGATTTTACCGGTGAAAATATTCTCCAACTCTCCTAGATCCCATTGCCGAAGCAAACTACTAACCTCGGTTAAAGGTTCGCTTCTGTCTGGCTCAAAAATATATTCATATACAACGTCGTTTAACACGTTCACATGTTCATAATCATTGTGGTCAATTTTGACTCTTTCGTTGTTATTCATATTAAAATGTAACTCGTGTACAAACCGTATTAATATCAACTTACCACTTCAAAACACGACACACTTATAGAAACAATAAACTATTATAGCACAACCTAAAACACTGAACTCAACCAACGCGACTTGTCTAATCGAATGCTTCAAATGCAACTTTCGCATTCTATCAAAGCCCACAACGCGTCTGAATATTTACTACAAGCGTAATACATTTGCTAGAAAATGTGAATTTTACAACAGTATCAATGAATGTTCTCTGATGGACAGAAATTACGGTAAAAGTAACAGTTTTAGTAATGAAAAAGACTATTCTGGTGAAAATATAGTGTAATGATTTTTTCCATTACTCTGTATTGAATTTTATTAACTGTAGAAATGACTACCATTGTGGTTAATTTGATAAAAGTTCATTACTTCGGTAATAACTTCTACTGATTTTATGTGAAAATAGTCTGTGGTTAATTTTATTGTTTGATTTAATAGAATTCATTACACGGATTTCTCTCCGTGTACGTAGAAGTATATTTATAAGATTCATCTATCCTGAAAGTTTCATAAAGATTGAATCATATTTAGCGAAGTTATAGCGGTTTGAATTTTCCTGTATCACTATGGAACAATATCCGCTGCATTTATTACTATGGCAACATATGGCTATGGAACAACATGCGCTTTTTACCGACTCAGACACTACAGTTTTGCTAGGATTTGCATGAAAATTTCAGGAATGATAGGTGTCATGTATATCTTTGAGAATCTAGTGCTAGTACTAGTGGTATCAGTAATCGTAAAACAAAATAGTGGCTGTTTCAAATGCGAAGATTGAATAATTTTGAGTAATTTTTTCCCAACTTCAACGTTTAAGGTGCATGCTTTGAACACTTGATTCAATTTAATAAATGACTGAAGATGAGTACCTACAAATAATGCTCATAAGTGAAACAAGTCAAGGAGGTGGGAGAGAGGTCCTAGCAAAAGGGTTTTGTAACCATTCTAGGTGACAGTACAGGAGAGTGGCCCCTGAAAAAAAAATTCATCAAACGTAGCCGATATGAGGATGAAATAAAAGTTTTCATGGGAGCTTTTCAAAACAGTTGTTAAACTGTCAGTTTTTGCTTCAGTGGGGGCACAGGGGGGTAATACATGAACAATGTGTTTCCTCCGTCGCGGGTGGACATCTGAAATAATTATCAAGGGAGATATTTATGCGTATAACAATACCAAAAACCTCAGAAGTCGAAACTCGTTCAACTTTGTTAATAAAAGTATGATCTTCGTATTTCATATTTTCTCCAATAAAATCGTCTTTGACATGTTTCTTGATTTGATTCGATCTGGTGACTGCATTTTGTAAATTGAATACAAAACCCTTCTGACATGAGCGTAGGTCTGTTTACCCAACTTGTTTTTATTATGGTCAATTATATTTTGTTAAAACTAGCGCGGATGGTTGGATAAATTTCTTTTGGGAGTGCTTTGCGTCTTAGGATTGCCAGGGTAGTGTTAGGATGGTTGTCTACTTTGTCGAGCAGTTTAAGTGCTTTTTCACGTACGAATATGTCGACAGGTTCGATTCTAAGGTCCTTGTATATGTCCGCATTTCTAACATACCAAGGGATTCCGAAGATTTGTTGAATGCTTTTGTTTTGGATGGATTGTAGTGCCTTTTTGCTGGTGCCTGTCGTCTGTTAGAAGGCTGTAATACCATATAGTAGCGTCGGTTGTATTATTTGTTTGTAGATCAGCAGACGGTTCTTGATATTGAGTTTCTTGGCCTTAAGGAGTGGAAAAAGTTGGGATAGCACATTGTAGCAATGTCCTCGTTTGTTGCGTATGTGGTCGGTCCAGGAGAATTTGTTGTCGAATGTTAGACCTAGGTATTTTGCTGTTCTTGACCAGGCAATATTTTCGTTTTCAACAGTCAGAGTTTTCCGTTGTTGTTATTTTTTTCTGGTTATAAATAATGCCTGAGTCTTGTCTGAGTTTAACTTGATCTTCCACTTGCGAAAATACTTCAAAAGTATGTCTATGGAGGGTTGCAGTTTGGTGGTGATGACTCTTGCTTTTCTGAATGAGTATAAAACACAGGTATCGTCGGCACATAGGGACTTGTAGACATTCAAAGGCAGCCGAGGTAAGTCTGCAGTAAAGATGTTGAATAGTATGGGGGAGATGGGTGATCATTGTGGGACAACAGCTTGAATTTGCCGCATGGTTTACAGGTGATTGTCAATTTTGACCCGAAATGATCTGTCTTTTAGAAAGGAGCCAATGATTGGGATGAGCTGCAGTGGCATTTGGGATCCATGCATTTTGTAAATAAGTCCTGCATGCCAGACTTTATCGAAGGCTTTGGTTATGTCAAACATAACCAAACCCGTTGATTTCCTGCGGTTTAGCCCTATGCTAATGTGTTGGACCACCCTAGTAAGCTGGAGTTCTGTGGAGTGTAATGGCTTGAAGCCAAATTGTTCTTCTGAAACTATTTCTTTTTCGGTAACAATCTCAGTTGATCGATTTAGTAGCACCCGCTCTAAATTTTTCGATAGAGAGGTTAATAGGCAAATAGGTCGCCAGTTTTGTGGAAGCATGAGGTTTTTACCAGGTTTTGAAAGAACAATAACAATTGCCGATTTCCATATTTTGGGGTGTTTTCCCAAACGGAAAATTGCGTTTATAATCGCTGCTATTGCATCGAGAATATTATCCGGGAGCCATTTTACCATGATGTTTGATATTAAATCAAATCCCGGTGCTTCCCGTCTGCTCAGTACTTGTGTGATGTCTTTAACCTCTTGAAGACAGGTGCTTTGTATTAGGTCGGAGTCTGTAATGTCTGACCTCATGAGCCTGCTGGTCAACCGATTGACGTGATCTTCGTGTTCGTCAAGGTCCTCCTCATCAGATGAATTTTCACAGAACTGTTGTTCTAGAGTATCTGCGAAGGCCTCCGCCTTACCAGAACTATAAGGGCCGTGAATTGGTGGTATTACAAGCTTGTTTTTAATACGAAAGTATTTGGAAACCCTCCAGAAAGCGTCGCAGCCAGGCTCCAGACTTTGCCAGAAGCTCTCCCATTGTTCATTGCGGAATTTCGATATCCGATCACAAATTTTGTTCGCAATTTGATTTGCATCCTGGCGTGATCTAGGATCACCTGTATTCCTAGCCCTCCTCCGAACTCGATTACTCCTCCTTATTAAATTTTTGATGTCGTTAGGGAGTTCATAGGGGTTTGTCACCCTTGTCTGAGTTGTGACTGTGTTGTCCTCTTTTGCCTGTATTATTTTGTCTGTGATTTCTTCTATCATTTTCTCTGTGTCGCTGGCTGTTTCAGGTTTTTGAATAATGGTTTCTTTAGCCAGTGCGACTTGGTAAGCTTGCCAATCAGTTTTCTTCTTTACTTGTAGGGGTTCGTCTATGTATATTCCTCCTATTAAGAAGAGCACCGGTTTGTGATCCGATGAAAGTTCGTCGAGGACTTCGATGCGTATATCGTGTTCAAAGATACGTGATTTACCAATATCGAGAGGATAACTATTTCGGTAGCCGTAATGTGTTGGTTCGTTGGGGATATGCAGGCTTAGTGGATTATCTGTGATGAATCGATTTAACTCAGTCCCAGCACGATTGCTTCTCACAGCTCCCCAGCTTCGGTGATAGGCATTGAAGTCTCCGGCAAGAAGTATATGACCCTGAAAGTCCAGAAGTTTTTTAATATCTGCAATGAGCGTAGCTGCCTGAGGGCGGCTGTATACCGAGACTACCATGAATTCAAAAGAATCCGTCCGCACTTGAATTGCAGTAGCTTCTAGCGTTCGTAAGGTAGGTGTCAATACGATATTATGATTCACCTTCTCACAAGAATGGCCGTTCCACCACCTCTGCCTGTTGTTCTGTCATTTCTGTACAGAAAATAGTTAGGGAAGCGTAGGTGATTTCCATGCTTCAGAAAGGTTTCCTGGATGAGAATGATGTCAAACTTATAATCAAATATAAGTTGAGTCAACTCACCAGTCTTATGAAGCTGGGAATTTGCATTTCATGTGAGAATGGTTAAATGATCCATGAAGCTCATTATTGTTTCTTTGTAAGTGTGCTGTTGAAACTGTTTTGTGATGCAAACATTCCCTGAATCATTTCCGCCATCGTGTCTTGCATCATGGTTTGGAATTGTGTTTGCGTGGTGGCGAAGAGTGTGTCCATGTTGTTATTTGTATTTAGTGGAGTGTTTGCTTGTTTTTGTTTTTATGTGTTTTTATTTTGTTGTCGTGTAGATGTTGTTGTGGTTTTATTGCTATTTGCAGCTGCAACTTGTGCGAACGATTTCCTGACATTCACTGGATTTCGTGGACATCCACCATAGTTTGCTGGGAGTTCTCCACCACAGCTCACACATTTTGGCTTTTCCTCTGCTTTTTTAACGAATTAAGAAAAATGGTGGAGCCCATCGCATTTAATACAACGGGCCTGTGCGTGACAGTTTCTGGAGGAGTGTCCAAACTGCTGACAGTTGTGGCACATAACTGGTCCTGTACGGGGCGTTGCGCTTCAACAGTGCATATGAGGTGACATATTGCCCTTATATTGTATATGTCAGTCTCGGATTTGGGAAGGAGGACCTTTACCAACCTGGATGGCCCATCTCTTAACTTTATATAGTGGATTTCGATGGGGTGAAATCCTTGGCTCTCCAGGTCTTCCTTGATGTCGTCAATTGATAGTCCATACAGACCCCTGATGATTATATTTTTTTATTACTTTCTTCAGGAAGGATATACGTGTGGTATTGTATAGTCATTTCTGTCAAGTATCTTGTCAGTTTTCTGTGGTCTTGTGGTATCTCTGGAATTATCTGGATCCCGAGTAGACCCTTTTGGCGGATTCGTGTTTAATTCCAAGGTCTTTCAAGTCCTTTAGGACTTGGGTCCACTTTTCAGGCTCTCGAAGGATGATGGGTACCATTATCCGTTTCTTGTCGTCGTCTGGGGATTTGGATGTGGTGGGCGCTGTGGAACTGGTTTTCTTTTTCGGTGGGATGACCAGCTGTGGTAGAGCATTGAGGGACCCGGCGGTGGCAGTGCAGGAAATTCTTCATTCTCCTCAGCAGAGTTAACGCATGCAGGAGCATGGACTCATTTTCATCTTCTTCTTGTATTGCTTCCTCTTCCATAGCTTCTTCTTCTGAAGAAGGAGGAGAGAGCGGAGAGCTGTCTGAGGAGGAAGATGAAGACTCCACTTTTCCCTTTCTGTTTTTTTTTTTGATTTGGCCAGCGCCAAATCCCTCAATTGCTCCATCAGCCCTTTGTTGACTCGGCGTTGTTCTGCCGACTCCGAGTTTATCTCAACAGTTGGTGTTGAGCCTGTCTCAGCTGCTCTATAAGCTCGTTAAGCTGTGCTGCACGGATTGCAATGCTTGCAATTGGCCAATCAGCAGAGCGATCTGCTGATCTTTGTCCATTGTAGATTTATCTATCATATCCACAACCCACCCAAACCAAACTCAAACACTATGAAATTTATCCAACTATTTACAAAATTGCTACACGAATCAAAAATAATCAAAACAATACCCTCTGGCAACCAAGGAAAGCACAAACCACTCACCCAGAAGACTCCGTGCCTTTTCGCCACCTTGTTCTTTCTTCTTCTCGCTAAGGTTCTTCCCTCCTGCTCGCACTTTTCACTTTCTAATCACTGACAGTGAATATTCACTCACTAATTGACGACTTCGACTTTCAATGTCCGCAACGATGCACGGCTTCCACAAGACCGGGTACTCGATTCAAAAACTCTCTACTACTTATAATAAATTGATCAAGTTACCTAGATGCATTTACATTGTATTGCGTACCAAAGTTCATCATTGTATTCATCGGCAATTAAGCAATAATGTAACATAATGTGCAATGATCGTAGAACTGCACTTATTGTCATCAGCGCTCTGTGCATAATTAATTAGGTCAAGATATGTGTTCGCACATAAATTCCATAAAGAAAAATATTCCCATGAATCTAATTAACTAACACATATGTATTCCCATAGTTAACATTCCCAACATCATCAGATTCTACATTTCATACATTTAACACTCCCAACACCATCAGATTCATCTACAAATTCCAAATACCAGACAGTAAGAAGATATGTCCAGTGTTAATTTTCACCTGGAAAAATCGGTCTCACGGATCATTATGATCCGTCAGCATAATGATTTTTCTCACAGAACCTTTTCCCACATTAGAATGCATAAAAACAAAGCAATTAGGAAAATAAAGTCAGTCATTTAAATTAACTCAAGAGAATTGTTTTATTTCATCGCGGAGGCGTCAGATCAATATGTGAAGAAATGCGTGTGAAGCATTCGCACGAATGGTGATAACTCCTCCCTCCTTCAAAATCGGTGCCTCACAGATTAAAATTGCAAAACGATAGGTTGTATCTGTGATATGGAAACTGGAGGCGATAAGGGCAAGGGACGCACTCCATGCAAGTAGGCTATTAAAAAAATTGCAACAAGTGCTAAAACAAATAAAACTAAGTCTGAGGAGATTGGCACGATATTGTTAAGCGTCTATTGAAGTTTCCCTACGTTGTCTGAGTGGGGTTTATGTAAGAGGTGTAGATCTAATTTAGTATTTCGCTCAATCAAATTAGGGTTACGGACTGACGGTAGAACTTGAAGTGTTCTAATCTCCCTGCTAGAATACTCCCTATCATCGAGTCAGATTGTAATGTCTAAATGTTGATGAGGTATGTTCCATTTAGTGCTCTAGTAACATTTTCATGCTTAAGACTCCCGTTAAAGTTCGTAGGATAAATAGTATTTTCCTCTATAATCCCGATTATTCGGTTATTTCTATATTGATAATCGTAGACCGCATCAGAGCCCGTTAGTAGTTGGAAGATGCAATCCGACGAAGATCGATAATTAGTTGCGATTCCTTACATATTGTCGCGTGTTATGGTTCGCGGCCAATAATTTTAATGTTCCGGGAAATTGAAAACGCAATGCCTTTTAAAGTTAAATTAAAAGAGTTTATTTACTTAAAATGCACAATCACTAATTCAACTATTTCACAACTTGTCTATTCATTTTTATTTCAACTGTTTATCACTTCACAATCAATATCGCTCTTAACTCGCACTCCACACTATCGCGGTTGTAATGAATCCCCCCATTCATCCAGCTCGCCTTTATATAGGGTCTTTGGTCATTCAATTCATTTCTCGTCCATTGGCGAAATACCTGGAATATTCGAGCAGCTTAATGAATGGGCAGTGAGGTCACTTACAGATGTTGATCATGCTTGGTGGGCTTTCGAGTAAATCTGTTTGTTGATGCTCTTAATGGTTGTGAAAACAATTGCGACAGTAGCTCACAAGATTATGTGTACATGTAACAATATATTGTTACATGTACAAATAATTCTGCGAGCTACTGTCGCAATTGTTTTCACAACAATGAAGAACACGAATTTACTCGAAACCACGAGAACCCAACAAGCATGAACAACATCTGAAAGTGAGTCACTGCTCCATTCAATTGCAGTCGCTCGAATGTTCCCGCGAACTCGCCAATGTACGCGAACTGGGTTGAATGACTACAGACCCTATATAAAGGCGAGCTGAATGAATGGGGGGATCATCATTCATTCGACCGCGATAAGAACTGCGATAGTGTGTTTCGTAATAGTGAAGTGATTTAGAAGACAATTGCGATAAGAAATTTATGGACAAGTGTTAGATTTTTTTAATAGTGAAAATTAAAATTAGTGAAAGTGTTAAACTGATTATTGTGCATTTTTGTAATAAAATAAACTCTTTTAACTTAAATTAAAAGACATTGCGTTTTCACTTTCCCGGAACGTTAAAATTATTGGCCGCGAACCAAAACACGCGACAGTGGTGTCGAGAAGTGAGAAAGAAAATTTCGAATAGTGAAAACATTTAAACATTTTTAAACTGCACAGTTGTGGAATCTAACGTAAAAACTGTTGAAGAAAAAAACGATAAGCCAAAACAATAAAAATGCCACGAAACTTGCATCTAAGAATTAATGAATTGACCATGTCGGAGCTCAAGGAAGAATCAGAACAGCGAAATCTGGCTACGCAAGGTACAAAGGCCACACTGATTGCACGCTTGCGTGACGCGATTGAATCGGAAGGCGTGAATCTGGATTCGGGTGAGCTCTCAGATGGTGCAGAAGGTGGAGAAGCAGAAACACTAAAACCAAAGGACCCAGAAAATGCACTGATGCAAATGTTGATGCTGATGCAGCAAGAGCAGCGACAACAGTCATCCAATTTAACTGCGAAGCTAAATGACAAATCAGCGAAGTTAAATGAACAATCAGTGAAGCTGGACCAACAAGCGATCGAAATCAAGGCAGACATCAAGGCAGACATCACACAGAAGCTGGAGAAACAGTCAACCGAAATAAAAGCGGAGCTCGGTCATCTGAACAAACAAATTAAAGGCGTCGAGGAAAAGGTTGACCAGGTCGAGGAAAAGGTTTACCAGGTCGAGGAAAAGGTCAGCCAGGTCGAGGGAAAGGTCAGCCAGGTCGAAGAGAGAAAAAGTGAATAAAGAATTGGAAGCAGCGAAGCCAGTAGTAACTACTTCACCAGCCCCGCTTATAACCGCAGCGCAAAGCACATCCAGAAATGTGCAAGCACCAATATTCGATGGGCAAACGGTCTGGAGTATTTACAAGACCCAGTTTAAAGCTGCCGCAATGGCAAATCACTGGAATGAGCAGCAACGAGCAACTGCATTAATTAAGAGGCCCAGCTGCTGAGCTTTTGCAGACGATCCCCGATGAATTGCACTCAAACCCGAATGCTATAATGAATGCGCTCGACATGCATTATGGAGACGATCATCTAAAGCAGATTTATCGGTCACAGCTAAGGCATCGGATGCAGAAGTCTGGTGAAACCCTACAGCAGCTAGCCCAAGACATTGAGCGACTAGCACTTTTGGCTTACCCAGCCTACGACCCAGAACATCGAGATGATGCAGCGACAGAAGCATTCATCAGCGCACTAAAGGACCCGGAATTGCAACAAGCCGTGCGTTTAGCTCAAAAGCAAACGGTTAAGGACGCATTGGCTTACAGTCTGAACTTTGAGGCAGCGAAAATGTGACTCGTACCACTGCCCGGGTTCGTGAGGTATTGACAGACGAGTGCAGGTGTGAGCGCGTGGAAATTGAGCGAAACCCGCATGTAAATGGTGCGCCTAGATGCTGGAATTGCGGAGAGAAGGGGCACCTGCAAAAGGAACTGCAAGAAGCGAAGAAAACCGAGCTATTGCCCAGGGTGTGCAGCTAGAAGAGATCCAGACCGAGTCAGGAGCCCAGAATGGAAGCCCTTCAAACAGAGGGGTCGGGAAACATGTAAGAGCCAACTTCGTGGGGCAGAGGTTGGCTAGGAGGATCGACGTCCCCAGCACCACCATCACCGTGTCAAGACTACATCGTGGAGAAGCGGACTTATGCCTTCCGGATCAAGTTGACGGAGAACACTGCACCATAACAATCGACACTGGTGCAACCCGATCGATTATCCGACAAGACCTAGTTAGACAGCAACAACTTCACAAAGACAGAATTTTCTCACTACGGACAGCTACAGGAGAAACTGCACCTGTTCATGGAGAGGTCAACCTCCAGATACAGTTGGGAGACCTTGTGTTCCGACACAATTTTCTGGTCGTGAACATTATGGATGACTGCATTCTCGGAATGGATTTTCTGCGACCACATGGAATCACGTTGGATTTGGGCAAACGTGTATTAAAATGGCAGAATGTCGAAGTACTGGTGGAGGATCCCAGCGTCCAAATTCCCAAGATGAATGTAGTGGTATGTACTGACACTGATGTACCAAATTCTTCCGAAAGCATTGTATGGGCCAAGCTTGATGGTGATCCTGGAGACCACCGATCTTATCTGATAGAGCCAACGAAGACGTCCGCATTGCGCAGTTTGATTGTAGGACGAAGCCTTGTAAGATCTTTAAGGAACGGATATGTGCCAGTTAGAGTCCTTAACACCGCAGACTTAACCACGAGCATCAAAGCGGGAGAAGTCATCGGCAGCTGCCAGCCTGTTTCCACCATCACCTCTTTGGAAGCTACTCACAACCATCATTGGAAAAGGAGGCAAGACACACACAAAGCCCGGGAATCTACGTCTGCAATTTTGAAGCAAGTCTAATTGCCGGTGCAGCTATTCAAACGAGCCTCTGATCTGGTCACCAAGTACAGTGACATCTTTTCAACAAGCCCGGATGACCAAGGCCGAACGAGTTTGGTAACTCACGTCATAGATACACAGGGAGCCAAGCCGATTCGACAAGCACCAAGACGTCTCCCCATAGCCAAACAAAGAGAAGTGAGCGCGCTGATCTCGAACATGGAAAAACAAGGCATTATTGAACCTTCTGTCAGTCCATGGGCCGCGCCTGTAGTTCTAGTAAAGAAAAAGGATGATAGCACTCGCTTTTGTGTCGACTATAGGCAGCTTAACGACGTCACTAAGAAAGATAGTTACCCGCTCCCACGCATCGATGACATCATGCACACTTTAGCCGACGCAAAATGGTTTTCTACACTCGATCTCAAGAGTGGCTACTGGCAGGTAGAAATTGACAAGAAGGACCGAGAGAAGACCGCATTTTCAGTTGGGACCGGATTGTGGCAATTTGTTGTGATGCCGTTTGGGCTTTGCAATGCTCCAGCCACTTTCGAACGCTTGATGGAATACGTGCTACGTGGTCTAACCTGGAAAACCTGCTTGGTGTACCTAGCATCATCGTCATCGGGAGAACGTTCGAAGAGCATGTGCGGAACTTAGAAGAGGTTTTCTCCCGACTGCGACTGGCAAATTTGAAACTTAGTCCCGACAAGTGTACCCTTTTTGCAGCTGAAGTAAAATACCTGGGACACGTCGTATCAGCAGACGGGGTCAAAACAGACCCTGAGAAGATTGAAGCCGTGAAAAGCTGTCCAACACCAAACAACAAGCGCCAACTACGAAGTTTCCTGGGTCTGGCAACCTACTATCGAAGATTCGTCAAAGACTTTGCCAAAATAGCTAAGTGTCTCCACCAGCTAATCGAGAAAAATCGTCCGTATGTCTGGAACGAACAATGCCAGACAGCCTTTGAGACCCTGAAAGAAAAGCTGCGTGAATCACCCGTGCTGGCGTATCCGAAACCCGGAAAAATGTTTGTAGTTGACACCGATGCAAGCAACGGCGGTATTGGAGCTGTACTCTCCCAGCAGATCAATGGCGAAGAAAGAGTCCTCTCGTATTACAGTCGAGTTCTTTCAAAAAGTGAGAGGAACTACTGTGTGACCAGGAAGGAGCTATTGGCTATAATAGAGGCCACCAAGCAGTTCCACAAATACCTATATGGCCAGAAATTTGTTCTTCGAACGGACCATGCATCGCTGAGATGGCTACTTGACTTCAAAAACCCCGAGGGACAAGTTGCGAGATGGATCGAAAGATTGCAGTCATACGACTACAAAATTGTTCATCGAAAGGGCGGAGTTCATGGAAATGCTGACGCCCTATCTCGTCGCCCATGTCCACCGAACTGCAAGCATTGCCGACGGATTGAGGAAAAGGAGCCGCCCGTTGATCTGCGACTGATAACGGCTGAATTCGATGAAGGTTGGTCACCGGAGGAGATTCGAAATGCCCAGTTAGCCGATGAAGACATCGGACCATTGCTCATATGGAAGGAGACGACTGGGCGACCTGAGTGAAAGGACGTTTCAATGCATGGCGCAACCCTGAAAAGCTATTGGGCACAATGGAACTCCCTTCGGGTGGAGGGTGGTGTACTCAAGCGGAAATGGGAAACGGCGGACGGCAGCTCCTATAGGATGCAAACTATACTACCCAAAAGCCGAATCCCCGATGTGGTAAAGGAAATGCATGAAGGATCCTCGGGAGGCCATCTTGGTGTTAACAAGACCTTAGCGAAATTCCGGGAAAGGTTCTACTGGCTCCACGCTCGAGAAGGCGTAGAGGACTGGTGTCAAAGATGCACAGTTTGCGCTTCCGTCAAAGGTCTAAAGCGACGACTGAGAGGACAAATGCAAACCTATAACGTGGGGGTACCATTTGAAAGGATTGCTGTTGACATCGCAGGACCCTTTCCTGAATCTGAATGGGGAAATCGATACACACTGGTTGTCGCCGATTATTTCAGCAAATGGCCCAAGGTCTACCCCATTCCCAACCAGGAAGCAACTACTGTAGCCGAACAGCTAGTGTTAAATTGGGTCAGTAGGTACGGCGTGCCTTGCGAACTACATTCGGATCAAGGCCGAAACTTTGAGTCACTAGTTTTTGGCGAAATGTGCGAGCTGCTCGGAATACGGAAAACGAGGACAACACCGCTGCATCCCCAATCCGATGGAATGGTCGAACGTTTCAACGGCACGCTCAATAAACACCTTGCCAAGATGGTTGACGAGAACCAAAGGGACTGGGACCGACATATCCCACTATTTTTGATGGCGTACAGAGCTGCCGAACATGCATCGACGGGCCAAGCTCCAGCCAAAGTCATTTTTGGAAAGACTATTCGTTTGCCAGCCGATATAAAGTTCGGAACACCCCCTGAGAAACCCCAAACGATCTCGCAGTACGCAAGTGAGCTAAGACAACGGTTAAACCAGATACATCGGTCAGTGCCAAAACACCTCGAACTGACCGCATGAAGACCAGGTATGATCTAAAGGCAAATTCTACTGGCTTCCAGCAAGATGACTTGGTGCGGCTATATAACCCGCAACGACGAAAGGGTAGGTCTCCAAAGTTGCAACATAACTAGAACGGACCATACCGAGTCACAAAGCGAATCAACGACGTCGTATATCGCATACAGGAACACCGTAAACCGAGAGCCAAAATGAAAATCGTGCATCTAGACCGTCTTGCCCCATATTACATCCAGGGAGAATCGACTACAACTGGCGACACATCTTTTCGGGGCGAAAAGAACTGAGGTGGGGGCAGTGTTACATGTACAAATAATTCTGCGAGCTACTGTCGCAATTGTTTTCACAACAATGAAGAACACGAATTTAATCGAAACCACGAGAACCCAACAAGCATGAACAACATCTGAAAGTGAGTCACTGCTCCATTCAATTGCAGTCGCTCGAATTTTCCCGCGAACTCGCCAATGTACGAGAACTGGGTTGAATGACTACAGACCCTATATAAAGGCGAGCTGAATGAATGGGGGGATCATCATTCATTCGACCGCGATAAGAACTGCGATAGTGTGTTTCGTAATAGTGAAGTGATTTAGAAGACAATTGCGATAAGAAATTTATGGACAAGTGTTAGATTTTTTTAATAGTGAAAATTAAAATTAGTGAAAGTGTTAAACTGATTATTGTGCATTTTTGTAATAAAATAAACTCTTTTAACTTAAATTAAAAGACATTGCGTTTTCACTTTCCCGGAACGTTAAAATTATTGGCCGCGAACCAAAACACGCGACAATATTTATGTCCTGAATGCGAGGACAGTCATTGTTTAGACCGAATTTCCCGGACTGGGCTAAGAAGAAGTTGGAGTACTCGAGATGGATCATTTTATGGTTCCTTATAGTCAGACGTATAAGTTCATAATTATAATCAATGTCACTTGTTTTAGGGAGACTTATGACGTACAGGAGAATGGGCCCCTTTGTAACTACCAAGGATTGGGAAATTCAATAGCCTGAACTTCATTTTCATACGGATGAGTCTCAATTCGGGCTAGTAACTCATTAATCTCAGAAGCGTCTAGCAGATTGGAATTCACTATTCCACTCTTAGCAAGCTCGCAAGCCAAAACTATTTCGTGAATTTCGGTTCTAAAGATTACCATCTTATTGAAAAGAGATTTCTCGAACTTATCATTGTTTAAGGTATTGACTTCAGCTACTATTCGGTTATAATTATCTTTTAGCTGAGTAGACACTTCAGTCATATAACGGTTTATCTTATACTGCTCATTTCTATTGGCGATCATACCGTTCTGTGACTTGATGACATTATCCCAGTCTGTGGCGTCTGGGTTTCCTGCCACCCATTTCCAGGCTGATCCAATCCAAATTAATTGAACGTAGAACCCTTTCCTTATTACTGCCTCGCAATTGAACTAGCAATGATTCTTTCTTGTCAAGCTGCTGGCGGAGCTGAGGTACGAGAATACTGGACTTATTGATACGATGCTGCACTATAGATCTCATATTAACCATAACCTGGTTGAATCTATCCAGGTCTACCGATTGAATTATTTTGAAATCCCCATTCACAATTCTGCCAATTCCACGCCTCAAGGTAACCATCGGTCCCATATATTCATAAGTATGTACCAAAGCCCGCGCCGACGCCACGATTAATCTGAAATAAGAGCGATGTTTTTCAGATGCGACTTGTGAACCCGGTTTCCTGAATCAGTGGTAACAGTTACTTGGTTATCTTTAGCTACAACCATTTTCTTAAAAAGCGGTTTGTTTTTACGTTTTAATCTGCTTATCCCTTCTAAACACCACATCCCCTACCTTGTAGGCATTGCGTTTCGATTTCCGCTTATTTTGATACCTAATTTGGTTCTTTTGGTTGCGGGGGATTTCTTTTTTGAGATTGCTGCTTAGTTTTGTTTTAAAGTCAACCATTTTTTGATAATTTATTCGCTGTGATCTACCAAAGAGTACATCTACTGGTTTTACCTTTGTCACCAAGTGAAATGTGTTGTTATACCTATCGACTTCTATGACCACAATTTCCTTCAGAGAAAGCTCTGTTTATTCAGTCTGAAGGCACCTCACTATTTCCATGATTGTCGAGTGAAGTCTCTCAATTAGGCCATTTATTTCACTTTTCTGAAGATCAGATAAACTTCTATCCCCAACGCTTCCACCAGGTTCATAACCACTGGGCTCATGAACCCACCCTCGTTGTCTGTAACCAAGACCTTAGGCACAGTGAAATAATGCAAAACTTTAGTAATTTTTTCTTGGAGATGTAGTGCTGATTTATTTTTTATTTGAAAAAAATTAGCAAATTTACTAAATTTATCAATACAACTTATGTATAGAATTTCTCACCAGCAATTTGTATAATATCCATATGCAATGTCTCCGACAGATAATCTGGTATTGGTGTGTCTTGCAGCTACAAATGTCACAAGCCCCCTTTTTATTAGCTAACTCCTTTTAGGGAAGTGATATCTTTCCAATATTTGGTCCTTGTTTTACCTACAACTCCTATACGCACGACGGTGTTCTTCTTCTATAATACGAACCTTGTCGTCTTCGTTCGCGATGTCCTCAACTACTCGCTGAGTAAGACGAATCTTGTACTTCGAGGAATGCTGATATCTTGAAGCAATTGTATAAATTTCTCTGGAATCTTAATGCCATTGATAACGTTAGGGCTTAATGTTTCCTTTAAAACTCTAATCAACCTTTCCTTATCGATAGTTGCAAGATGTATGTAATGCCTATCGAAGCCGGAATGAGGCAGCTCATGAGCGATTACCTCGTTGCCTTCGGAAAATATAAGTTGTTTCTTGAAAACATTAATAGGTACCTCACAATATCGTATGAGTCCCGAACTACCCTCCATAGCACTATGCGCGGCTCCTGAAGATGAAATAAGAGTATTCACTTCCAGCGGTAGCCTTGAAAGAGCATCTGCTACTATGTTAGTCTTATCGGACCTGTAGATCAGTTCGTAGGTAAACTCCTCTATTCTCGCCTTCCATCGCTTGAGTTTTGCGTTGTGATTGGTATTGCTCAGTGCAAAAGTTAGTGGCTGATGGTCCGTTAAAATCCTCACTTTCTTCGCACCAAACAAGTAAGCTCTCAACTTGTCCAACGCCAACACAATGCCCAGTAACTCCCGCTCATTTGTGGCATAATTCTCCTCTGTCGTATTTTGGGATCTTGAAATATAAATAATCGGTCGATCTCTGCTGATGTCACCTGGCGATAGTACCGCTCCAGCTGCATGCTTGGAAGCATCCGTGGCTAAGTTAAACGGGTTTTCAAAATCAGGGTACGCTGGGACCTCTGATGAAGTAAGAAGTTCCTTTAAATCGCTAAAAGCCTTTAATTCGAGCTCTCCCAGAGAAACTTCCTTTTTCTTTGACTGGTTAGCTTTAACCTGCGCATTGCCGCCCCTAGTCAAGTTTGTCAAGGGTTTTGCTATGCTCTCAAAGTCTTTGATACATTTCCTGTAGTAAGATGCTAAACCAAGGAATGCTTTTAAATCCTTTAAATTCGTAGGGGGTTTAACTCTAGTTATAGTGGCTATTTTCTTGGGATCTGGAAAAATGCCTTCCCATAATATAATGTATCCCAAATACTCTACCTGAGTCTTCAAAAATGAGGATTTCTCCAGGTTTACCTTAAGGTTTCCGGACTCAAGCTGGGAAAGTATAATATCTATGTTTCGTAAATGTTCATCCTACGTTTTCCCTAGGATGATAATGTCATCAATGTACACAAAACACAGCCGTCCGATAAAAGGTTTCAATACATCGTTGATCATCCTTTGGAAAATGGCTGGCGCTTTTTTAAGGCCGAAAGCCAGCCTCTTAAACTCAAAATTTCCGCTTTCAGTAGAAAAAGCCGTTTTTGGAATATCCGTTTCCAGCATTCTGATCTGATGAAAACCGGATGTCACATCAAGGGTAGTAAAATATTGTGAACTTCCAAACCTGGCAAGTGTGTTCGTGATATCCGGAATCGGGTACGTATCCGATATTGTGACTGCGTTAACCTTTTAAAATCTAAAACTACCCTGTATTGCTTCTCATACGCTGAATTCGCTTTCTTAGGGACGATCCAGATTGGAGAATTTCAAAGACTTTTCGAAGGTCGAATGATCCCATCCTCTAGCATTTTCTCTATCTGTCTATCAACTTCTGACCTCAAATTCACTGGGTAGCTATAAGACTTCGTGTAAATTGGGTCCGATGTAGATGTTCTAATTTCGGCCCTCACGCTTGTTTCGACGACCTCTCTGTTATTATTGGTCCACAAACCTTAGCGTGTTTATCCAACAGTCTTTAATTTCATTCTTGTTGTATCGGGAAGATTATCACATACAACTTGCACATGGTTAACTTGCCTAGATTCCTTTGCCTTTAGAGGAATCTTAACATTTGGCTTAATTTCCAGAATGTTGTTCTTCCTGTCAATTATTACGTCCAATTCTCTGAGAGTGTCGTCTCCAATAATACCGTCAAATGATCTTAAACTTGGCAGAACATAGAAATTAACTAAACTATGATTGCCTACACTTTTGTGGAACTTCCCCGACACTTTTTTCCCTATTGATAACTCGCCCGCGGCGGACTGAATTTCGAAGGGATTAGAAATTGATTTAGCGTTCGAAGCATGCTTAGCTGCGATAAAATTTTTATTGGCACCGGTATCAATTTAAAATTTCATGATCTGACCATCGCGCGTAGTATATTCTATGTATGGAACGCTAGAGAGGTGTCCATCATAAAATTTTGATGACCCTCTTCTGACTCATCAATACATTCTTCGTGTAAACCTCCGTCCACACTCTCAAGATAATTCTGGCAGTCGGAGTCGTGAGGAAACTCCAAATCGGACTCGACCTGAGTTTCCAAGTTATAGAGACGCTGCAATTTCCTAGGTAGATTTGCTGACTTAGGTGAGCGCTTCTGGCCTGGATAATTGGATGGTCGATTCATGTAATCGACCTGCCTAGTTAAATAGATTTATCAATATCCATTGGGGTTGGTGATTTGAGTTGAGTCGACCTAGGTGGCGGCCTGTTGAAATTGGTACATTTGGTTCCTTTCCGCCAAACTCATCTGTTGATGGGGCACAAACGCCTTTAGCTTGCTGTGCTCGAAGCGAGAGCTGAAAAATTGGTTGACAGGAGCAGAAATAATATTATTACCCTACCGTGGATGAACCGAGAACTTCCTAAAGTTTAAATTCTGAAACCCCAAACAAGATGCGTAAGCATCCGGGAGTGTTTGGGGTTTTTGAATAATAAGCACTCGCGAAAGATCATCATTCAAGCCCCTTACAAAAACATCCAGTGCTCTATTCCTATAATTTTCCCTAAGTGCGGCGATAATTTCCTGCGATCAATCCTCAGTCTTAATTTTATTTATAAGTAGCGATAATTGATGATTTACCGCCGCGTAAAATTCATCAACGCTTCTATTGTGTTGAGACATTGAATGTAGCTGATGCTCTAGAGTGCGAACATCCCGTTTATCAGCACAATGGAGTGAGACATTTTTTAATACAGGGCCAGTCATCATCAAATATGTTGTATGATATCAGGGCAGCATCAGCTGGCCCTCGGATTTTCTGCCGAATGTGGCGAAGTATGGCCCTAAATATCGGTTTGTCACGCACTATTTCCTAACCAACGAGGATTGTCTCCACACTATGCACCCATGACAACTATTGGATCGGCTTGCCATCAAATGTTTGGAGATCCCTTACAGAGTCGGCAAGTTTCTTCATACCATCAAGATCCGTCTGTTTTGGACAATCCCGAAGTTAGTTAGTAATCTATGCTCTATTGCCGACAGCCTTCCCTCGCTCTGCTCATACCTGCTAATAGAAGAACTTATGGCAGAAACGGTTTGCTCAAGGGCAGAAAGTCTAGCATCCGCCCTCTTTGTGTGTTCGATTTGAGCATTGACTGCCCCTGTCAATTTCCGGATGGATTCATGAACTTCCTTCATTTTTTTATTTTACGAAGCTAGAAAAAAGAGACAATTACAGTCACAGGCAGATCTAATCTTCAAAAATGAAAAAATAGAGAAAATATATCACTGCACTGACAATAATTACACCGAATTCACAGTATTTCACTTTATAAAATCAGATACACCGAAATACCTTTACAACAACATGCAAAAACTTCTCACAACACAATTTTAAAAAAGAAAAAAATGCACCACTTGATGTGATTGCGAAAATAGTTCAATAAACGTAATTGAGCCACTAGTTAAAAAATTGTGTCATTTGATATGATTGCGATAATTAAATATTTCAATAATAAATTACAATAACTAACACATTTAATATAATATATATGGACTTACATCAAAACAATAGATGCTGCTTGAGGTAGAAGCATTTCCTTGCTATTCGAACGGTCCGTATAACTCCTTTTTAACGCAGTCCGTTGAAATTTGGAGAGCCCCTACTGCGGTACGGTATTCTTCGCTGAAGTATATCCAAAGTTTCACTATCACTAATCATCAGCACCAAAAAACTCCGTGGTTTGCAAATACTCCTTTGTACGAGCTACTGCTTGAATTCCCCAATTAAATGGCGTATGCGCTGGTTCCCAGTACGCCGTGTTCTTATGGAACGGATCAGGATATTTGTCTGTGTTCTTACGGAACGGATTAACTAATATCAGGATAGTTGTCCGTTTTCATATGGAATGGAAAAACTGCTCGGGCACCAATTATGACTGATTATCGCGACTATGTTAAAAAAAAATAAATTAATTTCAGCGGCCACCATTTCAGTTCAGATGGTATGACTTTGGATTTTTTATTGTGAGCTTTATCATACACTTGAATGAACCTTTGAACGAATTTTGGTGCAATTCGAAGCTATACTTTGGTCGGAACAGAAATCACGGGGTTTCATCTAAAACAACCGCCATTTTGTTTTCACTTAGCCAATTTGAATGATAAACAAAACTAGCCGAAACCTTTAAATTCTGAAAACTTGGCATAAATCGAAGCAAAATTACGACCTCCAGGCATACATCTCGTTATATCCTATATGCACATATCAAGGGTTTTGCATTAGGGACGTAACAATTTCGTATCTTTATATGAACGCACCCTTTAACTTTTTCAATGAACTGTCAATGTCAAAACGTTGGTTAAAGTCAACATTTTTATCAAGGCAAAGTTCACGAACCAGCACCGTTTGGAAATGATCAAAAAAATGCTATTAATTACTGTGATGCATTGGAAATTATATTGAAACACGTCTTGTCTGCTTGACTGTCGGTGGCGGAAGAGGCCAACATATTCTTTTATTCCAAACAAATGTCATCTTAATTAACAATTACAATGCTTATTGTGAATGATTACAAATATCATTTTTACGTTACATCAGGCAATAATATCCAACAACCTCTTCCTTAAATTGATTACAATCGTCATACACAATTTTCATTGTGATGATCTAATCAACTTGGGAATGGAAATGATAATTCAAAATATAAGTATTGAAGCAGTTAATGATCTTAAAAAATATATTCGTTCTTCCTCTTCTTAGTAGCCTTTGCTTAGAGATAGTTAGAGTAGCTCATTGTCATGGCCGAATGTATCGGCACTCCACAGGTTATATAATCATTATCACGCTTTGGCCGTGTGCCCGTCCACCCAGCTGCGATACGTTCTGATTTTAAACCAGCACGTTTCATAACTAAACAGGCTTATAGTCCGTCCGAAGAACCACTCGAACTAAATCTCGTTGACGCCAAGGCGACTTGAACCAGAAACCTTCGGCTTACGAGCTTAGTGCTCTAACCACTAAGCCACGCGGACTACATATACTCGTTTTAATAGGATCTTAATCTTTGATTCAATTATTTCATTTAAGTAAACTCAAAATAAATTAATACTAAGTTTACTTTTGCGTTTTAATTTTTTTTTTCCTTTAATTGATGCTACTCTAGGAGTCCTACGACTTCTCTCTCTTATATCTATTTCGGTATCTGCAGTTGCAATCGAGTAATCTAATTGCTCTTGAGCCTGATCAGTGGAAACCTCAGGATGGATGGGTAAAGTGGGTTGCGAAGCATCATTGGACACATCGATCGGCATATCATTTTGACTAGCAAGGCGGATCTGATCAAAGTATCTTTTTATGTCCCGTTTATTATGACTTAATAAGCAGGTGTAGTTTCTCGGGCCAATTTTTTTCCTTATAACAGCTGGCGACCAACTCGGCTTGTTAGGGTCGCTATAATTTCTAACATAAACATTCTGACCAATAACTAAGTCCGAATCTCGATTACCTCGAAAATTTTTAATGGCCATTTCTTGAGTTCTTTCAATGTTTCGTTTAATGAGTGGCGGTTTTAATAAACTGAAGCGGGATCTGAGCTCCCTATTAAATAGTAACTTGTTTGGCGATTCCCCATGATAGTCAATAATAAATCTGTTTAAAATCATTTGAAAACCAGAGTGATCGTTCTGCAATTTCGCTTGAAGGATTTTTTTAGAGTTTTTACGAAATTTTCGGCTTGACCATTGCTAGCCGGTTGGCCAGGAGCAGTGAAAACATGTCTAATTCCATTCATATCAATAAATTTTTTAAACTTTTGGGAAGTGAACTGCCTGCCATTGTCGCTAACCAATGTTTCGACCAAACCAAATCTACAAAATACTTCACGAAGCTTATCAATTGTGAAAGAGGACGTAATATCTTTGGTCTTGAATACCTCAACCTATTTGGAAAAGGAGTCCACGATCAACAAAAGATATTATTCTCTGACTAGGCCGCCTTAATTAATATGACTTCTTTGGCATGCTGAGTCTGTAGGTGCCCAAGATATTAAGGAAGCCTTCTCCGAGCTAGGTTGTGTCTTCTGGCACGGATCGCAATTCTTAATTAAATTTTCAATTTCATTGTCCATTCTTGGCCACCAAACATAAGAACGGGCTAGTGACTTGGTCTTTCCTATACCAAAATGCAATTGGTGAAATAAATCCAAAACACCTTTCCTCAATTTGCTGGGTATCACAGTACGATACCCCCACAAGATACAATCTCTCTCAACACTGAGCTCTGATTGCTTTGCTCTTTATTGTTCGTAATCTTTTCCGTCTAGCTTTTCAAAGGTTCCATCTTGAAAACTAGTCAAAACTTTTGATAGAATTCAATCTCTCTTTGTTTCAATTCCAATAGTTTTGTAATTTAAATTCAAAGGATTAATAAATCCAACATAATCTATATAATTCAGTTCTGGCTTCACCTCAGTGATTTCTGACTGAGCCATCCTAGACAAACTGTGTGCCCTATTGGAAATACCTCTTACAAATTTAATCTCATAATCCAATCCAGGAAGTATAATCGATGCATTCGTGATGCAGCCATTACTGGAATGCCTTTGTGTTGACCAAAAATAGCCAAATGGGGTCTAAGATCTGTTTGCAAGAGAAAATGAATACCTAATAAATATTGCTTTAATTTAGTTACGCTGAAGATTATTGCGAGGGCTTCTTTATCAATGGTACTATAATTTCTCTCAGCGCTGTTCAATGCTCTTGAAACAAAAGCAGTGGGTTTTTCACTTCTGTCACCGAAGACATGGGATAAAACTCCAGCAATAGCCAAATTAGAAGCGTCGATAGACAAAATTAATGGCAGTTTTGGATCAAAATGAACTAATGTTTTACTTGAACAAATTTTTTTCTTCATCAACTCATATGCTTGCTGGTATTGATTTGTCCAATTAAATTCAACACCTTTTTTTAATAATTCCTATAAAGGGGTCATTTTATTCGCGAAATTTTCAGTGAAATTTGAATGATGGCTTACCAGACCAATAAACGCTCTTAGTTCAGACACGTTTGAAGATTTTGGTGCATTTAGCACAACTTTATTACGTTCTCTATTGTTTGACAGTCCAGTCGAATCAACATCGAATCCCAAATATGAAATATTTAACTTAAAAAACTCACATTTATCTGGATTTAACCTCAAACCAGCTGTTCTAACCCAAACATCCACAAATATATTGAATGCCTTTGAGCGGTGCGACCTGAGGTGAATAATCGGAGCGCAGCTACACGGGGACCAATGGCGAACTCGATACAACCGTGAGCTGTATGAAATTGTTGATGAACCGGAGGTCTGAACGATTTTAAGACTGCGGAAGCTGCAATGGGCTGGCCACATGAATCGCATGGACGAACAACGGATACCCAAAAAGGTATTCATTTTGAGAACTGAAGGACGGAGACCAGTGAGGAAACCGAGGAAACGCTGGTCTGACTCGGTTGACGAAATCAGTTCATCGCTGCTCGGATTTCAGAATTGGAGGACGCGGTCAATGGACCGAGACAGTTAGAGGCATTATTTGCAGGAAGCGAAGGCCCGAGAGGGGCCACTTCAGGTATTGCCTGAAGAACCCCGGCAGCCACGGACTTGTGTTTTGAAACCATACCACATAAGGCTGCCGGAGTATATTGCTGCAAGAGAGAGGAGTTTTGCCGCAGAAGAGGTCACCCCACGCCAGCATAAGATTAAGTGGTCAACTTGTTGTTGGAGGAGCTTGCGCACGAGAGTGCGCATCTGTCACCAAACTTTACACGCATGTAAAATCTCGGAGGTTGCTGTGAATGACACTCGACCTTACGCGCCAATCAAAGTGTTGGGCGAAATTGCAGTTGTACTGGTTGACATGGGTGCAAGTATGGGCGAAATCGCAGTTGCACTGATTGACATGGGTGCAAGTATTAGCTGCCTTGCCTCGAGCCTCGGCTCAAAGGTACTCTATCAACACCCTAATGTGGTAAAACCCTGGTGCTCTGAAATCAACACAGCTGATAGCACCAAACATCATATCCAGGGTAATTTCAGAGGGCAAACTAAAGATATCACTTTCTTCACTATCCCTTCACTGACTCAGAACGTACATATACCTTGGCGTCGATTTCGTACTTCAATTTAGTTTGGCCCCAAACGTATTCACAGACTCACCCTTAAATACGAGATATGTCCATGAACTCGTTTCTATACCCAACAGGAATGAATTAACGCCTAACCAACGACCACGTTTGGAAGCATCAAACGCTGCTTTTCCATCGTACGCTATGCAAGACCTTGGCTACACTACTCTGGTTTCACATGTCATTGGTGTTGGCGATAGTAAACTAATAAAACAGAGACACTACGCCATCTCGCCGGCCATGGAAAAGCTAGAGTACGCAGAGTTGGACAGGATGGTAGAGTTGGGGGTTATACAGGAGTCCTAAAGTGCCTGGTTCTCACCGGTAACCTTGGTAGCGAAGCTAGGTAAAGTCAGTCTTTGTCTAGGCGCCGAAAGCAAACTACATTACAAGTCCCGACTTGAAAGATGCATTCTGACAAATTCCACTCGATGAAGGGTCGAGGGATGAAACCGCTTTCACAGTGCCTGGGCGACCACTATACCAATTCGTCACAATGCCTTTCGGCCTGTGTAACGCTCCGCAAACGATGACCCGGCTGATGGACAAAGTAATTACACCTCATCTGAAGCACCAAGGGTTCGTGTACCTGGATGCCCCACTCTTATCTGTTGGCCATAAGTATCGTCGGTAACGATGAAGTCTTCTTAAGTCCGTCTGTTTTCTCCAGGCCCGGTTCGTCTTCTGAGTCAGCAATTTAATAAAAGTACGTTACCTCATTCTCGACTTCGGTCGATATTCCTTTGACCCTCGAAATTCGTGGATGCGAAATTTTTTGTAGTGGGTCCTTGTGCTGGGAAAAAGAATCTGCCCCACGACACTGCAATGCTAGCTTGCCAGTGCATTTGCGCGTCCTCAGACAAGGTCAATCTTGGCAAATCCCACCAAATCGATGAAGACAGTTCATCGCTGCTCGGATTTCAAAATTGGAGGACGCGTTCAATGGACCGAGATAGTTGGAGGCACTATTCGCAGGAGGCGAAGGCCCGAGAGGGGCTGTAGTGTAATGATTTTCCACATCTCGTTCGTTCGAGATTTCCCTGGGGAAATTTAAACCGACCTCTTATCGGTTCTGGGCGTGAAGTCTTGGGACGTGACTACAATCTGTACCCATCAGGTTGACAAGTCCGCACACTCTTGGTCTACTCTGAGCTAGCTAGCTGTTTCGGAGAGGAGTTTCGGTCACGGTTCTTACGCGAGAAGACTAAGTCCGAAGTAAAAAAACTCAGTCACTGGTTCAAACGCCCAATTTTAAACGCGTCGAACTACTTCCATCGACTCTACTTTAAATTACCAAACTTAATTCCGGGAAAAGAAACAACCGCTGTAGAAAAACACAAATAAAATAAAAATACGCCCTTCCAAATATTACCGACGCGTCGCCCGAAATGCTCTACTCAAATTCAAAAGCGAAAAAATCTACTCTAATAAAAACACTTAAATTCAAAATATGGCACCGCGTACTGACCGCAACGCGAAACCGACCATTCGTGGATTACTGGAACCCTACCCTCTCGGCGGCATACTCACCTCTCGCTCGCATTATCCCGCTGAAAGAGAACGGGCTACTGGAAAGAAAAGACCTGCTCAGCAATTCATAGTTTCAGTTTATTATTTAGTTAATTAAATTGTGTTCGGTCGATGTGCTGGCCCGAACACAACCGTGTCATGACCGTATTAGAATTATATATATATATATATATATATATATATATATATATATATATATATATATATATATATATATATATATGTATATATATATATATATATATATATATATATATATATATATATTTAATTTAATATATGCAAATGTGAAAAAATATTGAAATAATCCATTAATTAACTAATTAATTTTTCTTAAATAAAAAAGGATAAAAAAACGTTCATAGTTTCTTGACTGAAATTCTGCAAATTTTATTTTATGTTTTTACTTAACTTATTTGCATGATTTATTTAATGATTTCGTAAAGTAAATGTAAATGATATCTTAACAAGATATTTCAAATATCGCACTATATTTCGGTATGGTATATACATACATGTGCGTTTAGATATATTTCTGTAAATATGTGCGTTTACGCACATATATATTGCTTATTTATGTATGTATGTATATATATTTATATATATATATATATATATATATATATATATATATATATATATATATATATACATATATGTATATATATTTATATATATTGTCGCGTGTTATTGGTTCGCGGCCTATAATTTTAACGTTTCGGGAAAGTGAAAACGCAATGTCTTTTAATTTAAGTTAAAAGAGTTTATTCAATTAAATAAAATGCACAATAATCAGTTAACACTTTCACTAATTTTAATTGTCACTATTAAAATTATCTAACACTTGTCCATAAATCTATTATCGCAATTGTCTTCTAAATTACTTCACTATTACGAAACACACTTTTCTACTACTCGAAGAATATCGCTTCCCACACACAATCGCAGTTCTTCTCGCGGTCGAATGAATGATTCTCCCCATTCATTCAGCTCGCCTTTATATAGGGTCTCTACCTATTCACCCATTTCTCGCACATTGGCGAATGTTCTACCGAGAGGTACCTGGTAGGTTCGAGCAAGTTCATGAATGGAGTGACGTCACTTGCAGATGTTGATCATGCTTGTTGGATTCTCGTGGGTTCGAGTAAATTCATTCGTTGACGTTCTTAATGATGAAAACAATTGCGACAGTAGCTCGCAGAATTATTTGTACATGTAATTATTTGTACATGTAACACTGCCCCCACCTCAGTTCTTTTCGCCCCGAAAAGATGTGTCGCTATTTGTAGTCAATTCTCCCTGGGTGTAATATGGGGCAAGACGGTCCAGATGCACGATTTTCATTTTAGCTCTCGGCTTACGATGTTCCTGTATTCGGTATACGACGTCGTTGATTCGCTTTGTAACTCGGTATGGTCCCTCCCAATTATGTTGCAACTTTGGAGACCTACCCTTTCGCCGTTGCGGGTTATAAAGCCACACCAAGTCATCTTGCTGGAAGCCAGTAGAATTAGCCTTTAGATCATACCTGGTCTTCATGCGGTCAGTAGCCGATTCGAGGTGTTTCCGCACTGTCCGATGTATCTGGTTCAACCGTTGTCTTAGATCACTTGCGTACTCCGAGACCGTTTGGGGTTTCTCAGGGGTTGTTCCGAACTTTATATCGGCTGGCAAACGAATAGTCTTTCCAAAAATGACTTTGGCTGGGGCTTGGCCCGTCGATGCATGTTCAGCGGCTCTATACGCCATTAAAAATAGTGGGATATGTCGGTCCCAGTCCCTTTGGTTCTCGTCAACCATTTTGGCCAAGTGTTTATTGAGCGTGCCGTTGAAACGTTCCACCATTCCATCGGATTGGGGATGCAGCGGTGTTGTCCTCGTTTTCCGTATTCCCAGCTGCTCGCACATTTCGCTAAAAACTAGTGACTCAAAGTTTCGGCCTTGATCCGAATGTAGTTCACAAGGCACGCCGTATCTGCTGACCCAATTTAACACTAGCTGTTCGGCTACAGTAGTTGCTTCCTGGTTGGGAATGGGGTAGACCTCGGGCCACTTGCCGAAATAATCAGCTACGACCAGCGTGTATCGATTTCCCGATTCGGATTCAGGAAAGAGTCCTGCGATGTCAACAGCAATCCTTTCAAACGGTACCCCCACGTCATAGGTTTGCATTTGTCCTCTCAGTCGTCGCTTTGGGCCTTTAACGGAAGCACAAATTGTGCATCTGCGACACCAGTCCTCTACGTCTACTCGAGCGTGGAGCCAGTAGAACCTTTCCCGCAATTTTGTAAGGTCTTGTTAACACCAAGGTGGCCTCCCGAGGATCCTTCCTTAATCACATCGTGGATTCGGCTTTTGGGTAGTATAGTTTGCACCCTATAGGAGCTGCCATCCGCCGTTTCCCATTTCCGCTTGAGTACGCCACCCTCCACCTGAAGGGAGTTCCATTGTGCCCAATAGCTTTTCAGGGTTGCGCCATGCATCGAAACGTCCTTCCACTCCGGTCGCCCAGTCTTCTCCTTCCATACGAGCAATGGTCCGATATCTTCATCGGCTAACTGGGCATTTCGAATCTCCTCCGATGACCAACCTTCATCGAATTCGGCCGTTATCACTCGCAGATCAACGGGCGGCGACTTTTCCTCAATCCGTTGGCAATGTTTGCAGTTAGCTGGACATGGATGACGAGATAGGGCGTCAGCAATTCCATGAACTCTGCCCTTGTGGAGCAGTTGGGGCCTCACTAGGTCTGGTCGGATCGTCGATCGGGTTGCACCAGTGTCGTTTGTTAGGCTGCATTGTTCTTCATCAACTTGACCAGGAAGGCATCTGTCTGCTTCTCCACGATGTTGCCTTGGCACGGTGCTGGGGATGTCGATACTCGTGGCCAACGTTCGCCCCACGAAGTTGGCCCTTGCAGTTTGATGGGCCTCCATTCTAGGCTCCTGACACGGTCTGGATCTCCACCACCCTGGACAATAGCTCGGTCTTCTCCCCTTCTTGCAGTCTCTTTGCAGGTGCCCTTTTTCCCCGCAATTCCAGCATCTAGGCGCACCATTCACCTGCAGCTCTCGCTCATTTCCCACGCGCTCACACCTGGATTTATCTGTCACTACCTCGCGAACCCGGACAGTGGTGCGGGTCACATTTTTGGCTGCCTCAAAATTTAAACTATAAGCCAATGCTTCCTTGACTGTTTGCTTTTGAGCTAACCGCACGGCTTGTTGCAATTCCTTGTCCTTTAAGGCGCTGATGAATGCTTCTGCTGCTACGTCATCTCGATGTTCTGGGTCGTACGCTGGGTAAGCCATAAGTGCCAATCGCTCAATGTCTTGTGCTAGCTGCTGCAAGGTTTCGCCAGACTTCTGCATCCGATGCCGTAGCTGCGCCCGGTAAATCTGCTTCAGATGATCGTCTCCATAACGCATGTCCAGCGCATTCATTATAGCATTCGGGTTTGAATGCAGCTCAACGGGGATAGTCTGCAAAAGCTCGGCAGCTGGGCCTCTTAGAGCCACAATTAACGCAGTTGCTCGTTCCTGCTCATTCCAGTGATTTATCCTAGCGGCGGCTTCAAACTGGATTTTGTAAATACTCCAGACCGTTTGCCCATCGAATATTGGTGCTTGCACATTTCTGGATGTGCTTTGCGCTGCGGTTATAAGCGGGGCTGGTGAAGTGGTTACTACTGCCTTCGCTGCTTCCAATTCTTTTTTCACTTTTTCCATCTCATGGTTCATTCTCTCTTCAACCTGGCTGATCTCATAGTTGATTTTCTCCTCAACTTGGCTGACCTTCTCCTCGACCTGGTAAACCTTTTCCTCGACGCATTTAATTTGATTGTTCAGGCTACCGAGCTCCACTTTTATTTCGGTTGACTGTTTTTGCACTTCCTTGATTACGATCGCTTGTTGGTCCATCTTCGCCGATTGTTCATTTAACTTCGCTGACTGTTCATTTAACTTCGCTGATTGTTCATCTAGCTTCGTCGTTAAGTTGGATGACTGTTGTCGCTGCTCTTACTGCATCAGCATCAACATTTGCATCAGCGCATTTTCTGGTTCCTTTGGTTTTGGTGTGTCTACTTCTCCACCTTCTGCGCCTTTTTCCGCATCTGAGAGCTCACCCGAATCCAGATTCACGCCTTCCGACTCGATCGCGTCACGCAAGCGTGCAATCAGTATGGCCTTTGTACCTTGTGTGGCCAGATTCCGCTGTTCCAACTCCTCCTTGAGCTCCGATATGGTCAATTCATTAATTTTTAAGTTTGAGCTTCATGGCATTTTTAATGTTTTTTTTAAATTTTACTATTGTGCACTATAAAAATGTTCAAATTTTCACTTTCAAAATTTTTCTTTCGCACTTCTTGACACCACTGTCGCGTGTTATTGGTTCGCGGCCTATAATTTTAACGTTTCGGGAAAGTGAAAACGCAATGTCTTTTAATTTAAGTTAAAAGAGTTTATTCAATTAAATAAAATGCACAATAATCAGTTAACACTTTCACTAATTTTAATTGTCACTATTAAAATTATCTAACACTTGTCCATAAATCTATTATCGCAATTGTCTTCTAAATTACTTCACTATTACGAAACACACTTTTCTACTACTCGAAGAATATCGCTTCCCACACACAATCGCAGTTCTTCTCGCGGTCGAATGAATGATTCTCCCCATTCATTCAGCTCGCCTTTATATAGGGTCTCTACCTATTCACCCATTTCTCGCACATTGGCGAATGTTCTACCGAGAGGTACCTGGTAGGTTCGAGCAAGTTCATGAATGGAGTGACGTCACTTGCAGATGTTGATCATGCTTGTTGGATTCTCGTGGGCTCGAGTAAATTCATTCGTTGACGTTCTTAATGATGAAAACAATTGCGACAGTAGCTCGCAGAATTATTTGTACATGTAATTATTTGTACATGTAACAATATATATATATATATATATATATATATATATATATATATATATATATATATATATATATATATATATATATAAATATATATATATATATATAAATATATATATACATATATATATATATATATATATATATATATATATATATATATATATATATATATATATATATATATATATATATATATATATATATATGTATATATATACTCGTATATATTGCCACCTGTTTATTTTTATTTATCGACAAAAAAACAAATTAGTTATGTTAACAGATCTATGAACGTGATGCTTGGTATTTTATATTTGCGGATCATAATTACTGGCTTTATTATATACTATCGGCAGGAAATTCCTTGACTTGAAGATAATTATAAAATCGGGTGGAACGTATTCACATGTCCACCCAAAAGTAACTTATAGTTCGAGAAAAGATGAGAGATGCAAACACAGCGTTCTAGCTGGATTCTTATTCTCCTCTCATATCTAGCGTTTCAGCATAAGGCGCAGCCCCCAGTAAAACTGCCAATTTTGGTAAGCTTTACAGCCGTCCATCTCAGAAACCTTACAAATATTTTCAAATTTTTTTCAAGTGGAAATCAGAATGAACCTTTGGCTATTGAATCAGTTCATTACATTTTGCGAAAAAATTGTTGCGAAAATTACAAAATTCAAACAAAATAGCATGTTTTCATTAAAAAATGTAGTAAATCTCGGAAAGTGCTTTATGTACCGAGTTGATTTAAGCTATGTTTGTTAGATCTAAATAATTTACATCATTCATTGTAATCAAAAATTTAAAAAGATTTTTGCAAAAAATTTCCATTATTGAGAAAATTTCGCTCCTATGCCTCTGTTGATTGGGCAGAGTTCAGAAAAGACCTCGGAGACGTTACCTCCTCATTCTACGGAAACCTGTACCGAGAAAGAGCCCCAGAGAACGAAAGAGCACAAGAAATGATATCGGCTGTATAAACTAGAAACATCGGCTACCAAGGGTCATATCTTATAATATTTTCTGACACCAACTAGGGAGCATCTCGCCAACATGAAGCATTCGGGGAATTTTTCACCTACGTGTCAGAAGTAGAAGATATACTAGCTGGTCTTAATAATAAAACCTCCTCGGGCCTAGACGGTATTCCCAATAAAGTACTAAGGAAATCCGGTGCAATTGTCGCCAACAGCTTAACAATCATCTTCAACAATCGCATCAACAATGGTTACTTTCCTGAAAAATGGAAACGAAGCAACCTAATCCTCATCCCTAAGGCAAACTGCGACGGAGACGTAAAAAACTTCAGGCCAATCTGTTTAGTTTCCAATATTGGCAAGATTCTCGAAAGAATCATACTACGAAACTTTAGAGTATTTTCAATGAAGCTAATTTCCGAGTTTCAGTTCGGATTCCAACCCAAAAAATTCACATAACATGCCATTACGCTTGTGCACGACACAGTCGTAAAAAACTTGCGCAAAAAACGATGCACAGTCGCATGCGCGCTAGACTTACAAAAAGTGTTTGACTCCGTTTGGACTGATGGGCTAAAATTCAAACTCATGTATTCCAACTGTCCGCTGGCCCTCATGCGTATCCTTGACAGTTTCCTACAAAATAGATATTTAACAACTGAAATATTCCACCGAACTTCAACACCTACGCTTATCCTATCTGGAGTCCCACAAGGATCCATATTGGGACCAAACCTTTTCAACTTCTTCCTACACGACATCCCACATACCGCCGCTACAAACAGAATCCAAAACATCTCCAGTAACCCGAACATGACCATGTACGCGGATGATATTCTAATTCTAGCCAGTCACACTCTTCCCATTTCCGCCATGGAAATGGTGCAAAGAGAAGTTGACATTATAGCACGCTATTTCAAGGATTGGGGGCTCCAAATCATCGCTGCTAAATCGTAAATAATATGCTTCCGTAACGCGAGTAGTAAAGGGCACAAACTAGCTATTCAGCAAAGCAAATTGATAAGGGCGGTTATCGAAGGGGACACGATGAACCCAAAAGATAACATTAGGTAGTTGAGAGTGAACCTCAACAACATGTTTAAAATGAACCCACATACAAGAAAAGCAATAAAAAACGCCAAAAGAGCTGCTGCATTAATTTCACCCCTCTTATCCTCCAAATCCGTCTTTCCAAATGTGAAACTCCTCATGTATAAATCCCTAATTCACCCCATCATCAAATACTCCTTCCCAGCCTGGCTGACAATTTCACCCACAGTAGCCGAAGAATTGCAAATATTTGACTCCGAAAATGTGTATCGAAATACCGACGTCCCAATCAAAAATACTATACAAACAGCGTATTTTTTACCCTTGTACTCATAAAGGCCCACATTCGTGATAATTTTCAGATTTTCAGCGGACTTATGCCTTCCGGGTCAAGTTGACGGAGAACACTGCACCATAACAATCGACACTGGTGCAACCCGATCGATTATCCGACCAGACCTAGTTAGACAGCAACAACTTCACAAGGGCAGAATTTTCTCACTACGGACAGATGCGGGAGAAATTGCACCTGTTCACGGAGAGGTCAACCTCCAGATACAGTTGGGAGACCTTGTGTTCCGACACAATTTTCTGGTCGCGAACATTGTGGATGACTGCATTCTCGGAAACGATTTTTTGCGACCACATGGAATCACGTTGGATTTGGGCAAACGTGTATTGAAATGGCAGAATATCGAATGACTGATGGAGGATCCCAGCGTCCAAATTCCCAAGATGAATGTTGTAGTATGTACTGACACTGAAGTACCGAATTCTTCCGAAAGCATTGTATGGGCCAAGCTTGATGGTGATTCTGGAGACCACCGATCTTATCTGATAGAGCTAACGAAGACGTCCGCATTGCGCAGTTTGATTGTAGGACGAAGCCTTGTAAGATCTTTTAGAAACGGATATGTGCCAGTTAGAGTCCTTAACACCGCAGACTCAACCACGAGCATCAAAGCGGGAGAAGTCATCGGCAGCTGCCAGCCTGTTTCCACCATCACCTCTTTGGAAGCTACTCACGACCATCATTGGAAAAGGAGGCAAGACACAGACAAAGTCCGGGAATCCACGTCTGCAATATTGAAGCAGGTCAAATTGCCAGCGCAGCTATTCAAACGAGCCTCTGATCTGGTCACCAAGTACAGTGATGACCAAGGCCGTACGAGTCTGGTGACTTACGTCATAGATACACAAGGAGCAAAGCCGATTCGACAAGCACCGAGACGTCTCCCTATAGCCAAACAAGGAGAAGTGAGCGCGCTGATCTCGGAAATAGAAAAACAAGGCGTTATTGAACCTTCTGTCAGTCCATGGGCCGCGCCTGTAGTTCTAGTGAAGAAAAAGGATGGTAGAACTCGTTTTTGTGTCGACTATAGGCAGCTTAACGACGTCACTAAGATAGATAGTTACCCGCTTCCACGCATCGATGACATCATGAACACTTTAGCCGACGCAAAATGGTTTTCTACACTCGATCTCAAGAGTGGCTACTGGCAGGTAGAAATTGACAAGAAGGACCGAGAGAAGACCGCATTTTCAGTTGGGACCGGATTGTGGCAGTTTGTGGTGATGCCATTTGGGCTTTGCAATGCTCCAGCCATTTTCGCACGCCTGATGGAGTACGTGCTACGTGGCCTCACCTGGAAAACCTGCTTGGTGTACCTAGATGACATCATTGTCATCGGGAGAACGTTCGAAGAGCCTGTGCGGAACTTAGAAGAGGTTTTCTCCCGATTACGACTGGCAAATTTGAAACTTAGTCCCGACAAGTGTACCCTTTTCGCAGCTGAAGTAAAATATCTGGGACACGTCGTATCAGCAGAAGAGGTGAAAACAGACCCTGAGAAAATTGAAACCGTGAAAAGCTGGCCAACACCAAACAACAAGCGCCAACTACGAAGTTTTCTGGGTCTGGCAACCTACTACCGAAGATTCGTCAAAGACTCTACCAAAATAGCTAAGTGTCTCCATCAGCTAACCGAGAAAAATCGTCCGTATGTTTGGAATGAACAATGCCAGGTAGCCTTTGAAGCCTTGAAGGAGAAGCTGTGTGGATCGGCCGTGCTGGCATATCCGAAACCCGGAAAAAAGTTTGTAGTTGACACCGATGCGAGCAACGGTGGTATTGGAACTGTACTTTCCCAGCAGATCGATGGCGAAGAAAGAGTCCTCTCTTATTACAGTAGAGTTCTTTCAAAAAGCGAGAGGAACTACTGCGTGACCAGGAAGGAGCTATTGGCTATAATAGAGGCCACCAAGCAGCTCCACAAGTACCTATACGGCCAGAAATTCGTTCTTCGAACGGACCATGCATCATTGAGATGGCTGCTAAACTTCAAAAATCCCGAGGGACAAGTTGCGAGATGGATCGAAAGATTGCAGTCATACGACTACGAAATTGTTCATCGGAAGGGCGGAGTTCATGGAAATGCTGATGCCCTATCCCGCCGTAAATGTCCAGCTAACTGCAAGCATTGCCGACAGATTGAGGAAAAGGAACTACCCGTTGTTCTGCGATTGATAACGACCGAATTCGATGAAGGTTGGTCACCGGAGGAGATTCGAAATGCCCAGTTAGCCGATGAAGACGTCGGACCATTGCTCGTACGGAAGGAGACGACTGGGCGACCTGAGTGGAAAGACGTTTCAATGCATGGCGCAACCCTGAAAAGCTATTGGGCACAATGGAACTCCCTTCAGGTGGAGGGTGGCGTATTCAAGCGGAAATGGGAAACGGCGGATGGCAGCTCCTATACGGTGCAAACTATACTACCCAAAAGCCGAATCCACGATGTGATTAAGGAAATGCATGAAGGATCCTCGGGAGGCCACCTTGGTGTTAACAAGACCTTAGCGAAATAGCGGGAAAGGTTCTACTGGCTCCACGCTCGAGTAGACGTAGAGGACTGGTGTCGCAGATGCACAATTTGCGCTTCCGTCAAAGGCCCAAAGCGACGACTGAGAGGAGAAATGCAAACCTATAACGTGGGGGTACCGTTTGAAAGGATTGCTGTTGACATCGCAGGACCCTTTCCTGAATCCGAATCGGGAAATCGATACACGCTGGTTGTAGCCAATTATTTCGGCAAGTGACCCGAGGTCTACCCCATTCCCAACCAGGAAGCAACTACTATAGCCGAACAGCTAGTGTTAAATTGGGTCAGTAGGTACGGCGTACCTTGTGAATGATCTACATTCAGATCAAGGTCGAAACTTTGAGTCACTAGATTTTGGCGAAATGTGCGAGCTGCTGGGAATACGGAAAACGAGGACAACACTGCTTCATCCCCAATCCGATGGAATGGTCGAACGCTTCAACGGCACTCGCAATAAACACCTGGCCAAGATGGTTGACGAGAACCAAAGGGACTAGGACCGACACATTCCACTATTTTTGATGGTGTACAGAGCTGCCGAATATGCATCGACGGGCCAAGCCCCTGAAAAATTCATTTTTGGAAAGACTATTCGTCTGCCAGCTGATATAAAGCTCGGAACATCCCCCGAAAAACCCCAAACCATCTCGGAGTACGCAAGTGAGCTAAGACAACGGTTGAACCAGATACATCGGACAGTGCGAAAACACGTCGAATAGGCTACTGACCGCATGAAGACCAGGTATGATCTAAAGGCAAATTCTACTGGCTTCCAGCAAGATGATTTGGTGTGGCTATATAACCCGCAACGGCGAAAGGGTAGGTCCCCAAAGTTGCAACATATTTGGGAGGGACCATACCGAATTACAAAGCGAATCAACGACGTCGTATACCAGATACAGGAACACCGTAAGCCAAGAGCCAAAATGAAAATCGTGCACCTGGACCGTCCTGCCCCATATTACACCCAGGGAGAATTGACTACAAATGGCGACACATCTTTTCGGGACGAAAAGAACTTAGGTGGGGGCAGTGTCACATGTACAAATAATTACATGTACAAATAATTCTGCGAGCTACTGTCGCAATCGTTTTCATCATTAAGAACGTCAACGAATGAATTGACTCGAACCCACGAGAATCCAACAAGCATGATCAACATCTGCAAGTGACGTCACTCCATTCATGAACTTGCTCGAACCTACCAGGTACCTCTCGGTAGAACATTCGCCAATGTGCGAGAAATGGGTGAATAGGTAGAGACCCTATATAAAGGCGAGCTGAATGAATGGGGAGAATCATTCATTCGACCGCGAGAAGAACTGCGATTGTGTGTGGGAAGCGATATTCTTCGAGTAGTAGAAAAGTGTGTTTCGTAATAGTGAAGTAATTTAGAAGACAATTGCGATAATAAATTTATGGACAAGTGTTAGATAATTTTAATAGTGACAATTAAAATTAGTGAAAGTGTTAACTGATTATTGTGTTCTGCGAGCTACTGTCGCAATTGTTTTCACAACCATTAAGAACATCAACAAAATGAATTTACTCGAAACTACGAGAACCCACCAAGCATGATCAGCATCTGAAAGTGACGTCACTCCATTCATTAATCTGCTCGAATATACTAGATACCTCTCGGCAGATCATTCGCCAATGTACGAGAAATGCATTGAGCGGATGGAGACTCTATATAAAGGCGAGCTGAATGAATGGGGATTTGATTTTCATTCAACCGCGAAAGTAAACACGGCGATAGTGTGTGGAGTGTGAATTGAAAAGCGATTAAGTAATAGTGAAGTGCTTTTAGAAGACAATTGTGATAGGAATTTATGGACAAGTGGAAGTTTTAATTTTAATAGTGAAAATTAAAATTGTGAAATAATTAATAAGTAATTGTGCACTTTTAAGCGATCAAATAAACTCTTTTAATTTAATTTAAAAGACATTGCGTTTTCACTTCTCCGGAACATTAAAATTATTGGCCGCGAACCATAACACGCGACACTACAAAGAAGAGTTACAATGTAGTTACGCTAAGAATAGACTAAATTAGGTTAGTTGAGCTTAGGTTTTAATCTGTAAATAAGCAGCTAAAAGACAACCGTAAGAGCAAACGGAATAGAAAAATTAACATTAGCATTTCAAAAACTGTAAAGTATAGGCTCAGGTCGTATGAAGAAGCTAAGGACATTTGACAAAAGTGTCACTATCAAATGAATCGTAACATGGAAAGTAGGTTAAGTAACATATGTCAAAAGAAAAGCCTCAATAAAGTACTACTACTACTACTACTCTTCTTAGTTCGCTCTACAACCGTCAACGTCAGTGACGTAGGGTGTAGAGAACTGTCACACAATTTTATCAGCTGGTTGAGACATTTAAATATAGGGGTGACAGATCTTGGCGGAATATCGATCCGCAGGATCGAGGTTAACACAGTAGTGCTATGAAGAAGAAGAAAAACAAAGTCGAGCGATTTTTCAGTTCTGAGGTATTTGTTGCACTTGTACTCATAAAGATCTACTTACATGACTTTTTCAGAATTTTCAGGGGGCGATACCAATTTTTCATACTTTTTGCCTTCCCTTGGGCCCCCACTCCACAAACTGATTTTTTTGTTTAAAGTTGTAAAAGTTCTAATCAAGGCCCTGAATTTGACACGCCGCTTGATTACCTTTGATCCAAGTTTAAGGGTTACTTTAGCCTTTTCGATAACACTTGAATTTTTTAGACACCTCCACCTCTGAACTTTCAACAAAGCTTTAGTATTGCAGCTTCTATAGTATCTGAGACAACATGTTTTGACGCACGGACAGATAGACATACCGGGCCTGAAACTAGTAGGTCTTTTCACAATTCGTTTTACATAGCCCTCAAAACACATTTGAATCTACATATCCTGTAACAAGTATCTCAAACGGTAAAACATGCTCTTGTTAACCAATCTTAAATGTACAATACAATGATTTATAGACACCTCACATCAACAAAACTTATTGCCCACATATGAGTATGTGTGCTCAAATTTTTTTAGCTTATTCGGTTAGTCAGTTTCTATAATATTCTTTTCAAAGATTGATTGCAATCTGAACGGATTGTATACAATGCCAACACATAAGATTTCTTCATAAAAATGAATGAATGCTTAATATATTGAATTATTGGAACGATCATTGAAAATTCAACCGTAAAAATAAGAAAGATGAAAAATCCTAAGAAAAATGAGGCCAATGGCAGAATTTGGAATGAAATGAAGAGATTTTCTAACTAAATCAACGGATTAACATTAATAAAAACGTATTGTTAGAAATTTTTGTAAGATTAAATCTTTAGATCTGAACAAGATTCGGTTGAATGTGCAACGATGAATGAATGCGTGCAGAGTGTATTGAGTCTATGAAAATAGTGCTTTTATTGGCTTTAACATCATTGAAAATGTTTATTTCAATTTGTACTGAATTTCAATCTCTGAGAAATTTCTCTATTAAATCTTATATGGTTAAGGCTAATTTTTCTGGTAAATTATTTTCTGTGAAATCCAATAACAAAATGGAATAGTAACACAAATAAGAAGGAAGGAAATAATTAAGCGATGCTTTAAAATAAAAATTAAAGTAGCAAAAATAAAAGAAATTAAAGTAAGAAAAATAGAAGCAACATTTGTAAATTAAGTTGAGCTAAATTTAGCTAAGTCCTTTTAAACACAATAAAAGATGAAGGAGAAGGAGCAAGTTGAAGATTATTATGATTCCTAGCGAGTCGTAACAGAAGTGAATGGTAGTATAGCTCGGTACGAGCATATGGAACCACATATAAACAAATCAACCGTGTAGGACATAAGTACTACTGAAATTGCAGTTCAGTAAAACAACTAGAAAGAGTTTAATACTGACACAGTCGATATTAAAAAGACATATCCAAATAAGTCCTACGTACAGCCAGGTATTGAAGGCCAAAGGAGGATAAACGATCATCATATGGAAGGTTGGGTAAATGTAGTTCAAAGAATAGGAAGCGAGTGAACTTCCTCTGAACAGGCGCAAAATAGGAATGACGGGGTGATTAGACCACAGAACAATACTCAAGTACAAGCCACGGACAAGAAAAATCAACAAGCGGATAGTGGTAGAAATATTACAAAACTTGTGGACACACCTGTGGATAAAACACGAAGCTTTAAAGGCTCTAGTAACCACATTTAAAATGTGAATGTCAAGCTTAAGTTTTGGATCAAAAGTACCTCTAAATCTTTGAGGGAGCTGACATTGGACAAAGTAGCTGTTTCGACGTGGGCCTTTTCGTGACGTTTGTTGTCTCCTAGTACCAACTGGGAGAGAATCCAACAAGTCCTAGTTCAATACTAGAACTTCCAACAAATAATTTCTCGCGGGCCTTCGGCGATGTTTCTTATCTTCTAGTACTACATAGGAGATAATTCGATAAGTCCTACTTCAATACTAGGACTTGCAACACCTTATCTTTAAACTGAGTCCTAGTTCTATACCACGTGGGGTCCTAACTGTAGTGTTCGCACGTTAATTAAAAGACGACCGATCTTAATGAGTTCAGTTTATTGACTGAATTCTTTCTTAACACTATGTGTTACATTACGAATAATGTGTATGTATATACTATGGGATAGAGCGGGACAGAACGATACTCCACATCTCCCCCGTAAATTATTAATGCTAACATAACTTTAATTCATTTATTTTCTTTCCTCTTAATATAAAGATCAATATAGAGTTATAATGTATTCATGGTATGTATATAAAAAGATAAAAATAATATTATATTTTGGTTTGAAACAATTACATAGCTACATATTAATTCCTAAGTAATTTTTTTGATTAGTAAGTCAAACGGTCAGGTTGTCTTGATATTCTTCCTGACCTTGTCGTGTAGTGGCCTGTAGATGTTGTAGGTTGACATGTTGTTGGGATCATTTTTGATTCACTTCGAATATCCACCTTCATCTCCCCCTTCGAAGGTTTTGAACTTTAAGCACCGAGCTCTCCTTCAGTTACTTCTTCGGGAATATATGGCACGTTCTTCCTGTGGGCGTTGTTAAGATGAAACACATTTCTTCGGTAAACCCCAGAATTGTTTTTTACATAGAAAAAACGGGGGGTATCGGCTTTGGCTGCAATGCGACCCCACTGATGTATGTCTCTAATCCAGACAACGTCACCGATTTTAAAGTTTCTTCCGCTGCATACACCATGGCGTCTATTTTAGTTATTTGTTTGTTGTTGTCTTCGTTGTTCTTCAGCCATTGTTAATTTGTCAATATTGAGAGAATTTGGCTCATATCGTTCACTCGTCATCGGGATGGTTGATCGAATTTTCCGACCCATTAAAAGTTCTGCTGGACTGCAACCGTTATTAAGTGGTGTGGCTCGGTACTCCAATGGCGCTAATTCAGGATTTTCTTTATTGTTCTTTAAAAGCGTTTTAACAATTTTAACCGCCGACTCAATGAATCCATTGCTTTGAGGGAAACGAGGGCTGGATGTATTGTGCTTAAATCCCCAAGAGTGTGCAAATTGTCGAAACTCTGATATGTGGACCATTGCAAACTGGGGCCCGTTATCAGTTCTAACAATTTCCGGAATGCCAAATCTCGAAAAAATCGAGTTTAAGTGTGTGATGACGCATCTGGCAGTCTGTGATTCCAAATGTACTATCTCCGGGAACCTGGAAAAGTAGTCACTTATAACAAGAAACGTCTTACCATGACATACGCAGAGGTCCATTGCTATGGTGTGCCAAGGGCGCTCTGGCATTTCAGAACTGATGAGCGTATCATGTCTTGGAACTAAAAACTGTATACAGGTAGTACACCGCTGAATATATTCTTCCATCTGTTTTGACGAGCCAGGCCACCTGACAGACTAGCGCATCCTGCTTTTGCACTTTACAATTCCCAAATGCCCGGAATGCATCGTTTCTAACATCCCGTGTTGTAAGGCCATTGGGATGACAAGTCTCTTACCGTGCATCAAAAATTGGCCATTAATTAAAAGATATTAGCGATCGTTATAGAATAACCTTGCTTCTTGTGATAGTTTTGAACGATGTGGCCATCCGTCTTGGCAATACTCCTTTACTTCTCTGATGATGGGATCATCTTGCTGGGCTTTCCGAACAGTGTTTAGTTTGTCGGTTGATGCTGGTAGCTCTTCGATAATGCTGTTGATGAATGTTTCGATTTCATCGTCATCATCCGGTCCTGTTCCTTGGATAGGATGGCGAGATAACGTATCAGCTGCTATAAGATCTTTTCCAGGAGTATAGATTATGCTAAAAGTAAGACCCATCATTTTCATACGGAATCTTTGGATCCTTAACGCCAATTCATCGAGGTTTTTCGTAGTAAAAATTGGAATCAACGGCTTGTGATCCGTCTCAATTGTAAAATGAATGCCAACGATGTAGTCCCGGAATTTTTCACATGCCCATTTGATGCCTAAAGCTTCCTTTTCTATCTGCGCATACTTCTTTTCGCTGTCAGACATCGTTCGCGAAGCGTATGCTACGGGCTTCCGGATACCGTCCACATTTGTCTGAAGGAGCACCGCTCCCAATCCGAAAGAAGATGCATCAGACGACACAAGGGTTCTATGTGTAGGATCGTATGTCTTCAATACCGGAGCCGTTGTTAGTGCTCGTTTCAGTTTTAAGAAAGCCTCCTCCTGAACTGGCGTCCATAGAAAATCAGCCTGGGATTTTAAAAGCTCATTAAGGGGATAGCTTACTGAAGAGAGATATGGAACGAACTTACCCAGGTAATTTACTAATCCCAGAAACTGGCGCAGTTCTTTTACATTTTGCGGATGGGGAAATTCATCAATTGCCTTGATTTTTGAGGGGCAAGGGTGTATACCCTCCTCGTCAATTTTGTGTCCCAAAAGTGTAATGGATTTGATACCTATCTGACACTTAGATTTATTTAAGGTTACTCCATTCTCTTCTAGCTTTTTAAGTACAGCACGCAAATTTAGATCATGCTCTTGTATGTCCTTCGTTTTCACCAATATTTCATCCATTTGGCAGATGACTCTATTAAGGCCTTTGAGAATCAACTGCATTCGTTTTTGGAACAACTCTGGGGCCGTGCAAATACCAAAAGGCAGCCTTTGGAAGCAGAATCTTCCAAATGGAGTTAGAAAAGTTGTAAAAAGCTGTGATTTTGGAGATAGCTTTATCTGCCAAAATCCATACTTCGCGTCTAACTTGGTGAAGTACTTTGCCCCTTCCAATTGCGCCAGTGAATGGTCAGCAACCGGCATCGGGTGCATACCTCGTTGAATGGTTAAGTTGAGTTTCGCGAGGTCAACGCAAGAACGAATATCACCGTCGGGTTTGTTAACGATTACCATCGGAGCGCACCAATTTGTTGACTCATCCACACGTCTGATTACACCCAACTGAAGCATTTCATCAAGTTTTGCCTTGAGCTTTTCCTTTAATGGAATCGGGACTCGTCGAGCTGTTGCAATTGCATAAGGTTTCGCGTTTTGTTGCAATTTGATTTCGTAATCCTCCAACGATTTTTGAATTGTTTCGACACTTGGATTATCAAAGGTGTTAATTGGTTGTATAATTTTCAAATTTTGGCAAGATGTTAAACTCAAAAGTGGTGATTTTAAATTGTTCACAATGTAAATTTCAGATTTACAGAATATGTTTCTATATTTAAGCACGCAGTTCATTATTCCCGTAACGTCGAGACGTTCACCAGAAGGGCCACATAATTCGATTCGATTTATTAATTGTCGCGTCAGGGAAATTTATTTTAAATTCTTTAAGTGGTAAGACATCTACCGAAGCTCCCGTATCTAGCATAAAATTAATTTGCTTTTCGTTGACCGTTACTTTAGCGGTCCACCGTTCATCGTTATTGTTTTCATCTGTCATCGTGCCTATGAAGAGTGTCTCGTCTTCTTCTTCGACATGAAATATCTTGTTGTTGTTGATTTTTATTTTCTTTTGACAAGTCTTACTAAAGTGGTTCCACTTCTTACAGAAACGGCATTGTTTGCCTCTAGCGGGACAGTTATGTTTGTTGTGCTGCTCTTTCGCACCGCACCATGGGCATTGACATTCTCTAGTCTTTGCAGTCTCTCGTACGCTTCGTCTGAAGTTGTGTGAAGGTGATGATGATGACGTCTTTCGTTTATGAGAACGCAAACTATTAACGGTTGTTGCATTTGCACTAAAAGGTTTTGTTGCCAAATCTAATTGCTGCCGTCTCACTGCCTCGTGTTGCCATACCGTTTGTACTGCTTTTTCAAGCGTTAGGTCTGCTTCTAGTTGCAACCTTTCTGACAACCTTCTGTCTCGTACACCTACCACCAACCGGTCTCGTATCATCTCTTTACGCAAGCTTGAGTATGAACAGTTCTCAGAAAGCAAATATAATGATGTTATAAAGTCCTCAATGCTTTCTCCTTCTAATTGGCATCAAGAATTGAACTTTTCCCGCTCGTAAATCACGTTGTGTTTCAACAGGAAAAAATTCTCGAATTTACTTATGACGGAATTGTATTTCTTTTCGTCGGGAGGAGAAACATTGAATGACAGAAATATATCATCTGCCTGATCACCCATTAGGTAGACTAAGGTGTTAACCTGCTCCTCTTCATTTCTTTTGTTTAGCCCGGAAGCAATTCTAAAACGATCAAACCGCCGTTTCCAACGTGGCCAATCCGAAGGGTTGAATGTAAAATGTTCCGGCGCTTGAACAGTAAACTAATTACCCGATAAACCCGCTGCCGCAGGCTGTTGTTCCGAATCGTTTACCATTTTATTGATTTAAATATTCAGCGAACGACCTAATTTTTCTTTTCTCTACCACCATGTAGTGTTCGCACGTGAATTATAAGACGACCGATCTAAATGAGTTCAGTTTATTGACCGACTTCTTTCTTAACACTATGTGTTACATTACAAATAATGTGTATGTATATACTATGGGATAGAGCGGGACAGAACGATACTCCACACTAACCACTAGAAGATCGCGGCCTATAGTGCATTAAACTGAGTCCTCGTTCTATACCAGGACTTTGCTACAACACTGTACTTATTATTTATTTATTCAGTTGCCAAACAAGGCCCATTTAAATTAAAATACAAATCAAATTTAACTGAAGTAAAATACCAATACAATAATACAATCTTAATTATGTAGTCGATGAATTGAAGATTTTTAATATTTTGGATTTAAAACAGGACTTGGAAGTGGTTGGGGAATACAGATCGCTAAACTTATTGAATGCCTTACAGCATCTGTTAACCGGCTCATTGTCTGCATAATTGGTGTGGTGTGTACTCGTGGTCAACATGGGAATGTGTCTCGTGACTCTAATAGGATAGTGAAAGTGAATCTTGTCTGACAAAACAGTAACTTGAATATTGTACCTTATTATGTCGAAAGGTAGACATGCAGACAAAGCAACTCTTCTGGAAGCGAGTGACGTCAGGTTTAATGTTCGAAGTCGATCCTCAGAAGATGGTAGGTTGTGAAAAGAAGTCGGGTCGTACAGAGATCTTAAGGCAAAGAGTAAAAATTGTTTTTGTACAGACTCAAGCCAACGGCTATAGATGTCATATATAGGGTCCCAGACTATGCAGCCGTATTCGGGAATAGGACGGGCTTGCGAGGCGAGCAAGGATTTTGTGGCCCAAATATTAATGAATTCTTTCGCCCTCCGTTTAATAAAACCCAGCATCTTATAAGCTTTGCACAAAATTTCATCGTAGTGAAAGTTGAATCTGAGTTTGGCGTCTAATACTACGCCAAGGTCTACAACTTTATCAACTCTTCGCAGTTGTGTGTTGTTAATTTCGACATTTCTTTTTCTTGAAAAGCTTATCACGTAACATTTTCCCAGATTTAGTTCAAGATGGTTCATATCGCACTATTGGTGGAGCGCGGTTAGTTTGGATTGAAGAAAAGATACATCAGTTAAAGATTGGATACTGCGATATAGTTTGAGGTCGTCAGCATAAAAAAGGTGCAAAATATCAGACAGCGCCTCCGAAAGATCTGAGATGAAAATATTGAAGAGAAGTGGACCGAGATGACTGCCCTGAGGAACCCCAGAGGCGACATTGATCTCACGCGACAACTGCCCTTGAAACTTGACAAATTGTGTGCAGCCTTTCAAATAAAACTGAATCCAGCTTAGTATTGAACCTGATATGCCGAAGCTACGGAGTTTTTCCAACAAAATTCCATGGTTCACTCTTTCAAATGCTTTGCTAAAATCTGTGTGCATGGCATCAATCTGATTTTCTCGCTCCATTCTACAAAGAATATCTGACGTCAAAGTGATTAGATTAGTGCTAGTAGATTTGTTTTTACGGAAACCATGTTGCTCTTCATTAAGAAATGGTTCGATAATCGGAGAGATTTTACTACAAATAATTTTTTCAAACAGGTTTGGCATAGCAGATATGATAGCAATGCCCCTATAGTTCACCACATACCATTTTTCACCTTTTTTATGTATTGTTGTTATAAAAGATGGCTTCCAAATTGTAGGAAAGATACCACAAGATAGGGATTTATTGAAAATAATGAAGAGGGGTCTAGTCAGTTCACTTTTGCAGAGGGCCAAAAAACAGGGTGGAATCAGATCTAGGCCAGGTCTTTTATTTAAATCGAGATCCTCGATAGCTTGGAGAATTTCATCTTCTGAAATCGACATGTTCTCAATAAGGGTTCCAGACGATTGTTCCGGAGGCTCTAGGTTTAGTGGAGTAGCAGAGTACGAGTAAACATGCTGAAAGTGGTCGACGAAATACTCGCAGATCTGCTCTACACAAGATGACGTCGAGTCTTTGTATGTCATAATCGAAGGATAGCCATGAGTTTTATGCTTAACGTTTACGAAGTCAAAAAACTTTTTTGGATTGGAAATAGTTTCCTTCGCTACAACGTTAACGTACGATTGATATGCCTCTTGGGATTTTAGTTTGAATTCGAGAGCAATCTCGTTATACTTACTCTTGATCTCATCGCTGGCATCATTATTGCGTTTAAGGAGTTTGTAAAGTTTATTTCTCTCATTGCGTAAATGCTGGAGATCTCTTCCTAGCCATGGGTCTGAAGTCTTGTCTTTTTTTTTATTTTAGGTATGAATGATTCAACGGCGTCATAGATGATGCTATAAAAGGTGGAGAATGCTGTATCCAAGTATAACGTTGACAAAGTGTCATTCCAATTTACTCGGGATAAAAGACAATTGATTTGATCATGATTGCCATTACGAAAGTCATATACCATAGTGGAATTGTACGATATAGAATTAGAAGTATCAGAAGTGGACAATTCAACGGTAAAAGCGGAGTGATGAACTGAATCAGAGAACAGATGCTCGTTGTCAGCAGTTGAACTGACCACTACTTCGTCGTAAGAGTTAGAGAAATAAGATCTAGCCATCTGCCATTTTGGTTGGGTATAGGAGCTACTTGCTGCAAATCGTTACTATAAAAGGTGCTCATGAGATTGAAATCATTACTATTTAGGAGATTGATAAGAAGAAGGAGGCCGTCTTGTTCATCGACCACAAACTTTAAGTTTGGACGATTAAAGTCACCAGTAATTATAATCTTATCTTCTCCATTTGTAATTGCTCCAATTTCAGCAACAATTTGACAAACGTCGTCGTAGACAGTATCGTTAGGATTTGGGGGGACATAAAAAACGCCAATTTATAAACAATCAGTTCACCTTAACTTTAGTCCTGTTTTAATATCAAGGACTTGAACAAAGCACTGTAATCCGAAGTTCAAGCAATTGCACATTAAATCCTGTTGCGATACCAGAATCACTTCACTTAATTAAGTTCTGGTCCAATACCGGAACTTTAATTACTACTTCGCCTGAATACTTAATACAGCGATTACTTCTTCCTTCAACAAAACACACGACACGATAAATTTTATTTTCTAATTTTCGTCATCCTCATAATCAAAATTGCTGAGGTAGCTCCGTTCCCACGCACGAGCTTTACCTGAGCCGCATTTGCTTTTCTTGGTGCGAAAAACGCAAATTTTGCTGACATGGCGCAGGTAAAGTGTACACGGGAAAGGAATATCTAGTAGGAATTTAATAAGCCCAACAAGGCAATCACAAAAAGGTACTTATATCTAAACAAATCGCAAAAAGTGAATATATATTTCACAATAACTTATTTTAATGCGTCAGTAATCTTTTTTTTGAAGTTATCTATTGAGGTAGAAGAAGAGTAATGTTCACTCATAGAATTGAAGATCTTGCAACACCTTTTAATTGGCTCGTTGTCTGCGTAGGTGGTTTTATGTTGGTCTTCATGAAGCAGACGAGTGTTCCTAGCATGTTTAATCGTTTCCTTGAACGTGATTTTGCTTGATAGTGATGCAACATTTACTATCTTATTGATTACATTCAAAACAAAGCAAGAACTTAAGATAGTTCTTCGAGATGAGAGTGAGGAAAGATTCAAAATATTTAATCTTTGCTGGTAAGGTGGCAAGTTATCGAAGTCTCTTGGGTCATAAGCATCACGCAAGGCAAAAAGAATAAACTGTTTCTGCACAGATTCAATGCGGATGCTGTGATTCCCAAAGCATGGATTCCAAATAATACAACCATATTCAAGGAGGGGGCGAACAAATGAGGTGTATACAGTTTTGGTGACCCATAGGTTTTTGAATTCTTTGGCGCGACGTTTTATGAAACCGAGCTGCTTACATGCCCGAGCAAGAATTGTATCGAATGGAAATTCAACTTTCTGTCCAACAGAACGCCCAGGTCTGAGATCTGGTCAACTTTTTGAAGTGGGGAATCATTCAGTGTGCTCAAATACTGAATTTTTTCTCGAGAAGCTTACAACATAACACTTTCCAACATTTAGATAAAGCCTGTTATCGTTACACCATTTCAATAATGAATTTATTTTGGCTTGCAAAAAAGTTGCCTTGGAATCGGAGTTGACGGTGTGGTATATTTTGACGTCGTCAGCATACAGAAGATGAGGTACGTCACTTAAAATTTCAGTCGGAAATAAAGATGTTGAATAAAAGGGGACCCAGGTGGCTACCTTGTGGCACTCCAGAAGAGGCAATCATTTCTCTTGAAAAAGAACCCTGGAATTTTACAAACTGTGTTCGATTATTCAGGCATGATGCAATCCAACTCAGTAAGGACCCAGAGATGCCGAACTTCAGAGGTTTGGAGATCAAAATTCCATGATCGACTCGATCAAAAGCTTTGGTGAAGTCCGTGTAAACAGCGTCAATCTGGTTACCTTTTTCCATTTCGCACAGAAAAGTTGAGGTAAGAAGCATTAGTTTAGTGGTAGTTGATCGACCTTTGCGAAAACCATGCTGCTGTTCGTTTAAACGTGGTTCAACCAACGTGGTAAGCTTATCACAAACAATTTTTTCGAACAACTTTGGAATAGCTGATAGTATCGCAATACCTCTATAGTTTGTTATAGACCGCTTATAGCCACTTTTGAAAATCCGAGTCAAATGAGAAGACTTCCGTGATAAAGATGCGTTGAATAGAATACAGATTTGATGTATACACTCAAATCTCGGTGGAAAAGAGTCAGGTCCAGGTCCCTTGGTAATATCAAGTTCTTTAATAGCGTTTACAATATCTTCACTTGACAAACTCATTTCATCAATGAATGGTGCTGTCATTGCTTGGTTTTTACGAAATTGAAAAATTCTTTGGGATTACGAATAATATTTTCCCCGGTTGAATTGATGTATTCATCATATGCTTCGCGAGATCTTATAGTGAATTCCATAGCCAGCTCATCATATTTAATCTTAAGGCTTGTGTCAAAGTTGTCATCTCTTATTAATTTAAAAAGCTTGTTCCTTTGATTTCGCAGATGTCGAAGTTCGCGATAAAGCCATGGCTCGGAAACTTTGGGTTTTTTCTTTATTTTAGGAACATGAGTCTCAATGCATTTGAAGAGTGTTTTATAGCATGAAGAGACTGCTTCCTCTAAATCTGAACTTGAAAGATAGTTCCAAGCAATATTGGCAAGATAAAATTTAATGCTATTATAATCAGCATTTAAGAAATCAAATACAGTACAGTCATTGTACGTTCGGGAAAAAGTTGAATCAGATATGGGAAGTTCAATCGAAGATGCGAAGTGGCTTCGTGTGTTAGAAAAAAGGTTCTCTTTGTCATTGGTTGGACTTACCACAACATCGTCATAAGCATTGGTAAAAATAAAATCCAACCAGTTTTCGTTTTGGTTGGGAATCAGTGATACTTGTTGTAAGTCATTACCATAAAAGGCATTGATTAGATTAAGATCGATGGTATTTGAGAGGTTTACTGGTAGAAGATAGTTATCAGTTTCATCAGGAGTAAAAGATAAATTAGGGCGGTTAAAGCCTCCCAAAATTATAATTTAATCATGTTCCTCTAGAGATGCAGCAATAGAATTCTCGTAGGAGGTTTCATCAGATTTTGGTGGAATGTAAAATACCCCTATGTATAAAAACCACTTGCCTAAGCGTATTCGAACCACCTTATGTTCAAAAGTTTTATAGGAGGTAGTATCAATGTTTTCAGAGGCCATGGAACTTTTGATCGCAATCAACACTCCGCCACCTTTGGTTAGGCCCGTGGATGAGTAGTAACGATCAGCACTATAAGTGGTCCAGCTACTGTCTAGAATTTCTTCGTTGATGTAACCATCATGAGCCAGGTTTCGGTGAACGTTAATACATTAAAATGGCAGGACTTAGCATCAAGGTACAACTTATTTATTTTCCCTCTCATACCTCTCAATCGTAAGTTAGTATTACGAATGATATTTTTTAAACTCTTCTCTTGCTTTTTGGAGCATAGAGACACGCTTAGATCTCACATGCAAAGCGTATGTTTCCAGATCATTTTTTACCTGGTCAACAGAAAGTCCGAGCTGCTCGTGATATTTTACAAATAGATGGCGTAATGGCTCAATCTCAAAAGGCAGGCCTTCTTGCTAAATTAGTACTTTGAGATTAATTTTGGTTTTACCATCGAAACAGGTTGATTCAGGCGCTTTGTGCATGTAACCAAGATCAAACAATTTGTGGTCCCTAAGTCTAGAAAGTAGATATCTACTCTCAAGATTATCCTTCATATCTGTAGCCAACTTCACAGGGGTGGGTTTAGTGGGTCTAGGTGACTGACATTGATAGTAAGGATCAGCGTGTCTGAAACTGGTGGAACAAGGATTATACCCTCAGAAGATGGAGCCAACATATCACCACGGAAAAAATTTGAGTAAGGTGTTAGTGTAGTTGATTGTACAGAAGTTTTTTGGGAGAGGCTATTAACAGGTGCAATTATCGGTTCAATCACAGGAGAATTTTGCATCTCATTACTCTGAGTGGTCTGAGTTTCAGTGGAAATTTGTCTCTCCAAGTGTCTATCATTTGAAGAGAAAGTCGACGTCTGAGAATAAGACTAAATCATATCAGAAGAGTAAGTCCTTGGTTGACGAGCCAACTATATTGGATGTTGAAGATCTTCTACTTCTCATTGAATTTTGAATACATTTTTTAGCGGTTTTTAAAAATTTCAGAAAATCATCTTTATTTTCATTTTGATCAACCGTCTTACTCTTAGTGAATTACGATTTGGATTTCCATTTCCTAAAAGTCATTCCATTCCAGTTCTGGCACTTGTTATCCTCTTGTAGATCGATGAACATCCAGGCATATCGTGCAGGAATAGATACTTTGAAGGATTTGTACTTGTGTTGCACCAACTCGACAGAACAGTTTTCAAGTAAGAGCTCAAATTTGAGAAACTTCCTCATCCACACAACATCTGCCGACTTTGGAGCTCCTTTGACGAAAAATAGTTGGTATTCAGGATTTTTCCGGTGTGATTCAGGCATTATTTTCAAATGTTGGGAATTCGCCATTTTAATTTTCTCGATCCGCCTGTTCCATTCTTCTTCCGACCAGGGAGTGCCAAAATGGATAATGTTATTTGTACACCGAACAGGAAATCTGGCCGACTGCATATTTGCGACAGGGGTTATTTTCTTCATGGGAGATGTAGAAACATCCTTCACTTCTTTGTGGCTAGAGTTGACCATTGCTGCTTGCTTAAATTCCGCGAGTATCAGCTCGTGATTTCATGATGACGTTGAATTTACTTTAGAGTTAATTTTTTCAAGCAAATTTTTTTTCCATACTATTAATGGCTCTTAGCAGTTGTTCCTCCAAAATTTTCGGCAATTCTGAATTTCGTTTGGAAATTTTGCTATCGATATCAGAAACCCTTTTTTCCAAATCACGCAGGCGAGTACCGATAGTGCTATATGACACGGGAGCCGATGCATTAAACTGCTGCTCACTGCTAAAGCATCTTTCAATTCTTCCAGCATACTTTCAATTTGGGTCGTCTTGCAACAATTATCTTAAATTGAAATAAGCGCACTCTTTAGTTCTTCAAGCATTTTTTCGGTTTTGCTAGAAGTGATACTGGAGTTATTTATTGTTGAAGCCAATTCATCAAAGCAATTGGCCATTTCTGCTAAACTTTTGTCATTAGACCCAGTCTGCGCTTGTTGCTCATAAAGAAGCTGCCTTTGTCTGAATTTAGCTTATCAATATAAGCTATGATGCTATCGTACATGCATTTTAGTAGGCTTTCAAAGTTCTGGCAGTCGGAGCAGATGAAATGTGTATCGACGGAAGTGTTGTGCCAATCCCTTGGCGCACCAATGCAGGCTCCATGGAGTTTTCGATTGTAGAATGCTTTGCAAGTGACAAATTTAAATGTATTATCGAACACGATGCAATTAGGGAGGCTGCACTTTAAACTCATTTTTATCTTTTTGTTAATTTTAAATAGAATTGTGTAAAAAGGTTTTATACGATCAATGTGGTAATGTCCAATATTTAAAAATGGGTCACAGAATCGTTACAATTAATCGAATCAAATGAAAATAAAATTGTATTTAATGCCCGTTCATCAAAATTAATGCACTTAACTAGCGAATGTGTTTATATTTCAATATAACATGTGGGTCACTGAGTTAAAAAGTAAATAGTTAATTGGGACACAGAATTCGAATTTAATTGGGTCACTACGCGATTCTGAATAAATGCACAAAAACAATTCACTGCGTCATGGATATTCACTGGGACACTTAGTAAAATTGTTATTGTTGCACATTCATACGACTTAAAATTAATAAGGGCACTTCAAAAATATATGAACATAAATCACAAAGTTAGCAAAATACTTTATTATTGATTAAAAATTCGATTAATAACCACGGAGCGATTCAAATATGCGTCCGCACGCGACGGTGATTGGATTTAAAGTAAAATTTAATTACCTTTAAAGGTTGGGCAAGACAAAGTACGAAAGTATCGTTGAGATAATAATCGAAATAAATGAAATAAATTTTGGCATAACTTAACTTAATTCCCGCTTCGAACTGAATGAAAATGATGGCTGGTCGGTTTGCCGGGTTGATAGGATTGGTGCTGATTTGATGGTCAAGGGATCTCGACGAAGGCACAAGTTCCGGCTAAGCTAGAGAAATACGCCGGCGAATAAAGCCAAATTTAGTACAGGGTGCTGTAGTGGTGGATGTTGTGAGACGGATGTTTGAACTCCGTTGTTTCGTCTTGTTGCAATTCATTTACCCTTTCACGGAGACTAGAGATGTTGCTAACGGTTTCCTTGATCGTTGGGAATATCGGAAGGTATGTTCCTTCAGGACTAGTTGAGATGCTTCCGTGATGCCAGAGTAGAAGTTTCTGGCATGGGGTATGACTGCTTCATTGTAGATGGAGTTACGTATCCGTTCAGTTTTCCCTCAAAAGAAAAAACCGCAAACCTAAGCGGGAACGTGCAGACAATTTCCTCAAATTTCTCACGCGAAAACGGAAATGGCTCGCCACATGCACTTGAATCAGCAGATTTACCTAAAAACTACAAAGTTCATTCTCACGCTGCATCAGCAGATTACCTGCATAAAAATCATTGGGATACTTGGCTTCGCCCCCAGTACCGCGACGCGTAAGTCGAAACTCTGGTCGACTGAATATCTGAATTGTAAAATTATTGTTCGAAGTTTTAATGTGTTTTTTTAATAAAAGTAATATTTGTGTATTGTAACCAAAGTGTTTTTATTTAAGTGTTTGCTACATTTATTTTTTTTTGGCAATCTCGGCCATCAGACACGTAATTACGGTGCATCCATTGGTCACGTTGAGCTTGCTAGTGCCGCTCAATGGCATGGTTTGAACGACTGAACCACAAACTATATTGAAGTCACTCGGTTTATTCATGACGTATATCCAATAGTTTGGACGGTTCAGCTGGATCTGAGTGGTAATTCGCTTAAAGTTCTTGATTTAACAAGGAGCCGATGGTGTGGATTGGCTTAGAATAGCTATCTCGCAGTTGTGAATATCAGGCCCCTTTCGTTGCACGGAATGATGCTGTTTGCGGATGTAGTTTGATTGGTTGGTTACGGGATATCTGGATATCTCGATACTAGAAATACGATCGAATAGGTCTCGTGTGAAATTTACTAAAATATATTGGGTGAATGGAATGGTCTCGATGAAGCCATCCTTGGTGGAGGCGGGGGTAACGTGTACTTGCAGTAGTTCATAAGACTTCTTGGTTAATAGGGGGAATTTGAGTCAAAAAATCATTTGATTCGACCGAATCCGACCTTCGATTGTCATCAGATTGTAGATTTTTGGAAGATCTCGCTGGCTAGCCGGGAGCTGCAGGTTTGACGGCAAGTTCTCCTTGATGGTCATCAATTGGTCCAGCAGGCGATGGGGTGGCAATAACTTGAGGTTGATTTTCCCGTAGTGAGAGTCAATTTAGACATCAACAGAGTAGTTTGTGTGCCTTTGTACGTTGTCATTAATAGCAGGATGTGCATGGATAAAGTATTGAGAAACTCGATCGCTTTATTCTGTTGATCGTTGTAGGTAAGACGGGCTATGGCTTCTAATGTACTGTTGAGGGTCATATTCAATTGGTCTCTTTGGTTGGCAATCATTTCATGAGACCTTTGTATGACCTCGGTTGTAGCATCCAGGATGGATGTTTGTTTGCGAATAAGCGAAAGTAGATGTTGTACATTGTTCTCAATATCTCAAATAGTGTCGGCCATATTTTGATCAAAGGTTGAGTCAAGCACTCCTAACAACGAATGAGCGATGTTACCAATCAAGTCTACTGCTCCCCTTTTGATGCGTATAGAATGCTTGTCTCGAAGCAGTTCATTACGTTCTTGGATGGTTTTGAAGGTCTATTCCAATTGTGATACTGTAGAGGGGCCCACTCGGACGATCTTTATTGTGTCACAGATGTTATTCAATTGGCTGATGCTGTGCATAATGATGCTAGGCTCTCTCCAATAGGCAAAAAGGTTGAAGTAAATAACAAGGCTCCATTTATTGGAGCTGAGATGATCTTCACCTATCTACTCAAAATACAAACCTGAGTGTAGAGAGAGTGTCACAAACGGTGAAGCTTTTGTTGGAACGGCTGTCACGAGGAGCACCAACAATACATTGAAAAATGTGGCCGCCATTGTCTTACGAGGTCTTTTAGTGTTGGAGGGCCTTGCTTGATCAGTTATATTATTGTCTGGAATACTTCGACGGCAAACCTCTTCCTCAGATGTGCGCATGGTTGGATGATGCTGTTGGTCGCTGTCAACAAATGGGTTCTCGTCTTGTAGTGTTTCGATAGGCAGAGGGGCAATGTTAATTATGGAGCGGCGTAATACTCCGGCACTTGTTTTCACGTCGACGACTTGAACTGCACCATCGTTGCCATGGATGACGTTTACGATAGCCATTGCAAGACTGGTTTATTAGCCTCCTTGAGCACAACCATAGTTCCAACCCGCAGATTCTTCGTTAGTTGTTGTCACTTAAACTGATGTTTGAGTTGCGAGAGATATTCCATTGTCCAGCACTACCAGAAATGATTTTTAATGTGAAACAGCCGCTTCCATTGTTGATGCAGATTGGATTGTTCTAAAGGTGCTATAGGGTCAGCGCTATTGGTTAGTGGGTCTCCTACGAGGAAGTGTCCGGAAGTCAGAGCCGTCAAATCATTTGTGTCAGAAGATAGTGGAGTGGAAGGCCAATAATTCAATATTGCTACCATTTCAGCTGCTGCGGTGGAAAGCTGGTCGCTAGTTAGAGGGATGTTGTGTAAGGACTTCGGCAGAAATTGCTTCGCAGACTTAACGACAGCCTCCCACAGTCCACTGAAATGTGAAGGTCTCGGAAGAAAGAAGTTGAAGTCAGTGCCCTTTATTGAATCGAATCGAGTGATGAATTCGATGCACTTACTGGAATACAGAGTATCGTGTACTTCACGGAGCTGATTGTAGGCCCCTACAAAGTTCATGGCGTTGTCGCAGTAAGTGGCTCTGCAATTACCTCTCTGAATAATGAAAGACTTTAACGCTCCTATGAAAGCGTAGGGTGCAAGAGCCGCCACCACTTCTAGGTGAACGACGTTGGTAGTGAAGTACACAAACATAGCGAGATATGTCTTGTGTGGTTTTTGCCTCGAATCTTCAAACGAGTCCAGAAGGGCCCACAGAAGTCGATGCTGGAGGTAATAAATGGCTGAGCTTGTTGTATGTGGCTTGCAGGTAAATCTCCCATGATTTGTGAACTCAGCCTTGGCTTAGCTTTCTGGTAGCTAACGACAATGAGGACCATAATAGGTCAGAATCTCTGACGGATTATAGCGTGTAGCGCTAAAAGAGCAACGCGGTTATCTTGATAATGCATTTGCGTCATGATAAGCTTTGTGATGTAGTGCAAGTATGGTAAAGACGGCGGAGTACTTTACTTCGTAGCTGATGTGAGCTTCCTTGAGGCGTCCACCCACTTGTATTATGCCCTTGTCGTTCAGAAACGGGTACAACAAAGATAAATGACTTTGGCGATCAACTTGTCCGTGACGCTGAAGTTGATGTAGCAATGTTTTAGGATAGCGATTAGAGCAGTATCAAGCTCCGTCACAGTGAGGTGCACGGATGTTTACTGACTGATTTTACGTGTCGTGTTAAGGAAACGAAGGACGTAAGCTAGTACTCTTTAAACGGGCTCAAAAGTTTCCATAGTCAATCGAGGTAATAACGTCGAGCGTGGAGTCTGTAGCAAGGAGTACTGCTTGCCTGTCTTTCCGTTCAAGTTCGGTTTTGAACTTAGCAGGCTGCTTAGGCCAGGCGTCTTGGCGACCGTGGAGGAAGATGGGCCCATAGAACCAGGTGGTAGTATGCTGTAACTGCGCGAATGACAATCTTTGGCTGATTATGTCCGAAGCATCCAGCTTATATGAGACGTAGCACCATTGATCAGTCGATGTTAGGTCTTGGATTGTCGCGAAGGTGCACCACGAGGATGATTCTGACAACCATGCCAAGACGATTTCGGAGTCGCACCAAAAGTAGCAAACAACGTCGTGCCAATGAGATTCGTTCGGATTCGATCTGCAAATTTAACTGCTAATTCAAGTTTAGCGATTTGCAAATTTAGTAGTTCTAATCTCGGAAGCGTTGATTTTTTAATTCTGTGTGGCTTTAGACTTTGCACAAAGCAGCCGCACGATAGTTGAGTCACCTCTATGCTGCAATCCGACGTAGATTGCGGCTCCATACGCTTTCTCCAAGGTGTCGCAGAAAACATGGGTCTGTAGGTCCTTTGGCAGACGCTTTAAATGCCACAGAGACTGAAGCAAGATCTTATCCTGGATGGTCACAGGGCTCGGGAATCCAAATGGATCGAAGAGATGAATGATAGCGGAAGAGACGGTTTATTTGGTAACAGCTCGATGGGTCTCCTCTAGGATATTGATGGAGAACTCATTGGTACTAGGAAGCCATGTTAGTCCCAACGTATTGATGTGATAGTTGTTTTGATCGTGTATCTTGAAGGGCACTGCTTGATCTTCTGCAGGAACGTCTCGCAGTAAGATTGGCTCGTTTGAACACCATTTTCACAAATGAAATCCGCCTGATCTGAGAATCGTGGTCAGCTGACTCTTCATCGATTCTGCATCCCTCAGGCTGTTAGCACCGGCCATTATGTCATCTACGTATAAGCTGGGCATAAGCGCAGATGCTCCCAGAGGACTGCAGCCTTGCGCCTCCTCGGCTAGTTTCTGAAGCCATTTGACTGCTAAGTATGGTAATATGGAAAGCGTAGCAAGATAGTAATAATATTCTCTTGGAGCGCAGGACCGGTGTGAAGTACTTGATTTAATGACACATTAGTAGAAGATTTTGCTGACGTGTGAAAAACTACCCAATGCTTGGGGGTGCTGCTTTCTGGCCTGATGACTCCGTGATGTGATTAGAAGTAGTACGATTATCGTATTTTCGCTTCGAGTATTGGTCGCATTTGTCCAAGTTGCAAGTATTCGTGCATAAATTCGTTGTACTGATGCCTGACAGAGTCATTCTTTGCCAACTTGCGCTCCAAGGAAAAGAATCTTTCTACAGCCATGTCCTTTGTTTCACCCAGAATCGGTGTTTCCCGTGAGAAAGGTAAATGTACGTCTGCATCCCGTCTAGTCGTTCGAGCAAACTGCTCCTCACATCTGTTTTCACGGTTGGTCATCGAAGCCTGTGGAGTTACGTCATCTAGTTGTCAGAAACTGCTCATCTGCTTCTCGAGCTGTTGCACTTCATCAGGGCACGCTCCGGATGTTGCCAGATGTTGCTGGTAGGCTATTGGCGATGTCCGCAATTCTTCCGCAAATTACCCAGCCAAACACTGTGTTTTGTAGCGTGGACATGTCCTCGCGCAGCTGGATCTAGCCAACTGAAAGCAATTCGAAAAAAAATTGCCGATCACCAGGTAAATCTTTCCAGGCTCGTTAAATTTGGGATCCGCTAACTTGATGTTCTTGGGGATCGTACACAGCGAAATATTGATTTCTTTGCTTGGCTGACAGTTTATGATATGAGGTAAGACAAATGCCTCCAACTTGGCTGCGTATCCAGATGTTCTGGATTTTATTTCAATGCTGATTGTATAGTTTTTGAGACTTGCCAATCGCGTGCTCTTGTATCATTTGTGTAAAAAGCTCCTTGAACTGGACCCATTTCAGGTAATCACCATTGAAATTGGGCAGTGTTATTTTTGGCAGCTTTATGGCCGTGGTTGTGTCTTTGAAATTACTGGCCTTTCACCAAGCCTCATCATTCAACCGTTACTGCATTTGTCTTATGCAGAGAAGAATCTTCTTTTTAAGGGTGCGGTATTTGTCGACGTCGTACCCATATGGTTTATTTGTGTCCAGGTTATCCAAAATTCGTCCATCATAACTCGAAAAAAGAGTGACGCATTCTTTAGTTGTTTCTAAGGAATACATAGCTGAACTTCTTCCACTTGCGCTATGAAGTCGAGCAGCCACTGCACCTTTTCCATTAAGGCGTTCTGCCTTCGCACAATCATCTTTGCTGGCTGAGGAGGCTGCAAACTTGGATGATGGTTTTGATGCTTCACTGAACGTCTTCATCCCCATAACTTTTATTCATTCTGCTGCCTTAGAACCCCCCTCGTGTATGGAAACAGGTTACTGTTTCTTGATGTAGGAGTATCCTTCATTGAGTTTTGCCGCTAGAAATCTGTCGATGGTAACGAAAGCTTGCCGAGATGCTTCTAACTCGTTAACAGCTTTGTCCAGGTAGGCTGTCTGTAACTTCTGCTCGTACGAGTCCTTACGAAGCCGGAGAAGACTGGCCTGTATCGTTTGGCCCAGTTGCTCTTACTTTTTCTTATCTCCTAGTTCTAACTAGGAGATAATTAGCTAAGTCCTAGATCAATACTAGGACTTGCCACACCTTATTTTTAAACTGAGCCCTGGTTCTATACCAGGACTTTGCCACAACACTTTAAAATAGGGTCCTAACCACTAGAAGATCATGGCTTATAGGCGAAATAAATGAAATAAACTTTGTCATAACTTAACAGAAGCCTCGAACAGCATGTACGAAAAGGAAGTGGGGTGATCCTTAAGAGGAAAAGTCATTTTATAGTACTTGGTGAGATTGAGGTGTAGAAAATTAGACAAGCACCAGTCATTAAGCACATCCAAGGCACAGTCAAGAGGCGACTTAAAAGACCGGAATACCTTAAAGTCACCAGCAAACAATGGAAAAGGAGCAAAAATTACTGAGGGGAGATCATTGATGAGCACTAGGAAAAGGAGAGGTCCAAGAATGGAACCCTCAAGAACAACAAATGAAGAATAAAACGGAATAGAAGTGGATCCACGAAAGCTAACTCGACATGCACGATGCGCGAAATAACAAGAAAACCATGAAAAAAGAGAATGAGTGATTCCAAAAGCTTCAAGTTTACAGCAGAGAAGACGATGATTGACTGTGTCAAACGCTTTGGTAAAATCAGTGAATACCACATCAACTTGATATTGATTGTCCAATGCTTTAGCTGCAATTTCAGTGAATTGTATTAGATAAGTGGACGTTGAATGACCTTTGCGGAATCCATACTGCTCGCTTGCAATAACAGCACCTAATGGGTCGGAGCGATGATTGTGAACCAAACGCTCAAGCAACTTCCGGAAACAAGAAATCTGGGATATTCGTCAGTAATTACACACAGAGGAAGGGTCATCACTTCTAAGGATAGGTACAAACAGGCACTTTGCCAACAGGAGGGAAAGGACCCACTGCTTAAGCTCAGGTTGAAAAGAAGGGACAAGGGAGAGGAAAGCGCAGGAGCCAAAGACCACAAAAATATTTGGCAAACTATCTGGACCAGGGCTGATATTCGGAACAAGAGAATGAATAGAGGACTCAACTTCAGAAGGGTCAGTGCTTAAAGAGAGAATTGAACAAACATGATTCCTTTTTGAGTAGCAGGGAGTGAAGTCAACGAAAGAAGAAAAGGTAGAGGAAAAATATTGAGAGAATAAATCTGAGATTGTCTGAGGAGAAGAGCATTCTACACTGCCCCAACAGACGGTTGAAGGAATAGAAGACGAAGTTTTTAATGATTTAATATCGGACAAGAAAGGTTTCACATTATTTGCATTTAGGAAAGCTTCTAAAAATGAAAAGTAATTTTTTAGAGCAAGCTTAATTTCTTTTTTGGCGTCTAAACGCAACCTACTAAAGGTGGATTTATCTTCAGCAGAACCAGAATGCTTATGCTCACGACGTGCGTTGTTCTTGGCGCTTAAGGCAGTAAGAACACGCATAGTAAGCCAAGCCTTCGGTTTCCCCTTGCGAGCAGCCTAAAGAGGTGTAAATAAACATTTAAGGTTAAAGAGAAAAGCATAACATTTACTTAGAGCAGTTTCACAATCAAGGTTCTGAAAGAACTGAAACCAAACATACAAAATATGCCAGTATAGGTGATTCACACAGCTTCTCCTTCAAGGTCTCGAAGGCTGCTTGGCATTGTTCATTCCAGACATATGGACGATTTTTCTCGGTTAGCTGATGGAGACACTTAGCTTTTTTGGCAAAGTCTTTGATTCCCAACCAGGAAGCAAGCCAACGGCTATAGATGTCATATATAAAGTCCCAGACTATGCAGCCGTATTCGGGAATAGGACGGGCTTGCGAGGCGAGCAAGGATTTTGTGGCCCAAATATTCATGAATTCTTTCGCCCTCCGTTTAATAAAACCCAGCATCTTATAAGCTTTGCACAAACTTTTTAATTGGATCATTTCACCCTTTTCACATCAACTTAATGTAAATCTATACGACAAATTTGCTCTACATTTGAAGCTTATCTAACGTCGCGCGGATATCGATCACTCTTTCGGATGGCTCCGATAGCTTTTTAAATTACTTTTTATGGAATTGTTTGCAGCTACAAATAAATGAGTTGCATATTTTTGAATAATAATTTTTCTGAAAAATTATTAGAGAAGAAAAATGTTAGAAGAAGGTGGTTTCGACGTGTGCACTAATTCTCCTCAGGCCATCACTCTTAGATACACACCGGTGATGGCGACCAATTAACTCCCTCACGTCTGAGCATGGTGGTCGCCATCACCAGTGTGTATCTAAGAGTGATGTCGTCGTCGTTTCAACGACGACAAACGTCGTCGTAGACAGTAACGTTAGAATTTGGGGGAAAAAAAACGCCAATATATAAATAATTAGTTCACCTTAACTTTAGTCCTGGTTTAATATCAAGGAATTGAACACAGCACTGTAATCCGAAGTTCAAGCAATTGCACATTAAATCCTGTTTCGATAACAAGATCCACTTCACTTAATTAAGTTCTGGTCCAATACCGTAACTTTAATTACCGCTTCGCCTGAATACTTAATACAGCGATTACTTCTTCCTTTAATAAAACGCACGACACAATAAATTTTATTTTCTAATTTTCGTAATCCTCATAATGAAAATTGCTAAGGTAGCTCCGTTCCCACGCACGAGCTTTATCTGAGCCACATTTACTTTTCTTGATCAAGGATCGCGTTAAGACTTGAAGATTTAAATTGTTTATGGAATGTGGTGCAAAAAATGCAAATTTTGCTGACATGGCGCAGGTAAAGTGTGCACGGGAAAGGAATATCTAGTAGGAATTTAATAAGCCCAACAAGGCAATCACAAAAAGGTACTTATATCTAAACAAATCGCAAAAAGTGAATATATATTTTACAATAACTTATTTTAATGCGTCAGTAATCTTTTTTTTGAAGTTATCTATTGAGATAGAGGAAGAGTAATGTTCGCTCATAGAATTGAAGATCTTGCAACACCTATTAATTGGCTCGTTGTCTGCGTAGGTGGTTTTATGTTGGTCTTCATGAAGCAGACGAGTGTTCTTAGCATGTTTAATCGTTTCCTTGAACGTAATTTTGCTTGATAGTGATGCAACATTTACTATCTTATTGATTACATTCAAAACAAAGCAAGAACTTAAGATAGTTCTTCGAGATGAGAGCGAGGAAAGATTCAAAATATTTAATCTTTGCTGGTAAGGTGGCAAGTTATCGAAGTCTCTTGGGTCATAAGCATCACGCAAGGCAAAAAGAATAAACTGTTTCTGCACAGATTCAATGTGGATGCTGTGATTCCCAAAGCATGGATTCCAAATAATACAACCATATTCAAGGAGGGGGCGAACAAATGAGGTGTATACAGTTTTGGTGACCCATAGGTTTTCGAATTCTTTGGCGCGACGTTTTATGAAACCGAGCTGCTTACATGCCCGAGCAAGAATTGTATCGTATTGAGAATGGAAATTCAACTTTCTGTCCAACAGAACGCCCAGGTCTGAGATCTGGTCAACTTTTTGAAGTGGGGAATCATTCAGTGTGCTCAAATACTGAATTTTTTCTCGAGAAGCTTACAACATAACACTTTCCAACATTTAGATAAAGCCTGTTATCGTTACACTATTTCAATAATGAATTTATTTTGGCTTGCAAAAAAATTGCCTTGGAATCGGAGTTGACGGTGTGGTATATTTTGACGTCGTCAGCATACAGAAAATGAGGTACGTCACTTAAAATTTCAAACAAGTCGGAAATAAAGATGTTGAATAAAAGGGGACCCAGGTGGCTACCTTATGGCACTCCAGAAGAGGCATTTTTTACAAACTGTGTTCGATTATTTAGGCATGATGTAATCCAACTCAGTAAGGACCCAGAGATGCCGAACTTCAGAAGTTTGGAGATCAAAATTCCATGATCGACTCGATCAAAAGCTTTGGTGAAGTCCGTGTAAACAGCCTTAATCTGGTTACCTTTTTCCATTTCGCAGAGAAAAGTTGAGGTAAGAAGCATTAGTTTAGAGGTAGTTAATCGATCTTTGCGAAAACCATGCTGCTGTTCGTTTAAACGTGGTTCAACCAACGTGGTAAGCTTATCACAAACAATTTTTTCGAACAACTTTGGAATAGCTGATAGTATCGCAATACCTCTATAGTTTGTTTGTTATAGCCACTTTTGAAGACTTTCAGACAGTTGGAAAAGCCCACCGTGATAAAGATGCGTTGAATAGAATAAACAGAGGGGAAGAGATTTGATGGTTACACTCAAAAAGAAATCTCGGTGGAAAAGAGTCAGGTCCAGGTCCCTTGGTAATATCAAGTTCTTTAATAGCGTTTACGATATCTCCACTTGACAAACTCATTTCATCAATGAATGGTGCTGTCGTTGAATGGCAAATTGGTATGCTAGAAGAATTGGTGGCCGGGCGGAAAACCTCTTGGAAATGCTCGGCAAAAAGGCCGCATATTATTTGAGGGCAAATTGAATTACTTTCAACGTAAAACATTGATGTTGGAAATGCTGTGGCTTTTTGCTTGGTTTTTACGAAATTGAAAAATTCTTTGGGATTACGAATAATATTTTCCCCGGTTGAATTGATGTATTGATCATATGCTTTGTGAGATCTTATAATGAATTCCATAGCCAGCTCATCATATTTAATCTTAAGGCTTGTGTCAAAGTTGTTATCTCTCATGAATTTATAGAGCTTGTTCCTTTGATTTCGCAGATGTCGAAGATCCCGATAAAGCCATGGCTCGGAAACTTTGGGTTTTGTCTTTATTTTAGGATTATGAGTCTCAATGCATTCGAAGAGTGTATTATAGCATGAAGAGACTGCTTCCTCTAAATCTAAACTTGAAAGATAGTTCCAATCAATATTGGCAAGGTAAAATTTAATGCTATTATAATCAGCATTTAAGAAACCAAATACAGTACAGTCATTGTACGTTCGGGAAAAAGTTGAATCAGATATGGGAAGTTCAATCGAAGATGCGAAATGGCTTCGTGTGTTAGAAAAAAGGTTCTCTTTGTCATTGGTTGGACTTACCACAACATCGTCATAAGCATTGGTAAAAATAAAATCCAACTAGTTTCCGTTTTGGTTGGGAGTCAGTGATACTTGTTGTAAGACTTTACCATAAAAGGCATTGATTAGATTAACATCGATGGTATTTGAGAGGTTTACTGGTAGAAGATAGTTATCAGTTTCATCAGGAGTAAAAGATAAATTAGGGCGGTTAAAGTCTCCCAAAATTATAATTTGATCATGCTCCTCTAGAGATGCAGCAATAGAATTCTCGTAGGAGGTTTCATCAGATTTTGGTGGAATGTAAAATACCCCTATGTATAAAAACCACTTGCCTAAGCGTATTCGAACCACCTTATGTTCAAAAGTTTTATAGGAGGTAGTATCAACGTTTTCAGAGGCCATGGAACTTTTGATCGCAATCAACACTCCGCCACCTTTGGTTAGGCCCGTGGATGAGTAGTAACGATCAGCTCTATAAGTGGTCCAGCTACTGTCTAGAATTTCTTCGTTGATGTAACCATCATGAGCCAGGTTTCGGTGAACGTTAATACATTAAAAAGGCAGGACTTAGCATCAAGGTACAACTTATTTATTTTCCCTCTCATACCTCTCAATCGTAAGTTAGTATTACGAATGATATTTTTTAAACTCTTCTCTTGCTTTTTGGAGCATAGAGACACGCTTAGATCTCACATGCAAAGCGTATGTTTCCAGATCATTTTTTACCTGGTCAACAGAAAGTCCGAGCTGCTCGTGATATTTTACAAATAGACGGCGTAATGGCTAAATCTCAATAGGCAGGCCTTCTTGCTGAATTAGTACTTTGAGATTAATTTTGGTTTTACCATCGAAACAGGTTGATTCAGGCGCTTTGTGCATGTAACCAAGATAAAATCGAACGCAGTCAAACAATTTGTGGTCCCTAAGTCTAGGAAGTAGATATCTACTCTTAAGATTATCCTTCATATCTGTAGCCAACTTCACAGGAGGTGGGTTTAGTGGGTCTAGGTGACTGACATTGATAGTAGAGATTAGCGTGTCTAAAACTGGCGGAACAAGAGTTATACCCTCAGAAGATGGAGCCCACATATCACCACGGAAAAAATTTGAGTAAGGTGTTAGTGTAGTTGATTGTACAGAAGTTTTTTGGGAGAGGCTATTAACAGGTGCAATTATCGGTTCAATCACAGGAGAATTTTGCATCTCATTACTCTGAGTGGTCTGAGTTTCAGTGGAAATTTGTCTCTCCAAGTGTCTATCATTTAAAGAGAAAGTCGACGTCTGAGAATAAGGCTAAATCATATCAGAAGAGTAAGTCCTTTGTTGACGAGCCAATTATATTGGATGTTGAAGATCTTCTACTTCTCATTGAATTTTGAATACATGTTTTAGCGGTTTTTAAAAATTTCTGAAAATCATCTTTATTTTTATTTTGATCAATCGTCTTACTCTTAGTGAATTACGATTTGGATCTCCATTTCCTAAAAGTCATGCCATTCCAGTTCTGGCACTCGTTATCCTCTTGTAGATCGATCAACATCTAGGCATATCGTGCAGGAATAGATACTTTGAAGAATTTGTACTTGCGCTGCAAAAACTCCACAGAACAGTTTTCAAGTAAGAGCTCAAATTTGAGAAACTTCCTCATCCACACAACATCTGCCGACTTTGGAGCTCCTTTGACGAAAAATACTTGGTATTCAGGATTTTTCCGATGTGATTCAGGTATTATTTTCAGATGTTGGGAATTCGCCATTTTAATTTTCTCGATCCGCCTGTTCCATTCTTCTCCCGACAGGCAGTGCCAAATTGGATAATGTTATTTGTACACCAAACAGGAGATCTGTCCGACTGCATATTTGCGACAGGGGTTATTTTCTTCATGGGAGATGTAGAAACATCCTTCACTTCTTTGTGGCTAGAGTTGACCATTGCTGCTTGCTTAAATTCCGCGAGTATCAGCTCGTGATTTAATAGCGTTGAATTTACTTTAGAGTTAATTTTTTCAAGCAAATTTTTTTTCCATACTATTAATGGCTCTTAGCAGTTGTTCCTCCAAAATTTTCGGCAATTCTGAATTTCGTTTGGAAATTTCGCTATCGATATCAGAAACCATTTTTTCCAAATCACGCAGGAGTTACGGCACTATCCGCCTAACAATATCATAACAAGCCAACACGTGCCTCATAACCTTCAATGTAACGTAAATCCCAGACATGTTGTTTGCACTTTTTCAAATTTTACTTTTATGCATAACGTAACATAATTCCTAGACTTCTCATTTGCACTTTTTGCTAAAGCTAAATTCACTTTTATTCATAACGTAACATAATTCCTAGACTTCTCATTTGCACGTTTCTCTAAAGTTAAATTCACTTGTTCATGGAAATGTAATTTAAAGTCGTAAGCACTTTTGCCACATAAATAGAAATGTACTAGATTGTATCAAGCAGTTAATTTTTCGGAAGCTGGCGGAAGCTATGCCAAAATAAACAGTGATTTAAAAATTAAAAGTTTTGTTTTTTTAGGGATAACTTCATAGTTACCCTAACTGGCGCAGTCGTAAAAGTAAAGGGCGGAGGAAGATTTCGTTAAAAGTTACTTAAAACCGTAAAGTTTCCGACGGATTATCGGTTCGCGAAGGTTGATTGCCATCGGTTCCGTAACTGTAAATTGTGTAGTGCAAGTGTCGAAGGATTCTCGTTGCCATGCAGCGAAGGCATATCGCTACTCGAGCAGACAATTAAGGAAGGAAATGAGAAATCAGCTAACCATCATCTTCAAGTAAGTTCTTGGCCAATGCCTCTTTTCCATAAAACAAAATCATCATCCAATAAGCCCTATAACACGTTCCCTAGGCTATTTAAGCAAAATAACTCTTCTACTCGTAGATTAAGTGATTCTAATTCAATTAAATTGAGTGAGAGTGAAAATAAATTTATTAGTTCAAGTGTTAAATCTAAGTTCTCCGCGAGTAAAAATAATTTAAACGACCCGAGTCATCATTCAATCAAATCTCCAAACATTTTATCGGACTTACGTAGTTTGTTCAGATCGCATAGTTTGACAAAATTAACTAACCCAATTATTAATTACGGAAGAGAAATTAATACAAAAAATAGTGCAATGGCAAACGCTGGCACAAGTGGTCAATCTACAATTACAACGACTGATATTTTTAACTCATTACGGGTACCCAACGCAATTAAAGACCTTCCGCGGTTCGAACGGAACCCCAGATTACTTTTCGATTTCCTCGATAATGTCGAAGAAATTCTTGACCTCGTTCAGGTCACCAGTGGTTCGTCCTTTGGCCATTTGTTATTAAGAGCCATTAGGAATAAAATTGTCGGAGAGGCCAATGAGGTCCTCAACATGCATGGTACGCCATTGAATTGGGATCTTATTAAAGCAAATCTCATCCTTCACTACGCTGACAAGAGGAATGAAACTTCCCTTATACGAGACTTACATACATTGAAACAAAACAGTGATTCTGTGCAAAAGTTCTATGGTGAAATAGTGGAAATACTCAGTAGCATGAACAATCATGTGAGTATTCACGGAAAGGATCCTAGTGTGATTTTGGCTAAGAAAAATCTTTTCGCGGAAATATGCTTAAACACATTTTTATCGGGTTTAAAAAAACCTCTTGGTTCCACCATTCGTGCAATGAAGCCCACAAGTTTAGCAGATGCATATGCATGCTGAATTAAAGAACAAAATATGTTCTATTCCAAGTCAGATCCGAACAGAAATTTGCTAAACGCAAGACAAATTAGCGCACCTAAACATTTATTTCCACATCCACCTAAATTGTTATTTCCACAGGACGTATTTAAACCCAAACCTGTGTTCTCTACAATGCCACCACCAAATTTCGGATATTATCCATTTATTCAACCAAATAGGCCTAACTTTACACGCCAACAAAAACCATTTAATATTAACCAATTTCAAAGCCCCTTCATTAAACAGAAACAATTCGGAGTCCCACGAAACCCGCTACTAATGCAACGGCAAATGCTATTCCCAAATAGTCACACTAACTTCCAACAAAGACCACCTATATTTAACAACAGACCAAACAACGGACCATCTCAAAAACCGGAACCTATGGAAATATCAGGTACAATCAGGAGGAACCAACCTCAACATAGAACTCAAGGAAGTAACTTCTTCCGCTCAACAAGACCACCAAACTTCATAGCAGAGGAATTATTCAACACTGGAGAACAGGACTCATACCCTCTCAGACAACCAGGTTACATAAACAACCCAAAAGGATCCCTTTTGAATGTTGAAGAAATGAATACCGAAAGTGGTAATCCGGCGCACAACCCTTATAATTTAGATCATTATTACTCCCAATATTATTACGAAGATGAAGATCCCTCCTTGTACTTTAACCCGAATGAAAATTATCATCCAATTACTGACGCAGAAGAAGAAATAATAAATGAAGAAAATTTTCCTATGATTGCCTCCCCAAACCAATCGGATACCTAGATATCAATAAACATGGCAATTTAATACCCTATGTTAACATTTCATCCCCTTTTGGTCGACCATTGAGATTTCTAACAGACACGGGAGCATCTTCGTCATTCATTAACCCCGAGTATATTGATCCTCGTGACATCAAATCAATAAAGCCCATTTCAATTACCACTGTTTTCTCTAAACATGAAGTTCAGGAAGAAGTTTCATTACCGAACTTCACTGAATTTAATCAACCTGGCAACTCACGATTTTTAATATTCAAATTTCATGGCTTTTTTGATGGATTACTTGGAGTGGATATTCTTAGTAATCTCGGAGCTAAAGTTGATCCAGGCAACCAGGTAATTGTCACCAATAATGCCACACTCCCCTTAAAATTTAAGCCAAATTTCATGTCTAACAAATACATTATTTTACCAGAAACAAGAACAATTGTCAAACTTCCCGTTGATGTACAGAACGGAGATGTTAACATCAGATCAAACAAAATATCCCCTGATTTGGTAATTTCCGAAGGAATCTATACTGCAATTTATTGGTATGCACCCGTTGAAGTTTCCAACCTTTCACAGAAGGATCAAATTCTTTTACTTGAACATCCCCTGATGGTAGAAAATCTTTCAGATCGTTATGAACAAATTAACAATTTAAATGTATGCTATGAGAACGAAGAATCATTATCGGCTTCATGTGATGATATCATTAGTCTACTTCGGGTATCACACTTAAACAATGAAGAGCAGAAAGAACTGTTCAAAATCTGTCGAGGATACGACGACATTTTCTTTCGGGAAGGACAAGATTTGACCTTCACAAATCAAGTGAAGCATCGAATTAGAACATCCGATGAATCACCCATATATACGAAGTCCTATAGATATCCTTTCATCCATAAGGAGGAAGTCCGTAACCCAATCTCTGATATGTTGAATCAGGGCAAAATTCGCCTCAGTTACTCGCCTTGGAGCTCTCCAGTTTGGATTATCCCAAAAAAACCAGACGCGAGTGGCAAACAGAAATGGAGATTGGTTATTGACTATAGGAAATTCAATGAAAAGACGATTGGTGATCGATATCCTCTCCCGAATATCAATGACATCCTCGACAAATTAGTAAAATCAATGTACTTCTCGACGCTGGATTTAGCGAGTGGGTTCCACCAAATAGAGATGGACCCCCGCGATGTTCCGAAAACGGCCTTCACTGTCGAAGGAGGTCATTACGAATATGTGCGTATGCCATTTGGGCTAAAAAATGCACCCTCGACGTTCCAGAGAGTGATGAATAATGTGCTAAAAGAACTGCAGGGCACCGTTTGCCTCGTCTATTTAGACGACATAATAATATTCTCCACTTCATTGCAAGAGCACAGCGAAAATCTCAAAAAAGTATTTCAAAGACTTCGTCAAGCAAATCTCAAAGTCCAGCTTGATAAATCCGAATTCCTCAAAAAGGAAATAGCTTTCCTTGGTCATCTGGTCACAACTCAAGGTATTAAACCAAATCCTAATAAAGTTCAAGCAATTATCGATTTACCCGTTCCAAGAACCACAAAGGAGATAAAGTCTTTCCTCGGCCTGCTCGGTTATTATCGCAAGTTCATCCGAGACATTGCGAGATTAACCAAACCACTTTCAGAATGCTTAAAAAAGGGCCGACGCATTGATCTAAACGATCGTTACATAAAATCATTCAACTCCTGCAAAGATATTCTCATGAACGATCCCCTTCTCCAACACCCGGATTTTAGCAAACCGTTCGTCCTTACAACAGACGCAAGTAACTTCGCAATTGGTGCAGCATTGTCGCAAGGCCCAATCGGCAGCGATAAGCCAATTTGCTACGCGAGTAGAACGTTGACCGATTCTGAGATTAACTATTCTACAATTGAGAAGGAGCTCTTGGCCATCGTTTGGGCCACAAAGTATTTCCGGCCGTATCTCTTTGGTAGGAAGTTTAAGATTGTGACAGACCACAAGCCCCTAACGTGGATGATGAATTTAAAAGATCCAAATTCGAGATTGACACGTTGGAGACTCAAACTAGAGGAGTACGACTATGAACTATATTACAAAAAGGGTAGTCAGAACAGTAATGCAGACGCCTTAAGCCGCATAAAAAGCACACAAAGTACAGCCAATGATGTCGAAATTAACGTGAACGATACCGCTGGGACGTCTACACAGAGTACTAGAGGTTCCACAGTGCACTCTGCGGAAGAAGATCTGAATACCGGAATACCAATATCTGAACGTCTCCTGAACGAATTTTCTCTTCAATTAATACTTGAGGAAACTATTAGAATTCCTAAATCCAGTTTAGAAATCCCGTTCCGGAACAAACAACGCCGTATAATTCGAATGCGGCACTACACAGAAGCAACTCTTGTCGATATCTTCAAGAAATTTATCCCTCCCAATAGATTAACCGCAATATATACCACAGACGAAATTTTCAAAATTATACAGGATACTTACACAAACCACTGTTCACAGTCTAATAGTTTGAAAGTAGTCAGATGCATGGAAATCCTGAAAGAAATCTCTGAAGATGACGAACAAGTTGGTCTAATAACGGAATGCCATCTAAATAGTAACCATCGAGGCATTAACGAGACTCTTGCTCATCTCAAAAAAGAATATTACTTCCCTTTATGAAGAATAAAATTACAAAAATCATCAATAATTGTGAAAAATGCCAGATACTAAAATACAATTGAAATCCCCAAAAACCAAAATATCAGACCCCGGACACTCCCAAAAAACCTTTAGACATTCTACATATGGATATTTACACAATTGACAAAAAGTACATATTAACGATCATTGATAAATTTTCAAAATTCGCGGCAGCCTACATACTTTCAGCTCGAAATAGCTTAAATATCATTACATCCCTCAAACATTTTATCAGCCTTCACGGTATTCCCCAAAATATAGTTACAATGGTAACCGACCAAGGTACTGAGTTTACATCCTCTATCTTTAAGGACTTTTGTAAGCAATATAAATTGAATCACTACATAGTTTCATATCAACAAACAAGCAGTAATGGGCCCGTAGAAAGACTTAACTCAACATATAGAATAATACGTGACAAGCACCGCGACAAAGACCCAGAGGACATTTTGAATGAAGTAATAATAACATATAATAATGCCATCCATTCAGCTACAAAGTACACTCCATTTGAACTATTTTATGGTAGGACATACAAATTTAAGAAGGACACACAACATACTAGCAGTCATGAATATTTAGAAAAATTACGAGAATTTCAAGCACAACTTTACCCTGAGATAGAATCCTTACTACTTGAACAAACCAATAAAAGACTAACAAAACTTAACAAAAATAGAGAGGAGCCCGAAAACTATAATGAGGGATCTGTAGTATTTAGGAAAGAGTGTAAACGAAATAAATTAAATCGGAGGTGTACTAAACACAGAGTTAAGGAAAATAATTATGTTGCAGTTATTACAGATAAGAACCAAAAACTTCACAAATCTAAAATAAAGAAGAGACGTTAATTTCAGGCAATTGGTCATACTGACCCTAGTAACCGGACAGAAGATGGACCTACAGGATCTGTCGGATAGGAACGGATTGCTTCGAATAAAACTAGGAAATGCACGTCTAATAACATCTTACAACAATCTCGTACATATTATACAACTTGACAAATACAGAGAAAATCTCGACATGATATACAACTCACTGGCGACTGTTGACAACAATACGGAATTTACAGAATTATTGGGAATAACAAAAAGGAAGGCTGATGAAGTAAAGAATAAATTCCTTACAATACAACCCCACAAACGAACCAAAAGAAGATTAATAAATGGGTTAGGTACCATCATAAAAGGAATTACTGGAAACTTAGACGCAAACGATGCAATTAGAATAAATGGCGAAATAGATAAAAATTTAGCTAAAGAAGGCAAACTTGAAACCAAATTTAGTGAACAAATTCAAATGAATGGGCAAATGATTGAACGATTCGAAAATATTACCACACACATAAATCAACAACAAAAAACAATAACTGACTGCTTAAAATATATCAATGAAATATCAAAAAATCAAATTAGAAACGACAGTAGAAATATAAAGTATTTCCAATATCTAAATCAAATAAATTTTAATATCGATCTCCTCAGTAACAATTGAACCGGTATTTCCGAAGCAATTATTTTGGCAAAACTAAACGGTATTTCAAAAATGATTCTTAATCCACTAGAATTAACAGAAATATACCGCCTATTTGAAAACCAAGGCATAAATGTAATATCTACTGAACACATATACGAGTTATTGAGCTTACAGGCCTACTTTAATAATTCAAATATAATCTTTAACATAAAAATTCCCATCCTTTCGAACGAATCATATTCCTTATTCCACATCATACCCTTACCTATCAACGAAACAAAAACAATTCCAACCAAACCTTACGTCATCCTTGGCCAAGAACACATCCAAGAACTCGACATAAGATGCCAGAGCATCGAAGGAACCTTTTACTGCCCCCAAACCTCTAACTGGAAAGAGGTCTCACAGTCAAAATGCCTAGCCAATATCCTGGATCATAAGCCTGCCGAATGTCACCTGTATGAACGAGAAAAAGACGTGGAAATTTTCGAGCCGGAGCCAAACCATCTACTGCTTATTAACGCTCCTGAGACGACAATCAATACCACGTGTGGACCTAAAGAATTCCAAGCTAAAGGAACTATCCTGATACGTTTCGAGGACTACAAAATAACAATAAATGGAATTAATTACAACGCTAAAGTATCAACCTTCTGAGACGAAATCAATATTTACCCAACTGCTTTTACTAAAATAAATTTTAAATCCAAATAGGAACGAAATCAATTTGAAACGTTTGGGTAGCTACCAGTTCACACATACTCGCCTTACGAAGGAGTTTGCAATCAACGCTGAATTCAAGGATCTGCATACGGCCATCACAGCAGCTACAAGCATCATCCTCGTTGCAATCGTCATCTGTTACACCTCCTGGAAGATAATCACCAAACTCATCCGTCAGCAAAATACTCCACCTGCAATAGTTCAAGCCAACGAACCTGCAGGGACACAGTTCTTTTGGCGGCCACCTTACACTAAGGGGGGAGGAGTTACGGCACTATCCGCCTAACAATATCATAACAAGCCAACACGTGCCTCATAACCTTCAATGTAACGTAAATCCCAGACATGTTGTTTGCACTTTTTCAAATTTTACTTTTATTCATAACGTAACATAATTCCTAGACTTCTCATTTGCACTTTTTGCTAAAGCTAAATTCACTTTTATTCATAACGTAACATAATTCCTAGACTTCTCATTTGCACGTTTCGCTAAAGTTAAATTCACTTGTTCATGGAAATGTAATTTAAAGTCGTAAGCACTTTTGCCACATAAATAGAAATGTACAAGATTGTATCAAGCAGTTAATTTTTCGGATGCTAGCGGAAGCTATGCCAAAATAAACAGTGATTTAAAAATTAAAAGTTTGTTTCTTTTAAGGGATAACTTCATAGTTACCCTAACTCAGGCGAGTACCAATAGTGCTATATAACAAGGGAGCCGATGCGTTAAACGGATAATTAATCGATCCATCCTTCACTCCTAAAGCATCTTTCAATTCTTCCAGCTTACTTTCAATTTGGGTCGTCTTGCAACAATTATCTATAATTGAAATAAGCGCACTTCAAGCATTTTTTCGGTTTTGTTAGAACTGATCCTGGAGTTATTTATTGTTGAGGTCAATCCATCAAAGTTATTGGCCATTTCTGCAAAACTATTGTCATTAGACCTAGTCTGCGCTTGTTGCTTATAAAGAAGCTGCCTTTGTCTGAATTTAGCTTATCAGTATAAGCCATGATGCTATCGTACATGCATTTTAGTAGGTTTTCGAAGTTCTGGCAGTCGGAGCAGATGAAATGTGTATCGACGAAAGTGTTGTGCCAATCCCTTGGCGCATCAATGCAGGCTCCATGGAGTTTTCGATTGCAGAATGCTTTGCAAGTGACAAATTTAAATGTATTATCGAACGCGATACAATTAGGGAGACTGCACTTTAAACTCATTTTTATCTTTTTGTTAATTTTAAATAGAATTGTGTGAAAGGCGTTTTATACGATCAATGTGGTAATGTCTAATATTTAAAAATGGGTCACAGAATTGTTACAATTAATCGAATCAAATAAAAATAAAATTGTATTTAATGCCCGTTCATCAAAATTAATGCACTTAACTAGCGAATGTGTTTATATTTCAATATAACATGTGGGTCACTGAGTTAAAAAGTAAATAGTTAATTGGGACACAGAATTCGAATTTAATTGGGTCACTACGCGATTCTGAATAAATGCACTAAAACAATTTACTGCGTCATGGATATTCACTGGTACACTTAGTAAAATTGTTATTGTTGCACATTCATACGACTTAAAATTAATAAGGGCACTTCAAAAATATATGAACATAAATCACAAAGTTAGCAAAATACTTTATTACTGATTAAAAATTCGATTAATAACCACGGAGCGATTCAAATATGCGTCCGTACGCGACGGTGATTGGATTTAAAGTAAAATTTACTTACCTTTAAAGGTTGGGCAAGACAAATTACGAAAGTATTGTTGAGATAATAATCGAAATAAAAGAAATAAATTTTGACATAACTTAACATAATTCCCGCTTTGAACTGAATGAAAATGATGGCTGGTCGGTTTGCCGGGTTGATAGGATTGGTGCTGATTTGATGATCAAGGGATCTCGACGAAGGCACAACTTCCGGCTAAGCTAGAGAAATACGCCGGCGAATAAAGCCAAATTTAGTACAGGGTGCTGTAGTGGTGGATGTTGTGAGACGGATGTTTGAACTCCGTTGTTTCGTCTTGTTGCAATTCATTTACCCTTTCACGGAGACTAGAGATGTTGCTAACGGTTTCCTTGATCGTTGGGAATATCGGAAGGTATGTTCCTTCAGGACTAGTTGAGATGCTTCCGTGATGCCAGAGTAGAAGTTTCTGGCATGGGGTATGACTGCTTCATTGTAGACGGTGCATCCATTGGTCACGTTGAGCTTGCTAGTGCCGCTCAATGGCATGGTTTGAACGACTGAACCACAAACTATATTGAAGTCACTCGGTTTATTCATGACGTATATCCAATAGTTTGGACGGTTCAGCTGGATCTGAGTGGTAATTCGCTTAAAGTTCTTGATTTAGCAAGGAGCCGATGGTGTGGATTGGCTTAGAATAGCTATCTCGCAGTTGTGAATATCAGGCCCCTTCCGTTGCACGGAATGATGCTGTTTGCAGATGTAGTTTGATTGGTTGGTTACGGGATATCTAGATATCTCGATACTAGAAATACGATCGAATAGGTCTCGTGTGAAATTTACTAAAATATATTGGGTGAATGGAATGGTCTCGATGAAGCCATCCTTGGTGGAGGCGGGGGTAACGTGTACTTGCAGTAGTTCATAAGACTTCTTGGTTAATAGGGGGAGTTTGAGTCAAAAAATCATTTGATTCGACCGAATCCGACCTTCGATTGTCATCAGATTGTAGATTTTTGGAAGATCTCGCTGGCTAGCCGGGAGCTGCAGGTTTGACGGCAAGTTCTCCTTGATGGTCATCAATTGGTCCAGCAGGCGATGGGGTGGCAATAACTTGAGGTTGATTTTCCCGTAGTGAGAGTCAATTTAGACATCAACAGAGTAGTTTGTGTGCCTTTGTACGTTGTCATTAATAGCAGGATGTGCATGGATAAAGTATTGAGAAACTCGATCGCTTGATTCTGTTGATCGTTGTAGGTAAGACGGGCTATGGCTTCTAATGTACTGTTGAGGGTCATATTCAATTGGTCTCTTTGGTTGGCAATCATTTCATGAGACCTTTGTATGACCTCGGTTGTAGCATCCAGGATGGATGTTTGTTTGCGAATAAGCGAAAGTAGATGTTGTACATTGTTCTCAATATCTCAAATAGTGTCGGCCATATTTTGATCAAAGGTTGAGTCAAGCACTCCTAACAACGAATGAGCGATGTTACCAATCAAGTCTACTGCTCCCCTTTTGATGCGTATAGAATGCTTGTCTCGAAGCAGTTCATTACGTTCTTGGATGGTTTTGAAGGTCTATTCCAATTGTGATACTGTAGAGGGGCCCACTCGGACGATCTTTATTGTGTCACAGATGTTATTCAATTGGCTGATGCTGTGCATAATGATGCTAGGCTCTCTCCAATAGGCAAAAAGGTTGAAGTAAATAACAAGGCTCCATTTATTGGAGCTGAGATGATCTTCACCTATCTACTCAAAATACAAACCTGAGTGCAGAGAGAGTGTCACAAACGGTGAAGCTTTTGTTGGAACGGCTGTCACGAGGAGCACCAACAATACATTGAAAATGTGGCCGCCATTGTCTTACGAGGTCTTTTAGTGTTGGAGGGCCTTGCTTGATCAGTTATATTATTGTCTGGAATACTTCGACGGCAAGCCTCTTCCTCAGATGCGCGCATGGTTGGATAATGCTGTTGGTCGCTGTCAACAAATGGGTTCTCGTCTTGTAGTGTTTCGATAGGCAGAGGGGCAATGTTAATTATGGAGCGGCGTAATACTCCGGCACTTGCTTTCACGTCGACGACTTGAACTGCACCATCGTTGCCATGGATGACGTTTACGATACGCCCGAGTAGCCATTGCAAGACTGGTTTATTAGCCTCCTTGAGCACAACCATAGTTCCAACCCGCAGATTCTTCGTTAGTTGTTGTCACTTAAACTGATGTTTGAGTTGCGAGAGATATTCCGTTGTCCAGCACTACCAGAAATGATTTTTAATGTGAAACAGCCGCTTCCATTATTGATGCAGATTGGATTGTTCTAATGGTGCTATAGGGCCAGCGCTATTGGTTAGTGGGTCTCCTACGAGGAAGTGTCCGGGAGTCAGAGCCGTCAAATCATTTGTGTCGGAAGATAGTGGAGTGGCAGGCCAATAATTCAATATTGCTACCATTTCAGCTGCTGCGGTGGAAAGCTGGTCGCTAGTTAGAGGGATGTTGTGTAAGGACTTCGGCAGAAATTGCTTCGCAGACTTAACGACAGCCTCCCACAGTCCACTGAAATGTGAAGGTCTCGGAAGAAAGAAGTTGAAGTCAGTGCCCTTTATTGAATCGAATCGAGTGATGAATTCGATGCACTTACTGGAATACAGAGTATCGTGTACTTCACGGAGCTGATTGTAGGCCCCTACAAAGTTCATGGCGTTGTCGCAGTAAGTGGCTCTGCAATTACCTCTCTGAATAATGAAAGACTTTAACGCTCCTATGAAAGCGTAGGGTGCAAGAGCCGCCACCACTTCTAGGTGAACGACGTTGGTAGTGAAGTACACAAACATAGCGAGATATGTCTTGTGTGGTTTTTGCCTCGAATCTTCAAACGAGTCCAGAAGGGCCCACAGAAGTCGATGCTGGAGGTAATAAATGGCTGAGCTTGTTGTATGTGGCTTGCAGGTAAATCTCCCATGATTTGTGAACTCAGCCTTGGCTTAGCTTTCTGGTAGCTAACGACAATGAGGACCATGTTCCGGGCAATAGTTTTAACTTTAATAGGCCAGAATCTCTGACGGATTATAGCGTGTAGCGCTAAAAGAGCAACGCGGTTATCTTGGTAATGCATTTGCGTCATGATAAGCTTTGTGATGTAGTGCAAGTATGGCAAAGACGGTGGAGTACTTTACTTCGTAGCTGATGTGAGCTTCCTTGAGGCGTCCACCCACTTGTATTATGCCCTTGTCGTTCAGAAACGGGTACAACAAAGATAAATGACTTTGGCGATCAACTTGTCCGTGACGCTGAAGTTGATGTAGCAATGTTTTAGGATAGCGATTAGAGCAGTATCAAGCTCCGTCACAGTGAGGTGCACGGATGTTGACTGACTGATTTTACGTGTCGTGTTAAGGAAACGAAGGACATAAGCTAGTACTCTTTAAACGGGCTCAAAAGTTTCCATGGTCAATCGAGGTAATAACGTCGAGCGTGGAGTCTGTAGCAAGGAGTACTGCTTGCCTGTCTTTCCGTTCAAGTTCGGTTTTGAACTTAGCAGGCTGCTTAGGCCAGGCGTCTTGGCGACCGTGGAGGAAGATGGGCCCATAGAACCAGGTGGTAGTATGCTGTAACTGCGCGAATGACAATCTTTGGCTGATTATGTCCAAAGTATCCAGCTTATATGAGACGCAGCACCATTGATCAGTCGATGTTAGGTCTTGGATTGTCGCGAAGGTGCACCACGAGGATGATTCTGACAACCATGCCAAGACGATTTCGGAGTCGCACCAAAAGTAGCAAACAACGTCGTGCCAATGAGATTCGTTCGGATTCGATCTGCAAATTTAACTGCTAATTCAAATTTAGCGATTTGCAAATTTAGTAGTTCTAATCTCGGAAGCGTTGATTTTTTAATTCTGTGTGGCTTTAGACTTTGCACAAAGCAGCCGCACGATAGTTGAGTCACCTCTATGCTGCAATCCGACGTAGATTGCGGCTCCATACGCTTTCTCCAAGGTGTCGCTGAAAACATGGGTCTGTAGGTCCTTTGGCAGACGCTTTAAATGCCACAGAGACTGAAGCAAGATCTTATCCTGGATGGTCACAGGGCTCGGGAATCCAAATGGATCGAAGAGATGAATGATAGCGGAAGAGACGGTTTATTTGGTAACAGCTCGATGGGTCTCCTCTAGGATATTGATGGAGAACTCATTGGTACTAGGAAGCCATGTTAGTCCCAACGTATTGATGTGATAGTTGTTTTGATCGTGTATCTTGAAGGGCACTGCTTGATCTTCTGCAGGAACGTCTCGCAGTAAGATTGGCTCGTTTGAACACCATTTTCACAAATGAAATCCGCCTGATCTGAGAATCGTGGTCAGCTGACTCTTCATCGATTCTGCATCCCTCAGGCTGTTAGCACCGGCCATTATGTCATCTACGTATATGCTGGGCATAAGTGCAGATGCTCCCAGAGGACTGCAGCTCTGAAGCCATTTGAGTGCTAAGTATGGTAATATGGAAAGCGTAGCAAGATAGTAATAATATTCTCTTGGAGCGCTTCGAGTATTGGTCGCATTTGTCCAAGTTGCAAGTATTCGTGCATAAATTCTTTGTACTGATGCCTGACAGAGTCATTCTTTGCCAACTTGCGCTCCAAGGAAAAGAATCTTTCTACAGCCATGTCCTTTGTTTCACCCAGAATCGGTGTTTCCCGTGAGAAAGGTAAATGTACGTCTGCATCCCGTCTAGTCGTTCGAGCAAACTGCTCCTCACATCTGTTTTCACGGTTGGTCATCGAAGCCTGTGGAGTTACGTCATCTAGTTGTCAGAAACTGCTCATCTGCTTCTCGAGCTGTTGCACTTCATCAGGGCACGCGCCGGATGTTGCCAGATGTTGCTGGTAGGCTATTGGCGATGTCCGCAATTCTTCCGCAAATTACCCAGCCAAACACTGTGTTTTGTAGCGTGGGCATGTCCTCGCGCAGCTGGATTTAGCCAACTGAAAGCAATTCGAAAAAAAATTGCCGATCACCAGGTAAATCTTTCCAGGTTCGTTAAATTTGGGATCCGCTAACTTGATGTTCTTGGGGATCGTACACAGCGAAATATTGATTTCTTTGCTTGGCTGACAGTTTATGATATGAGGTAAGACAAATGCCTCCAACTTGGCTGCGTATCCAGATGTTCTGGATTTTATTTCAATGCTGATTGTATAGTTTTTGAGACTTGCCAATCGCGTGCTCTTGTATCATTTGTGTAAAAAGCTCCTTGAACTGGACCCATTTCAGGTAATCACCATTGAAATTGGGCAGTGTTATTTTTGGCAGCTTTATGGCCGTGGTTGTGTCTTTGAAATTACTGGCCTTTCACCAAGCCTCATCATTCAACCGTTACTGCATTTGTCTTATGCAGAGAAGAATCTTCTTTTTAAGGGTGCGGTATTTGTCGACGTCGTACCCATATGGTTTATTTGTGTCCAGGTTATCCAAAATTCGTCCATCATAACTCGAAAAAAGAGTGACGCATTCTTTAGTTGTTTCTAAGGAATACATAGCTGAACTTCTTCCACTTGCGCTATGAAGTCGAGCAGCCACTGCACCTTTTCCATTAAGGCGTTCTGTCTTCGCACAATCATCTTTGCTGGCTGAGGAGGCTGCAAACTTGGATGATGGTTTTGATGCTTCACTGAACGTCTTCATCCCCATAACCTTTATTCATTCTGCTGCCTTAGAACCCCCCTCGTGTATGGAAACAAAGTACTGTTTCTTGATGTAGGAGTATCCTTCATTGAGTTTTGCCGCTAGAAATCTGTCGATGGTAACGAAAGCTTGCCGGGATGCTTCCAACTCGTTAACAGCTTTGTCCAGGTAGGCTGTCTGTAACTTCTGCTCGTACGAGTCCTTACGAAGCCGGAGAAGAATGGCCTGTATCGTTTGGCCCAGTTGCTCTTACTTTTTCTTATCTCCTAATTCTAACTAGGAGATAATTAGCTAAGTCCTAGATCAATACTAGGACTTGCCACACCTTATTTTTAAACTGAGCCCTGGTTCTATACCAGGACTTTGCCACAACACTTTAAAATAGGGTCCTAACCACTAGAAGATCATGGCTTATAGGCGAAATAAATGAAATAAACTTTGTCATAACTTAACAGAAGCCTCGAACAGCATGTACGAAAAGGAAGTGGGGTGATCCTTAAGAGGAAAAGTCATTTTATAGTACTTGGTGAGATTGAGGTGTAGAAAATTAGACAAGCACCAGTCATTAAGCACATCCAAGGCACAGTCAAGAGGCGACTTAAAAGACCGGAATACCTTAAAGTCACCAGCAAACAATGGAAAAGGAGCAAAAGTTACTGAGGGGAGATCATTGATGAGCACTAGGAAAAGGAGAGGTCCAAGAATGGAACCCTCAAGAACAACAAATGAAGAATAAAACGGAATAGAAGTGGATCCACGAAAGCTAACTCGACATGCACGATGCGCGAAATAACAAGAAAACCATGACAAAAGAGAATGAGTGATTCCAAAAGCTTCAAGTTTACAGCAGAGAAGACGATGATTGACTGTGTCAAACGCTTTGGTGAAATCAGTGAATACCACATCAACTTGATATTGATTGTCCAATGCTTTAGCTGCAATTTCAGTGAATTGTATTAGATAAGTGGACGTTGAATGACCTTTGCGGAATCCATACTGCTCGCTTGCAATAACAGCACCTAATGGGTCGGAGCGATGATTGTGAACCAAACGCTCAAGCAACTTCCGGAAACAAGAAATCTGGGATATTCGTCAGTAATTACACACAGAGGAAGGGTCATCACTTCTAAGGATAGGTACAAACAGGCACTTTGCCAACAGGAGGGAAAGGACCCACTGCTTAAGCTCAGGTTGAAAAGAAGGGACAAGGGAGAGGAAAGCGCAGGAGCCAAAGACCACAAAATATTTGGCAAACTATCTGGACCAGGGCTGATATTCGGAACAAGAGAATGAATAGAGGACTCAACTTCAGAAGGGTCAGTGCTTAAAGAGAGAATTGAACAAACATGAGTGAAGTCAATGAAAGAAGAAAAGGTAGAGGAAAAATATTGAGAGAATAAATCTGAGATTGTCTGAGGAGAAGAGCATTCTACACTGCCCCAACAGACGGTTGAAGGAATAGAAGACGAAGTTTTTAATGATTTAATATCGGACAAGAAAGGTTTCACATTATTTGCATTTAGGGAAGCTTCTAAAAATGAAAAGTAATTTTTTAGAGCAAGCTTAATTTCTTTTTTGGCGTCTAAACGCAACCTGCTAAAGGTGGATTTATCTTCAGCAGAACCAGAATGCTTATGCTCACGACGTGCGTTGTTCTTGGCGCTTAAGGCAGCAAGAACACGCATAGTAAGCCAAGCCTTCGGTTTCCCCTTGCGAGCAGCCTAAAGAGGTGTAAATAAACATTTAAGGTTGAAGAGAAAAGCATAACATTTACTTAGAGCAGTTTCACAATCAAGGTTCTGAAAGAACTGAAACCAAACATACAAAATATGCCAGTATAGGTGATTCACACAGCTTCTCCTTCAAGGTCTCGAAGGCTGCTTGGCATTGTTCATTCCAGACATATGGACGATTTTTCTCGGTTAGCTGATGGAGACACTTAGCTCTTTTGGCAAAGTCTTTGATTCCCAACCAGGAAGCAACTACCGTAGCGGAACAGCTAATGTTAAATTGGGTCAGTAGGTACGGCGTACCTTGCGAATTACATTCGGATCAAGGCCGAAACTTTGAGTCACTAGTTTTTGGCAAAATGTGCGAGCTGCTGGGAATACGGAAAATGAAGACAACACTGCTGCATCCCCAATCCGATGGAATGGTCGAACGTTTCAACGGTACACTCAATAAACACCTGGCCAAGATGGTTGACGAGAACCAAAGGGATTGGGACAGACACACCCAACTATTTTTGATGGCGTACAGAACTGCCGAACATGCATCCACAGACCAAGCCCCAGCCAAAGTCATTTTTGGAAAGACTATTCTTCTGCCGGCCGATATAAAGTTCGGAACACCCCCTGAGAAACCCCAAACGATTTCGGAGTACGCAAGTGAACTAAGGCAACGGTTGAACCAGATACATCGGACAGTGCGAAAACACCTCGAATCGGCTACTGACCGCATGAAGACCAGGTATGATCTAAAGGCAAACTCTACTAGCTTCCATCAAGATGACTTGGTGTGGCTATATAACCCACAACAGCGGAAGGGTAGGTCTCCAAAGTTGCAGCATAATTGGGAGGGACCATACCGAGTTACAAAGCGAATCAAGGACGCCGTATATTGCATACAGAAACACCGCAAGCCGAAAACCAAAATGAAAATCGTGCACCTGGACCGTCTTGCCCCATATTACATCCAGGGAGAATTGACTACAACTGGCGACACATCTTTTCGGGGCGAAAAGAACTGAGGTGGGAGCAGTGTTACATGTACAAATAATTCTGCGAGCTACTGTCGCAATTGTTTTCACAACCATTAAGAACATCATGATCAACAAACGAATGTACTCAAAAGCACAAGAACCCACCAAGCATAATCAATATCTGAAGGTGATGTCACTGCGGCCATTCAGAATTGCTCGAATATTCCAGGTAGCACTCGTCAGAACATTCGCCAATGTACGAAAAATGGATTGAATTGCTAGAGACCCTATTTAAAGGCGAGCTGAATGATTGGGGGGATTATTACAACCGCGATAGTAAAACCGCGATGGTAAGAACTGTGATGCGTGTGGAGTGCGAATTAAAGGCGATATTAGTTGATAGTTAAGACAGTTGAATCAACAATTTATAGACAAGTGAAAAGTAAAATTGGTGAAATAATTAAATTAATGATTGTGCATTTTTTAGTAAATAAACTCTTTTAACTAATTTAAAAGACAGTGCGTTTTCACTTTCCCGGAACATTAAAATTATTGGCCGCGAACCATAACACGCGACAATATTTTAAACACAACAACAATAATAAATGAATATCTGTGGAGCGTGGAGTATGGCTCCGCGGTCAAGCAGCTGCTGTTGCGCATTGTGCTGGTCTCTCGCACTCATACATATGCCTATATTAGCGTTTACTAATACTAATATATTGCAGCGTTTGTTGTAAATTAGATACAAGCATTCGCTTCTGCTGACTTGCGTACGATTCAGCTTTTGGTTTTGATAAATTACAGTTTTGCGTCTTACTGGACGATTATTTGCAGACGTTGCCATAGATTGCATCGGTGAACGGACATTCTCTAGTTTCGGTTTATCACTTTCCTGTTTAATTTCTTTATATTTTTTCATGGTATCCTCTAACTCTTGTTGTCCTTTCGCGGAGTTTCCTCGAGCAGTTTGCATAAGTGGACTGCTCGATTTCTACACCACATTTTCTCATAACTCTGTAATCCAGCCAGCTCTACTTCAACATAGCGAGAATAAAGTCGTAGAACAAAATTACCTCAGTTGCCTTTTAATTTATTAGTTATTGCATTTTTCTATTACTAACCTTCGGCTTAAGAATTATGATTCACGCTGTGGCATGTGACGCCGTCTTGCTGAACCAATATCAGCAAGATTAATGCCTTCCAATTGGGGTGCCAAAAAGTTAGAAATCATGTCTCTGTACCGCTCACTGTAACTATTATTATTTTTGAAGGCATATGGATCAATTATCCCGGTTGCCCATGAAGGGCACCAAACGGTTACTTTGTCTGGATGTAATAGTGTTTTGACAACTGCTCATCGCTTCAATTGCGGCAATTCTGTTTGTTGACGTAGCTATTTAACCAAAAGCGTGCTTCATCACTGAATAACATTTTTAAATGAAATTGTATATCAAATTCCATAGCAACAGTTTGCAAACGTTGTTGCATCATGAGCCTATTCATGATGAATTGCCAAACAGAAATAATATCAAAACAACCGCGAACCATGACATCGGCTATCACCGGCAACAGTATTACCTTTTTTAAGTTCTCCACCTCTAAAAAACATACTTTAGAAATGATTCAAAATCGAATACAGGTTATATAAATACAAAAACAAAGTAAAAACCATCAGTTTCGTCAATAATGGATAAATTTAATAGTAATATCAAATTGTATAACAGTAATTGGTAAAATTTGTTTGTTGTAAAATTTTTGGTAATACGTTTTCGGTCTTTTCCTTTGTTTCGAATGTTATTAACTTTTGTCTAGGTTTTTGGTAGTTTTTTTATTTAACTAATCTGCATGCAGTTCAGTTTATTTTTTCAAATATAAATAATAGAAAGACTAAGCTTGTTCACTAAGGACTAAATAACAAGTTAAAATAACAATACATATGATTGCCAATAATAATTGTTAGTAAAATAAGCACTGGAAGGCACGTTATTGTTTATGTATATTTCATATATATAAATATTTATGTCTGTATGTATTTGCAGTGAGCACTTTTAAGTCAATCTGCCATTTCATCTCACTCCTTGTTTCACCTTTGGTCCATTATTAAAATTTCTTGTCGTCCTTCTATTGAGCCTCTTCGGTTTTTTGTAATACTGATGACTGCGTTTGCAATTCGGTTTTTCGCCGAGCCTTAGCCAATATCGCTTGCAATTCCGAAGTGCGTGCAGTTTTATACTGTTGAACAAATATCAGGAGTAAATTAAGTGACAAGATATTATTTATAGATTTATTTCTTACCCCGGAAACATTTCGTTGTATGATTAATTGTGATGCCAAGCGCTTCCCCTCGTCTACTCCGCAATATTCTTCCAACGTTGATTTTTTCAGTGCAAACAACTCATTACCATTTAGTCCTTGCATCTTTTTAATGACACGTTCGGAGAACCCTTTAGCACGTAACCATTTTTCAACTTCCGTTGAAGTGGATGATTGTTGAATGTAAATCTCTGGAGTTTTCAAAATATCTAATGTACGGCGCTTTTCACGGAATAGTGTTAGAACGTTTTTCAACTCTTCCTGCATCTCATTTTGGGCATCGTATGATGTGGAGCGTTGTGATTTCAAAGTCGCTGCGGATAGAGAAAATAAGATTATTGGAGCCATGTTTTATTGTTATTCATGAGCTCAACATTTTTAGCACCTATGATTTCATTAGCATAGGCATATCATCCAGAATTATGTTCGTTCGAGTGCAAACACTTTCGAAATGTTTTTTTTTTTTTTTAAACTAAACTGACAATAAAACAATTTTTTTATTTTTTTAACCATATCGGGGTGTTAGGTCAGAACTCCTTTGCGCTGGTTGTGCTGGTTTGGCCAACGCCAAAGGTCTACCGGGTATCGAAACGCTACTCGCAAAACACAACGTAGATACATTATCAAACACCAAATACTAAACAACTTTTCGAAAAAAAAATAAAACCAACTTCAAAATGCCCTAAAAAGGGTGAAATAAAGATAATGGAACCGGAGACAGATCAAATTTCCCGGTTGTTGCCATTTACTTTTTTAAAACGTAGAACCTAATTTAGCTCGGATTCAATAATCTATATTTCATCTTTTTTAGTGCATTTTGAAGTTTCTAAACGCTTTTTATTTTATTATTTTAAGTGGTAACATCAACATCCAACAAAGTATTGACCTGGGTCCAGCTGATATCCTTCTAAGTTATCAACGTGGTTTTTCTAGTGGCAGAAACATTTACAAAGAGCATCGAACAACTTCATAATTGGCCCAAAATGAGCATCAAATTATAATGTTGAGCTTAAAATCAGCATTAATTCATAAATTAGTAAACTTCAACTTAAGCATTGTGGGAAACTTACATTCAGGAGTCATTTTAACCATTCTATACTGTTTGATTCAATTGTCAATTGAAGCTAATAATAGTCATTCATTACGCCCTAGAGGTAAACGTATGATTATGTAATTCGGGTAAAACCCTTCTGAAAAGCCCAATTTCCTTCAAACTCTATAATTACTTAAATATTTAATAAAAATTCAATTAGTCCCATGAAATTAACATTTAATAATTATTCAAGTATATTGATAAGATCCTGATTTCATGCAAGATCCCTTTATATAGTATATATGTCGGATGGCAACACTGAAGGCGGAGAAATCGTCGCCTGCAACATGACCGAAGGGGTTCGACTACGAGAGCGTGCCGCAAGCAGACGTGACTACGTTTCGTTCTTCTTAATTATTGAATTCGTTCTTCCTAAATACTGAATTTTGTAACAAACCGTTTCAACGAATAAAGATTGTTTTATTGTTCATCCTCTACATGGGGGCACAACCGGGATGAGCATTGATTGATAATCTAATTCGTTTGTGTTCCAAACCTGGTATCGATCGGCGGTGCTATTTTGAAGTGATATCGCGCGTGTGTGCGAGCGCTACCTGTCTAGAGAGACACAGCAGTATTGGTACGCGTACTTTTCTGATTGCCGAGAAAAGATAGAGAGGGGAAAGAGGATGTCACGCGAAAGATTGGAAGTGAGAGAATGGCTCGACGAGTACACCAAAAATGGACTCGTGCAAGAGTGCTCGATGCTTGGTCGCGAAGAAAATGGGACGAAAGAAGAATTAGCTGCTCGAATTGTGGAATTTGATATACAAAATCCCGTGTTAACTAACAAAATGTATGAGATGGCGGACAATATGAGACGAGTCCTGAGTGAAGAGATAATCGTTGAGAATATTGTACTAGGAACATCAACACTGATTCAAAATTTCACAGCGGCAGCGAGTGCGGGCCGGGAACCAAGTGGGGTAAAAGGCGTTCGGCGAACTGGAAGAGAGCATTGAAAAATTAGGTGCGGAGAATGGACCAAGTATCTGCACGTGGATCGAAGAGTTCAAATGTATTAATAAGAGCGTCGGTTGGACTGAACTCTAAAACCTTCTTTACGCGAAGAATTTATTAACAGGAATCGCGCGAAAATTCGTGGTCGCTGAGAACGATTTGGATAGTTGGGACAAGTTGAAACGTGCTCTATGTGCTGAGTTCGATAGAAAATTTAGTCCCGCGGAAGTACATAGAAAATTACACAAATTTACGAAGAAGCCAGCGGCAAGCCTGTTAGAATACGTATACAAAATGCAGCGCATAGCAAGAGCGGGGAAGATAGTTGAAGCCATCATATGCGAGTATGTACCCGATTGTATAGCCGGCGACGCAGCGAACAAATCGATCCTGTAAGAGGCGACAACGATCGCTGAGCTAAAATCAAAATTGAATGTCTATGCGAAGCTGAAAGAAAAATCCAAGGCAAAAACCCATAAAAAGGGCGGCAGCGACAATAAACAACATGGACGTTCTTCGAACGAAAGTACGCAATATTGTTCATGTGGCGGGACGGGGTATAAACCGAGTGATTGCTCGGATAAAGACAAAGGAAATAAGTGTTTTATATGCGGAACGTATGCACATTTATCGTGACAAGGCCCTCAAAGAAAAGGTGTGAACAACTCGATCCCTACGGTGAATTACATTGAACGTTTCAGGGAAGATGAAAACGTTGTTAATGTGAAAATCGGTGACCGAAAAATTACGGCGGTGGTAGACACTTATAGTGACTTGAATTTGATCGGACAACAAGTAACATAAAAATTCGCGGATTCGGGAACGCAATTTCTCACGCGATCGGGAGAGTAAATATGGACATCGAAATCAAGGAAATAGTGTTTTCTATTGAACTTTACATCGCCCCAACAAACGCCATGAGTGTTAATATGATAATCGTTAGAAAATTTTTAAAGACGGTAAACTACATTTTTACGCCCAAGTATGTGAAGATTAAGCCACAGTTGAAGAATCGGCTTTGAACGCGGTCAACGATCCAGTCATCGACGACAATCGGATGATGAGAATTTCATGCGACCACGTGGAAAACGATTTCAACTTTCGGAGCAAATTCAAAGACGTTGTGCAAAAATTGGTGGAACGCTACACTCCGAAGGTGAAACAGAAACCAGGTATTGAGACGGTTATAGCGCTGATGGATGAAACGCTCAACTACCATCGCCCAAGACGATTGGCACCTTTAGAAAAGGCCGTAGTTGAAGGTCAAGTAAATGAATGGTTGAATGAAGGTGTAATACGGCCATCATCGAGCGACTTTGCAAATCAAGCGGTTGTCGTCAAGAAGAAAGACGGGTCGCATAGACTTTGTATAGATTAACCTAGCCTGAATAGTAAAGTTGTATGAGATCGATTCCCTGTGCCAATCATTGAGGACCAGCTTGATCGATTGGCGTCAGCACGAGTTTATATGACACTTGGTTTGAAAAATTCTTGTTTCCATGTTCCCGTGACTGAATTCAGTCGAAAGTATACCGCGTCAAGTACGCAATACGGCCAATACGAGTTCTATAAAACGCCATTTGGTCTATGTATAAGTGGCAATACTTGTGGACGATTCATTAACGAAGTTTTCCGAGATTTGATAAAGGACCGAATAGTATTAACATTTGTAGATGACATGATAATACAATCCATAGACGCGAATAAAGAAAGCCTGAAATTGGAACGGGTATTAGATGTTGCTAAAGAAAACGGTATTCAATTTCATTGGATGAAATGCGTCTTCTTAAAAGATTATGTCGAATATTTAGCTGTAATCTGTGGTGGAAAAATCGAGCCTTCACCATCGAGGATCGACAAAGTTCTGAAGTTTCCACAGCCGAAAACAGTATTGCAGCTGCAGAGGTTTTAGGTACTGGCAAGCTACTTCAGGAAATTTGTACCTGAACTCGCAAGGTGAATGCGCCCATTGAGTTCGATGCTGAAAAAGGGAGCTGTATTCGAGTTCAGAGAGGAGCAGATAGCGGCGTTCGACGACATTAAGGTTACGCTGTCCAGGAGCCCTGTGCTGAGTCTGTACGACCCCTGCACTGAGACGGAACTTTACATAGATGCAAGCAAGAAATATCTAGCTGCAATCTTACTACAGAGATAGTCAAGTGATCAAAAGATGCACCCATGTTATTATTACAGCCGAACTACTAATGACGCTGAAAAAAGATATCATTCGTACGAATTGGAGTTTCTAGCGATAGGTGAAGCGGTCAAAAAGTTTAGGGTATATTTGCTGGGAGTCAAATTCAAGATCATTACGGATTGTTCGGCGGTTAAGCTAGCAGTAGCAAAGAAAGAAATTCATCCTAAGATTGCGCAATGGGTCATTAGTCTATCAGAATACACAGTGGAGCATCGACCAGCAAAACAAATGGTACACGTGGACGCCTTATCTCGAGCAATAGTAATGATAAAAGCCAACAATGTCGCGAGTAAATTACGTGTGGCTCAATACGGCGATGAAGGTATGAATGCTATAAAACAGGCACTTGAAGCTGGGCCGCACAAGAACTACATATATCACGGCGATATATTGTTCATGGAGGACGATGGAAAAAGAAGAATCGTAGTACCTTTAAAAGTATGCAAGCAGACGTAATAAAACATTTCCATGCACGAGGGCATTTTGGAATAAAAAGAGTCTGAGAATTGATAGACTTCGAGTCCTTCATACCACTGATTGAACGGAAAACTCAACGGTTTATCGAAAATGTATAGAGTGCATCGTATCGACTAGGAAGACAGGGAATCAGGTAGGCGTCCTTCATCCTATTCCTAAGGCGGAAGTTCCTCCAGATACGCTCCACCTGGATCACCTTGGACCAATTTAACGGTCGTGGTCGCATTTAAGAAGTTCACCTGGCTTTTCCCGTGAAGCCATCAACGCAGGAGACGATCAGGAAGTTCGAAATATTATCAACCGTGTTCGGAAATGTGAGAAGATTTACTGCAGATAGAGGACCCGCTTTCACATCTAATTTGTTCAAGGGATATAGCGCGGACAACAATAAAGAGCTTCAGTTGATATGTACCGGCGTCCCTCGGGGAAATGAGTAAGGCAAAAGAGTCAACGGCGTTATTATCCCTGTCGTAGCGAAGCTATCAAGAGAAAGATCTGATGAGTGGTTCAAACATGTCGAGAAAACTCAAAGATATTTGAATAGTACATTTCATCGCAGTATCAATACAACATGTTTTGAGTTGCTGACTGGCGTAAAGATGAAGCATCCGGAAGATATCGAATTGACGGAGATTGTCGAAGAAGAATTGCGAAGAAACTTTACCGATACGCGAAAAGAATTGCATGAACGAGCGAGAAATGAAATGGCGCAGCGTTAAGCGGAAAATCGAGGGCGATACAACTTGCGTAAGAAATCTTGCCGGCAGTATGATGTTGGAGCGTTCGTGGTGATGGAAAAGACCCAATTTGGAATTGGACCAAAGATGAGATCGAAGTATTTGGGACCGTATCGATTCGAAGAAGTCCTTGCTTATGATCGCTATCGACTCAGCAACCAGGGATATTATGAAGGACCAATCCAGACATATTCAGTAGCGGACAAAATGAAGGCATGGCCAGGCACTTCATCCAGGTCAGATGACAATCAGGAAGGGCCGTGTCAGGTAGCAACACTGACGGCGGAGAGATTGTCGCCTGCAACATAATCAAAGGGATTCAACTGCGAGAGCGTGCCGCGAGCTGACGTGATTTCATTTCGTTCTTCTTAATTATTGAATTCGCTCTTCCTAAATACTGAATTTTGTAACAAACCTTTTTAACGAAAAAGATTGTTTTATTGTTCAACCTTTACATATATAGTATATCTTTCGCTCAATGCCTGTTGCAATGATCAACTAGAGGGTGTTTTAAATTGAAATAAAACAAAGAAAACTGTTTTTAATATCAATGAAATTGGCTTCGTTTGAAAAATATATATTTTTTCATATATTTTTAAAGATGATTTCAGGCATGTATCGGAGAACATGACATAATCTGGAGGTGCAATTTTGACACACTATCTGCAGCAAATCAGGCTGCATTTTGGCAATAACACGCGTCAAATATTGGCTTCCAAGTGCTCAATTGTCTTTGGTTTATCGGTGTAGAAATTCAACTTTACATATCCCAAAAGAAATAATGTAACAGCGTCAAATCGCACGAACCAGTTAGCAGGGCCGTTTCTTGAAATTAACCGTTCATCCAATGTGTCTTTTAGTAAATTAATTGTATCGCGTGAGTTAGCGAATAACGAAGCAACAACGTTTCACGTAGCCAAAACCCACAACAAACCACAGGAACACATTAGCAGCAGACGGTGTTTGAGATGCACATATATATATATTTTTTTTTGTGGTAGGGAGGTCAACGCCCATTTACGCATAATTTGGGACTCCCAAGCTCACAAGAAGGCGACTGGACTACCCATTGAACACCTCCCCTGTCAATCTGTGAACCTAGCCAGGGCCCGTTTGACACATTACTTCGGGCTAGGTCTCGTTTTGTTACGCCACGGGAGGGGAAAGGGGAAGAGGAAGTGCCAGAAAAGCGATCCCCCAGCCCCAACACCCCCGGCTACTGTGAATCCCTTTTATCTTTAAGGACTGCCCGAACATAATTTGCCACCTGGTTCTTCACCGCTGGCTTCGATTCGATTCGTATGTCGCCAATACTGATCTCCCTTACTCTAGGGAATCTCTTTTCTGTCCAGATGACCGCTTCGGTTTTCTCCAGTACTAAACGGTACCCTCGAGCAGTCATCCAGTCTCTCACTTGGTGCATTAGCATACCTAGCCTAAGATGCGCTTGCTCAACGGTGCGTCGAGCGACCACAGCAGTAACTTCAACCGCATAGCCGATCAAGCGCGACTCATCTGGCATCTCCAGTCTCAAAAGTCCGTCGTAAGAAACATTCCACAGGTCTACACCAAGCAAAGATCTCTGGGCAACACCCGATGTAACTTCCATCCTTTGTTGGCCCTGTGTCGTGTCGTAGAGCAGGCTTTGGTCCTTCAGGTAGTCCCTAAAAAGCCGCATTAGATATTCTGAAACTTGAAAAGAGTTTTCCAGCGTATCCAGAATGCCCACCCATCTTGCGGAATCGAAGGCGTTCGTGACGTCGAGTGTCACCAACAGGATGATCCTTCGAATGGCGCGACTATATGCCTCTGCCCTTCAAAGCGCGCTGACCACCTCTGCAATCGCACCAATAGTGGAGCGTCCTGCTCTCAAGCCCTACTGCCGGGGAGATAGGTCCCCAGCAGGATGAATCTCGTCAGTGAGTCTTTCCTTGATGAGTTTCTCTAGAACTTTCCCAGCCGTGTCTAGCATGCATAACGGGCGGTATGCTGCCGGCGATCCGGAATTTCCCTTCCCCTTGATGATCAGCACGAGCCTCGCTACCTTCCATCGTACCGGAAAAATCCCGTCCCATAGACAAGTGTTGAATGTGCTGAGCAGCAAATCAGGCCAATGGTGATATACAAGCCGCAACACCTCAACTGGAACGCCATCCGGATCTCGAGTTTTCTTCGCTTTCATTGACAAGACTGCCTCTTCCAGTTCGAGATGTGTAAAGAGTGGACAGTCACCTGCTGTTTCACCATGGTTAGCGTCAACACGGTCGGGATGGACGGGGAAGAGTGCCCGCACTGTCTCGTCCATCTTTTCCGCATCATGAGTGCAAAGTTTCCGTGGGGCACCAAGCTTCCGCATAACTAGCTTGTAGCCAAGGCCCTACGGATCCTTGTTCACATTGCCCACCAGATCTTGCCAGCAGCGAGATTTCTGTTTTTGATCAGTTGCAGATCTCATCACGGTTCCGTGCCCGTTGAGCCTCACGCCAAAGCTTCGTTTTTCAGCGATTTCAGTTGACTACCAGTATACTGGGGGCTTGCCGTACCCCTGGTATTCGACGGGGCATAGAAGCGTTGCAAGCAGTCTTAATGATGCTCATAGTTGAATTCACCATGTGTTGAGCTGCCCGTTCTTCCATCCCCTGCAGGGCACCTGCTTTGCGCACCTCGACAAACCTCTCGACGTCCATCCTTCCCATGTTCTATCCAATTGTAGAAAGCCGAGAGCACGGACGTCGGGAGACAACATCGCTTATCTCAAGCAGAATGCACTTATGACCACTGGCTGAGTAGTCCCCTAATACTCTCCAATTGTATATCCTTCGTACTAAGCACTCCGAGGCGAATGTCACGTCCGGTGTTTAGTACGCCGAGCGTCATCCTGGCCTCCATTTCCAGGATTTGTTTTCCCCGTGGATCTGTTTGAGGTATGCCCCATTCGATTGCTTTAGCGTTGAAGTTTCCCCCAACGTGCACGTTCCCGTCTGCGTTCGAGACAGCGCCCTCCAAATCATTCAGCTTGGCCTGGAAGAATGATATGGATTCGTTCGGCGTTCGGTACACACTAAAGAAGGTGGTCCCTGAGCACCGAACCTACACAAAACCACCCCCCACAGCTCTCCTATTTCGAATCCAGATGGTGGCAGTACCAGTTTCATCAGGATACCATGATGCCGAACTTTTATCATGGTGTTGCTCACTCAGCAGCATAAAATTGGCCTTCATATCCCTCGCAAACTGCTCAAACAGATTTTGGGCGGTTGAACTGCGGTGTAGGTTTAGTTGCAGGATGCGGGTTATCAAAGTTCTGATTTCGCCTTGGCTAGGGCTCCCTGGAAAACCCGGCATTTTCCTGATCCCAAGACATGTCAGCAAAATACACATATTAGATTCTTAATAAATTGCACATGCCGAAACTGTTCTTTTAGTTGAAATTAAAATTAAAATGCATTATTGAATTTAGTTGTATTTCAACCTCGAAATAAAGGAGTTATTTTTATAAATATTAAATATTGATTTTTTAAAAGGATTTAAGCGGACTCTTAACTGGCTCAGTCGATGCGAGATCGGCGGTGAAAATAATTTTACAATTGATTCGAAAGTTTAAACTATCGACGTATTATCAATTAGATATCGCACACTCGCAAACTCGACAGCAGTATGAACAGTTTCAACGCAAACAATTGGAATAATCGACGGTTACCTCAAAAACAAAAATTCGACGGATAATGGATTTTTGTAGTGAGGATCAATTAATAGCAAAAAAAGGGACCGAGTGTTGTGTCGGACGAAGGAACATCGTTATACGGCAACATCCTTGGAAACAACACAGAAAGAAGACCGTTCATACTTATTGTGTGCACCTAAGCCCTTTCTATCCTTTTTGAAATTAATCAAACTTAATCATCCTTATCCCTTAATAAGGAGTAGCAATAGGTCTAGTAACTCTAATTTAGAAAAAAATTAAGAGTGTGTTGAAACTGTTAGTATAATAGGCAAACATCAGAGTGTACATTCAAGAGCTTTCACTCTTCCATATATTTTTGTTACCAAAATACTCCTAGCGGTAGGCAAAAATTTGCTTATAATTTTTGATTTTTACCACTTAGTTCTAGAAACCTTAGAATACCTTAGAATAGACGATAAAATTTAATAAATACTTTTAATCTCTGGAAATTTAATCAAGTTTAGCAAGTTCGGACCTTCTGTAATTTTCTACAAATACCCTCCCTCAATTTGTTTATTTGCTTTTTCTGTGGGTTTTTTAATTCATTATAAATGGCTGTAGTCTCTCCAACCTACGATATCAAATGTCAAAAGTGTAATGAACGTGAATCTTTACGAGCCAAATTTATTGAGTGTGATAGATATTGTGCGAAGTCCTTCCAGCTAAAATGTCTAGGCATCCCTACGTCCTTATATAACTTCCGGGCGAAATTTAAGTCAAAAATTTGCTTTCAATTCAATGACTGTCGCGGAGTGACAATCTCAGATACGCTTAGAGTACTAAAAGAGCAATCAAACATTTTATTATATGAAATTTGCAGCCAATTATGTACCCCTTCCGCCAACGATAGGGAAAGCCTAGTGAACAATACTCCTACACTATCGCCAACTTTATGCTCTACTTCAGCTACCAAGAGCTCTAATGTGTGTATTGCGGTTAATGCCAGTAAGAGAGCAATTCCAATGGAGCCCCAACAGCAGCTTCCACCTCGCTCCCAAGAGCAAACTCATCATGTACAACAAATACAGCAACAGGCATAACCGCAACATCTGCAATTGACATTTAATCAGCAGCTATCTCGACTTCTGTAGCCTGTTTTCATAACATTGCAACATTTAGTTGGTATCGGGACTAACCCAGAGTGTTTATGCCCGCCTGAGACCTCTGTTACAAGGTTTATTGCACAAAGTAATGCTAATAACGAATTGAACGTAGGTTCATCAGGATCTTCATGTAACAGTCGGGGGCCCTCACGTGGAGTCGATATGACGACAAACATTACTGCGATCAAACCTGGCGCCATATCCCTCCGTCGCAAATACAATATTTCTTTCGAGATTAGAATACAACACACCAGTTGAAGGTATCATCGCTGATATAAGGTATAAGCTGAACTTTAGTCCTAAGTTGCTCAAGTACACCAAACTTACGCCTGATGGGAAGACGAACAGATTGATAAGGACTTTAGGCCTCCTGGTGCATTCGTCAAAAAGTTCTCTCTGATTCGTAAGTGGAACCATCCTATGTGCTCATAATTCATTTCTGACTTGCTATTGCCAAAATGTTCGTGGCCTGAGGACTACAACTACTAACCTTCGTATTTCTTCCACCCTTTTGCCGTATATCATCTGTCTAACGGAAATATGGCTGACAGATGACATTAGTAATAGTGAACTCCTACCGAACCATTTAATTTTCTGCAGAGATAGAGACAGTGATGCTACTTGTAAGACGGTCGAGGCGTTCTAGTCGATGTACATGTTTCCCTTACTTGTAAATCCTGTGATGATATTACTCTATCTTCACCTGTTGAGTGTATAATTGTGCAAGTCTGGCTCTCTTTTCCTTTTCGGATCATCTGTGTACATCCCTTGTAACAGTCCTGCTATTGTTTATGAATGTTTCATTGCAGAATTCTCGAGCTACATGAATACTCATTTCCTATCCACCATTATACGAGTATTGTTCTGTAGTGACTTCAATTTGTCTTCTATTGTTTAGAATGATATGCATTTTTACATATTTCTGGCGGTAGTGTGTCTTTTGCCTTTTTTTCTTTTATTTTCCTCTGTTCTTTCATCCAATTCAACACTATTCCTAATGCCAATAACAAAGTACTTGATATTGCTCTTTCCAAGTGCCATCTTCTTCTCTTCCCACATCGGCGGCACTCTCATCCTTGGTCAAACCTGATTCCCATCATCCACCACTTTCCATTGAGCTGGCTATCACAACTTCTCATACTTTGAGGAATTCCTCAGCTTCCCGCTTTAATTTTTTAAAAGCTGATTCATTAAGTATGTAAGCTAGCCTTAATGCCATGAATTGGTATTCTTTCTTCAGCAGCCTCCACTATGAAGATTGTGTTGATAAGCTCTATATGTTTCTTTCGTCCTTTATCTCATGATTTACTCCTGTGTTTCCATCAAGGTGGCCTAAGGATGTTGCTTGGTTTAGTTCAGATGTTGTCCTTGCAATTAAAGCAAAATTCTTATCCAGTGGTCTTCCAATTACCTAGCTAAATTCAAAGTGCGTTTTGCAGCGGCCAAGAAAATTGAGACCTCTGCACTTCGTGCATATGTTAACTACATTGAAACCTCGTTAATGTCGAATCAAATTTGTGCGTCATACGTAAAATCTTTAAGGAGCTCTCATAATATCTCTGATAATTTCAATCTGGATAGCGTGAAATCGTCTACTCCTCAAGAATTTTGTAAACTCTTCGTTTCTTATTTTTCCTCCTTTTTCGGCAGGGCGTAGCATTCCCGTTCCTTCAACCGATCTTCTTGCTCTTTTTCCTCTACTACTTTTTGTACAAACCCTTCGCAGGTTGAGCTGCTCTTAAATAATCTCAACAACAGTACCAGTGGGGGCCCTGAAGGCATTCGAAATTTTCTAGCAAAACCTTTATCTTCTTCACATTGTGTTCCCCTTTCAATTATTTTTAATTTGAGTTTTTCCTGTGGGGTTTTCCCCTCCCAATGGCAAATCACCCACGTTTTTCCTTTTTCAAATCTGGTGACCGTAATAACGTTACAAACTATCGTCTTATTTTCCTCCTTCCTTGAATTGGTAAAATCCTTGAAAATATAGTTTTTAATGTGCTGTACCTGCTTATCCTTCCATCTTTAGCTGATCAACAGCATGATTTTGCCAGAGGCAGATCTACTCTAACAAACTTACTTGCTTTCACCTATCATATTGCAGCTTCCCTCAATCAGCAACAACAAGTGGGCGTTATTTTTACGGATTTCTCTGAAGCCTTTGATTTAGTGGCTCACTCTCTCCTATTTGAGAAAATTTTAGGGTTCAATGCTCCTGCTTGTTTTTATTCCTGGCTTCTCTCCTATGTTCTAAACCGTCAATTTATAGTCACTTTTAACTCTTACTACTTTTCACCCCGATCGGGAGCTCCGCAAGGTTCAATACTTGGCCCCATACTATTTTTACTTTTTGTCAATGATCTTCGTTCTGTTATCACATCTTCCCCTGTCCTCTTTCTGCCGATAATTTTAAGACGTTTAGATACTTCAAACCAATTTTCACCGTCTTAGTGAATGGTGTGAATTAAATCATCTCTCCTTAAATGTTTCCGAATGCCACCAGATGACATTCCCATGTAAAAAATTTCCTCTTCTCTCAACGTATAGGCTTGTTGATATCCGTTTGAGCAATATTAACCTCCTTTAAAGGGGCAGAAAATACCGAGATCAACGATCTGAGACGCGCCTGTCTTGCTTTAAACAGTTCAGGGGTCGAAATGGGTTATGGCTCCGCTCCGAAACACACTCTTCCCGCAGGTGCGGACCATCCGACAGATGCAGATGGCCAGAAGAAGCCAAACAAGAGTCTGTGGCTTAAGACTTAATCTACATCAGCCTCCCCCGTACCTCAAGAACTAATGCAGATAGAGACATTTTAGAGGTGGCATATTTTATTGCTAATTTAATGCTGACGATATCTGCAACAGGTGAGCTCCCAAAACAACCCCTTCAACCTCCTATCGCGTATCTCAACCTCCTCCATATTAAGTTACATCATCCACTTTATTAGGAAACATTTTTATAGGTGCATTTTTTATTGCTAATTTATTGCTACTTTATTACGTATCAAAAAAATTTATTGCTTCGCCCCTTCTCCAGAAAACCACCCCATCAAACCCTACCGCATATTTCACCCCTGGGAAACTGTCAAAAGTTGTAGAAATATTTTTGCAACCAGGGGAAGTTATTTTTGAACTTATACGCAGTACTCAATCTGACTTGCTCGGTCGTTCCCTCGGAAATGCGTTCAATTTGGCTTAAGAATTAAGCTACATCAGCCACTCTTGTATTTCCAGGACCAATGCAGATAGAGGCTTCATCGAAGTGACATATTTTATTGCTAATTTATTGCTAATGATATAAGCAACAAACAAGTTTCGGAAACAACCTTTCCACTACCTAGAGCATATCTCACCCCGCCTTCATATTAAGCTACATCATCCACTTTATTAAGGAGCAGTCATTGTAGGTCCATATTTTATTGCTATTTTATTATGTAACAAAAACTTTTATTGCTCCACCCTTCTCCAGAAAACCACCACGTCAACCCCTACCGCATATTTCAGCCGCGGTGAAACTGCCAAAAGTTGTACAAATATTTTTGCACCCTGAATCAAACCAGGGAAAGTTATTTTTGAACTTATACGCAGAACTCCAACTGATTGCTCCATCCCTTCCCTCGAAATGCGGGTAATCAGCCACTCCCGTATTTCAAGAAGCAATACCGATAAATGGCAAACTTTTCAGTTTGATTATCACTTTTGCAACGCTATTGATTTACATTCAACACGGTTTATCTCAAATAAATTGTTCTGTGTACAATTTCAAATTCAACTTGATTAGATGTTTTCCTTCATCAGTTGAATATTTACGGATCATATGTTTTCAATCATATGGTTAATATTTCGTTGACAATTCGGGGGTTAAGGTATAAGAGGAGTGGGATTTTCATGAGAGCAACAAGAGAGCCACTTGATTGCGTGGATGCTTTAGCGGCGTGAAAGACGTGGGATTTAAATTCGTATGGGAGAGGAAGGTATGTATATAGTAATAAAGCTGCACACACGTATGGATGAAAATAAGTTCATTTCGCGTGCATTGCTTTATATGGCTTTGAATCGGATGCATAATTGAAACATGCGGGCTGATAAAACGAAGAAATTCTCTCAGACGACAGTGGCAACGAACAAGAGATCTATACATTAAACAAGGTGTGAACAGTTTAACGGTAGCCATAAGACTAAACATATGGAACTTACGCAACAAAAGCTGGAAGCCAATGCTTGGTAAGCTAAAATATGATGCTCAAAATATTTGGAGGCTAAGCCAAACCCTTAAGGTTCTTGCCTCAGCCCACTGCTCTTTAATACATTTACCCACGACATGGCTATGCCTGCCAACTGTAAAATGGCTACATTTGCAGATGATACCGGCTTTTATACAGAGTCAACAAACCCCACAGAAACAATAAAAAAGATGGAAAACATATTGGATAGCCCATACCAATATTTTCACCGTTGGAAAATTAAAATTAATCCGTCCAAAACGAAACCTCTATATTTTACTAAGAAAAGGAAGCCTTGTCTGCTTCCTAACCGAAGTTAAAATTTTTTGGGACGTGCAATTCCTTGTTCGAATGAAGTCTCTTAACTTGGACTTATCCTTGACAAAAAATTAATGTTTAAAGACCACATTGAACACACTTGTACTAATATTTCAAAGGCAATGTTAACCCTGTATCCTGTACTAAATCGCAAATCATTCCTGAATACTAAAAACAAAATCCTTTTGTAAAAAATGGTGATTCAACACATTATGCTAAATGGAGCTCCTGCATGGAACTCATGTGGAAACTACCTGAAAAAAAAGCTTCAAGTCATGCAGAATAAATGTTTAATACTCGCTCTCGATAAACCTATTTTTCGACTGGAAAATTACATCGGACAGCCGGAATTTGCAAAATAATAAAGCTCACGCAAATACGAAGAGGAAAATTTATGGCCGATCAGCTATCATCCAACCCCTAATTGCATCTCTCTCGGCTAGAAACATTGCTTAGCTATCGTGCGTTCTTAGTGTAGTTAGCACATTGAACCAATGGCAGCTTAAGTTACAAGTAGTTTTTAAGGATAGGATAAGTTAGTTATAGGCTCAAGTAAGGTTTTTTGATTAAAAATTTTTCCTTCAGATAAACACAACACTTTTCTTGACGAAATATTAATAGCTACGCTTAAATTTGACTTAAAGATGTAATGAATTGTATTCGGAACCCCTAACATAAGATCCCAAATTGTACAAAAGGAAAGTATTAATAAATATATTACTTACTAACTTACTTTTACTTAAAGTATGCCGAGAGTATGAAGATATTTTCCTTAACAAGAGCCCAAAACTCACCTTTACAAACCAAATGACGCATCATATTTCCGACAAATGCAAAATCGTATCGATACCCATACGTGCATCAAGAGAATTTCGTCGCCAAGACAATGAAATGCTTGACCAGGAAATAATACGCCCGAGCTATTCCCCTTTTTTTGTGGTAGGGAGGTGAATGCTATTTATGCACAGAGTGTGGGACTCCCATGCGCGACTGGACCACCCACTAAACACCTCCCCTGTCAACCTGAGAACCCAGCCTGGAACCGTTTGACACATTACTTCGGGCCAGGTCTCGTTTTGTTACGCCGTGGGGCGCCCTCAAGCTGGGGAGTCCCTTTCCTAGCGGGAGGGGAGAGGAAATGCCAGAAGAGCGATCCTCTAGCCCCAGCGCTCCCGGCTGCTGTGAGTCCCTTTTATATTTTAGGACTGCCCGAGCATAATGTGCTACCTGGTTTCATTTGTCAACCGATTCGAGCATCACCGCAACTATATTATCCGGAGTGAGCTCTCCTGTCTCCCTGTAGAGTTCCCTTCACCGGCTGACCCATTTAGTACACGTAAAAAATGTGTGACAGGCATTTTCCTCCTCTTCTGGGCAAACCCGACAATCGGGGGACCGTGACTTACCGATCTTATGCAGGTAAGACTGAAAACACCCATGCCCACTCAAAAGCTGGGTCAGATAGAAGTCAGTCTCACCATGCCTTCGATTTAGCCACGGTCTCACATCCGGGATGAGGCGCACAGTCCACATTCCCTTCGTGCAATTGACCCAAGACTGCTGGCAATCGTTGAGCGAGCGCTGTCTCTCCTCGCGGGCAACCATCTCCCTCGCATCCTCATTTCGGCGCAGGTAAATAGCGCGGCGCTCTCTAGCAAGGAGGGCGAAAGATATCACGCCTGCAATAACTCTCACCGCCGAGTCACAGACTGTTGGATACGAAGATGCAATTCTCAGTGCTATACCTCCTTGCTGAGAGCGTCGCCCCATACCTGTGCTCCGTACAGTAGCACTGACCCTACAGCACTCATCAAGAGGCTCTTCTTGATGGGCTGGGTCCCCCTGCATTGGCCATAAGTCGACTCAGAGCCGATATGCCCGAAGAAGCCTTCTCAGTCGTTGCCCTGATTTGCTCAGAGAAACTCATCTTCGAGTCGATCAGTAGCCCCAGGTACTTGACCGCTGGCTTCGATTCGATTTGTAAGTCGCCAATGCTGATCATCCTTACTCTAGGGATTCTCTTTTTTGTCAAGATGAGCACTTCGGTTCTCTCCAGTGCTAAACTGAGCCCGCGAGCAGTCATCCAGTCCCTCACTCGGCGCATTAGCATATCTAGCCTAAATTGCGCTTGTTTAACGGTTTGTCCAGCGACCAGAGCCGCAACATCATCCGCATAGCCGACCAAGCGCGACTCATCTGGCATGTCGAGTCTCAGTAGCCCGTCATAAGACACGTTCCACAGGTCCGGACCAAGGATAGATCCCTGGGCAACACCCGATGTAATTTCCATCCTTCGTTGGCCCTGTTTCCTATCGTAGAGCAGGCTTCGGTCCTTTAGGTAGTGACTCAAAAGCCGCATTAGATATTCTGGAACTTGAAAAGAGTTTTCCAGCGTATCCAGAATATCCACCCATCTAGCGGAGTTGAAGGCATTCCTGACGTCGAGTGTCACCTACAGGATGATCCGTCGCTTGGTGCGACTATATACCTCTGCCCTTTGGACCGCGTTCACCACCTCTGCAATCGCATCAATGGTAGAACGTCCCGCTCAGCCGTACTGCCTAGGAGATAGGTTCCCAGCAGCACGAATCTACTCCCTTTGGAGCAGCCCAATATGGATTGTCTCTAAGAAAAAGGATGCTAGCGGAAACCAAAAATGGCGACTTGTGATAGATTATCGCAATTAAACGAAAAAGTAACTTGTGACAAGTTCCCACTTGACAAATTGGAGAAATGCATATATGTACTTCACAACAATAGACGTGGACGTTGCAAAAACAGCCTTACCCGTAAAAGGTGGGCATTTTGAATACATACGAGTACATATGCCATTTGGGTGAAAGAACTCTCCTTCAACCTTCCAGCGTGTGATGGACAATATCCTCAGCGAACTACAAAGGGTACAAAGAGTAGTACGAGTAAACCTGGATGATATCATCATTTTATCGACATCACTCCTGGAGCCCATCGAGAATCTCCGGAAAGTTTTTGCCCGACTTCGGCAAGCACACCTCAAAGTCTTACTCGACAAATCTGAATTCCTGCGCGAAAAGCTTTCCTTTTTAAGGCCCTTGGTTACCACTGATGGAGTGAAGCTCAATCAGGATAAAATCAGAGCCATCAGGAATTTTCCTCTCCCTCAAACACAAAATCAAATTGCATTTTTTTAGGTTTTTGGGATTACTAGCGCAAATTCATTCCAAAGTTTGCTAAACTAACAAAATGACTAACCGAACGTTTGAAAAAGCCTAGTAAAATCGATCTTAATCCTAATTACATCTTGACCTTTAACCATCGTATGCACCTGTTAGCGAACGACCCCGTCCTTTAGTATCCGGACTTCACCAAACCCTTCGTCCTCACTACCGATGCAAGTGATTTTGCTATCTTAGCCGTTCTATAACAAGGCCTCATTGGCAGCGACAAACTATGCTAGTAGAACGCTAACAACTTCAGAGATAAACTACTCAACGATTGAAAAGGAGCTTTTTCGGATCGCTTGAGCCACAAAGCTCAAAGGAAAACTCATACATTGGCGTCTATTGTAAAACTGGACGAATATGATGTCTATAAAACGGGGACACAAAATTCAAATGCAGATGCACTGAACCGCATAAAACTCACTTCATTCTGTACAAATTACGACTTAAGTGCAAACGAGACCTGAACATCTATAGCAGCTGTAATTGTACCGGATCAAACAGACAACAGCATACACTCTGCCGAAGAAGATAACTTCGACGAGATCCCAATCTCAGAAAGACCCCTCAATGAGTTTAACATCCAAATGATCCTGAAAAAATCGAATAGAACACCCCCAAATTATATTTAAAAAAAAAACAAGGGAGGAACATTTAACTCCCGGAATTCACTGAAGAGATCCTTTTATAGAAGCTTTCAAACGCTAACTAGTGCTAAATAAGTGAAATGCAATCTGAACTGATGACGAAACGTTCAAACTTGTTCAAAACATCTAGTCTAAATACTTTTTCAGGAGTGAAACATTTAAAATACTACTTTATATGGAAATTTTGCAGGACATAATGGATAGTGACGAACAAGATAGACTCATCTAGAATCACCATACAAACAATAAGCATAAAGGAATAAACGAAATAGTCCTCCACTTTAAAAGGGACAACTATTTCGCTTTCCTCAAAATAAAAGTTACAAAAGATATTAACAGATGCGAACGCTCCCAAACCCTTAAATACGATCGTCATACCAAAAAAATTAAATACCAAACTGCTGAATACCCCTCTAAACATTTAGACTAAATTAATATCGACGCTTATACTATCAATAAACGGCCAATCCTGGCAATTATAGATAATTTTTCCGAATTTGCTGCAGCATACTCGCTTAGATAAAATAATAGCCTTAACATTATGAAGTGCCTTAGAGACTTCATCAACACCCATGCTATTCCTTAGAAAATAATCGCCTACCAGAGTACTGAAATGACGTCAACGCTTTTCAAGGACTTTTGTCAACAATATTCCATTGAACTGCTCATAACATCATTCCAACAGACTAGCACTCTTTTCAAGTTCCAGAATATCTAATGCGGCTTTTGAGGGACTACCTAAAGGACCAAAGCCTACTCTATGACTCGACAAAGGGCCAACGAAGGATGTCTGTTACATCGGATGTTGCCCAGGAATCTATTCTTGGTCTGGACCTGTTGAACGTGTCTTACGACGGTCTACTGCGATTGGAGATGCCAGATGAGTCGTGCTTGATCAGCTATGCGGATGATGTTGCGGCTCTGGTCGCTGGACGCACCGTTGTACAAGCGCAACTTAGGCTAGATATGCTAATGCGCCGAGTGAGAGAATGGATGTCTTCGCGAGGGTTCAGTTTAGCACTGGAGAAAACCGAAGTGGTCATCTTGACAAAAAAGAGAATCCCTAGAGACATACGAAGCAAAACCAGCGGTGAAGTACCTTGGGTGGATTGCACGAAGGGAAGGTGGAATGAGCGGGCATGGTTGTTTTCAGTCTTATCTGTAAAAAATTGGTAAGTCACCGTCCCCCAATTGTCGGTTTTGCCCTGGAGAGGAAGACAATGCCTGCCACTCATTTTTTCGCGTGAAAAAATGGAATCCAAAAGGAATCTCTATGGGGAGACGGGAGAGCTCACCCCGGATAATATAGCCGCGGTGATGCTCGAATCGGTTGACAAATGGAACCATGTGGCACATTATGTTCGGGCAGTCCTGAAATATAAAAGGGACTCACAGCAGCCGGGCATGTTGGGGCTGGGGGATCGCTTGTCTGGCACTTCCTCTTCCCCTCTCCCCTCTGGCTAGAAGAGGGATCCCCCAGTTCGAAGGTGCCTCACGGAGTAACAAAACGAGAACTGGCCCGAAATAATGTATCAACCCGTCCCAGGCTGGGTTCTCAGGTTTACAGGGGAGGTGTTTTGTGGGTAGTCCAGTCGCCTTCTTGCGAGCATGGGAGTCCCACACTCTGTGCGTAAATGGGCATTCACCTCCTTACCACAAAAAAAAACAGACTAACAGTAAGGCATACGTAGAGAGACTACACTCCGAAATGACCGAAATATATCGAATCATAATTGAAAAACGTAAAGACTATAACATCGACAAAGACCATGACGACATTCTTAACGAAGTAATGATGACGGTATAGTAACGCCACCTATTCAACTACCAAGTTGACCCCTTACGAAGTTTCTAACTGGCAAACCCACACATTCCATAAAACTGATCAGTTCAATCAAGAACACGAATATTTAGGAGAACTCAGTGAATTCAGATCAACTATGTACCCTCCGATCATAGATAAAGTAGAAAAATTATAGTAAATTAAAACGTAGACAAAATTAATGCAAACCGTTCAGACTCCTTACAGGTAAAAGGAAACGAGATCGTGTTCCGAAAACGATGTAGGCGCAATAAAATGATCCCTAGATTTAGTAAACAGAACCACACGAACAAACGCTTGTCTGGCAATTCATCTTCCTCTCTGCCCTCCCGCTAGAAGAGGGATCCTCCATCTTAAGGGCACCTCACGGCTTAACAAAACGATACATGGCCCAAAGTAATGTGTCAAACGGTTCCAGGCTGGATTCTCGGATTAACAGAGGAAGTGGTTTCATTTTCTCCGACGTAAACACTGAACTAAAATGTCGTCGACTGTTGCTCTTAAATCGACTGTTGCTCTTAAATCCAACCAATGTCTCCACTAAATATCGGTCGTTACCGAGACATTTTTGAACAACAAATGGGCTTTTGTACTTTGGCTCTAATTTTCGTGAATGACCCGTTGCAGGCGGCTCGTGTTCCAACAGAATCAAGTTATCAAGAGCGTAGAAAGTGGGGGCAGCGAGTCGTTGATCAAACCGTCTTTTCCATTTTTCGCGTTCTCTTGAGATGTTAGCCATAGCAGCGTCTCTTCTTTCCCTCATATTTGTATCGATCGAATCTCCAACGCTTTGTTGTAGTGCAGATAACAGACGAGACGGGAGAATTTCATTAGCCAGAAATCGATGACAATCTCGTTAGGGCTATACCCAGGCGTATCATTTTTCTAGGTGTTAATAACCCACTGAAGTTCGCGTATTTCTTCGTCCCAATCCGAGTGCGCAAATAATTGAGTATCGATTGATGCGCTCGCTCCACTTGCCCGTTGGCTTGAGAGGTGCGAACTGCGTTTTTGATGAATGAATATTATTTTCAGCACAATATCGAGCAAATAACTTTGCTGTAAACGCAGAGCCCCGGTCCGTGATGATGCAGAAGGGAAGTCCAAAATACGTCGCTATTTCGTTTAAACATCGTAATACTGGAATGGCTTTCGTATTTTTAACGACTTTTATGACGATGTATTTGGTGAAAGCATCGGAAATTACCAAAAGGTACGAATTACCAGAGCCGCTTCGCAGAATTGGTCCTAGATAATCCAAGTGAAGTCATTTGAATGGAACGGGCTCCATTTCGGCGAAATGTAGGCATCCTTCTTCACGCTGTGATGTAATCCTTCACATATTTTCGCATACGCGGAAACCAGAAATTTTCTTTTATTCGGCTTATCGTTTTTTCCAATGCGAAATTATCTACGTCATCGTGGCATGACTGCACAACCGTCTAACGTAATTCTTTTAGAACGACAAAACGTAGCTCCTTATCGATGAGACGATAAAGACGGTGATCCTTGATTCGATACTCTAACTTCAATTGTTTTTCTTGCGCTAATGTGCTGTGTCTCCCTTTAGGACGGCAATTATATTTTTCAGGGTTTTGTCCTGAAGTTGCATCGTTAGAAGCCAGTCTTGTTGACCGATCGAGACAGTAAATATGAAACCGGCTGTTTCCATATCCTTCTCTGGTCCTACCGGAGCTCGGCTGAGTGCGTCGACGTGAGCATTTTAGATCCGAAACAATGAACGATATTGAAGTCGAATTCGAGAAGTGACATCCACCATCGTTTCATTTCGCGGCAATTTTTAAGTTTGGCGAAAGCACTGCAGTCCATCACCAGCTCAACGTGTTTTCCTAGGAAGTAAATCTTGAAACACTCCAGCCCATCGACGACTGCAAGGACTTCCTGCTCGTAACTATGATACAGGCTCTCTGTAGTACATTACGGGCTTCTAGTTTCTACCATTTTCGGATTGGAGTAACACAGCAGCAACACCATGGCTGCTGGCATCGGTGTGCACTTGATGTTCCGCGGTTAATTAATAAAGTGCAAGGACAGGTTCCTCGCATAATATGTTTTTGAGCTTTGTAAAGGCTTCTTCATGTTCCAGAACCCAAGAGAATGAAGTAACTTTCATCAGTGGCTTTGTAAGTGGAGGAGTAATGATCGCGTAGTTTTCCACAAACTTGCGAAAGAATCCGGTCAAAAATCGACGGGTTTCTATGGTATTCAATGGACGCATGAACATTCTTATTGCTTCGGACATCTTGCAGCCAGGGACGATTCCGATTTCGTTCACACGGTGACCCAAGAAATTTATCTCGCTTTGCAAAAACCAGTATCCGTAGAGTAAGTCTAATTTGTCTCAGTAGATTAAGAAATTTTTCGAGTTTTTCGGTGGCTTTGGGTATAGTTTTTGCGGGTATGATCACATCATCCAGATATGCGATAACCTTCAAAGAAGGCTCCCTTTTTATGATTTCGTTCATAACTTTTTGAAATTCCCCTGGAGCATTTGCCAGACCGAAAGGTTAAATTCTATCTTGGTGTCACTAGTTACAAAGACGGTAAATTGTTTTGACAACTCATCTCCTTCTATCTGATGAAACCCGGTACGGAAACCCAAGCACGAAAAGTATTTATTTCCCCCAATGGACGCAAATATCTCATCGATTACCGGCATTGGGAAAGATTGTTTCACGGTAATTTGATTTAATCGGCGGTAGTCAATACAAAGTCGAAACTCGCCGTTTTTTTTTTCGACCAAAACTATTGGTGACGCATATGGAGAATTAGACGGGCGGATTATTTTATGTTCGAGCAGATCTTCAACGATATTTCTAACGATCGATCTTTTCGCGAATGGAACATGGTAAGGTTTTAAGTCGGCTGATTTATCTGCTGTCAAATTTATCCGGAATTTCGTTAACGAACACTTTCACAGATCCGATAAGTCTTCCGCAAAACATTCTCTATTGGTGATTAACACTGACTTTAATGTACTTTTGTCCGTGCCCTATACAGAGTCGCCAACTTCCACTTTGTCTAAGTCCACGATTCTTTCCATACCGCAGTGTTCACCTTCTATTATCAAACGTTTACCGTTTCCGCATCAAACGTCACTACCCAAGAGTACATTCTCGCAAATAAGATCATTGTCCTCGATCAACATGATTGTTTCAACCGATTCATTGTCGAATGTCATTGTCACGCGCAAATCCCTTCAAATATGTTTTACATTCCTGCAGCGAAACATCCGTTAGACTTTCCGCAAACACTTTCCGAACAAGCTTACGTTTACTGCCGGTATCGATGAAAGCTACAGTTTCTTTATTGTTTACTTTTATTTTTTTTTCGATTGGCATCGTCTAAACGGTCGGTTTCACAAATCTCAAGAATGCTTTGATCGGGTTTATTATTGGGACATGACGTCGATTGGTGCCCTACCCGTGTACATAAATTGCACCTCTCGTAATGTTGAGATTTCGAGCAATAGAATATGTGTCCTGGAAGAAAACAATTGAAACATGTACGTGGCTGTTTTTAGTCATTTGTCTTTACACTATTCGAGTCGGCACTTGTTTTCGGAGTGGGAATGGGGTTACCTTTGGCACGGTTTGCTACACCTACACTTTCACGTGGTTCATAGAGTTGCGTTGGGCGGTTTGCGAAAAATCGGCGGATGGCTTCGGATAATTCTGCTGTCGTTGTAAACTCCAAACACGCTAGCGCATTTTGCAGACGCTTTGGTTCGAATGTATCGAGTCGTTGTCTTTTCATTAACGCCGCCTCTTCGAGCAATCGCGTACATGCGATGAAAAAACGACTCGATAGATTCCCCCGTTTTTCTGGTCGTTGTTATCAGCTTCTCATGGATGGCACTCTCGTTTAGATCGTTTTGGGAAATTTTGTTCCAAATCGCGTTCGAGCGTTTCCCACAAAACGTGCGGCCGCGGATGGCTGTCAAACCATAATTTTGCTGCTCCTTTAAACTTTGACGGTGCGGCGAGAAGCAACATCTGGTCGTCACAGTCGAATGCGTCTTGCAGCATGTTGATTCGACTTACAAATTGAGCCGAGGTGACAGCTCGGAGTCGCGTAGAATCTCACCAACTTCATGAACGGTGAGTGAGCGGCTACTTATACGTGTTGTGGGCAATATCACTGGACGTTTTCGGCGGCGGCATTGAGACGTTTAATGTCGCTGACGGCAGCATTACGGGGCATGTTGCTGGTGGTGGCATGATCGGCTGTATGTCGGCTTGTATTGCTGTCATCGTATAAGACAGCATTGGCGGGGACGTCTATACGTATGTATTTGTCGGCGTTTGCTAAAACGATTGTTCGTTGTTTTTCTTGGCGATGTGGGCAACTGTTGCATTGCTCGAATTGATACTGTGTGTTCGTACGGCGGAGGGCACTTGAAACATGTTCCTTCCGGCAAGTTCCCTCAATAATGACGTAATGAATGCCATGTTGTTTTTATTTTCTCGAACTCTTCACGTGTTATTGGATTCGATGTTTCGGACGGAGAATCCTCTTCCTCCATTTCCTCACATTTGTCGTCCACTTGGTCGGTGTCTAATATTCTTCTGAGGCACGCGATCAAATTCGCTTAGTACCCGACATCGAACAATTTAAGGACTTCAGCTTAGCACTTACCTGTTTGTTAGATAGGTCTTCAAGCTTCACTACAGGCATTTTACGATTTTAAATTGTATACACGGTCTCACATAAACGTCGCGCACTTTAGAGTGATATCCCACTACTGAACATTGTCAGAGACAGTACCGTAAACAATAAAATTAAAATCCACACTGAAATTGCTTATTGAATCTTATTTATTAAATACGATTTGTCCCCATTGAACGATTACAATCAACTCCCTATCTCTTGCATCTTGTTGCGTGCGTCTCACGCTATAGTGTTGCCAGGTGGCAACTGGAACTTCGTGGATTTGCTGGTGGAGTTTGCGTATGTCAGCATAAGATTGTCCGCAACCACAAAATCGATGAACAATAAAGCGTGGTCGAATTCTATGTGGTTGACGACGGATTCCTGAGGAGTGACCTGCTATTGGGAACGGATTTCTATGCAGTCATAATAATCGGCTTGTGACCGAGGATTTAGTTTGCCGAATCGAGTGTTTAAAGCCCAGCGTACCTTCGTATTTGACACTTAACGAGAGAGAACGATTCGAACGAATCATCGAGAATAATTCTGACTGTTTTGCAGAATCACTGAGCCAATTAGGAAAGTGTGTAACCACAAAGATGACAATCAAATTGACAACATCAGAACAAATTCAACATAAACCATATCGGATCCCATTTGCTAAAAGGGAAAAAATTAAAGCGCTAGTGGAGGATTTGTTGAAAAATCGGATCTTTCGACTACGCAAATTCCCATACTCATCTCCCATAGTACTGGTTGGCAAGAAAAACGGAGAGGTTGGACTTTATATCTTATTTATTTTTTTTGAAAATTAAATTCGATCACAGTCAAGCGGAGTTTTCCTTTCCGTGTAGTGGGAGAAATGTCGTCACAGCTGGCCGACGAAAATCGCTACTATACGATCCTTGATTTCTTTTTCGGGTATCGTCAAATGGAAATTGAGGTGTCTTCAAAAAAGTACACAGCTTTTACTACTCACAAGAGACAATATAAGTATATTAGGATGCCTTTCGCGCTGGTGTGTATTTCAAACTATGATAAACTAACTTTTATCGAAAATGGGGAAGTGAGAAGCAGTGGGATATCTTGGTATCGTTATATCGAGTAAATCTGTTGAACAAGGATTACAGCGTTTTTGGAGATTTCTCTCGATCCTTCAGGAAAACGTTCTTAGATTACGACTTGGTAAGTGCCAATTCATTGTTTGGGAGATCAAATAAACGAAAACGGCATACAACCGGGAGAAGTCAAGTTGTTATCAATCATGCTGTTCCCTATATCCAGAATAGATTTATGGGGTTGACTGGATTTTTCCGGAAACTCGTCACCGATGATTAATAGCACAGCCGCGAATCCAGTTGTTAAAGGAAAAAAAATAGTTGCCTTTGAGAAATTGAAGAATATTCTGAGTATCGGACCCGTGTTGGTGATCTATAATGCGAAATACCAACATCAGATGCAAGTAGTACTGGCTTGGCTGTAATTAACATAAGCTGTCGAGCAGCCCCGTGGTCACCCCATCAAAACTGCTTAGTTTGTTGTTTTACAAGATTAAAATTAACTACATCCGCTACGCCTCCATCCTTTAGGCAGAGATGAGTGGCTCGCTTCAGCCACTTTTACATCATTAGGGTTGACGTTCCCCTTGTAATGCGACGACCTTCTTCGGAGAAAGTAACGGTTGCTTTTTGTAGAATGTTTGAGTTTGTCTCAAGCCTCCGCACACACGGAGGCTTGAGACAAGGACAAAGAGACAAAAAAAATTTTGAATTACTGTAGAGTAGCTTAATGGAAACATAGTAGAACATTTCTAAAGATAATAAAAATTGATCGGTACGTCTCGTTGAGTAGAGTTCGCATGATAAATATTTTTAAGCTAGTCAGCTGAGCTCGGTCTTGTTTATAGGTCGCTGACACTTGTCCCATACAATCGGCACCCGTGTCCTACACGGATTTTGAAAAAAAATCACTACAAATGGCGCCCAATGTGCAGCCCAAAGGGGAAACAGCACCACTCTCCTTCGAGTTCTCATATATTTAATTTTGCTGTCGTCAGATGATTTGGCTGTCGGCAGTAAAGACAGAGTCACCGATAAACTTTCTTCTGGTGTTGTGTTGTCTGCCTTGTCGTCTGTATAGTAAAGTCTATAGCATCTTCTGGAATTTTTTGTTCATAGTGTTTCTGCCGCCTGAGCATGCTGATGGTGTTATAGAACATTACGTTCCTTAATGTTGCCAAAAGAAAGGTTTGCACGTTTTTATACAGTTTGAAGTCGAACAGCTTTAATTTTGCTCAAACTGATGATGCCTAGGGTTTTTAAATATTTACACTGCTTGGAATTTCATCAGTTTTTTGTGGGAGCTAATCTGATAACCGGCAGTGATAAAATCCGCATCATCAATTAGTCCTGACCGACACCCGGTTGTTTTTTTAGAAGACAGGGACTTGTATTCAAGGAGAGGAGCCCAAAATTACAACAACTATTTCTCCACTGATTGAGAACTTGTTTCTTCAGTAGTGAAGAGCGAAATCCTTCAATCTCTCCATGTCTGGGACGGCATCAAAGAGACTGTTCTGTTATAAACATAAGCAGTCAAGCAGCCCCGTGGTGATCAGGAGTGCCTACTCCTGAAGAGATAAGGTGGTCACCCCATCAAAGCTGCTTAGTTTGTTGTTTTAAGAGGTTAAAATTTAATACATCCGTCAAGTTTCTCTCCTTTAGGCAGAGATGAGTGGTTTACTTCAGCCACTTTAACATCTTTACGTTTAACATTCTCCTTGTAATGCAACGACCTTCTTCAGAGAAAGCAACGGTTGCTTTTTGTAGAATGTTTGCGTTTGTCTCAAGCCTCCATGTCCGCTAACTTTAAGGAGACAAAAAAATTTTGAATTACTGTAGGGTAGCTTAATTGACACATAATAGAACATTTCTAAAGATAATAAAAATTGATCGATACGTCTCGTAGAGTAGAGTTCCCATGATAAATGTTTTGAAGCTAGTCAGCTAAGCTCGGTCTTGTTTATAACTCGCTGACACTTGTGCCATACAATCGCACCCGTGTCCTACACGGATTTTGAAAAAAAAAAAATTCACTACAGTCATCCCATGAGAGTTTAGGAAAGTTATAATCTCCACATAAAATAAGGTGACAATTTGAAGAACGTGATAAGATATTACTAGATATTACGGTGAGGAAAGTATTGTAGACCGAAAAAGGAGACTTACAAGGTGTATAACTGCAAAAGACAGGAAGATAAAGGGAAGACGAAATAACTATTTTTGCCCCCACACATTCTACAGGAGCAGTGAAAAGTAAATTTGTTAGAGGGACGCCAGTAAACCTCCTCCATCTAACTTGTTTGAGATTGACCTATCACAATCGCGCCTAACAAGTGTATGATAAGGAAAAATTTCAGAGTCAAATATACTATTAGTCAACCAGGACTCAGAAATATAGATTAGATCATCGTTAGAGAGAGAATAGAATAAAGCTAGATCCTTCAGCTTGGATCTTAAACCCCGAAAAATTTTGATAATAAATAGAAAATTGACTTTTAAGAGTCTATTCTGAAAGTTTTGAGGAAGAACTGATGTTACAGCTTTTGCGGGGAGCTCAGTAGAGAACGATAATTTTTTTTCCTTGAAGTTACGAATGATCTAATATAACAAGCACTCCAGGCGGTTAGCAATTAGGGTTTAAGTTGTAGTCACACAATGCCGGAACAGTCAGTTTGAAAGAAGCTATTAGTCTGTTGGTCAAGTTGTCCTTCATCAGCTTCAGGCAACTAAGTAAAAGTCAGTGATTTTATTTTGACTTTTATGGGTTTTTATGTTCTAATCCTGGGCGTCAGTGCACATAGTACTTATGTTATTTTGTAGAGTAGTTTTAAGGCCTTGAATATTAAATCCAAATAGGTGTTTGTTTGTTTATATATTACTTGTCGTCAAAGATTTTTTCATATTTTCATAATTTCTAGTACGTTCAAACGTCGTCTTTTCTGTTATACATGTAGCAACTTAACGGTTTTCAGGGTTTTGTAAAATAGTTTTACAAAAAACTACTAAAATCACGTCCTGTCCATCCGTCCGTGTGTCACAGCAATTTTGCTCGCAAACTACATAAGCTAGAAACATAAGATTTTGTAAGTAGGTGTAACGTGATGCCCTTTTCAAAGTTTCATCACAAAAAATGCATAAGGTGTTCAAAGGGAGTGGCAACTGAAAAAAACAAATTCCATCGCATGTAGGCAATATGGATATCAAATGAAAGGTCTTAGTGATAAATTTTCAAAACAGACTTAAAATGAAAAGTTTTGCTTTTGGGGTGCAGGTGAAGGAGAAATGTACGAAATTGTTGTGTCCCCAGCACGAGAACCCACTACACAAAAATTTTTCACATCGACGAATTTCAAAAGAGACAAATAAGCATCGACCGGAGTGGAGAAGGAGGTAACCTACTAAGGGTCATTAAATTGCTGACTCGGAGGACAAACCGGGCCTGGAGAAAACAGACGGACTAAAGAGGATTTCGTCATTACCGACGATACTCATGGCCCCCAAATAAGAGTGGGGCATCCAGGTGGAAGCAGTGCCCCTCGCACTCTCCCAACCGGATCAAGATCTAAAGTAAGCGTGACCATATTTCCCATTTAAGTGAAAAAATCATACAAACATAATTACAATGAATTTTTCAGCTCTGTTTGCAAAATATTGAAAGGAAAACCTTATCTGTCATGTAAAGGTTGCGGTATAAACACATCTGCTACTGGAACATCGAAGAAGAAGGGTCTTACGTTATTACGAAGAAGTTGCCGAAGAATAGATACGTCGTTGAAGATATCCCGGGCGCACAGCGAACATCGCATAAATATGTTAACGTTTTCGCCTTGGACAATAAGTGAGGATGACCATGGAGACGATGTCGCTTCTAAATAGGAATTGTCAGCTCTTCTGGTAACTTTGTTGCAGATAAAAACGAATGCGAGCAAATCACCTAGAGAACCAGCAAAACAGTCTTTAACAAGCGATCGGGATCTTTTCGAATGGAACGTGTTTGTCGGTTGTTAACGGAATTTAGATAATAAATATTACTATCATTGTAAAGTTGTGTTCCAATTAATACTAGTGAGTGGCTTTTCCTTAACTTTCGCTTGTTATTGACAAATACCATCGTAAGCTATTAGTTTTTAGGGTTTTGTACTAAAATACAAAACCCTATTGCAATCACGACCTGTGTCCGTCTGTCCGTCCGTCCGTCCGTCCGTCCGTCCGTCCGTCTGTATGTCACAGCACTTTTTCTCCGAAACTATAAAAGCTACAGCCATGAAACTTTGTGGAAAGGTCAGAAGTGGTGACCTCTTGAAAGTTCAAGGGCAAAAAAAATTTTCAAAGGGGTTTAAGGAGGGTCTCCCCATATAGGGAGTTGACCCCTCAAAAAAAAATTTTCACCATTAGTAGTCGAGTGGGGTGTCATTGGAAAGGTCTCAATGAGATCTTTTCAAAACAGGTCTTAAAATTGTCTTATAAGCACCGAGGGGGGCAGGGGAAGGGGAAATGTACGAAATTTTTGCGTACCCCCCCCTCGCGATTGGACACCTTCCATCCGAAAAATCTGAAAAAAATCATGAATGTAGGCCTTCATGAGTACAACAAAAACAAATACATGAGAAGTCGAAATTCACTCAACTTTGTTAGTAATAGTATGATTTATCGATTTTATGTTTTGTTGAATAAAGTCTAAATGGTACCCTTAAATTCAATAAAATTTAGCAAACAGATGACTATTAATAAGATTGATCTTTTCTGAAAATTTCATAAAGATCGAATAGTATTTAACGAAGTTATAGCGATTTGAATTTTCCTGTATTACTATGGAACAATGTGCCCTGTATTACTATGGAAACATATGGCTATGTAGGCATATGCGCTTTTTACCGACTTAGACACTCCAGCTTTGCTAGGATTTGCATGAAAATTTCAGGAATGATAGATATCATGAGGATGAGTACATATGATTGAAACAAGTCGAAGAGGCAGGAGAGAGCTCCTAGCAAAAGGGCTTTGTAGCCATTCTAGAATTCGAAAAAATAGGCCATGAATCGATGCTTACAGTACAGAGGAGTGGCCCCTGAAAAAAATTTCACGAAAGGTAGCCGATATGCGTATCAAATAAAAGTTCTCTATGAGAGCTTTTCAAAACAGTTCTTAAACTGACCGTTTTTGCTTCAGTGGGGGCACAGAGGGGGGAAATACATGAAAAATGTGTTTTCTCCCTCGTAAATGGACACCCGTGATCTAAAAAAATCTGAAAAAATTATCAAGCGAGATATTTATGGGTATAACTTTAACAAATACCTCAGAATTAAAAAATTCTTTCAACTTAGTTAATAATAGTATGATCCTCGAACATGACGTGTTTCTTAATTTTATTCGTTGCTGGTTACGGCATTTTGTAAGTTGAGTACAAAACCCTTCTGACATGACCATAGGTCTGTCTACCCAACTTGTTTATTATTTCATAAATGATCCTTCTCCTTCTTTGCCACTCCGATAGTATGTGTGTGTTCATGTAGGTGGCGCGGCACGAACAGAGAGTATACCCCGGAAGAATTCCGCTATGAGCCGGGTTCTGCAAGCCACTTTGGGAAGGGAAATTCTCTGCCATTTATAGCATCTGCGAGTGTAGTGAATGATAACAGTATAATACATGTCAAAAGACACACAAATACACGCTCATGCAACCGGTCGATTCGATCAGATTAAAAAAAAAATAGAAGTCCTTCTAGCACATACCAACACATTCAATATTTTTTCAATTTTTAAATTTAATCTTTCTTAATCTACTTTTCTACTTACAGGTAAGTGTATTTGTTCGCGATGAAGATTGCGAACCTTCTGAAGCCGGAGCTGGTGGTGGTGGTGGCGGCGGTGGAGGTACCTGTGGCATACTATTTGATATAAAATTATTCAAACGTTGTTGGTCTTGACGTTGCTGTTGATTCAAAGTCGACGAGCGACTGCCTCGGCTGGACTTGTCAAAAATATTTTGATTTTTATGATCAGCAAGTGGTGAGTAGGCACCGTTATAATTTTCGTCGTCATCATTCGCTGGATCTCTTAAGTATGAGTGCGGCTTGTCTATAAATGTTTTGTGAAGTAATAGTTGAAGAGAAGAAAAGAAAGAAGGAAATAATTTTGTAATTCATTGTTAGACAGAAGTTTTGAAAAAATAAATATTACATCATGATCTTGATAATATACCTTTTTACGATTTTTTGATTAGTGTCAAAATAACAACAAAAACAAAACAAAACACAGGCACAACAAACAAGAACAACAACAACTAAAACCACAAACAATATGAATAACATTCGCGATTGTTTACGACGTTGAATAGTGCAACCAGAAAGTTTTGGAATTATTTCATTTTCAATATTTTTTTAATACGTTTGTGCGGCAATCGTAACTAATGATTTCAAAACAAAACACAACACAATAAACGAACAACCAAACTACAATTCTTGATATACTGCAATACGCGTGTTGCAATTCCGTGTATCCTTTCAATGAATGCGTGTTTTAATTGAACGATAACAACAAGCTTTTCATTGAAAACCACCCTTAAAACACTGATTCCTTGAAAGGCCAGGCGATTGGTATAGAGCAGCGTCTAGCTTTAAAAAAATCCCAAGCACAAAAAATGAATGAATATAGCGTTAGTTCATGATTAAATGATTTACAATTGATGGAATTGGGTTAAGGTTCGATGAGTTCCTAAATTCTAACTTCTTAAAGGGTTTACAATAGGAACTGTTAAAAATTTTTTTTGAGTATTATCGAGAAATACAGAAACTTTCTCTGGCCTGTATTGATGTTAGCTTTAGAGAAAATTTAGGAGAGAAAAGTGAAATGAAGTCATGGTTTGCAAAACGCTTTATAGACGCTCAATACATTTGCTTCCATTCCAGGCTCACTATTCAGAAAAAATAGAGATCAAACTGTCAACAGCTTTTCTTGTCAGAACTATTGGATTTTACGTATGTAGAGATTCACGAATGAAGAGCTTGAATGTTTACAGTTACTCAAGCTTGAGGCCATGGTTTGAAGCCAATTCAAAATGAGGCATACATCAGTGGCCGTATTCAAAGCTGTAAAATTTGATGGGAAGTTTGTTTAATATGGTCTCTCATCAAATCAAAATTCATTAAACATTTAACTAATTTCTAACACTCAAATAAATTATAAAAGTTAGCCAAAAAAACAAACTATAATCCATATTCTTTGTTTTTGTGTTTTTTATTCAACTTAACTTATGTTGTTAATTTTTTTTTTTTTATAATAGATACATATGTAAAATATATATTCATATATAATAAAATAAAATAATAATTGACAGCTATCAATCAAATTAAAATGGAAGAATAACATGTTTACGTTTTTTTTTTTTCAATTTAAGAATATGATGCAAATTTTTGTCTCCCAATTTTCGTTTTTTAAGTGACTGTAGATGAAATTTGTATGCTTGCTACTTTTAATGAATGATAATATATGTTTTATTTTTATAATTTTTTTTGTTTTGGTACATAATGTGAGCATACAGAAAAAATAAGCAAAGATTTCACTCCGCATTCTTTATTAACAACACATTTTTATTAGCTTTTCTTTGCTTTTCTTTTTCAGTTGGTAAATTTTCACTCAAATTATATTCAAAAAGAAAGGAAATTATCAAAAAAAAAATTATTTGGTTTCAATATATCTCCCCAACTCTCTACTTTCCATTATTTTTTATTTTCCAATGAATATATTAATTATATTTATATATATGTGTATACATAAATGAATGATATAAATATTATTTTGTTTTAAATAAATATATTTTGCATGTTATAAACGCCTAGTTGCCCAGTTTGTTTTTTATATTAATTATTATTCATCAAATATTTTCATGTCTTTGATAGTTGATGTAAAAAAAGATAGCAATAACAAAATTTAAACGAGATTTCTATAATTCTTTGTGTCAAACGGCCTTTCAAACTAGCTTCAAAAACATGGATATATTTGCTTTATTATTTTTTTTTAATTTTATTTTTCATTATTTACTTCACTTTAAATATATGTATCTATTTAACGTACACCTTAATATACACATATATGTGACTTTGTTGCCATTTCGTTTCTTCATCATTTCAACTTGATGCAAACATATGAAACACAAGCTATAGATTCAAATTTTTCAATAATTAAAAGAAAATGTTAAAAAAGATGTAGAGAAAAAGTAAAACTGTGAACCCGGTGAGATTTCAAAACAAAACTTAATTCAAAATTGTATGATCTGAAAATGAATTTAAAAAACACTATCGAAAAATAGTACAATCAGATTAATGTATAAGTGTGTGATTTTCAATCAACAATTTTTATCGTTTTCCCCACGAAACACGTTTGCGAAGACAAATACAAAAAAAAAATTAGAAAAAATGAATCATAAACCAAAACATAAAACACACTTTTTTCTATGAAGAAAAAAACTTTAAAATGAAACCAACAAACAAACAAACAAGATTACATAATACATAGAACTTATTATGTAGATGATTTCTTAACAAATTAAAAATAACGAAATTCGCCCTTCTTACCGATGTGCTTATTTCGCACCCAATCAGCTGAATTAGGTGTTGACGAGCCAACCATTATATCATTGCCAGATTGCACGTACCGATCGGATACGGAGTCCTGTGAAATAAAAATTAATTATAGCGTAAATTCAATTTTGTCAATCACTGTATTTTATTTTTGGCAATTGCTGGTAATGCTGTTATCGACTCTCACCTCGTGGTGAATAATGAAATAAATTGTAAAAAATAGTTTAGACATTATACGGTCGCTGAACAGAGCGCACGTCTCTTGAAAATTTTTTTTCCAAGATATAAAGTTGTGGAGTACAAATTCAGGTGGGTAGTGTTCTGGAAAGAACGCAATCAAATCAAGTGGCTGTAATGGTGCTATCAAACAAGGCGATAAATCGTATGACCGTTTCGAGTTGGTTGCCGCACTGAAGGAAGCGGGTATTGCGATTGTTCCAAATCTCTGAGCGTTATACCAGAAGGAAGTAGCCGAGCAAGTTTTAGGCAACGGAGCCCATGATGGAGACATCGAAAACAAGCAATTTGATGCGGACCACAATTATGAACACCGCAATACTGACCAAGGAGTCGAGTGTCCACACTTCACACAGCTGGAACTGCAAGAGGCAGTCCTTTCACTGAAAGCGAGGAAGGCTCCAGGTCCAGATGGTGTTCCAGCTGAGATGTTGCAACTTGTATACCACCATTGTCCTTACTTGCTGCTCAGCATATTCAACGCTTGCCTACGGGGTGGGGTTTTCCCGGTACGATGGAACGTGGCGAGGCTCGTGCTGATCAGCAAGGGGAAGGGAAATCCCGGACCAGCGTCTCCCTACCGCCCGTTATGCATGATAGACACTGCTGGGAAAGTGCTAGTGAAACTCATCAAGGGAAGACTCACTGGCGCGATTCGTGCTGCTGGGGACATATCTCCTGGGCAGTATGGCTTTAGAGCAAAGCACTCCACCATTGATGCGATTGCAGAGGTGGTCAGCGCGATCCAAAAGGCAGAGGCACATAGACGCGCCAAGCGACGGATCCTCCTGTTGGTGACACTCGACGTCAGGAATGCCTTCAACTCCGCTAGATGGGCGGACATTCTGGATACACTGGAAAACAGTTTAGCACTGGAGAAACCGAAGTGGTCATCTAACCAAAAAAGAGAATCCCTAGAGTAAGGATGATCAGTATTGGAGACATATTAATCGAATCGTTGCAAAGGTGAAGTACCTGGCGCAACTGATTGACTCAAAGATGAGTTTCACTGAGCAAATCTGGGCAACGGCTGAGAAGGCTGCTTCGGGAGTATTGGCTGCGAGTCGACTTATGGCCAACGTAGGGGGACCCAGCCCATCAAAAAGACACTTCTTGATGAGTGCTGTAGGGTCGGTGCTACTGGACGCTCTCAGCAAGGAGGTATACCGAAAACGCTTGGCACAGCTACAGAGAAGAGAAGCACTGCCAATCGCATCTTCGTATCGGAAAGTCTCTGATTCGGCGGTGAGAGTTATTGGAGGCGTGATACCTGTTGCCCTCCTTGCTAGAAAGCGTCGCACTATTTACCTGCGTCGAAATGAGCATGAGAGGGGCATGGTTGTCCACGAGGAGACACAGCGCTCACTCAACGATTGGGAGCAGTCTTGAGTGAATTGCACGAAGGGAAGGTGGACTGCGCGGCTCATCCTGGATGTGAGACCATGGCTAAATCGAAGGCATGGTCAGACTGACTTCTATCTGACGCAGCTTGTGGGTGGGCATGGGTGTTTTCAGTCTTACCTGCACTAGATTGGTAAGTCACGGTCCCCCGATTGTCGGTATTGCCCAGGAGAGGAAGACGATGCCTGCCACACATTTTTTGCGTGCAAAAAATGGAACAGGCTGTGAAGCGACCTCTACAGGGAGGCGAGATAGCTTACCTGAGATAATGTAGTCGCGGTGGTTCGAATCGGTTGACAAATGGAACCAGGTTGCACATTATGTTCGGGCAGTCCTAAAAGATAAAAGGGACTCACAGCAGCCGGGGACGTTGGGGCTGGGTGATCGTTTTCTGGCACTTCATCTTCCCCTCTCCCCTCCCGCTAGAAGAGGGGTCCTCCAGCCTGAAGGCGCCTCACGGCATAACAAAACGAGACCTGGCCCGAAGTAATGTGTCAAACGGTCCCAGGCTAAGTTCTCAGGTTGAAAGGGGAGGTGTTTAGTAGGTAGTCCAGTCGCCTTCTTGCGAGCATGGGAGTCCCACACTTTGTGCGTAAATGGGTATTCACCTCCCTACTAAAACAAAAAAAAGGAGACGAGCAACATAGCGTGTACCAAAGCGATTAAGCTCCGATGAGAAAAGAACCGTGAAATCCGCTAAGAGGGAGTAAGTATCGAGGGCCCAAACGGTGTATGTCAACCAAAAGGAAGCAGAGATCTATCACAAGATTGAAATCCGTAGGAAACACCGAAATTGCTAGGTTTCTCGCGGACGTACAAGCGTTAGAAGAATCAACCAAGCGTTATGCAGGGCCCACCGTGCGGACTTAACTATAAACGAACGCCAACGAGCCTTGTCATGTTCTTTTCACTGCAAGTTTTTCTCTATCATTTACTAATTTCTTGCCATGTTTTCTTAGATTGAATCGGTCGGTTTGAGATTCACAGTAATGCGGTCTAGATTATGTCATTGTGTTGAAGGTGATGAGTCTTGGCTAACGTTAAATGTGAACTTCTTTGTTATCATTATTTAGCGGCGACATTAGCTACTCAAACTAACAAATTTGAATCTCTGTAAGGATCGAAAGGCTATATGTTTTGGATTTTCTATGTTGTTGCTCTCTCACGACCTAACCGCCATATTGTATTTGTGATTTTTTTCGTTGTCAAATATATTTATATATTTAAAAAGATTTTGATATTATTTTTGTAGAATTTCGTAGAGTAGATCCCCATAGTAGTGACTCTGACGTGATTCTCTTATAGGTGATGTGATCATTATCACGTAAAGTTCCCATCGTTCTGTTCACTTTCCAATTCAACAATATTCTGTTAAGTGTGACCCTTGTCTCCTACTCTACCACCTGGAAGGAACCCTCGCGCATACTATTCACGCGAGACTCCCTACTAAAACAAAAAAAAGGAGACGAGCAACATAGCGTGTACCAAAGCGATTAAGCTCCGATGAGAAAAGAACCGTGAAATCCGCTAAGAGGGAGTAAGTATCGAGGGCCCAAACGGTGTATGTCAACCAAAAGGAAGCAGAGATCTATCACAAGATTGAAATCCGTAGGAAACACCGAAATTGCTAGGTTTCTCGCGGACGTACAAGCGTTAGAAGAATCAACCAAGCGTTATGCAGGGCCCACCGTGCGGACTTAACTATAAACGAACGCCAACGAGCCTTGTCATGTTCTTTTCACTGCAAGTTTTTCTCTATCATTTACTAATTTCTTGCCATGTTTTCATAGATTGAATCGGTCGGTTTGAGATTCACAGTAATGCGGTCTAGATTATGTCATTGTGTTGAAGGTGATGAGTCTTGGCTAACGTTAAATGTGAACTTCTTTGTTATCATTATTTAGCGGCGACATTAGCTACTCAAACTAACAAATTTGAATCTCTGTAAGGATCGAAAGGCTATATGTTTTGGATTTTCTATGTTGTTGCTCTCTCACGACCTAACCGCCATATTGTATTTGTGATTTTTTTCGTTGTCAAATATATTTATATATTTAAAAAGATTTTGATATTATTTTTGTAGAATTTCGTAGAGTAGATCCCCATAGTAGTGAATCTGACGTGATTCTCTTATAGGTGATGTGATCATTATCACGTAAAGTTCCCATCGTTCTGTTCACTTTCCAATTCAACAATATTCTGTTAAGTGTGACCCTTGTCTCCTACTCTACCACCTGGAAGGAACCCTCGCGCATACTATTCACGCGAGACTGTGAGAAAACGAAGAATTTATTTTCAGCACCGGGATAGATTAGCCACCGCGAGTCAAGGTTGAAAGTTAGGGATAATTGTGAAGAAAAAGAGAAATTTCAGATCGTTTTTCGAATTGAAAAGTACTGTGTAAAGTAGAGTAAGTAATTGAATGCATGTAACTAGTGCGTAAGTCTGAAGAGAAATCCACTTCCACACCAGACCAGGGAAAGGTAAAGCTCCCCCTGATGGGACGCCAGAACGACGGGAACAAATGGCCGTCAACTGCGATTCCTCCGACCTTGTAGCTTCAATTTGCAGGGCCCTTGAATAGCAGGACATAGAAATTGTCATAGGGCGGCTTTGCGGTGACACAACATTTTGGATCTGTATGGAATAATGTGGCGGTGGCAGTTTGCAGGATATCTACAAAGTATCGATTCCGCTAACAGAACGATAAATCGTCAGTCACTTTGGCATTTACACTTGATGGGCGAATATACTAGATGAAGGGAAATTTACATTTCAATTTCCCGATATGACAACAGTTTATGTGCCGCTGGTGGATCGCGCACGGCCGAAACAAAGTTCATGTTTCTTGAAAAGAATTTAACGGATCCCCGTTTGAAATGAATTGACGAGGAATCCGGGAACAAAGCAATCCCCCTCTTAAGCAGGACAACCATTGGTGGCGACGTAAGGAAAAAGTTAAGAAACACGGAAAATACTGATTTCTGACTTATAGCGGAAAGTTTTGAGTTGGCGGTGGCAAGCCAGTATTTTGGATTTGTGGCCAAATAATTGGAGAAAATTTTTAATTGGCGGCAGCCAGCAAGTATTTTGGATGTGCGGCGAAATTATCGGGGGCCCCCTACGTACCTACAAGTACCTAATTAGTTTTTGAAATTTCATATCTAAATTGTTGTTGAACCAATATTGAAAATACATTTACATATATTAATTTGAACAAATCGATTTCTGAATTGCGGAAAAGCTATTAGACTTTTGCCGTTGTGAACTTGGGTCGCTGGTAACGCAAGAAATTAAACAATGCTGAGCCCCAGGTGGTTGCCTGCACCATTAGGTGATATCATGTCGTGATATTTTCTGCCCAACAGTTTAGTGGGACTTGCTTTTAGTTCCATGGACAGGCTGTGTCGTTGGAATTCTTTTGGCGTCCCGATTCAGGAGTGTTAGCAGGTTGTGTTTTTAAGATTCTTCTGGGGTCCCGATTTTGGTGTGGCAGCGAAATAACTCCGGTAAACCGTCCGCTCGTTTGGCGGTTGAAGTGAAGCTTTAGGGTTAAAGCACTACCACGCCTGTCTCCGGTGAGTGAAACCGGAGGCCGCAGAGCCCCCAACCAGAACGCCCTCGAGAGTAAGGTAACAGTTCCTAATCCCAATGGCCGGCTACTTGACCTGGCGCTATCCAATCTTCCACTAAACTGTTTAACCCGTGCCTTGGATGCTCCAGTTCCACTTGACAGTCACCATCCACCTCTATCCCTTAACCTCTCAGTGGCTCCTAAGAGTAATTGTAATATATCTCCTATTCCTAAATTTAACTTCTTTAAATCAAACTATGAAGCTCTTGCCTCTGAACTCTCCTTAGTTGATTGACAGGTGTTTTTTGCCAACCTGGTATGTGAGAAAGTGATGAATAAATTTTACGCTCACCTTCAAAACTTGATAAACCAATTCAGCTTTTTTGGACAGGAAAACTGAAGCCTTCGCTCACTAAGCAAGTACTTTTTGCATTGAAAGTTAAAAGCAAAGCGCATCGCTATAATAAGCTTAATAGTACTGATGAAACTAAAACTCGTTTTTGTGCCTTGCGTGCTTACAGCTAAGAAAGAAATCAAAGCAGTGATAAAAAATTATTTTAGCTGCATGGCGAGTTCACTAGAAGAAAACAACGCGAAACCTTTCTGGTCTTACATTAGGTGCTCACGGCCTCATCTTCCGTTCGCTACTCTGTGCACTGGAATAACATTGTGAGCTCCCTCCCCTAGGAATTCCCAACCTGAATATTTCTCTTCCGCTTTAACACTTGCTCTTTCGTCCTGCATGTCCTATCTTGTTAATATACCAGAACTCCACTCCATTGACGTTTCTTTGTTTAAAACGGATTTTGTTGAAGTCGAAACTCTCATTAAATCCCTTAACCCCAATCTTTCCCCCGGTCTAGAAGGGTTACCAAGTATCTTTGTAAAATCTTTAGCGTCTTCCTTATCTATCTCTCTGGATTTCTTGTTCAAGCTCAGTTTAAGTACGGGTATTTTTCCTGCTTACTGGAAAAGAGCCAAAATCGTCTCTATTCTCAAAAGTGGTGATCCTTCTTCTGTACCCAATTATCGTTCTATATGGTTACTTTTCTGTTTTTCTAAATTATTTAAGCGTCTGGTACACAACCGCTTTTGTTCCTCTTGTTTGTAAATGGTCTTCCATCGCTAATCACCCCCACTTACCTATTATATGCAGATGATTTCAAAATATTTCGCACAGTTAGGTCTACTTGTATACAGGATTGTCAATATTAACAGGAAAGTTTGAAAGCCTTATAAATGTTAGTTGTTGCGCATCTAATTATCTCTGTCTTAATGACGCCAAATACAGTAAAATGTCTTTTACCCTTAAGTTTAGCTATATGTTAAATAATGCTCCTCTCACTGTTGTGAATTTTCCTAAGGATCTTGGTGCTACTTTTGATTTTCTGCTCAGTTTTGATGCTCACATTCTTAATGTTACCTCTGGGGCATCAAAATTATGAGGGCTCATTTTGAGACATGCTCACAAATTCAATAATATTTCTACTGCTGTTCACCTTTTCTTTTGCCTTGTCCATTCTATCCTTGAATACTCTTCCGTCGTTTGGCCTCCTCGGTACTCATATCTCGTCAACTCATTAGAGAATGTTCAGCGTAAATTTACTCGTGTCTTATTCTACAAGTTCAAAAGCCCCTTATGAAATTCGCTTAGCCTTACTTTGCCTCCCAACCCTGTTGTCCCATCGTATCTATCTGAGCCAGTGCTTTTTATACGGACTTTGCAACCAACAACTATTTTCAGCACTGTCTCCTGAGTTAACCTTCCGTCCAATTGGATAGAACATCGGAAAGATGGACGTTGAGAGGTTTGTCGAGGTTCTCACAGCAAGTACACCACTGCAGGGAGATGCGGAGGGTACGGAAGAACTGGCAGCTCAAGACGTCGTGAACTCAACTATGAGCATCTTGCAATGCTTCTATGCCCCGTCGAAAACCCCGGCACGGCAAGCGCCCAGTGTACTGGTGGCCAACTGAAATCGCTAAAAAACGAAGGGAGTGTCACAAGGTTCGGCGTGAGGCCCAATGGGCACAGAATCGTGATGAGGCAAGCAACCGCGCTGTAGCATATAAGTCGGCCAGGAAATGCCTTCGCAAATTGATCAACGATAGCAAGGCTCACTGCTGGCAAGATCTAGTGGACAATGTGAACAAGGATCCGTGAGGCCTTGGCTATAAGCTAGTTATTCGGAAACTTGAACACATGATGTGGAAAAGATGGACGAGATAGTGCGGGCACTCTTTCCGCCCATCCCGTCCATGTTGACGCTGACCATGGTGAAACAGCAGTCGACTGTCCACTCTTTGCACAGCCGGAACTGGAAGAGGCAACCCTTTCACTGAAAGCATGGAAGGCTCCAGGTCCAGATAATGTTCCAGCTGTGGTGTTGCAGCTTGTCTATCACCATTGTCCTGACTTGCTGCTCAGCACATTCAACGCTTGCCTACGGGACGGGGTTTCCCCGGTACCATGGAAGGTGGCGAGGCTCGTGCTGATTAGCAAGGAGAAGGGAAGTCCCGAATCGACGTCTGCATACCGCCCGTTATGCATGTTAGACACGGCTGGGAAAGTGCTGGAGAAACTCATCAAGGAAAGACTCACTGACGCGATTCGTGCTGCTGGGGACCTATCTCCTCGGCAGTAAAGCTTTAGAGCAGGACGTTCTACCATTGATGCGATTGCAGAGGTGATGAACAGGGTCCAAAGGGCAGAGGCATATAGTCGCATCAAGCGACGGATCGTCCTGTTGGTGACACTCGACGTCAGGAACGCTTTCAACTCCGCTAGATGGGTGGATATTCTGGATACGCTAGAAACCCCCTTTCAAGTTCCAGAATATTTAATGCGGCTTTTGAGGAACTACTTAAAGGACCGAAGCCTGCTCGACGATACAACACAGGGCCAACGAATTACATCGGGTGTTGCTCAGGGATCTATCCTTCGTCTGGACCTATGGAACGTGTCAGATGCCAGATGAGTTGCGCTTGGTCGGTTATGCGGATGATTTTGCGGCTCTGGTTACTGGACGCACCGTTGAACAGGCGCTAATGCGCCGAGTGAGGGACTGCTCGCGGGTTCAGTTTAGCATTGATGAAAACCGAAGTGGTCATCTTGACAAAAAAGAGAATCTCTAGAGTAAAGATGATCAGTATTGCAGATATGCGAATCGAATCAAAGCCAGCGATGAAGTACCTGGGGCTACTGATCGACTCGAAGATGCGTTTCTCTGAGGAAATCAGAGCAACGGCTGAGAAAACTGCTTCGAGAATATCGGCTCTGAGTCGACGTATGGCCAACGTAGGGGGACCCAGCCCATCAAGAAGACGCCTCTTGATGAGTGCGGTAGGCTCAGTGCTACTGTACGGAGCAGAAGTATGGGGCGAAGTGCTCAGTAAGGAGGTATACCGAAAACGTTTGGCACTGGTACAGACAAGAGGAGCACTGAGGATTGCACCTTCGTATCTGAAAGTCTCTGATTCGGCGGTGAGAGTTATCGCAGGCATGATACGTGTCGCCCTCCTCGCTGGATCGCGCCGCGCAATTTACATGCGCCGAACCGAGGATGCGAGGGTGATGGTTGCCCGCGAGGATAGACAGCGCTCGCTCAACGATTGGCAGCAGTCTTGGGTCAATTGCACGAAAGGAAGGTGGACTGCGCGCCTCATTCCGGATGTGAGACCGTAGCTAAATCGAAGGCATGGTGAGACTGACTTCTATCTGACCTAGCTTTTGAGCGGGCACGGGTGTTTTCAGTCTTACCTGCACAAGATTGGTAAGTCACGGTCCCCCGATTGTCGGTTTTGCCCAGGAGAGGAGGACAATGCCTGCCACAGGCTGTGGAGGGACCTCTACAGGGAGACGGGAGAGCTCACCCCAGATAATATAGTTGCGGTAATACTGGGATCGGTTGACAAATGGAACCAGGTGGCACTTTATGCTCGGGCAGTCCTAAAAGATAAAAGGGACTCACAGCAGCCAGGGGCGTTGGGGCTGGGGGATTGCTTTTCTGGCACTTCCTTTTCCCCTTCCCCCTTCCGCTAGGAAAAGGACCCTCCAGCTTGAAGGCACCTCACAGCGTAACAAAACGAGACCTGGCCCGAAGTAATGTGTCAAACGGTTCCAGGCTGGGCTCTCAGGTTGACAGGGGAGGTGTTTAGTGGGTAGTTTAGTCGCCTGTGAGCATGGGATTCCCAAACTCTGTGCGTAAATGGCATTCACCTCCCAAACACAAAAAACAAAAAAAAAACCCTTCCATCTAGATACACGCCCTTCTCTGGTCAATAACTTCTTTGTAGTTCTGTTTGCTCGTACAAACATATATTTTCATTCACCCATTATGCGAATGATTAGAAAGCATGACAAACTAGAGCTGGGTCCTTTTTCTGATTCATATTTTGTTTTCAAATTGAAATTGAGACTCCTATGTCTTACTCATATATTTAATACATTTCGATTCATTCTATTTTCTTACATTTGCTTTATCTGTTAATAGTATTATTCATACTTCTTAATTTACATCATGAATTATTTTTCTTTGTATTTCATTGGTTAACTTGATTTGTTCTATTTTGTAATTGGATTGTATTTTAATTTGTTAAATGGAATTTAATGATATATAAGTAATAAATAGCTATCGCAAATATTAGACCGACTTGAAAGTTTGGAATTTCGAACGCGAAATCCATCAAATTCCAAACTTCGTGGCAGGTTGAATAAACGGTCACGATCGAGAGAAAAGTTTTACTTCTTCCAAACACGCTTCGGAAAACAGGCAAGAAATTGCAAAGCACCCTGTCAATCGAAAAGTACCGGAAAACTTAATTCATCGTCCCCCATTTCAGAAGCTGAGAACGATTCACTCCACCCACGTCGCCGTGAGAAGTTTTTAAAACTTGATTTTGGTTTGCGACGACGATTTTTTTAGAATTTCGTCATCGCTAATGTTTAACAACCCATTATCGGAGCTGGTTTGTTACGCCATTTCGAACTTTTAATTGATCAACGCAAAAATGTAATCGTGGATGGGCAAACAAGTCTAAAATCCTTTGTCAACTTTTCCAGAATTGCCAATACTAAGTTGTCTACCATTTAACCAGTTGAAGTTTATCATGATGTAATCCTGCCGAATAATATCAAAATAGTTATGAACCACGGTGTTTAACATCACATTTTAACAAAGGACCACCAGTCGCCGAAAAAGCACCTAGTCTAACTCCCAAGAATTGCATAAAGTCAAAGTCGAATATATTCTACAACAGGGCATCTTTGAGCCTTCAAGTAGCCCATGGGCAAGTCCCTTGCATCTCGTACCCAAAAAACCGGTCAATGGAGACCTTGTGGTGATTATCGGCTTTTCCAGAAAAATACGCCATTGCTCACCTTAGTGACTTTTCTCACCAACTGGATTGATGCACCGTATTTACGACGCTGGATTTGATGGGGGCATATAACCAGATTCCCCTGGCCCCCAAAGACGTCCAAATAAACACCAGTCATAACACCTTTCGGTGTTATGTATGACAGATTGCAAAATTATGGACTTTCGATCAACATAGCAAAATACACATTTGGAAAATCCACATTGAAAAAAAAGGCATCAGACCCCTTCCAAGAAGAGTTGCGACAATTGTCAAATTCAAAAACTCAACTACCTTAATGGAACTGCGCAGGTTTCTGGATGCTGTTGATTTTTATCGGTAATCGTTAAAAGATCCTGCAGCTATTCAAGCTCCACTGCATGAATTTTTGATCGGTGCGGAAAAGAAACACAAACGAGAAATCACATGGAATGCATGCGCATGCATTCGAAGACTGCAAAAATCAAATTGCTAATGCAGCATTGCTGAGACATCCAATTGAGAACGCAACGCTTGCGATCAAAGCAGTTCTTGAGCAGTTAAATAACAACGTTTGGGAACCCTTCGGATTCATTATAAACAATTTGGGAAAACAGACCTACGCTCATGTCAGAAGGGTTTTGTTTTCAATTTACGAAATGCAGTCACCAGATCAAATCAAATCAAGAAACATGTCAAAGACGATTTTATTGGAGAAAATATGAAATACGAAGATCATAGTATTATTAACAAAGTTGAAAATTTCAACTTCTGAGGTTTTTAGTATTGTTATACTCATAAGTATCTCCCTTGATAATTATTTCAGATGTCCATCCGCGACGGAGGAAACACATTTTTCATGTATTTCACCCCTGTGCCCCCACTGAAGCAAAAACTGACAGTTTAACAACTGTTTTGAAAAGCTCCCATGAAAACTTTCATTTCATACTCATATCGGCTACGTTTGATGAATTTTTTTTTCAGGGGCCACTCTCCTGTGCTGTTATCATCGATTAATTGCCAATTTTTTCGAATCCTAGAATGGTTACAAAACCCTTTTGCTAGGAGCTCTCTCCCACCTCCTTGACTTGTTTCACTAATGAGCATTAATTGTAGTTACTCATCTTCAGTCATTCATTAAATTGAATCAAGTGTTCAAAGCATGCACCTTAAACGTTGAAGTTGGGAAAAAATAACTCAAAATTATTCAATCTTCGCATTTACAACAGCCACAATTTTGTTTTACGATTACTGATACCACTAGCTGAACCGATTCTCAAAGATATACATGACACCTATCATTCCTGAAATTTTCATGCGAATCCTAGCAAAACTGTAGTGTCTGAGTCGGTAAAAAGCGCATGTTGTTCCATAGGTATATGTTGCCATAGTAATAAATGCAGCGCATATTGTTTCATAGTAATACAGGAAAATTCAAACCCCTATAACTTCGCTAAATATAATTCAATCTTTCAGGATAGATCAACCTCATAAATAGACATCTACGTACTGAATTTCATTGAATTTAAGGGTACCGTTATTATTTTATATAAGAAAACATAGAATCGATAAATCATACTATTACTAACAAAGTTGAGTGAATTGCGACTTCTCACGTATTTGTTGTTGTTGTACTCACCAAGGCCTACATTTCTGATTTTTTTCAAATTTTTCGGATCACAGGTGTCCAATCGTGAGGGGGGGACACAAATTTTTCGTGTATTTCCCCTCCTTGTGCGCCCCTCGAAGCAAATTTTGCCAAATTAAGACCTGTTTTGAAAAGTTCTCATCAAGACCTTTCATTTGATACCCATATCGGCTACCTTCAATGAAATTTTTTTTCGGGGGGTCACTCTCCTATATGGGGAGACCCCCTTAAATACCTTATAAATTTTTTTTGTAGTTGAATTTTGAAGAAATCACCACTTTACACCTACACACAAAATTTAATGTTTCTAGCTTCAGTAGTTTCCGAGAAAAACTGCTGTGACACACGGACGGACGGACGGACAGACGGACAGACTGGTCGCGAAACTAGTAGGGTTTTGTAAAATTATTTTACAAAACCCTAAAAAATACAACAAAACGCAGCGCAAGTACAGCACGTACGATGGTGAACTGCAAGATAATTACAACGCGATAGAATTATTCCAGCATATGATTGAACGACGCATTCTTATCATCAAAATCAACCATAAGCCGCTCACATAGTCAGACGAAGCGTCTCCACGACAATCAAGACAGTTGAAGTATATTGGGCGATTCAGAACTAATATCATCCATATTGCTAAAAAAGAGAATGAAACAGCGGATGCTTTATCTCGAATAAATCACTATGCCAGTTTCAATTACATCAAAGAATTAGTGAAAGCTCAGGAGGAGGATGAAGAATTAAAACATTTACTTCGAGCTGACTCAAGCCTCCAATTGCGGAAATTTCGATTGGAAAACGACACACAAGAAATTCGACCATACGTTCCAAAAATATTGCGGAGACCAACCGACCTTCACATCGTAGCGGGCGTTCGACAAAGAAAATACTGGTGAAGAAATATGTGTGGCCCAGTATGTCTAAAGATATACGTTTTTAGGCTCGTACGTACCTCGCATGTCAGCCCAACAAAATAGGACGACAAGCCAGACTTCCAATTGGACAAATAAAAATTCCTGACTAAAGATTCAGCTATGTCCAGATTGACATCGTTGGACTATTGAAACACTCCAAAGGATTCTCTTCCGTCTTAACGATGATTGATCGGTTTACAAGGTAATCGGAGGCGGGCGAGGTTGCTACCACATTCTACAGTAGCTAGATTTCTCGCAAGGTCAAACCTCAATCCGCGAAAATCTGCAAATCGCTGCTTTTAAGTTTCTACCGTTCTGGCAGACACAACCGGCATTATGGTTCGCGCGGGTGGAAACCCAATTTCGGGCGTATCGGATACTTTACGATACAACAGAATCCAACTAAATCATTGTGGAGTTGGGGATGACCGCGCTAGCATAAGTGGCAGACCGCGCTAGCACAAGTGGCAGGAAAATCCGCCACCTGAAGGCAGATGTAATGCTATTAAACAACGTCTTCTGGCTGCCTTCCAGCCAAGTGATGAAGAAAAGACTCACAAACTGCTTCAGGATGTGGAATTGAACAACCTGCCTCCATCGCAATTTCTGCGCAATTTGCAACGCACCGCAAGTAACAGAGAGCCGGAGCCATTCTTAAAATGCAGGGCGAATTCAGGCCTTCGCTGGTTCCACTCTCGTTTCGGAACTAGGGCAAGGAATTGTCCACAGCTATGTTCATTTGATCGGCAGGCGTGAAACGCGTAGAGTCACTGATGGAACAAGCGCTAGTTGTTGGCGCATGTAACAATCGCGTGTATACGTGGGTCATTCAACAAGTACTTAGCCTCACCGCCAAATGACACTGGTATTACAAAAGAGTTTTACCATCGTGCAGTACATTCTTTTAGTAGCCTGCTGTCAAAGTTTCAGTCAACTCCCTTCATTAGTTTTGTTGAATGCACTGCACGATCGTAAAACTCTCTTATAATAGCAGCGTCATTGGGTGCTGGGGCTAAGTACTTGTTGAATGACCCACGTATGTACGATAGAGAACTGTCTGGACTCCCTCGCAATCATTCCCACAGGTCAGCACACACAAAAGGCCTTCCGGTTTTTGAACGAGCACGCCGTTTGACCCCCGAAAAGTTAAAGATTGCCCAGTGAGAGTTCGAATACATGCCTTGAAAAAAGATTCTGCAGACCGTCACCGAGCCCTTGGACAAGTCCTTTATATTTGACGCTGAAGAAAGGAGGCTGACCTCCGTGCGGCAATTTTCGTCGGTTCAATGCAGTCAAACAACCAGATCGCTATCTGCTGCGACACACCGAGGACACTATTGCTGACATCGACAACAAAATAACTCTTTCGAAACTTGACTTCGTGCGTGAGCTCCATCATATTCCGATTGCAGAAGAGGACGTCCCTAAGATGGTGGTTATAACACCGTTCGGCATTACGAGTTCGTGGTCATGGCATTTTGATATGAACCAGTAACGTTGAAGGACATAAAGAACCCGTGCAAATCGTCCTAGAGGGGTTGAACAACTTCGACGTCGCCATACATATAGCTAAATGTGTTTTTGGCGTCGAGAAAATAGAAAACCTTGGGACACAAAATTAGTAAAGACGGCATTCTTCGTTGTGGCAGTAGTGGAACAGCCTCTCCGGGGCCTTCGCTTCCTGCAAAAAACGCCTCCAACAGTCTCGGTCCATTGACCATGTTCTCCAATTTCGAAATTCGGTCAGCGATGAAGGGTCTTCATTGACCAAGTCAGATCATCGTTTCCTCGGTTTCCCCACTGGTCTCCACCCTACAGTTTTCTAAACGAATACCTTCCGTTGTTCCTCCATACGATTCACGTCACTATCCCATTGCAGCTTCCGCAGTCTTACAATCATACAGCTCATCCTTATATCGAATCCGCCATTGGTTACCGTCAAAAGTCGCTCCAATTATTCGGCTCAGGACCCGTCTTTCGAAGGCGTTCAATATGTTTCCGGATGTTTGAGCTAGGATCCATGTTTCACACGCATAGCATAATGCAGGTCTTATCACAGATTTGTATACTTGGAGCTTTGTTTTCCTGTGTATGCAGCTGGTCTTCAAGATCGTCAACATTGAATAAAATATTTTATTTGCGAGCTGTATTCTTCGGCGCATTTCGTCTCTTTTTACTGACGGTTCTCGTTATTTTGGCACCTAAATATACAAATTCGCTCACATTTTCGATACTGTACTCGCCAAGTCTGATGTTAACAACCGTGACAAAATGTTCATGTGGTCCGCATAGGCTACTATTTGGCTCGACTTGTATAGTAACCCATTTCTTGTATTAACAGGTAGCTTTCTTATGACGTATTGCAGACCTGAATTTAATAGCAATGGAATTAGCCAATCTGCCTGCTTTAGTCCGATATTTGTGTCAAAGGCTTCGGTGAGTTTCTTATTGATGCGGACTTGGGAGGTTGTCAACGTCATTATCATTTTGGTAAGACGGACTTATTTTGCTGGGATAATACAGCATAGCACTATTTGGAACAGTACGTTATGATTAATACTGTCGGATGCTTGCTCAAAGTCAATGAATATTTGGTATACTCTACAACTCCCAGCAATTCTCAAGTATCTATTTTATTTGACTAGAATCAATTGGTCGATCGTCGATCTACGAGTATATGCGCTTAAGTCACCTTGATATTCCTCAATAATAGTGTTGGCATATGATCTGATCTTTAAAAGTTATTATACGTCATACAAAGTAATGCTATACTTTTTTTGTGGGTGGGAGGTGAATGCCATTTACGCACTGAGTGAGGGAATCCCATGCTCGCGATTGACTTGACTACCCACTAAATACCTCCTCTGTCAACCTGAAAACCTCGCCGGGAACCGTTTGACACATAACTTCGAGCCAGGTGGCAAATTTCTACACCGTGAGATGCTTTCAAGCCGAGCAATCCCTCCATTGGAGTAGTTACCAGACAAGCGATCCCCAAGTCCCCAGTTGCTGTACCTCCCTTTTATCTTTCAGGACTGCCCGAACACAATGTGCCACATAGTTCCATTTGTCAACTGATTCAAGCATCACCGCTACTATACTATCCAGGGTGAGCTCTCCCGTCACCCCGTAGGGGTCCCGTTGCAGGCTGTCCCATCTTTTGCACGAAAAAACGTGTGGCAAGCATCGTCTTCCTCTCCTAGCAAAATCGACAGTCGGAGAACCGTGGCTTACCAATCTTGTGCATGTAAGACTGAAAACACATATGCCCGCTCAAAAGCTGGGTCAGATAGAAGTCAGTCTCACCGTGCCTTCCATTTAGCCATGTTCTCAAATCCAGCAGTAGCTACGCAGCTCACCTTCCTTTCGTGCGATGCACCCAAGACTGCTGCGAATCGTTGAGTGAGCGCTGTCTCTCCACGCGGGCAATTGCCTCCCTTCGACACAAGTAAATTTTTGCTCCGTACAATAGCACTGACACTACGGCACTTATCAAGAGGCGTCTTCTTGGTGGGTTGGGTCACGCTGCGTTGGCCATAAGTCAACTCAGAGCCAATACGCCCGAAGCAGCCTTCTCAGGTTTGCTCAAAGAAACTCATCTTTGACTCGATCAGTAGTCCCAGGTACTTCACCGCTCTCTTTCAGTTCTTTTGTCCCCTGCGATTCACCCTGCAGTGGAGCACCTGCTGTGGAGCACCTGCTGTGGAGCACCTGCTGTGAGCACTGCGATGAACATCTCGACGTAAATCCTTGCAATGTCCCACCCAGTTGTAAAAGGGTGAGAGCAGGGACGTCGGTAGATAACATCCCGGATAATAAGCAGAATATACTGATGATTACTGGCTGAGTAATCCTCTAATACTCTCCATTTATTTATCCGTACTAAGGACTCTGAGCCAAACGTCACGTTCGGTATAGTTCCTTTACAGTCAAGACGGCGGAAAGTCGACGTACTTTCGGTATTTAATACGACGAGCATCGTCCTGGTCGCCATTTCTAAAATTACCTTGTGAATCTGTAAAAAACATGCTCCATTCGATTGCCTCAGCGTTGCTTAAAGTCAACGAATATTTGGTATACGTCTATGTTGAAGTCTCTCCCAACGAATACGTTGCCATATGCGTTCGAGACAGTCCCTCCAAAGCATTAAGCTTAACTTGGAAAGATGATGGTCCTTGAGCACCGAACCTATAGGAAACCATCCCCCGTTCACAGCCCTCTGCCTAGAAATCACTGTTCGGAACCCAGACCATCAGGATACCATGAAGCAGAAGTTTCAACGTGACGTTGCTCATTCAGCAGTAACACATCGGCTTTCATGTCCCCTGCAAACTGCTCAAGCAGGCTTTGGATGGTTGAACTGCAATGAAGGTTTACCTGCAGAATATGGGTCATCAAACTCCGAGTTTGCCTTGACAAGGGCTTCCTAGATGATCCGATATTTTTCTGATCACAAGACTTTCTTTACTGAGTCGCAGAATGCTTCCTTATTGTCGGCCTCTACTCTGGATTCGATCCGTATGTGGCCTGACCCGGTTGCTCATACAGCTTTAAAAGCAGTGTTGGTGTCTTCGGGCCTTACATTTTCCCTGATATCCCCCAACACAACGAAGCTGACAGCTAAGTTTCATTCCAGACTACACTAGCATCATAATACATATCCAGGGTCAGGGATAGAGACAATCAGCCTACCCACTGTGATCAACGCTAAGGATTTCATCCGAAAGCAACCATAGGACCCAGTGCTTCAGGCCCTGTTAAATTCAAACAAAACTTCGATGAAATCTAGAACGCCACTGAATCGGAGACCAGGGAGAAATCGTTTGCGACACGTCTATGGGCGAATCCGACCCTTTGTTCCGAGAGGGCTTTGCAGACACATTTTGACACATTTTATGCACCGTCACATATTTGCTGCGTATCCTATCAACGATTCAAAATCACTAAACATACGATTAACCTGATTCAACTAATCACGATACCAGAAGGCAGATTTTAACATATACACGCCGACATTGTCGGGCCAATAATTGAGCCTAAGGGTTTTAAATATCGTTTGACAATGATAAAAGGTTCTCAAGGTAGCCGGAAGCAGTATCATTCTCGGATCAAAGAGCAGCAAATGTCGCAGAAGCTTTTTACTCAAGTTGTATATCCCAATTTGGCATCCTCAGGCAGTTCGAGCCCACGTTATTCCAAGCTCTTCCAAATCGAATGGGATGCGAAAGAAATCGTACGACCCCTTATTATAACGCAGCAAATGGAATCTCTCAAACCCGCTATAATGTGCCGCGAGCAGAATGCACCATAGAAAGACGTACTCCCAACAGTTTTACTTGGATTATGAAACAGCTACAAAGACGGCATCGGGGGATCGAGCGCGGAAATGCTTTAGGGAACAACGCTGTCGCTTGCAGGAGAGTTAATTGCGATTGGCGATAATCAAATTAGGGATGGCGGTTTTTGGGGAAAAAACCGGTTCCTCCGTTTTCTGGTTTTTCACTCTGGGTTTAACCGAGCAGTTTTTTACAGCAAAAAGAACCGGTTTTTCGGTTGTTTCCTTAGCAAATTAATTGAATAAAATAGTTAGAGTCATAATTAAATGTATTTTTTTATGTCAACAAATTTGTTTCCGGCTTTTTTATTTACAAAATTATTTAAATTAAAATGAACTGAGGGATATTTTATCTTCGTGTTGAAAACAAGAGACTAACATTTTGAAATCCAAGCCAACAGCTTACTGTTTAGCTAAGTTGTTCATTTACAGTATAAACATGAAATCTCCTTCAGTTCAGTACCAAAGTATTTTGCGCTTACCATGACCGTTTGCTAGCTTTACTTCGGATTCGACGTGAAGTTTTCCGCGCCGAAATGAAAAAAAAAACAACCAATAACAAGAACCAATCAAACATCGAAATTTGCTTTGCTCTGGTTTTCGTGGTTATTTATGCTGCCTAGATAGGGATGGCGGATTTTAGTTAAAAACAAAAAATCGTTTTCGGGTTTTTTGTCTTCAGCAGCTTTTTATTTCTTAATGACCAGTTTTTATCCGGTTCTTGAATTAGAAAGAAAAAAAAACCAGTTTAAGCCGGGCGAAAAAACCTACGGAAAAACCCCGTTTTTCGAATCAAAAGAATCGGTTTTCGGTTGAACCGATGCGGTTTCTCCCATCCCTCAATCACATTGAGCCAATGTATTCATGGAGCAACTACAAGAAACAATGTGAACACTTCGATCAGTGCAGGCAGCCCATCATTGTCAACGTAAGATTTTTCGAAGCAAGAATCTGGAATCGTGCACCCGTGTGTTTCTCCGGACCAACTCAACTCGCAAACCTCTTTCACAACCATGTTTCGGCCCTTACAATATCTTAAGCAGAGTATCACAAATCGTATATACAAATGAGTTCAACGGTAGAAGAATCAACGATTCTAGAGAACGCTTGATGGTAGCTCTCCTTGAGCCGACCGCATTTATGGGAAGAAACACGTCAACATCTACAACACACTTAGCAACCGTACCAAATTTGGGCAATCCGTGGAGGGTTTTCGGTCCCCCATCAGACGCGTCCTCAGGTAACGGATAGGGGGTGCCCTAACCGGCTGGCTGAAGCGAGGACAATACTGCCACTTAGTATTTACTTGTCATGGAACCAGGATAACAGCCTCAGATCGGATTGGATAAACGGGAATGACTATCACAACGTATGTAGGACTATTCTTTTGCAACTTAAATTGTTAGATCATTGAACAGACCAGGTGCACTGCGACAACATCTGGATGAAATAAAGAAATGCAAAATCAACATCCTCGTAGTGCAAGAAACCAGATGGCACAGTGGTAACCTATTTGACATGCGAACCCACATCCTGGAACGCACATCGTGGGCATCCCCAAATGGTTGCACATTCGAAAAGATCGACCATGTTCTCATACAAAAACGAGCCAACACGCTTTGTGATTTGGATCATTACCTTATAAGAGTCAAGTTCCGATGCCGCATCTCCAAAACCTCTAAACAAGGAACATTAGTTACTCCAAGCTACCAGATACACAAGCTAAATAGCTCAATAACGTCCACATATATGTCAGCACTAGAAAATCGCATCAACATATCCCCGTAGGCGGAAGAAAGTAATGACGACATCAAAACCTTTTGGAAGACAGTAAGAGATGCAGTAACAGAAGCAGCCGAGGAGGTCTTGGGGCACCAGCCAAAGAAACGTAGGAACGACTGATAGGATGAAGAATGCAAGGAAGTAGTTGAAAAAAAGAACCAGCCGCACAAAGAATACATCCAGCGACCAACTCGGTCCAAAAAAGAACAATATAAAATCCTCCCACGACAAGCTAAAACATGTACCGAAGGAAGAAACGACTGTCCATCAACACAAAGATCCATCAGATAAAATAAAAAATAACCCTACATCAAATCAGATCAATATATCTCTCTATTAAAAGACTAAGAGACGGCTTCAATCCACAAACAAGCCTTTGCAAAAGTGCACCAGGATCAATCATAGATAACCCTGTCGAAATAAGAAAGATGGCTGTCACATTTCCAGAAGCTATTCACAGCGTCCCCAACAAAAACTGAAGCTAAGCAAGAAGTCCCAGCTTCACCGGCAACTAGAGACGAAGTACACGCAGCAGTACGGGACCTCAGAAAAAAGAAGGCTCCTAGAATAGATGGGAAACTAGCAGAACTGCTCCAGAGCGCTGGTCCCCATCTAAGAAACTTTCTACATCCACTAATATGCAGAATATGGGCAGAGCATTCGTTATCAGAGAGCGGGCGAAAAAGTAAAATATGTCCTGTACACAAAAAAGGGCACAAATTAAGGTGTGATTATAAAGGCATCGCTCTACTATGTACGTCTTATAAAGTGCTCTACGAAATCATAGAAAGAATATTAAAGCAGTCCTTTGAAAGTATTATAGGAGAGTCTCAGGGAGCCTTTCGAAGTGGACGGTCTACAATAGAGCAACTATTCTCAGTAAAGCAGGTGCTCAAAAAGTGCTGGGAATATAACATTGATGTGCACCAACTCTTTGTAAACTTCAAGCAAGCATACGGCAGTGTCGACAGAAATGCGTTGTACAAAAATAATGCTTAACTTTCGCGTCTCAACAAATATAGTCCGCATGGGCAAGGTCACGATGCTAAACACAGAGTCCCAGGTCAAGGTAAACTGTGAACTAACGGACAGCTTTATAACGGAATCAGGCTTAAAACAAGGGGATGGACTTGTCCCAATGCTCTTTAATATTGCGCTGGACAAAACCTGACCGTAGGCCACTACAACCTTGAAAGTGTGGATAATTTTGTATATCTTGGTGCCAACCTGAATAGAAAAGACACCGAAAAGGACGAGATTAGACACCACATATATGCCCCAAATAAAGCCGATTACTCCATGCTCCTGATTACACGGTCCAGAGTCACAGGCAAAATAAGCTTCGTACTTACAAATCACTAGTCAAACCTATGCTGTTACATGGAAGTGAAACATGAACATGAAGCAGACTTATTCTGGAGCCCCAAGGCTCGGATCGGGCTGCCGCGCCATGGATGAGGATGAGATAAGGAATATCCGCTTCATAAAGATTCAAAGCTTTCCGCAAACTTATTGGTTACTTCGAATCAATTTTTTTCGGAGCAGTTCATATCACGAGAGCTGGGGCCTGACCAAGATATATAATCACCCACACTTTAAGACGGCGCTATGTTTGGTTTCTTCAAACCAACGAGATAAATCTGAGCCATAAATTGTAAAGCTAATGATAATTCACTACCTTCCGTGAAATTTATCATAATATATCTATGTTGGTTATCGACGATGCTGAACGAGGTACTTGAAGTTGCCAATTTGATTTATAAAACTTGAGGAGTTGGGAATATTGATACTTCTGCAGTTTGGCTGTGCAAATGTTAACTTGAGGCTTCCTTTTTCACCGCAAACATAACTATATAAACTGAAAACATAACTGTCTAATTGTCAACCCCCCCCCCCCCCCCCCTATTAACCCTTTATTGTTACGCCATCATATAAGACCCTCAAAGAATCCCGTAATGAGTTTCGATAGCACACAGAACTTATAATTAGAGACCATATGAAAAACTTTTCTCAATCCCTTGGGCTTCCTGAGCAACAAAGTTAGGGAGGTGAGTCGTGTACAATATTATTTTACAACAGCAGCATCAAATCCATTCATAGCAGGGGCAGGTTTTCACTTCCATTGTAGTTGAGAGAGTAATTCAATACACATTCAATTACCCATAACTTTCATCCCATTGCTTTTTCAACCTCAGACTAAGGGGAGGATATGATTTATCCAGTACAGCTGCTAGAATTGTAATGGGATGAAATTTTCTTCACTTACGATTACTTGAAATTCAATGGGAATAATCTACTACATAAGGAATCAATTACTCCCAGTTTTAGTCCCACTTGGTAAACTACGGTTATAGTGAAGAAGTTTTAATTAAGCTTTGGCAGAGATAATTTAAAACAAAGTCAGCTTCAGTTTCCATAAAATCAATCAATGAATTCAAGAAAATTAAAATATAATCCCCGTACTTACCGACGGTTGTCTTCCCTTATTGTAGTTTTGGGTGTAAAGTGGATTGTTAAATACATCATTATTGCTTCCTCCACCCGAACCGTTTCCACCATTTTCACTATAACTATATTGCGTCACAATCGTATGTGGTACATGTGCAACTTGACCACGAATATTTCGCGCTTTCCACCATTTTCGACTGTCATCCAAAATCTGAAATAATTGAAGAAAATGATTTTAGTTTCGTATTACCATAATTCAGGGTTTCCTAAGCTCTCACCTCCAAATACTCCCCACGAACAACTGTCAGTTCCTTATCGTTGTTCGCTGTACGCGGGTAAGTAACTTGGACAATCTTAGCACCACGTGATTGCAATTCATCTAACCATGCATCCACAGATTGATCATGTGACATACGGGAATTTATTTCGGCAGCACCAACTGGTACACCGATCATTCCACCACCGCCAGGTTGGTTCGACAAGGCACCTTGCCCATTCGACGAAATACCTCCGTTCCGTTCAATAGAATCAATGGAGATATCGCTGCGAGCACTAAAATCTCGATGGCCACCAGTTCCGCCAGCGTTGGCAGCTTCTCTTGGACTTTGGTAAGGACCTTGGCTGGCACCATCATAATCGCCGTAACCATCCAAGGCAGCACTAGAATGATGCGTTTCGATACGTCGTTTTACGTTCGTAGGTGTTGTGGGGTGCTCAAGCTCATCTACCACAGGGTAATCTGGAGACCATCCATCAAAAAAGACCGGATGATATGAGCCCACATGTCCTTTCCATGTGTCACGAGGTTGAGTCCAAGCATCTCCCAAAGACCGCCAAAGTTCCGTTTCTTTGCTTGTCACACAGTTGATGAGCAAATTGATAGCTTCTCGCGTTAGGAGAGGATTGATGACTCGAGCTGGGATGTGGGAGTCGTAATAGGTGTCGCTCGCTGCCTCAACAATTAAGGCGAGAGGAGTGAACAAGAAGTGAACTAGTTCGGGAGCATTTGGATCATGAATGTGTGCTTTGAGTTTAGCGAGTAGATTGAAGGAAAGCTTGAATTTAGCGAAAATATCGATGAACTCTTTTTCATTTGGCGGTCTGGTTCGTAATGTCAATAGACCTTCTCCAGGGTCTTTTTTCTTTGACTTCCGATTCCTACGCCTCCGTTCTAATTCTCTCGAGGCCGCAGCCACATGTTGTAACCGCGCAATGAACTTTTCAATATCATCGAAACAATGATTCAAGACTGTAACATCACGCTCATATTTATCACCAGAAGTGGTTGATGAGGTTTCATCGTTAAGGCCACATAGTTCCGAATCGGTTTCATTCTGATATGCTCCTATGGCAGACGAAGAATTGTGATGATTCGCTCGCATTGTTGCCGACGGGGGCAAAGGATCACGATGTGGAACAGCACCCTTTCCGCTTCTTAATTGTTTAAGGTCTTCGACTAGGTGGACGGCTGATATGGATTGACTCTGCAAGAATTGAACAGGGATTAAGTTAGTATCACCTAATGATTTAAGAAATCTCTTACTTGGAATATATGCATTTCGGATCGCGATCCTGATCCACCGGCAACTATAAACACCAGAATATTATTATACATCTCCATTGGATCATTACTCGTAAAAGCGGTTGGTTCTTGGATAAGCGAGGCTGGGAAGCGTTCGATTATGTTCTGTAATAAAGACCTTCTTTTGAGACTGGGTCATTGCAGCTGATTTCTATTGTAACTTACCCCTGTTTCATAGTCCATTATAAGCACCCATTGATTATCTAAACACAATTGCATTTTTTGGGACCAAATCCCCGTCGTTTTCTCCAGCTGCAGAAGGCGACGCATTCCATCAGCAGGATAAACGATTCCAGTTTCCTTATTTACTGTGAATGTGGCCAAATGTTCGAGAAGGTAGATCGGCTTATCGCCTAAATCGCTGTCTGGACGGTCATCGCCACCTCCACTACGTGACTCATGTTCATCTCCGGAGTATCCACCTCCATTGTTTGAGTGATAAGACGCCATTGCTCTTAAGTCTACCAAATTCTACGCAACAAGATAATATGGTAATCGTGCTAAGTATGAGCAAGATGAGAGTACCTCAATTGGCTGCTTTTTTATGCGCGCTGAAAAGACATAGAAGAAATTTCATTTTAATCTGTTTCGAAGCGATTTGGGATAGATATAGTTAAGGTTTATGACTAGCTGAAGTCATTATTATTGTTATATTTTGTATACGAGTAAAAATAACACAGGCTTAGCTTTCTTTCGAAGTAACTTTCCAATGTCAGGAGATACGAGTGACCACACGTTTTTAAGGTCTGATAAAGACCTGCACACTTTTAAAATGAGGATACAATGTAGAATATCGTTTTGTGTAATGACTACAATATCCTCTCTACAAAAAAACTGGATCGAGGTGGTGTTATTAAAGAACTTTTATAATTCCACTAAATGTGTTGATGTTTGTCAGAAGAATGTGTTCATTGAACGATATATTGCCGCTTCAGTTTCCGTTCCATGAAATTTACCTGTTTGCACTTATGATACCTTCTTTCCATTATACGCTTGATTTTAATTACCTCTTTTTATGTGATACTTATAACTGGATTTTGGCCCTCCTCTTCTACTTCTGTTCCATATTCACATAACAATATCTACATAATCATCTGGGCCTTCCCCTCACATTGCTTTCTTAATCAATTCACCTTAGTTCCACATTCAGCCTCTTATTTTTTCATCTACCTAACAAGCGCTAAGCACAAGCCATCGATTTATCGATAATGGTCCAGTAGGACGTACAGTGACATAACCTCTTCATGCTAATTTTTCTTCTGCAAAGGTCACTTTGTCAGAATCTATATACATGTTTCTACTTTAGCTCATCACCTGTCTCATATAAATACAAAAGCCCTTAATCTCTCTGATTGAATTTTTGTAAGACAACTTACCAAGCTATCTCGTATGAGGTTTTATCAGTTGACTAGCTAAATTTTTTCAATAACCTTCACTTCTAAAAAAGCTTTGAGAAATTTCTATAACTCCCTGTATACTATTTTGTATGAGCATATAACTAAATACCCCTTCGATGATAGAAATATATCTCGCTGGCTCACCAAATCAGTACTGGCTGCGTTGAAAAATCTAAATCTAGCTCACGGAAGTTAGAGACTAGACGATTCTAATGAATACACTCAACCCCGCTTCTTGCTCAGGAAGTAAAATCCTTTTAACGAAACAATCTTTACACTTACAGTGAGTTCTTTTTGCGCTCCAATCAATTCAGTTCTTTTAGTCTTCGGCAGATATTCCTAGCTATGTTCATTGAAAGCTATGAACGCCTCGATGGTTGGTGAGACTGTCAAAATATTTCCTTCATACTTTGACTCCCTGTCTAGATGGCTGTTCGTTTTGACTCGATTCCGGTTGATTGTTTTTGTTGGCAGTGGTAGCACTGGCAGGCTCCAATAAAAAGCATTAATTGACACTGTTTTAGCAAGCAATTGATACTGTTTCGACGCCACACCGGAGTCTCTGGTATTTCAAATCCAACTGGACATATTCAGGAAGTACTCGTATAATAAATCCTCAATCTTCTATTTGAATACACCCCCGCCAGATCTTGAAAGGAAATACATTCGTTTTCTAACTCTTTTTTGTGATTGGGAGGAGAAGGCTATCTACGCCCTAAGTGTGAGACTCACAAGAGCATAATGCTTCTGGACCACCAAATAAGCAGCTTCCGATTTAGTCTGAGAACATAGCCTGACACCATTTGACACAACACTTCGGACTAGGCTTCGTTTTCCTACGCCTAAAGGCGTCCAGGGCGAAATCTCTTCCTTAACGACTGCTCCCTGTCGCCTTCACTTCGGCGCATATTTTTTTCGCCCTTTAACTAGGAGGGCGATGAGTATCACCCCTGTTATCACCAACACTGCGTACCCGAAGACAACACGGTATGTGCGTGCGTGCCATTCACAGCAATCCTTGTCTTGCACCTGTGTCAACCGCTTTCAGTACAACTCCTTGTTGAGAGCGTCGCCCCGTAATTCTAACACTATGCGTACTGAAGACTGCACAACGCTTATTAGGAGTTGTCTCCTTGATGAGATAGGCCCCCCCTATATTGGCTATCAGTCCAGTAAGTACCATTTCACGTACTGCAGCTTTATCAACTCTTACCCTGATTTTCTCGGAAAAAATCATCTTCGAGTCTATCGGTACACCCAGATATTTCACTGTTGATTTCGATTGGACCAGCGTTTGTCTTTACTTTGGGATTCTATTCTTTTTCAGAACTACTGCTTCGGTTTTCTCCAGTGCTCGTTTGAAGCCGTCATTAGCAAATAAGATAATTAGAACTAAGAAAAAAAAATACTATGGTCACCAATTGAGAAGCGTCAATTTGAGTATAGTGAGCAACAAGATAAGCAAACAAAGTAGTGAAAAGCCTGAAACGATGCTATCAGCCTAAGATGATATGGGCAACATCATCGCTGATGAAAACAGGATTAAAAAAAGTGGCATCGTAATTCAAGAACCTCCTTGATCCTCCGTGCAGCTCCAGAGCATCGGAGCCTATAGATATTGCCGGAGAGTTTCATCGGCCCCACCAATTCGGCATGAAGTTTAATCGGCCATCGAGGCTGAAAAGAATAATAAAGTGCCGGGAAGCAGTGAGATTCCAGTGGAGCCCATTAAATATGGTGGCAGCGGTATTCAGAAAGCCATCCATAAAACCCTTCAGGGAATGCAGGGAGAACACTGGTCGACAGGAATACTCTTTGAGGCTAGCATTCTTTCGCTAATGCCACCCCCACCGAGCCGATATGGCCGTTGCCGTCAGGTTCCTTCTGGGATAACAAGTAACGACCCTGAATGAATCTGGACTACGTTTTAGACAACGAACTTGAATTGATGCTTTAGGCTGGCGAACATGATGGTTTGGACCTAGTTGCTTTGCATGGTGACGCCGCAGTGACACTAATGCGTAGACGGCTCCAACCTAACTACTATTTATACCGTCTCCATACGTCACCATTGAAATGTGCGCCGCAATTTTATTTCCTCTCGTCAAATCCTCTCTACCCGAAGAGATTTTGCGGGCCTGGCAACGCCGAAATACTAGAGTTGATAATGCCCAAGATTGATTGAAAGTTTTGATGACATTCTTGGAATTAGAAGTGCAAAACGAAGAGAGAATTTCATTAGCGATAAACGGATTCGACGAACAAAAATCAAATCACAACAATAACAAAAGTACGAAGAAAAACAGAAGTGTGACAGAAACTTCAGTTAATCGTAGCTGTTTTGTTGACATCGAACGAATCAAACAAAATTCCGAGTAAGTGTATTTTTCGCGGGGAGAGTCACGGCAGCGATTCGTGTGAAAAAGCAAAAAGGTAAGTTTGAGTGCAAGACAAGACATTGTGAAAGGCAAAAAAGCATGTTTTGCGTGTTTGAAATCGAACCGCAGCTACAATAAGTGTCGTTCTAGAATAAATTCTGCCTGGTGTGGTAAAAAACATGCTTTGTTGATGTGTTGGGAAGCGACCAAAAATGATAGCGATCAGACCGTGGGCGAAATCCAGACAATGATAAAAAATCGCTTTCTCGCCAACGCAACCTTTCAAGACCACCAAGTTTATTTGCAAGTTGAAAGGGCCACCAAGAGAACGAGTTGTTCGCACGGTCATTGATACCGGGTCGCATAAATCGTACGTGTTGGCCAGTATTGTCTAAAAATTACGTTTCGAAATAATCGGTGAAAAGAAGATGGTGCATTTATTGATTGGTGGGTGGATGTCAGAACCCCAACAACACCGAGTGTCACGCATCACACTAAGTAAACTTGGTAGTACTTTCAATTGTACTCTTACGGCATTCCACGAGGAAATCATTTGTCAAAATGTTGTGGCACACGTTTGACCGAGCTGAAAAGTAAAGGAATCTACTTATCTAATATTGGCAACCACACCGAACCTATAGATGTGTTGATAGGCGCAGGTTTGGTCGGGCGACTGTACACAGGTAAAACTACAAATTTCCACGGTGAGGCCGCGGTTGAAACCCTCCTTGGCTGGACTATAATAAGAAAAAATTCAACAATTTTTTTTTTCGGAACGCCAAGATGCGGCTCTTACAGTTATTTCGATGTTTGCTAGAGAAGCAGATATTACGGATGTATGGAGACTTGATGGGCTGGGAATTACAGATCCAGCTGAGAGAGTTTCAAAGAAAAATTATCTCGCTCAGACAAAGGCAAGTTTTTTATCCACTACTCGGGTCACTCAAGAAGGGCGCTACAAAGTGGCGCTTCCCTGGAAGGAGAAGCACCCCCCACTCGCAAATAATCGTTTTATAGTCGACAAGAGATTAATTAATCTGCCCAATAAATTGAAAAATTCGCACTTATTTGAGAAGTACTGCGATTTATTGACACTTTGGGAAAAAGACGGCATTATCGAACAAGTGCCCAGTGATCGGTTATCAGATCATGATTATTATTTGCCACATGGTCATGTTTTAAAAATTAGTAGCACCACAACGGTCCGACTAATATTCGATGCTTCCGCGAAAACAAAAGACCAGCATTCGATGCTTTCACTCAACAAATGCCTTGAAACTGGTCCAAACCTAATAGAAATGACCCCTAATATTTTCTTGAGATTCAGGAACCATGAAATTGGAATAGTTGCTGATATTGCAAAAGCATTTTTACAAATAAACTTGCGACTTCGGATAAACAGTTTTTGAAATTTTTTTGGTACAGCAAAACAGAATCAAGAAAAATTATTACATTTCAACACCTTCGAGTTGTTTTTGGGTTGACCAGTAGCCCATATCTGCTAGGAGCACCAATCGATTGTAATTTGGAAAAATGGTTCAAAAATCCACGAACATTGAAGAATCAAAGTTGATAGAGAAAATACGCGAGTCATTCTACGACGATAATTGTGTCGCAAGCGTGAAATCGGAAAAGGAGGCGAAACACCACGGATCATGAAAAAAGCTTGTTTTGAACTCCGAGGGTGGGAGATGACACACGATAGCGAATCTGACAACAGTGCCGTACATTGGCAATTGATATGTTTAATCCGCGACGTATAAAGTTTTCGATCCACTCGGTTAGGTCACGCCCACTTTGCTACTTCCGAAAGTATTGCTCCAAAATTTATGAAGAATCAAAGAATTAAATTGGGACGATAAGATCCCAGATGACTACCAAAACAGGTTCAAGCCTAGTATGATCTAATTCCTGAACTTCGAGATCTGAGTGTTCCAATGTGGATTTTTGGAGACACACGTGACAAAATAACGTTTCACATGTTTGTCGACACAAGCAAAACTGCAGACGCGGCTGCACTTTTTGTTCGAACGGAAGGAGAAAATGGGACGTCCATTCATCTGGTACAAGCGAAATCACGAGTTGAACCACGAGAAGATATTTCGATTCTACGCATCGAACTTTTAGCAACAATGCTTGGAGCACGCTTGATGCAAAGCACAATCGATTCTTTAATGTTAAAGTAGGTAGAGGTAATTTTTTGGATGGATTCGTCAATTGTTTTGTCCTGGATTCGTCGTAATGGTAAATGGGCGGTTTTTGTGTGGAATAGAATAACAGAAATACGAGCGACCATTGATATCAAAACTTGGCGACATGTACTCGGCAATCAAACCAGTCAGCTCATAAATTCCAGATGGTGGGAGGGACCAGACTGACTATAAGAGTCTCCTGAACACTGGCCAGCTGACCGTTTTGAGATTAAAGAGGATGAAGTTATCGCAAAGTTGAAGAAAAACGCAGAGTAAACTACGCCCGAAAGTTTGCTTCAAGAGGCTACTGTACTCAGTTGTGCAAATTTGATTATCTGATCCACCGTTTTATTTGCTCAGAATGTCAAGTTACCACAAAACACATCCGAACTGCAGCATGTACTGCAGACACGACGAGGGCGGGCAGTCAAGATGCCGAAACGCTACTTCGAATGACATGCTTGAATAAATCATTATCTATTTTGACGTTTGGTAAATGACTGAAATATTCAGTTAAAGCAATTTAAAAAGGTGGGAAAATGTTGAAAAATGTAGATCATATTGTGAGCGCCATGGCGAATTTTATCTGTAGTTTCTTATGATTTTTGGCTTTTCAAGTTTTTGCGACTGCACATGCGTTGATCTCTGTGCCTCAATTTCGGGATTCGCTCGGCGTCCATCGTCCGAGGAACAACAGATTAACCATCACCCTAGTTTTTTTTCGAATAAATTGAATATTTTATATTTTCGATTCTAAGGCACGAGTTGTTTTTATTCCTCTTCCTAAAACCATGTTGCAACAGCTGGAAAAGTGCTAGAGGTACATCAAGGGAAGACTCACTGATGCAACTTGTGCTGGTGGAGGCTTATCTTCTCTGCAGTATACGGCTTTAGAGCAGGACGCTCCGCCATTGATGCGAGTGCAGAGGCGGTGAGCGCGGTCTAAAAGGCGGGAGCATATACTTGCACCAAGCGATGAATCATTGGGTTGGCGACACTCAACGTTTGAAAAGCTTTCAACTCCGCTAGGTGAATTTATATTCTGGGTACGTTGAAAACCATTTTCAAGTTCCAGAATATCTGATGCGACTTCTGAGGCACCACCTGTAAAACAGAAGCCTGCTTTATGACACGACACAAGGCTAACAAAGGATGGAAGTTACACCAGGTGTTCCCAGAGATTTATCCTATGGAACGTGCCTTACGACAGGCTATTGAGACTGGAGATGCCAGATTAGCCGTGCTTGGTCGGCTATGCGCATGAAACTGCGGCTCTAGCCACCTGGCCCATTGTGAGACTAAGTACTCTCTGACCCAGCTTTTGAGCGGCCATGGGTTCTGTCGCAGTCTCCTCAAAAAAACCTACAGTCAGGGGACCGCGAAAACGCTCATGCCCGCTCAAAAGCTGGGTTAGGTAGAAGTCAGTCTTACTGTGCGTTTGAATGAGCTACGGTCTCATATCAGCGGTAACGCACACAGTCCGAGTTCACTTCATTCCGCCAATCGTAAATTCAGCGTTGTCTCTTCTCGTGGGTAACTGTCCTCCTCGTGTCTTCGGTGCGGCTCAGATAGATAGTACAGTGTTCTCTAAGTATCATGCACACGACAAATAGCACCACCGAATCAGGGACTCTCGGATATGTAGATCCAATTCTCAGTGCTCCTCTTCTCTATACCTGTGTCAACCTCTATGGACCTCATCAAAAGTCTGCTTCTTGATGGGTTGGGTCCTCCTACGTCGGCCATAAGTCGACTCAGAGCCGATACTGCTGAAGCAGTTTTATCAGCCGTTGTCCTGATACATAAGAAAATCATCTTTTGGTCAAGCAGCAGCCCTAGATATTTTACTTATGGGTTCGATCGTCCTTACACTTCGGTCTTCTCGAGTGCCAGATTGAATCCGTGAAAAGTCATCTAGTCTCCCACTGGGTGCATTAACATATCTAATCTAAGTTACACCTGTTCGACGGTACCTACAGCAACTAGCGCTGCAACTGATTGCTTTGAAGTTATATCTTTTTCAATCCGTTTGTAAGATCAGATAATGTTTGATAGTTCCTTAATTTATCCTCCTTTCGGCTTCTACTTCAGTAGACTTCGATCCGAAAGCGAAGAACATGCGTGTAAATGGAGTGGGTGACAGTTGGTTGTCACTTGTGGCAGGATGTCAAGAGAAATGTGGCAGTTGTCAAAAGGCATGAAAAGGCTATTCCCGTTGTTCCGTCGACGGTGAGTAAAATAGACAATTTTATAAGGTATCTCTGAGCATTCCTATTGAGCGCGGTACGCTGACACCAGACTTCCACTTTTAACAGTTAACGGGATGAATTTGTGCTTCAGGATTCGCCCTTAAGTCGTCAAGTCTTATTTGAATCGTGGGCATGCCTGGCATAACTGTAAGAGATCGCGCAAGTATCTTAGTATCATCACGATTCAACTAAATAATTTTAACGACAGACATAAGAAAACCCAGGGGGAACAAACAGAGGTCGAACTATAAGCCCGCTCAGTTATGATACGTGCTGATTTAAAATCAGAACGTATCGCAACTGGGTGAACAGACACACGGCCAAACCGTGGTACTGACCATATCACCTTGTGGAGCGCCGATACATTCGATCAAGATAATGAGATACTCTAACTATCTCTAAGCAAAGGCCCGAAAGGGATTGTAGTGCTAAAGTAAAAAAAAGGATATACAAACATTTCAGGCAACAACCTGTGCATGGTAAAAGTCTATTTACTGACATAAGGAAATACAGCATATAAATTGTAATTGCGTGGAAAATAAAATGGTCAGTTTATCGAATCAGTTTATCATTATTGTTCTTAATTGAAGTACTTAGTGAGAACATTTTGGTGACCCCATTGGCCGAGTTGGGACAAATTAAATACGTTAAAATAATCGCTTTCATATTTGATACTTTGTAGTTATCCAAGTTGGGATGAATTGAACAGGTGAAAGTGATATTTTCTACACACTACAATATCTTCGGTATTTTGTAGCTCGTTCCTGTATCTTTCGTTGAAGAGAAATATAAAGCTACCGTGGTATGGCTTTTGGAAACTATAGAAGCGAAAGGCCCCGCTTCTAACGACACTCCTCATGTCAGTTCCTCAATCAAATTGACAAAAGTTACCATCCCAACATTTTCAGGCGATTATTTGAAATAGTGTTCATTTGCGAAACTATTTTAGCAAATGATCGATGGGCAAGCCTTGTCTGATACCAAAAAACTATTCTATCTTCGCTAGAATTCAAGTGGGGAAGCAAGCCGTTTGATTCAGCACTTACCAGTCACAAACGAAAATTATCAAACAGCCTCGAATATTTTATGTACCAGATATGACAATCAACTCCTCATAGTCTCGGCATTTCTAAACAGTATTTTGAGCATCATACCACGCACGATAGAGCACGATTCCATCAAAGAATCAATTCATGGTATAAGAAATTTGGGTATAGAGACTGCCAGCTGGGATCCAATCATTATTCATTAGCTTCTTCAGAAGGTGGACGAAGAGACGCATCGTCTATTCGAACCGTCTTTAGAAGGGCCTAAAGTGATTCCCAATCAGTCAACATATTTAAATTTCATAGAAACAAGGTTTCCGCTATTAGAAAGTCATGGTGACAGTCGACCCAAGAAAAATGAGAAGATGCAGTTAACTTTTTTGAGTACCAAAGAAAAATGTTCTTGTATCTTTTGCAGAAAAAATTGCAGTAACCTACGCGAATGCTCGAAACTTCGACAGTAAACGGTTAAAGATAGACTAGAGACTGTTAAAAAATTACAGCGTTTTCTAAATTGTCTGCAAAAAGGCCACACAATTAAAAATTGTACTTGGAGAAATTGTCTTAAATGGAACAAATGGCATCACACTTTATTACATTTTGACTCCAAAGACAGCGTTACACGATAGATAGTCCACCAAAAAATACTACAGTACAAAAATCAAAAGAAACTACTAGTGATATTGATTAATGTCTACTTTGAGCTGTCTGTAAATGTCAAGCTACGTATTTCTTGGAACCGCTATCATCAAACTGAAAGGTCAAGATGGGCGCTTTAAATCTTGCAGATCAATTTTAGATTGAAGCTCTCAGCTGAATTTCATAACGGGGAAATTTTTTCATAAACTTGGTCTCACAGGCCACTATCGACAAATTGAAATTCGTGGTACTGGTGGATCAAGACTGCATACTCGAGGAGGAGTAAGCTTAATAATTCAATCCCTTATTAACAGTTTCAACACAATAGTTGAAGCAACAATCCTTCCTTAAATAACTTTACATCAACCATCTCGCAGTCAGAAAATAGGATCTTGGCCCATTCCAGCTAATATTGAACTAGCTGATCCAGAATTCAATACACCTCGTCATTTGGATATGCTGTTAGGTGCAGGTATCTACACAGATCTTATATCTTCTGGAGGAATAAAATTCTCTCCAGACTTACCAACTCTTCAGAATTCTGTTTTTGGATGAATAGTTCTCGGAAGAGCAAAGTGCAATCACCAGCATTCTTCGTTTATTTGTGGTACAATATTAGCACTGATACCTAAGAAAATCAGCTTGAAAAACTCTGGGACTTAGATTTCGTCCAATACAAAGCGAAGCCACTGACTGAGGAGGAGAAGGAATGTGAAGATTTCTTCGACAAAACAATAAAAAGAATAAATTTATAGTAACGTTACCCTTCAGGCAAACGTCATCCAAACTAGATGATTCCAAAAAATTGCATTTTGCCGCTTCTTCATCAAGAAAGGCGCTTAGAGAGGAATTCAAAACTCAAACTTCAATATACCGCATTGATGGGAGAACTAACCTACAACTCCGCCATATGGAGCTGGTTAAACATAATGTAATTCCAAAAGATCACTAATTTCTTCCCCATCATTGTGTGCTCAAGCCAGAAGGTACAACAACAAAATTAAGGAATGTTTTTGATGGATCCCAAATGAACTTTTTTCGATTCTTTTACGGTTTTGCCTTCATAGGTACGTGTTTACCTACCAAATCAAAACAAGGTGACAAAACTATCTATTTTCCGTGATATTGTCCTTATATACATATACCTGTATGATACGCTTGGACTTATTAATCCAATCGTCGTTTAAGGGAAGATTTTCTGGCAGAAGGAATCTGATTCGAACTCAAAGTTAACACACGCGTTCCAACCAAAATGGCTTGAATTTAGACGACAGCTATATCAGTCAAATTTTTTCACTTTTCCTCGGTTTGTATTACCAAGCCACACGGCGCTAGAAGTGAATTTGCATGGTTTTGGAGATGCAACTGTTAATACCTTTGGAGAAGTTATCTGTATATATTCTTCGCATTCCAATAACCATGTATGCCACCTTTTACGCGCAAAATCACGCGTAGCCCATTGCAAATTTTAAGCACTCCTCGGCTTGAATTGTGTACAGCTCAACTACTGGTAACTTTAATGGAAAAGGATAAAAAATCAGTTTGTATTCAGATTGAACAGACGTCTTATTGGGCAGATTCAACAATAACTCTAGCTCGAATTAACGCTTCCTCCGCTAATTTTAAAGCGTTCGTTGCAAATAGAATCTCTAATATTCAAGAGCACACATGAAGTTCACAGTGGAGACATGTTCCCTCGGATGTTAATCCAACAGACATCCTGTCTAGAGGCGCTACCCCAAAGGAACTGCTCACATAAAAAATATGGATTAATGGGCCTGAGTTCCTTCCCAGTCGACCAAGCGAATGGCCGAAAACACCAAAATAACAACGTCAACATGACTCAGAAGCTCGAAAATCCAAGGCAGTTTTGGTCATTCAAACATCTGCATTGATTTCGGAAGCAATTAACCATAGAAATTCATTTAAATTCTTAACCCACAACATGGCTTACATACACATATTTGCCGCAAACCTCCAGGTAACATTGTCTGAGCGAATAGTGGGTACTCTTAAACCAGCAAAACTTCAAAATTCTCTGCCTAGCACAATCCAAACAATTCAAGCCACCACCGTCAGTGAACTGCTGAAATAACTAAAGAAAAACCAGATTTTGCCACAGGGAAATTCTTTAAATACTCTAAAACCCTTTCTTGATAAACACGGTCTTATTCGAGTCTACGATACAAAACACCAAATCCTACTACCACATTCGAATAACATCGTTAAAATGCTTGTACAAGACCTACATGAAAAACCCTTACATATTGGGTCTCAATAGCTAGATTTTGGCCCCTCAAAGGCAGACAATTAGCCACAAATATTGTACACAAATGTACTCAGTGTTAGAAGATAAGTCCGAAGCGGTTGGAACCATAGATTTAGAGAGTACTGGATCCGCAACCGGTCGTGAGAGCCGAAGCAATTAGCAACCTTCGCTAAAGTTGTGTCAAGTTGAGGTTTGAAGTGATATGCTTTTGTTTTAGCACTTTATTCACTCCAAAACACGTTCACGTTTAAAAAGTTTTTAATTTTGAAGATCGCGTGAACAAAATTGGCACTTTAGTTCACTGTTTTTATTAAAAATTTACGAATTTTGCATCCGCTTTGACACATGAGTTTTCTCGCCGTTTTCGCGCCTCTTTCTTTTTCTTTTGCTTTGACGTTCGAGTTTTCTGTGAAAGCCGTTTGTTGTGTTGTACTCAAACTGTTTTACGAATGATAACGAAGGCGCGATCGTGTGCACGTGAAAGGAAAATTTTGTCGGTGTGCGCGGGTGTCAGTGGGGGAAGTGATTCTTCTGAAGAGAGGAAAGAAAAACTTACCTTGAAGCAAAGGGGAAGGAGAAGCAGAGGAAATCATATAGTTTCGAGAGCGTAAGTTATTTATAACTTATTTATATGGCGAATTTGCTTCTCGCATGGACGAGTACACAGATTCTCGTTGCTCGTCCATTTATTTATATGTCTTTGGTTGGAACAGATCATGAGTAATCTCCCATGATCGAATCCAACCATCTCGTCCATTCAAGAATGTTGGTGTTGATTTTTGTGGTCCTACCTTCATTCATTACAGAATTCGCGGGAAGAACCCAACCATAGCTTATATTTACGTCAATGTATGCTTTTGCACGAAAGCCATACATTCAGAACTAATCTCAGACTTGACAAAAAATACAACCGATTAATTCAAGTTTGCTTTCTAGTCCCGCTCTATAAAATTATCACTCTGAAAGCCTTTCATCTAGAACCAATCAGGCAACCTAATCTTCTTCCGAAATCCAAGACCAGGAAAGCTAAAAGAAGTTCATTACTCTCACTGGCACTACTGGTATTATTTATCGCATCCATCGCGGCAACACACACAACAAATGACGCCGTCAAAATCACACCATTTTCATCGGAACTATTTTGAAGCCATATCACAAATGTCTATAATCACGGACCACTGTAACATCATACTTTACTACGATATAACGAACTATTGGAATGGCCTATTGCACATTCAAGGTCAGGTGAAAAAGAATCAGGGAAATTTGGCTGGACATATTCTTGAAAGGTACAAGCAGTGTTTGTTACTCAGTACCCAACTTCAAGTGAGAGTCGACAAACTTCGAACGAAGAATGACTTACTTTTTAACCAAGGTAGCGGTATTTTTCGGGGAAAACGATGATTATTCGACTTCATAGGAATAATAAGTAACAAATTGTTTGGCATACTTTGAGTAGACTAAGAATACGCAGATCATATATCATCCACAATTGACAAAATAACAACTGAAAAATCATTTACTCTGACTGATAAGGAACCAGACATCCTTTATTGACTCCATTATAAATGCGATTTCAAGAAACAGAGACTTCTAACATACAGAACTAAGAACGATTAACGATTCCCTAGAGCACTTCATTCAAGAAGGTTACTCCACGAATAGGGTCTTAACGGAACAACTTCTCCTTTCAACATTTAATACATTAGCTAGACATCTCAACATCATAGAAACATACGAGCAACGTCATTACAGACAGTCAGAATGGAAGGATGAACCATTCAACCCAATCATCGAACCAACCAATAAATGAAATACGAATCATCAAGGAATATATACCAACTTCCTCAGCCATCTCCGGACAAGGGTTTAATTCTACTTTGCATTTTGATGAGGATTGAAGCTAGGATCTCGACTGAACGAACAGTTTTTCAGATTGCGGTTCCACTAATAAAGGCAGAAGTTTTCAATTCTTTAAAATAATTCCAGTCACCTTTGAATTACACTCGAGATATGTACAAATTCAAATAAAATCTAATTTTTTGGCGCGAATTCTTCCCAGAGACCACTACTACCAGCTTTCGGAAGAAGATTTCAAACGATGTTCTCTGACTACGCAGAGAACTAAATTTGCAATCACACTGTACACTATGGAAGCCGGTCCAGCAAATGTGAATTACAGTGATGAACCAAAGGAATTACAGTGATGACCTTCCCGAGACCTGCAAGTTGGATTCCGTAGCTTTGACAGAAACATCGGTTAAACTACATAGCCCTAGCTCCTGGCTTTACATACACAAGTATCATACACAAGCCACGATCGTTTGTGATACCCAAACCCATCCGATAAAACTTTTGCAAACAGGGCTACTCTAGTTTTTAAAGGATTGTACTATATGAGAGGGACCATACACAAGCACGAAACATCATCACTACCAAAATATAATCAACTCAGCATACAACCTCTCAATATCATTTAACATTACGTCTATCGAAGACACATTATCTCACCGCACTCCACATGAACTACAACGAATATTGACCCTGAACAAATCTGATGACATTCTTAGACTAAAAGACGATCTACAACATGTCAAAACTCAGCAAACCTTCCAATCAACTAAACCACATAACATCATTGCTGACACTGTTGGCTTTTCCTCTTCCTTCATCATGTTGATCATCGGCACTATCCTGTATTTCAAACGACATTCCTTGCTCATTACACAATAACAACTTCCAACTACGACCTCTAAGAAGTAGATTATGCTGAAACAATCGTTTCAAAGGCCCAGGAGATGTACTTACCAAAATCAATAACTCTTTATTTATTTTATTCTTACCCAAATCATATCATTCTTCTTCAAAAGTGCCAAAAAATAAAATTCGCACGAACGCCCAAGCAGAAAAAAGACCTGATGTGAAACAGCAGAGAAAGAAGCCCAGACGAAGACCCCAGCAGCAGGTTCTACTCGTAAAACCCCAAGATAGCCGATTATACGCAGAAGTACTGCAGGATATCAGGGGTAACATAAGGCTCAAAGACACCAACACTGCTATTAAAGCAGTACGACGAACGCGGTCGGGCCACATACTGATCGAATTCGGAGCAGAGGCCGACCATAAAGAAGTATTCTGCGACGCAGTAAAGAACGTGCTCGACAAAAGCAAAACTATAGCTTCGATCGAACCGATGGCAACGACCGAAATAAGAGACATTGACAGCGTCACGGACCTGGCCATTAAAATGGAGTTCCCTAGCGTGGGAGACTTTAAAACATAGGGGTAACGCATGGCCATCATTAACTTTACCAAACAGGACGCCGAACAATTTCTGAATAAGGGCAAAATAAGAATAGGGTGGGTTGTCTGTAGGATACGGCGATGAGCAGCGCCTCTTCTATGTTTCAAACGCAAAGGACCTGATTGGATTTCCCTATGTGACGAATGCGGTGAAATGGGACATGGAATTAAAGAGTGTGCGAAGGAGGTATCCTTCCATTGTATCCTTCGCAAGGACGCTGATCCAAGACCGTATCTTGGGCACGTCTTGGGATCAGGAAAATGTCTTGTTTCCCATGAAGCCCCAGGCAAGGCGAAATCAGACCTTCGATGACCCACATTGCGCAACTATACCTACACCACAGTTTAACCGCCCAAAATCTGCTTGAGCAGTTTGCGAGGGACATGAAAGCCGACTTTTGCTGCTGAGTGAGCAGCACCACGATAAATCATGGTATCCTGATGAAACTGGTACTGTCGCCATCTACGTTTGGAACAGTGATTTCCAGGCGCAGAGCTGTGGGCGGCGGGATGGTTTTGAGTGGGTTCGGTGCTCAGGGGCCACCTTCTTCAGTGGGCACCTAACGCCAAACGAACCGATATCACCTTTCCAAGCCAAGCTTAATGCTTTCAAGGGCGCTGTCTCGAACGCAAATGGCAGTGTGGTCATTAGGCGAGACTTTAACGCTAAAGCAGTCGAATAGGCATGCCGCAAACAGAACCGCGGGGTTAACGAATCCTAGAGATGGCGGGCATGGCGGCGCACGTCTTAATAAACAGCGGAAATACGCCAACTTCCCGCCGTATTGGCTGCAAAGGAACCATATCGGACATGTCATTCAGTCCTTAGTGCGGAGGATACACAATTGCAGAGTATTAGAGGACTTCTTCTTCTTCTTATCAGGCCTTCGCTTTCTGCAATTAGCACCTCCAACTGTCTCGGTCTATTGACCGCATCCTCCAATTCCTATATCCGAGCAGCGATGAACTGCCTCCGTCGACCGAGTCAGACCAGCGTTTCCTCAGTTTCCCCACTGGTCTCCGGCCTTCAGTTCTCCCAACGAATACCTTTTTGGGTATCCGTTGTTTATCAATACGATTCATGTGTCCACCCCATTGCAGCTTCCGCAGCCTTACAATCGTTGAGACCTTCGGCTCATCTAAAATTTCATACAGCTCATGGTTGTATCGAATTCGCCATTGGTCCCCATCTAGCTTCGCTCCGATTATTCGCCTCAGGACTCGTCGCTCAAAGGCGTTCAATATATTTGCAGTTCTTGGGTTAGGGTCCATGTTTCACACCCATAGCATAACACAGGTCTTATCACAGATTCGTATACTTGGAGCTTTATTTTTCTGTAAATGCAGCTGGTCTTCAAGATCACCAAAACTGAATAAAATATTTTATTTGCGAGCTGTATTCTTCGGCGTATTTCGTCTCTTTCATTACCCGTTTTCGTTACTTTGGCGCCTAAATATACAAATTTGCTAACATTTTCAATACTGTATTCGCCTAGTGTGATATTTTGTGTATTTGAGGTATTTTTCCCCGACTGCATCATGAGCTTTGTTTTATTTTCATTGATTTGTAGCCCTACTAGTTTTGCTTCGCTATAGAGTTTCAGGAAAAGTTCTTTGGTAGTTGTTAATGACCGTGACAAAATATTTATGTCGTCCGCATAGGCTACTAATTGGCTCGACTTGTATAGTAATGTACCTCGCGTATCGACAGGAAGCTTCCGTATGACGTACTCTAGAGGCAAATTGAATAGCAATGGGACCAGCCCATCTCCCTGTTTTAGTCCGATATTTATGTCAAAGGCATCGGTGAGTTGGTTATTGATGTGGACTTGGGAGGTCGTCGACGTCATTGTCATTTTGGTAAGACGGACTAATTGGGCTAGGATGCCAAAGCGAAGCATTATTTGGTACAGTACGTTACGATCAATGGTCTGTATGATATTATACTATATTCTACAAGAAATTGAAAGGAAGCGTTTTTTTAAGTTCAATTAATAAAAAATAGTGTGTTTCGTTCGTAAGGATATGTGTAAATCCGGATTGAATAGCTTTTGTTATGTTTGTGGTAAACATGTGGCGAAAAATTAACAAGTTGGGTAGACAAACCTATGCTCATGTCAGAAGGGTTTTGTACTCAACTTACAAAATGCAGTAACCAGCAACGAATAAAATCAAGAAACTCGTCATGTTCGAGGATCATACTATTATTAACAAAGTCGAAAGAATTTTGACTTCTGAGGTATTTGTGAAAGTTATACCCATAAATATCTCGCTTGATAATTTTTTCAGATTTTTTAGATCAGGGGTGTCCATTCGCGAGGGAGGAAACACATTTTTCATGTATTTCCCCCCCCCCCCCTGCGCCCACTGAAGCAAAAACTGTCTGTTTAAGAACTGTTTTGAATAGCTCTAATAGCGAACTTTCACTTGGTACTCATATCGGCTACCTTTCATGAAATTTTTTTCAGGGGCCACTCCTCTGTACTGTAATCATCGTTTCATGGCCTATTTTTTCGAATCCTAGAATTATTACAAAGCCCTTTTGCTAGGAGCTCTCTCCTGCCTCTTGGACTTGTTTTCAATTGTATGTACTCATCCTAGCAAAGCTGTAGTGTCTAAGTCGGTAAAAAGCGTATATGGCTCCATAGCCATATGTTTCCATAGTAATACAGGGCACATTGTTCCATAGTAATACAGGAAAATTCAAGTCGCTATAACTTCGCGAAATACTATTCGATCTTTATGAAACTTTCAGAAATGATTTATCTTATAAATAATCATCTGTTTGCTAAATTTTATTGAATCTAAGGGTACCGTTTAGATTTTATTTAAGAAAACATAAAATCGATAAATCATACTATTACTAACAAAGTTGAGTGAATTTCGACTTCTCATGTATTTATTGTTGTTGTACTTATTAAGGCCTACATTCATGATTTTTTTCAGATTTTTCGGATGGAAGGTGTCCAATCGCGAGGAGGGGTACGCGAAAAGTTTGTACATTTCCCCTTCCCCTGCCCCCCTCGGTGCTCATAAGGCAATTTCAAGACTTATTTTGAAAAGATCTCATTGAGACCTTTCCAATGACACCCTACTCGAGTACCAATGGTGAAAATTTTTTTTTTGAGGAGTCACCTCCCTATATGGGGAGACCCCCTTAAACCCCTGTTGAAAAATTTTTCCACCATTGAACTTTCAAGAAGTCACCACTTCTGACTTTTCCACAAAGTTTCATGGCTGTAGCCTCTATAGTTTCGGAGAAAAAGTGCTGTGACATACAGACGGACGGACGGACGGACGGACGGACGGACGGACGGACGGACGGACGGACGGACGGACGGACGGACGGACGGACAGACGGACACAGGTCGTGATTGCAATAGGGTTTTGTATTTCAGTATAAAACCCTAAAAAAGGGAAATATTAATGGAGACTTTGTTCGAACATACAAGTTATATTTCAACCAATATGTTAGAGTGAACGAGAGTTGGATACCAAATATTGTGTGTAAAAGAAGACGCGAGTCCATGCCATTTGGCAGTCCAATGATTTGGACTAATCCTGGTGGCAACCACGATCCAGTGAATCGCTACTCTTGTATGAACAAAATTTCCGCGTTGAGAAAAAGGGAAAAAGTATCATTTAAATATGTTTCTGTTCCAAACGCTCAAACGCCGTTGCCACATTCTTTGAACATTCCAGTACCAAAATTTCCCAGTCCTGACTTTTTATCTGAAACGATTGCTCCAACGGTTGCCCAAACAGATGATACTGGTAATGATCCACTGTTTGCACCTGAATTATCATTCTATTGTGGCCAAATTGGAATTATCACAACGTAGGTCACAAGAACTAGGCTCATTTTTGAGCGGAAAAAATCTTTTGGCACCCGGTACAAAAGTCTCAGCGTACAAAAGTCGCCAATCAAAAATGCAATTCCTTTTCTTTGTGAATGATGAAAAAAGCGTAGTTTATTGCAATGCTGTTGAAAAATTGATTTACGCGATGGAAATAAGTTATGATGCCAATGATTAGAGATTCTTTATTGACAGTTCAAAAAATAGTTTGAAAGTCGTATTGCTGCATAAGACCAACTGTTCCAATCGCATACAGCACCGATACTAAAGAGACATATGAAGGACTAGAAACTATTTTGAATATGGTTGACTACTTCAAACATAAGTGGCGCATTTGTTGTGACCTAACAGTGGCAGCAATGTTGTCTGGCCTTCAAAGTGGTTATGTCAAACATATGTGCTTTATGTGCGATTGGGATAGTCGTTACACTGGAGACCAATGTTCGCTGCACAATTGGAGAAATAGAGAACAAAGCCAACTTCAAATGGCCTATATAGTCCGTCAAACTTTGGTGTCAAAAGAAAAGATTCTACTCTCGCCACTTCACATTAAACTTGGAATTGTAAAGAGTTTTGTCAAAATTGTTGACAAAAGAGATGAAATTGTCTCTTGTCTGAGCTTGATTTTCCGAAAACTTAGCAATACCAAACTTTAAAATGTATAATAATCGAGCTGTCATCCATTGCAGCGGAGTTGAAGTGCTGTTAACGACCACATTTAGAATAAATTAGGTAGAATAAACAAAGTTGCAGTGTTTCTACATCGTATACCAAAGTTTACCCAAACCAATTTGATAATTCAACGAAGTTTTGTATATAATGAATCTTCAAATGCACTCTAACGACCATTAGACATTGTTTCTTCGAGACAAAGCCACATGGGACAGTGCCATTGCTACATAAAGTGGACCTGATCCATTAGAATTATGGTATAATTATATATGCGAAGCACTGGAAAAATGCTTGACTATATTTGAACATAATGAAGCTTGCAACCAGGATATTCGAATGGTTAAATTATGGATTAAATATCTCGATACACAAGCAAATCCTCTTAATCCTTATAAAATATTATATCAGCGAGGAGTGGGAGTGCTCATGTTTTTATATAGGTTGGGCTCATTATTATGACTCAGCAAATGCTTTTAAACAAGCGGAATCTGTGTACAATTTAGATTTTCAGGCTAAAGCCGAGCACTTCGATGAAATCCAAGAAGCACATACAAATTTCGTATTTCACTGTTGCATCGAATGTTATATACAGACAATTCTTCGAAGAAACGTTCTGTGAATCATTTGATTAAGCAACGTGAACAAATTAAAATCGTAAATCCATCTAAAAAAAAGCCAGGAATGAACCTGCCGAAGCTGTAACGGGTACAACATCTTGGACGGAAACTTTGTCGAGCATGATAGCTTGCAACAATCGCATCCGTTTCAACAACAGCCACAACCTCAGGTGCAAATCCAGAAGATTCAGGTTCAACAAAATCGTATACAATTGCAACATGCTCAACAGCCTAAATATGTACACGTACAAGAAGTACAATTAAACCAGAGTCGCACACAGCAAGTATTACCACAAGTTTATACACATGTACTACAAAATGGCGCCCAACGTGGGGCCCGCAAACCCCGGGTAGAGTGGCCTTCCGCTCACGTGCCCTTTATGGTATAGTGTTATGTGATTCCACCGCATAATACTATAACATAAATTGGCCACGTTTATAGTCCTCATTTGATGGGAAAATTCATACAAATTATGTTTGTATGAGTTTTTCACTCAAATGGGAAATATATGGCCACGTCTACATTTGGATCTTGATCCGGTTGGGAGGGTGCCAGGGGGCACCGCTTCCACCTGGATGCCCCACTCTTATTTGTGGGCCATAAGTATCATCGGTAACGACGAAGTCTGTTAAGTCTTCCGTTTTCTCCAGGCTCACTTTGTTTTTTGAACAAGCTATTTCTACCCTTAGTAGGTTACCTCAGCCTTGACACCAGTCGATCAGCATTCGACCCTTTTTAATTCGTCAATGCGAAATTTTTTTGCAGTGGGTCCTTGTGCTGGGGAAAAGAACCCGCCCCACGACACCGCAATGCTAGCCTCCCAGCGCATTCACGCAACCCTAGACAAGGCCAAATCTCGGCGGATACTACCATCCTCTTCCGAGAGCAGCAGACCATCGCCACAGTCCTGCACGGACACAATTTATCCACTTATTTCACTACAAATGGTAAGTCAAGTTACAACATGGCAAATAAAACGTTAAAACTCATGTTGATCATATTTCAAACCAATAGTAAATTTTTTCATTTCAGATGTACTTAATGGGCAGTAAAAATCAATAAAAGAATGGCGTCTAGCACAATCGAAGGAGAACGGGATAAAAGAAGGAAGGAAGACGCGATTGACGGGCGTGGAGCACCAGATCAAGGATTCCAGACAGTGCTTACAAAAGGAGCGAAGAAAGCCGCAAAGAAACTCCTTCAAAGTGCCAGAAAGTAAAGTTCGCACGGATGCGCAACAAGAAAAAGGATCTGATGCAAAACAGGAGAGACAGAAGCCCCGACGAAGACCCCGGCAGCAGGCACTGCTCGTAAGACCCCAAGATGCTCGATCCTACGCAGAGGTACTGCGGGAGATCAGGGGAAACGTAAGGCCCGAAGAAACCAACACAACCATTAAAGTAGTACGACCAGCGCGGCCGCGCTACATAATGGTCGAATTCGGAGCAGAGCTAACAATAAGGAAGCATTCTGCGAGGCAGTAAAGAAAGTCATCGGCAAAAGGGCAACCATAGCCTCGCATGAGCCGATGGCAACGATCAAAATAAGAGACAACGACTGCGTCATGGATCTGGCCGAGCTAAAAGAGGCCATCAAAAGGGAAATCCTTAGCGTGGGAAGGATCAAAGCAAGGCTGACACCAGAAAACCATAGGGGACAACGCATGGCCATCATTGACTTGAGCGAAAAGGACGCCGAATAATTCCTGAACAAGGGCAAAGTAAGAATAGGGTGGGTTGTCTGTAGGATACGGAAAAGAGCAACGCCTCTTCAAATGCCTTGGCTATGGTCACACCGCACAAGCATGGAAAGGACCCGATAGGACTTCTCTATGCTACAAATGTGGTGAAATGGGACATAAAAGAAAAGAGTGTACGAAGGAGGCACACTGTATTCTTTGCAAGGATGCTGATCTAAGATCTGATGTCGGACATGTCTTGAGATCAGGAAAATGCCGGGTTTTCCAGGAAGCTCTAGCAAAGGCAAAATTAAATTTCGATGACCCGTACCTTGCAGCTAAACCTATACCGTAGCTCAACCGCCCAAAACCTGCATGAGCAGTTTGCGAGGGACACGAAAGCCGACTTTTTGCTGCTGAGTGAGCAACACCATAACAAAAGTTCGGCATCATGGTATTCTGATGAAACTGGTACTGCCGCCATCTGGGTTCGAAATAGTGATTTCCAGGCGGAGAGCTGTGGGCGTGGGGATGGTTTTGTGTGGGTTCGGTGCTCAAGGACCACCTTCTTTGTACCTAACGCCGAACTAATCGATATCATCCTTCCAAGCCAAGCTTAAGGCTTTGGAGGGCGCTGTCTCGAACGTCGAGGGCAACGTGCTCGTTGGAGGAGACTTCAACGCGAAAGCAATCGAATGGGGCACACCTCAAATAGATCCGCGGGGCAAACGAATCTTAGAAATGACGGCCAGGACGGCGCTCGTCATACTAAACACCGGAAATATGCCGACTTTCTGCCGTATTGGCTGTGAAGAAACCATACCGGTCGTGACATTCGCCTCGGGGTCCTTAGTACGGAGGATACACATTTGGAAAGTATTAGAGAACTACTCAGCCAGTGATCATCAGTACATTCTGCTTGAGAAAAGCGATGTTGTCTCCCGACATCCGTGCTCTTGGCTTCCTACAATTGGATGGATCATCGGAAGGATGGCCATCGCGAGGTTCGTCGAGGTTCTCACAGCAGATGCATCGCTGCAGTAAGATCGTAGGGGACAGAAGAACTGGCAGCTCAAGATGTAGTGAACTCAACTATGAGCATCATCACGACTGCTTGTAATGCTTCCATGTCCCGTCGAAAACCCCGGCGCGGCAAGCCCCCAGTGTACTGGTGGTCAACTGAAATCGCTGAAAAGCGAAGGGAGTGTCACAAGCTTCGTCATGAGGCCCAACGGGCGCGAAACCGTGACGAGGCAAGCAACCGCGCAGCAGCCTATAAGTTGGCCAGGAAATGCCTTCGCAAATTGATCAACAACAGTATTTAGTCGACAACGTGTACAAGGATCCTTGGCGCCTTGGCTACAAGCTAGTTATGCGGAAGCTTGGTGCCCTACGGAAACCTTGTATACATGATGCGGAAAAATGGACGAAATAGTCCGGGCACTCTTTCCCGCCCATCCCGTCCGTGTTGACGCTGTCCATGGTGAAACCGCAGTCCAGTGTCCACTCTTCACACAGCCGGAACTGGAAGAGGCAGTCCTTTCGCTGAAAGCATGGAAGGCTCCAGGTCAAGATGATGATGTTCCAGCTGAGGCGTTGCGTCTTGTCTTGCTGCGTCTTGTCTTGCTGCACAGCACGTTCAACGCTTGCCTATGAGACGGGATTTTCCCGTAACGATGGAAGGTAGCGATGCTCGTGCTGATCAGCAAGGAGAAGGGAAATCCCGAATCGCCGTCTGCATACCACCCGTTGTGCATGCTAGACACGGCTGGGAAAGTGCTAGAGAAACTCAGCAAGGGAAGACTCACTGACGCAATTCGTGCTGCTGGGGATCTATCTCCTCGGCAGTACGGCTCTAGAGCAGGACGTTCTACCATTGATGCGATTGCAGAGGTGGTGAACGCGGTCCAAAAGGCACAGGCATATAGCCGCGCCAAGCGACGGATCGTCCTGTTCGTGACACTCGACCTCAGGAACGCATTCAACTCCGCTAGATGGGTGGATATTCTGGATACGCTGGAAACCTCTTTTCAAGTTCCAGAATTTCTAATGCGGCTTTTATGGAACTACTTAAAGGACCGAAGCCTGCTCTACGATAGGAAACAGGGCCAACGAAGGATGGAAATTACATCGGGTGTTGCCCAGGGATCTATCTTTGGTCCGAACCTGTGGAACGTGTCTTACGACGGGCTACTGAGACTCGAGATGCCAGATGAGTCGCGCTTGGTCGGCTATGCGGATGATGTTGTGGCTCTGATCGCTGGACGCACCGTTGAACAAGCGCAACTTAGGCTAGGTATGCTAATGCGCCGAGTGGGAGACTGGATGACTGCTCGCGGATTCAGTTTAGCTCTGGAGAAAACTGAAGTGGTCATCTTGACAAAAAGAGAATCCCTAGAGTAAGGATGACCAGTATTGGAGACTTACGAATCGAATCAAAGCCATCGGTGTCGTACCTGGGGCTACTGATCGACTCGAAGATGAGTTTCTCTGAGCAAATCAGGGCAACGGCTGAGAAGGCTGCTTCAGGAGTATCGGCTCTGAGTCCGACTTATGGCCAACGTGGGGTGATCCAGTCCATCAAGAAGACGCCTCTTGATGAGTGCTGTAAGGTCAGTGCTACTGTACGGGGCAGAGGTGTGGAGCGACGCCCTCAGCAAGCAGGTATACCGAAAACGTTTGGCACAGGTATAGAGAAGAGGAGCACTGAGAATTGCATCTTCGTATCCGTCAGTCTCTGATTCTGCGGTGAAAATTATTGCAGGCGTGATACTTTTCGGCCTCCTTGTTAGAGAGCGCCGCTCTATTTACCAGCGTTAAAACGAGGATGCGACCGAGATGGTTGTCCGTGAAGAGGGACAGCGCGCACTCAACGATTGGCAGCAGTCTTGGGTGAATTGCACGAAGGGAAGGTGGACTGCGCGCCTCATCCCGGATGTGAGACCGTGGCTAAATCGAAGGCATGGTGAAACTGACTTATTTTTTGCATGCATAAAATGGGACTGGCTGGGTAGAGCCCTCTACAGGGAGAAGCGAGAGCTCACCCCGAATAATATAGTCGCGGTGATGCTCGAATCGGTTGACAAATGGCACCAGGTGGCACATTATGTTCGGGCAGTCCTAGAAGATAAAAGGGACTTACAGCAGCCGGGGGCGTTGGGGCTCGGGGATCGCTTGTCTGGCACTTCCTCGTCCCCTCTCCCCTCCCGCTAGAAGAGCGATCCACCCGCTTGAAGGCGCCTCACAGCGTAACGAAACGAGACCTGGCCCGAAGTAATGTGTCAAACGGTTCCAGGCTAGGTTCTCAGGTTGACAGGGGAGATGTTTAGTGGATAGTCCGGTCGCCTTACTGCGAACATGGGAGTTCCACACGCTGTGCGTAAATGGGCATTCACCTCCCTACTACAAAAAAAATGGGCTGATGAAAAGTGATGCATTCAACACAACCTTAACTAGTGTTGAATGGCAGGCTTGAAAGTATATCAAAGAAGTCATTGGGGGTTTAATAGGGAATGATCGTTCCAGCAGCTATGCAGTTTCGATTAGCAAAATGTTATCAGCGTTCTCTGAAATTGGAGTGCATATGTCTCAAAAATTGACTACTTGCATCATCGTTTCTAGTATTTTAGCCACCGCATCAGATGAACAAGGTGGACGTTATCACCAAATCACTATTTCATTTGAAATTAGGTGATGTTCTGACTTATTTTCACTGCATTTTTTATTAAAATAAAAACTTACAGGTACAGAGGAAAAAGTTCTCCGGCTGCAATTCTTGCAGAAATATGCTGGTAGAGTAAACATGTTGAATAAAATGCATAATGTCAATGAAAAATTATAAAACCTCAATGAAAAGTCGAAATTTTACAAATAAAAGTTTTAAGTTGTCATTAATTTTTGATGAAAAACATTTTGGCTTGCTTTTGAACTGATTTTTTTTTAATCTTTTTACTGCAGAAATTTGTATTTATTAAAGAGTTATTGCTAGAAAATATTGACCAATTTTTCCAATATTTCATCTGATTAAACACGCTCAACTTAATTTTTCTGCATTTAAATTTTAATAAAAATTCTTTATCGAAGTCTCTTCTAAAATATTGTTGAAGATTGTGATGCCAAATAATCAATACTGCAAGAGTTATGGCCCTAAAACTGATGAAATGGAAATTCAAGACCTCGATTGATGAGTAAAAACTTTAAAAGGCGATAAAAAAAATGTTGACCTGTTAACGTCAAACCCTTTGGGGGTTTTACTATACTGGTCTAGTACTATCTCCCTGAAGGGGAATCATTGACCCCCAAATTCACTGTCGCACAGAGTTACATCAACAATACACGATTTTGGTATTTAATGGGCTTTCCATCGAATCAGACACTGCAGTTTTGATTTGATCTTAAAATTTTTGAGATAAGATCGATAGCATAAATATTTTTGAAAATTCATAATTTGAGTGATTTCTGTTAGTTAGAAACAATGGATTTTCTTTTAAGTGCTCATCTCTTTGACATGTTTACCTTTATTCGTTGCTGGTGACTGCATTTCGTAAGTTGAGTACAAAACCCTTCTGACATGAGCGTAGGTCTGTCTACCCAACTTGTTTTCTCTTAAAAATTGTCTGACTACATTTCTGTCATAAGACATAAGTGTGGAGTTAATTTAATAAAAGCCGGCAACAACTGATGGAATTGGCGCGCAATAAATCGCGTATCAAAATGTAAAATAATCAACAGCATCATATACTCGTACATTTGTAATTCATTTATCATATCGCGAGATTCTTGTTACCTTTTTCTACTCAAACACCATAAAAGTGAACTATACTATAAATCACATCCAGGATCAAATCCCTACATTGAACTCTTCCAATTGATTTAAAAGCTCACAAAAAAACGACATTTTGTATTGTTCTCTGTTCTCATGCCCGTTGAACAAATTTCTACGATTTATTGTATATATAATTCTCACTCAAATGTAAAATTCTAAAATGAATTTAAAGCGTCATACACATTCATGTACATGTGTGACCTTCACGGGACCTTAAATTCTACTCTTCATATAAAAAATCATATAAAGAATTGTCGTCGACAGAGATGTGAAGAGAACCCGCCCAGAAACCGATAGCAATAACATTGTTTTCGCACCTGTATGTAATTTAGATAGGCGGCACACTATACGCTCAGATATTAAATACATTTTTACTTGACGTGCTTTTTTTAGACCTCGCACGCCCGCCACATTACCACCTACATTTTTACGATAATGACGGTATGAAATTCATTATTAAGTGTCCAATCAATCTTTTTTTACATTTTTTTCTTGATATTCATAGGATCAAAAATTTCGCGTTATCTTTCCAATTCTAAGCGGTTAATCCGATAAATATGTGACAAGCAAGTGAATTAACAAATAATAAATAAGAAAAAAAAACACTCGAAAATAAAGTGTGAAGTAAGCGTAAATGATGTAATTTGATTGGAATTTTTAACATTGCGCGCCATATCATTGAAAAGCGTCACCGCAACCTTAAGATAAATTGCTGGGAAAAACTTTTGTCCAATGTTTAATCATTATCAAAAACAGTTTTTCATGCCAGCTCAGTGAAAATATTGAATTTCAGCTACTTAATGCTAAAAGCTATAAAAATAAAGGAAAACTAAAAAATAAATCAAAAGAAAAGTAAGCAAGTTAGGAGGCTGTTAGCATATTTAGTACTTACTCAGCTTAGTGAACACGCTGGGGGTCGTACGGATGTTGTTTGAAGTTATGACCGAAAGAAAGGGTGGCCGGTGCGGTTATGAATCGAATAAGGGCATAAGCCAATCAGTTGAACGGGAGGCGAATAATACGACAAAATAAATGACACTCGCGCGCGACCTACCTACTTACAATTTGTACTCAATTTTTCCCTTCCAACAATTTCGCAAGAAAAGACGACAAAGTTTTCTAACGTCTTGTCATCCATTCGGAATGCCCCCGATCCGCAACAAAATAGAAAACATTCTCCAAAGAAATCGAAATTCACTCACAAGAACTAAACACAGTTGTAAATAGTAATTATGGATAACATATCTCCAGTTATGCGAATTGAATTGGGTGGCGAGGTTCAGCCAAGGTAAAATCTCATGATTTACAAGTGGCTGGAAAAGATAGAATCGAATATTTGTTAGTTTCAGATACGATTTTATGTTTTTTTTCATTTCGCGAACTATTCAGAATATGCAAGAAATCAAACCGGCGTTGGGGTGGGGTGAAAGTGACTGGGCCAGGTCAGTTTAAAAGTCAACTTAACGTTTTATGCTAATATTTATATATGACATACTAACGCGAGCTCATAAAAATATGCAGAAGAGAGAAATTTTTATCATAATGTGTGCGAAGCGCGTTGTTATAGTTTTTCACTATAAACTTTTTATGGATGCTTTTTTCAACTTGTTAGCTCGATTGCGTACGAATCAACAATGAAAATAAAAAAATAGTTCTAAAACTCAATAGAAACCACGGTGGGATCGAAACAAATATACACACGTAGTTACGACGTGAGACGTAACGATTTTGTGACGGGAAGAAATTCATATCATACTCATATCAATTTAACTTTCATCTTTATTACCATTGTTTTGACTTGCTAATTATTTCTTTCGTCTTCATTCATAGGTGACATGAGACTTAAAATTATACGATCGATTTTCTAAAGCACCTCATTTAATTATTTAAATTTAATAAATAAAAATACATTCATGCGAAATTTATACACCGGCATACTTTCACTATTGTTGAAATGAATTTTTAATGTTTACAAATTGATAACCAAGTTTTTTTTCGGAATGTTGGCATTTTTCAATCTGATTTGGAAAGAAGAAATCTGAGATAGCCTATTATTTTGTTTATTTGATGCCAGCAGGCCAATTCCCTTTTTTCTTGAACAGCCGCCGGGCCTTGCTGTTTGTGTGAGCAGACACGTTTTGACTCCTTTGACACTGAAGATCGTTCAAAGGAGTTGAAACGCATCTGCTCACTCAAAAAAGAAAGGCCCCACGGCTTTTCAAGAAAAAAGAGGAAGATTTAAATGTTTATGTCGTTAGAAAAATATTAGAAATGTCCTACAGATGGGTGATGAAACAAATGACAACGACCAGCGGCTGGTTGAATTTGCATGTAGCAGGAAACTAGTCATAAGTTCGACTTGCTTGCCAGATCGACGCATACATAAAGTGACCTGACGTTCTGATTCAACAAAGATGGACCCCGAGCATATTTGACGTCCATACTTATCGGATCGCCTTCGTACTGACACTCGGGTTATTACTTAATCCTAACCTATCGATGTCGCATATCAAAGGCGTAATCGGCGTAGACCAGCCCTCCTCAAAAATTTAACATCGACATTTCACGGTGACCCTCTACAACCAGCTAGCTCCCGTTGTACTCGGATTAGACGCATCGCTGAAAATAAGCAACAAGCTATGGTTTGGAAGTGAAAGCAGCGGCGCAAATGAAATGATTGGTGCGATGATGAATTCCAGGATGCGTTCGATATAAAGAATCAGGCGTACAAGCAATATTTAGGTAGGAAAACCAGGACAAAGGGAGAAAATCATGAACATCTCAGAAGAGTAGCGAATAGATATCACGGCAAATTGAGAAGTATCGATGTAAGTCTAGCGAGCAACACCACAAGACAAGCATACAAAGTAGAGAAAAGCTTGAAACAAAGTTATCAGGCCAGGACCACGCTCTGCCGCGATGGCATCGTCACTGATGAAAGAGGATTAAGGATAGAAGGGCATCATATTCCAAGAATCTCCTAAATCCTCCGGACAGCCCCAAAACATCGGAGCCTCTATATATTCCCGGAGGGCTTTGTAGTAAAGTGTTTAGATAAGTTTGGCGACAGATGCGCACTCTCCTGCGGAAGCTCCTCCAACGACGGGTTGACCAATTAGTTTTGTGCTGGCGTGGGGTGACCTCTTCTGCGGTAAAAATCCTCTCTCGTGCAGCAATAAACCGAATATGGTATGGCTTCAAAACAGACAGAACCTCCGCAGAAGATGTGGCATCTGCTGCATCGTTGACCAGCAAAGGTATCGTGGTGTTTGTATCTAGTGAGTTTACTGGCGAGTAAATTGTCGTGATGGAACCGTCAGGAGACGGGACGGAGTGCTGTTCCGTTACTTGGTCTGTGACGAGTGCTGCTGGCTGTTGTGAGCACTCGCTAGCAAGTTTTTTAACTTCTTGCAATTGGTACAATCTGGCGCATGTGTATCTGGTTTCCCACAACGAAGACAAAATATGTTAGCCTCTGCCTGGCATGCGGTAAAGTGGTGTCTCGTCTGCCGGCAGTTCCAGCACCTATTGTTGGTCTAGTTCTGTGGATGATGGAGAAATGGTCTTTAACGCGCGGTCTACTATGGGTGGAATGAGACAAGCTGGCGTGGGTGGAGTAGGTACGCTGTGTCCGAGCTCAGCTACTAAGCGTGGTTCTGGTTGCTCTCGTCGGCTAGAGAAATTACCTTGGGGTGCGGACCGCTGGGAATATTGCACCGCTTCTAGCTCCTTTGCCGACGCGCGAAGCGCATGCACGTTGTTGCGCGTGGCAAACACCAGTCGCTCTCGCAACTCAGGCCTGATTTCCTCCCAAAAAAGACTGACAAACTCAGACTCTGGCGTGGGGCTCATAATACGTTCCAACAGGCAACACAGGGCTTCGTAATAGTCATCTACAGTCTCCTGCGTCTGTTGGTGTCTGTTCCGGATTCGCTGCTTCAAGATGTCATCCCACTCGGCTGCAGTGAACTACCGCAAGGCGGCATGCCTCAACGTTTCCCAGTCAAAGGTAAGAAACCTGTCCACAAATCTCCAGAACCAACGAAGAGCATTTGGGCGCAGCGTGTGACGGCTCTCATATTCCCTCCTAAGTTCAACCAAGCCATATTCTCGACCCTTTTCAGAAAGGCCCCGATGGTCGTAGAGTCGTCCTGGCTCGTAAACACTAACTTTGAGCTAGCCACTATTTGGTCTACTTTAGACGGTGGAATATCTCCTGGCTGGGTGTATGGTGGAAGATCCCAGGTGTCACCAGGCATGGGTCGAGATAGTGGATCCGGAGGTGGTGGGCCAGACAATTGTTCTACCCGCTGCCTCATTTGCTCTATTCTGGCAGCCATTGTCTGCATGGCGTCTAGGAGCTGTGACACCTGTTGCGAGTGAACACATAAGCATACTCGGATATATTCCCGCTTCATAACTGCAATAGTAGCGAGCAAACAACACCTATGTACTCGCACTTCGCCAATGAAAATTAGCCATGGAAACACATGCGCAAGTAAATAAGCGAGCAGTTAAGTGAACGACAAAGTTCAACCCGCAACGATATTCACATCGTGAACGAACGGGGTGCTTCGAAGAGAGGTAAGCGGAAAGGAAAACCGAAAGTTCCGGCATAAACACTCTTTCGCTCAATGTCCCCAGTTTCGCTATTTTACCTCAAGAGATCTTGGGAAAGCCGAAAGCTTAAACTGAAAGCACTCTTTCGAAGTCGAAAGCTTACGCGAAAAACACTCTTTCGCTCAATTTCCCCAGTTTCGCATATTCACCAGCCGAGCAAGCGAGACGAAACGGGGAGGAAAAACTTTCGTGGAACGAGAGCGCACGTGTTCGGCTACTCAGCACCTTTAAAGAGAATTTAGGTTGAAAGCTCACGAAAAAATGGTATTTAATGTTCTTGGGCAGTCTTTTACCAGGGAGTTTGTATTCAAATCCAAAAGGGAGCGTGCTGCTACCCATTTATCATTAACAACATCGAAGTATTCGAGTTTAAGTTTGAATTGGTAGTGCTGTCCAGTGTTCAAAGAAATGGTGAGGGGTGAGGTGTTGGCTTGCGCCGCGATCCTCAACCGGCCCTTTGGCGCTTCACGCCGTGTGGCCACCCCGAACCATTAATACGACAAGTTGGTTCCCTCTTCAGGCTGGCTGATATTTAGTGTTTTAAAATAATTTGGAAATTCTAATGTAAATGTTTTTAGAAAATAACAATAGTACAATAAAAGTAATGCTTTAAAGTGAACTCTTGCCTTTGGTGATTTGGGTTTTGATGGTCAGAGTAGCAGGTAAGTGGTGTTACAGAGAGTCTTTCCCCGGGAGCCTTGATGATGTATATTGGATACACATCAAATGAGCTCCCAGTTCATACCAGTATACATAGGGTATACTGGTTAGTAACAAAATTGGCGCAGCCGGTAGGATATCGGTTTTGCAGAGACCACAGTGTAGTGCGCTGTGTAGCAAATTTAAATGGGCTGTAAAATCTATTCACCCAGCCGATATCTCAAACCATTCAACTCCTGTAAGACACCATTGCTACTCATACTGTCCATCAAACTGGATCAACCTTCTTTAAAAAAAAATCAAAAGATAATGTTCATTATTTAAATATAATAATATCAATATTATTCAAACAGTCCATCAAACTAGATCAGCTTTCCTAAAAAAAAATCAACTAATAATTTTAATCATTTTAAAAAAACAAAAATATTGTATCAATATCCCCACATCATAACAACGCTACTAATACAGTGCATAAAACTAAATCAACCTACTTAAAACGAAAAAAAAAAAATCAAATAATTATTTCAATCATTTAAATAACAAAAAGAAAGTATGAAACTTCACCAGTCCTCTAAAAAATATGGGATCATGTTAATCGTTTAAACAACAAAAACATAATATCAGTTTAACGCTACCCATACTGGTCATCTACCCAGATCACTCCTTAATCGAAACAAAAAATCCTATTGATCATTTTAATAACTAAAACATAATATCAACATTCAAATATAATAATATTTCTACTCATAATATCCATCAAATAAGACCAGTCCTAAAATCAAAAAGTCATCTTGAACATTTAATTCTTCATTCATTTACTCCCTCATTCATATATCTTAAATCTCATCTTTCTTATCTGAAAGTCATTCGAACTAACTCCTAACTCGTTCAAACCCAACGTAGAATTTATAAAGATATAAAGTTTCAATCAACTAACATGCAAAACACAAAACATTACAAGTAAATATTAAACACAAATAAGCAAAACGAAAACTTAATACGAGCAAACAAACGCGTGCCCATTGTTATCGAAATATGATACCACTTATCACTCCGACTGCTTGGACAATACGCGTACCCACATGCATATTAAAGTCTTATCTCTTGAATTGAATGAGCATTCGAATTAACTGAAGCATAATTAAAAGAGCAAACAAAAACAAACATTTAACTGCAAATTGAATAGATAGACATCTGGGCAATATTTTTAAATGCAAAAACATTGAAGAGCAAACTAAATAAATTAACTGCGCTAAACAAATAAAAAAAAATAATTTACATGAAAACGGCAATTTTCCAACGCAAATAAACATGAAACTAATTTAATTTCAAGTTACACTGAAACAATTAAAGTATGGGAACTTTGAACCAACAGAATTTTAGTTATTAGAACAATACAACAATGCAAACGGTTTCACCGCAAAACCAATTATCTCTTTCAAGTTCCACTGCAATTCACTTTCAAATCACCAAATTCATAATGTTAAGGAAACGGGAAAAGTGGCAGTCAAGTCGGTAAAACCTCGGCAAAACTATCAGCAGACACGCTATTTCGATGTCTAAATTGCACGATCACTGGAATGAAAACCAGTTGATTACACAACAGCCTCTGAGCCGTCAACGTAAGCTGTTGGCGGACATGCTATTTTTAGTTATAAGTCCTGAAAGAAACAAATAATAGCCTCTGAGCTGCCCGACTTAAACTTTCGGCAGACACGCTACATTTAGTATTAAGTTACCTATATGCAAAACAGACATCGCTTTACCATCCACTCATAGCCTCTGAGCTGTTGATCCAAAATGGTTTACAACACGCTATCAACCATGTACCCTTTAAACAAGCCACTACGTTTCCTTGCACAATGAATGCATTATATAACTGCTAACTATTAGAAAAAAGTCACAAATAAAACCCCTGTAGAAAGCGCAAGACAATTCAAAACCCACCCATTTCCCACCCTTTTACTTCATATATTGCGAAAATACCAAATAGCGTCTTAGAATGCTATAATATATACTTTAAGATGCTTTAAACAACCGTTTTCTCAAGATCGGGATCAAAAATTTATTAACGGCTAATGAAGTGACCTCGCACGGCACTGTACTGTCTTCCAGTAAGGTTCAGGACAGCATTATGCGAAACTAAGTAGACACACACTAGGGAAAAATTAGACGGAACACATATAGGGTCTTGAGTGAAGACCGAAACTATATGTTCCCAAGCCCATATAGTGATTGTGTCGCTTCGATCATCTTTAACAATAATTTCTCACAAGATATTTTCAATGCAGTATATCTATTTAACAATTCACTAATATCAATAAAAGTATACAACAGAGCTCAGAATCGCTCCTTCTAGTTTCAGTTTGAGAAAAAGGTCGACTTAATTTATATTAACTCATTAAACATTTCTATACTTAATAAAAAACCTACATAATAATTCCGATTTATAAATAATCCACAACTATTTACAGATACTGCTGAATATATTTCTAATAACCCTCCCTTTTTACAACTACAAATGAATAAAAAAGTATGTAATTTACAACTTAAGCCAATTAAACGACAATTAAATGCATATACCTCAAAAGCTCTTCCTCCTACACAATCGTATAGCATAGATGAATTAAAAGCCCTGCCCACTACGAAATGCATTAAGCCGACTTAATTAAAAACAAATGCTCTTGAAGGCATTAGCAGCCAACCATGAATTAGTACATACATATCATATATTTCACATACTTCCTAGCAATCAGATCAGCGCATGTAAAAGCTACAATACATCGCTTCATTCAATTTTCTCATGCATCATTGCAGAAGCAATGCTAATCATATCTTCAAAGCTCGTTAGCGGCGAGCAAAAACAATCACGTAAACCTTCAATCCATGACTCCCATTCCCATTAACAACATTAACCATCATATTAAGGGGAAAGTTTATTTATCACACTCACTCGCACCCTATAAAGCCAAGATAGCTTATACTAAAGTCGTGGGAATACAACAACAACGACTCCCAAGCTAAATCAATGGAAAGCTATTCTCTCGGCAAAACTTCTTCCGAAGCGAATCAATTCCCGAACGTAACGATCGTGTGAAATATTCATTCCCCGCTTACATATTAACTCATTCGCAATAAATAACCGCTAAAGCTTTAACAATATTTCCTATTGAAACTTCCCTACTAACCTATTCGCACAATACACAATTTAATAAAATGCTAGCAGAAGCTTACATAAAGAGCTTTTTTATAGCATTAATGAGAGTAATTTAATTGAATATTAATAAACCATGAATAGAATAAAAAACGAATTTCTTTGCAAATTTAAACTATTTTGGAAGCCGTCCACATTAAATCCTCACTAACGCTAACTGTTATAATTTACTAAAACCTGTACTAAACAAATAGTAACACCCTAATACGAGTAATAACCACTAACCAAAAGCAACATCGAATCAATTAGTAACTAAAATATTTGAATATACGCAAGAGAACTTTAATACTATTTGAAAGAAATGAGGAAATTAAAAGCCAAAAATAGAGTAGAATAAAAGTTCCAAGATGATAAGTAATGTTAAAAATAAGAGAAAACCATTAACTTCAGAATATAAAAAAAGATCGGCATTGAATATGAATCTTAAGAGAAGTTGTAACCATATTATTAAGTAAAACCAATTAAAAGAAGAAATTGTAGTCCGCTATTTTTCGATTGTAAAATAATAGTTCATTGTCAAGAAAAAACAATTTAAGGTCGGAAAAAATATGTTCAGTATGGTTTTCAATATTATAGTAAAACGAAATAATCTATAATCCTGTAATTTACGTCAGAAGCAAATTTAGCACTATTCCATTATTGCATAGAATCAAATGAAATAGTAACATCTTAATGTTTGAAGCAAACAAATTATTAAACCAAACAGGATCTTCGCTCATTGTATCCATCATTACAGTAACTTATGATTAAATCAAACAAAACATTGTATGGAATCAAACTTCAAATTATTAATTTATAATTGTAGTAGTTTATGAAAGCAACATGGATATGTAATACTTATTAATTAACATTAACTCAAGGTACCAAACAAAATAGGAAAATATGATACATAATTGTATAAAATCAAATCTTAACTTAGTAATTTTTGATTGTAGTAATTTGCAAATACAACAATGACATGTAATACATATTAATTAGCATAAACTTATAGTACCAAACGAAATATTATAATATTAATTTATGATTGAATCAAACAAAACATTGTATAGTATCAAACCAAACATTAACTCATTAATTCATAAATGTGGAAATTTACAATTCTAACGTTGACTTGTAACAACATATTAAGTAACGTCAATTGGATAGAATTATAACATTGGCGCGTTAGTATCTAGTAAATTACGCATAAACCAGCAGCAAAACTACGGTTAATAATAAGTTGCGAGGAGTACAGTGGACAATACCAATGGCGATAACAGCGCGAGATATAAGTACGAATGATTTACACAAAAGGGAATGTAGCGAGACTCAACCAACAACAAAAATTGCGAAAAACCAAGAGTGAGCGTAATCTATTGGGGTACATTAAGTAATTCAGATCACCGGAGTAGAGCGACGATTTATTGTACTCTCCAAGTACACTAAATCCTTTTTTCAACTGCCGGAGGAATGTTGCGAGTGAACACATAAGCATACTCGGATATATTCCCGCTTCATAACTGCAATAGTAGCGAGCAAACAACACCTATGTACTCGCACTTCGCCAATGAAAATTAGCCATGGAAACACATGCGCAAGTAAATAAGCGAGCAGTTAAGTGAACGACAAAGTTCAACCCGCAACGATATTCACATCGTGAACGAACGGGGTGCTTCGAAGAGAGGTAAGCGGAAAGGAAAACCGAAAGTTCCGGCATAAACACTCTTTCGCTCAATGTCCCCAGTTTCGCTATTTTACCTCAAGAGATCTTGGGAAAGCCGAAAGCTTAAACTGAAAGCACTCTTTCGAAGTCGAAAGCTTACGCGAAAAACACTCTTTCGCTCAATTTCCCCAGTTTCGCATATTCACCAGCCGAGCAAGCGAGACGAAACGGGGAGGAAAAACTTTCGTGGAACGAGAGCGCACGTGTTCGGCTACTCAGCACCTTTAAAGAGAATTTAGGTTGAAAGCTCACGAAAAAATGGTATTTAATGTTCTTGGGCAGTCTTTTACCAGGGAGTTTGTATTCAAATCCAAAAGGGAGCGTGCTGCTACCCATTTATCATTAACAACATCGAAGTATTCGAGTTTAAGTTTGAATTGGTAGTGCTGTCCAGTGTTCAAAGAAATGGTGAGGGGTGAGGTGTTGGCTTGCGCCGCGATCCTCAACCGGCCCTTTGGCGCTTCACGCCGTGTGGCCACCCCGAACCATTAATACGACAAGTTGGTTCCCTCTTCAGGCTGGCTGATATTTAGTGTTTTAAAATAATTTGGAAATTCTAATGTAAATGTTTTTAGAAAATAACAATAGTACAATAAAAGTAATGCTTTAAAGTGAACTCTTGCCTTTGGTGATTTGGGTTTTGATGGTCAGAGTAGCAGGTAAGTGGTGTTACAGAGAGTCTTTCCCCGGGAGCCTTGATGATGTATATTGGATACACATCAAATGAGCTCCCAGTTCATACCAGTATACATAGGGTATACTGGTTTGTAACACACCTTCCAAGTTGTTAATGATGAAGGTTCGGTGTTGGATCTGGAAAAACTAGTTTTAAACTATAAAATGAACCTCATAAAATCATAAAATGAACCTCATAAACAAAAACCAAAAAATATGAAAATAAATAAATATTGTGGATTTTAAAAAAGATAATAAATTTTCACTATGAATGTACAAAACTATTTTAATATCAAATCACTAACTCGGTCTTTCCATTTCACTTTTTTCCTTTCACAGGCAAGGACACCAATGGTGAGCTCTTCCTTTGCGTCACAGGGACTACTCTCTTGAGGCACCATAAGAATCAGGGTTCAGAAGTGCTCTCTCGTTCGCAAGTTTTGACCAGGTACAATTTGTCAGCTCAGGGTTGATTTTGACCCGCAAGCAGCGCGTGTCTTATCATGGATAGTCTCGGACTAGCTAAGCAGCCATCACGTGGAGTCAAAATCCATATATTGGAAGACACTTAGGCAGCGCTTGGTTTGGGATGCAGATCAGAAGCCGCCGCAAAAATTATGTTGAGTAACAACTTCCGAATACACGAAAGGACGCTAATATCATTTGGCCTTGCTAGTCATACAATGTTGGTAAACCACTTATGTATAAATCAAAAGTAGGTCCAAACGATATTGATGTCTAAGGAAAACACACGTTCGGAAGTTATTAATTGCTGGGGCACTATAAGTGCAACACCCCTTAGGGATTACCTGCCCGCCAAAAATCTGGACACCTTTTAGGGTCACCTAGAGACGTTGGTCTGTCTCATGCTCACGACTGTTGATACAGCCGGGCTTTTCGGGCCCCACGTTGGGCGCCATTTTGTAGTGACTTAGATAGATTAAATGTCCATTCAGGAATGCAACGATTGTCTGCAATCTCGGTGGCTCTCAACATCCTCTTTCGCCGAGGCAGCAGACCATTGCTGCAGTCCTAAACGGCCATTTAATCTATCTTAGTCACTACAGCTTCCATTGGTCCTACCAAATTTGGATGAAGTTTGTGCTACCATTAAAGCCCAAAAGAATAATTAAGAGTCGGGCATCGATGAGATTCCAGTGGAGCATATAAAATATGGTGGCAACGGAGTTCAGAAAGCCATCCACAAAGTTAGCCAGCACATTTGGCAACAAGAAAATATGCCGGACGAGTGGAGCCAATCAATTATATTCCCTATTCACAAAACAAGGTGACAAGCTACAGTGCGGAAACGACATAGGCATATCTCTGCTTTGCAAGGCGGACAAAATATTGGATAGTCTGAAAAGTATTGAGCCTTTTTTGTCACTAGATGGTGTTCGTTGTTATATATCGGGCAATACTAATCAGATTGAGTCAAACCGACATGCGTTTGAAAGGTGACATTCCAGTCCACAATTTTCATATGAACAGTTTTGTATTTCGTCATTTGTGTCAAAAGTTGTATTCATTTATAAATGAGTGAAATTTCTGAAAAAATTCGTTATATTTTACAATATCGCTACGATCAAGGTGAGAATGCATCGCAGGCTCGTGAAAAAATTTGTGATGTCTACGGTCAAGATACTTTATCAAAAGCCACAGCCAAGAGATGGTTCGCTCGCTTTCGTTCTGGACATTTTCATGTCAAAGATGCACCTCGTTCAGGTCGACCAATCACTGAAAAAGTCGATGAAATCTTACGAAAAATTGCAAGCGATCGACAAATGACATTGCTAAGGAACTGATTATCCATCAGTAAACAGTTTTGAACCATTTGCTTAAGGCTGGATACACAAAGAAGCTCGACGTTTGAGCGCCGCATGAATTAACACAAAAAAATTTTATCGACAGAATTTCCATTTGGGAAATGCTAATAAAACGCAACGAAATCGAACCATTTTTGGAGCAAATCATTACAGGCGATGAAAAATGGGTAAGATACGAGAATGTCGTTAGAAAAATATCATGGTCAAAAAAGGTGAATCATCACAAATGGCTTCAAAGCCAGGATTGACACCAAATAAGGGTATGCTGGTTGTATGTTGGGATTAGAAGGGAATTGTTTATCATGAGGTGCTAGAATCTGGTCAAACACTCAATTCAGCTCTGTACTGTCAGCAATTAACCAGATTGCAATAAGCGATTCAAAAAGCCGGCCAGCATTGATCAACAGAAAGGGCGTTGTCTTCCATCATAACAATGCTAGACCACACACATCTTTGATGACCCGGCAAAAATTGACAGAGCTTGGTGGAAAGTTTTGATATATCCACCGTATAGTCTAGAACTTGCACCATCAGAGTACCATTTGTTTCGATCTCTGCAAAACTTCCTTAATGAAAAGAAATTCACTTCAAAAAGGGACTCTGGGAATCACTCGGCCAAATTTTTCGCCGATAAACCACAGAATTTCTACACAAATAGAATAATTGCTCTACCCAAAAAATGGCAAAAGGTCATGGACAATAATGAACAATATGTAATGAAATAAAATCCATTTTAAATAAAACAAATATTCAATCGAAAAATGACAAAAAAAGGCTCAATACTTTTTAGACTTGCCAATATTTTCGAAAATCTTAGCAAATAAAATCAAATCATACACTAACAGTATTATTGGGGAGTATCATCGTGGCTTTAGACCAGGCAGATCAACAATAGATCAATTGTTTATGGTCAAGCTGGTCTCCGAGAAATGCTGGGAGTTCAACAGAGGCTTATATTAAATATTCATGGACTGTAACCCTAGAAAGATAACCTACATCGAAGGAACGTGTACAATTTGGAAAAATCAGCACAACTTTCTTGTAAATACAGCAAATCCGCTTAACATATATTCCAACTCAGTCGATCTATCGAGCTTGCATCCCATTTTAACGGCATTACATTTGTACGTCGGTTTGACGTATAGTTATCATTTGTGCTAATTTTTTAAATCAAGTGAATAAGTTCTTGTGATTTTTGCCGACGGTTATATGTTTGTATACTTATTAAAACATAATTTTTGTAGGTTTTGTAAACAAAATCAATCAACGATCAACAATCTTGAGCAAAACATTGTTATGCCTTCAGCGCCACAAAACTATATACATAGTGTGTTACCAGATAACTGAGTATTGCGAACAATTGTTCATAACAAGGCTCGCTTACAACACAACCTAGGATACACCACTACGTAACATCGAAGCTTGGTTACAAGCCTAGTATTTTCAGGTGCGTAAAATAAACAAAAGACAACCTTCCTGACCAGGTTATAAGTTCATTCAAACTGACAGTTCCGGCTGAACTTTCTATCCTACTTCGTCCCGATTATGGCCAAAGCGGACACTCGTCCCGGTACTGATTCCAAACAGCCTCAACAACCTTCAAGGATCATCTAACACTGAGAGGAATTCTTCCCTTCCTAATCGTTCAACTATTTCTATTTATTACCAGAATGTTCGTGGCTTAAGAACCAAACTTGAGGACTTATTGCTCTTGTCTCAATTAACTAACGAATCTGTTATCTATTTAACTGAAACGTGGTTGAACGAAAATATTTCTAATGCGGAAATATTACCAGATTACTTAGTCTACCGATGCGACCGTGACCTTAACGTCACTAATAAATCTGATGGTGAGGGAAGTCTTGGTTGCAGTCTGCAAAACCCTGAATAGTTTACTTTGCGCTGATTTCAAATTTGCTCGTCCTGTTGAGTGTGTAATTGTTAAAACCCCATTTCCTCATAACTCCTCTTTATTAATTTCCTCTGTGTATATTCCGTGTAATTCTCCCCTAACTATGTATGAAGCTTCCTTCGATGAACTCTCTGCCAATCTTCTTGCTCATCATCCACATTCTAAAATTATAATTTTTGGGGAGTTTAACCTACCGGCAGTGGAATGGGATCCCTTAACAACACCTGGCATTTGCTCAACAAATAATCCTTCTTTGTATCTTTCCTCCTTTCTTTCGCTTTGTTCTTTTTTACAGTTTAACCACATCCGTAACCCTAATGGCTACCTTCTGGACCTTGTCTTGTCAAATGTTCAAACTAGGTGTCTATCAATAGCTCCTGTTTTACATCCTTATATTCAACCTGATCTCCATCATCCACCATTGTCTCTAGCACTAACCGTTGATACCCTAAAACCTCAGAGAATTGCCTCAGTTTATCGTTATAACTTCTTTAGAGCAAATGATGAGGCAATTAAAACCAATCTGGACTCGGTCAACTGGTACACCTTCACTCGTCTTGACTGTGATAGTGCTTTGAACAAATTTCACGGCTACCTTAACACTCTGATTGCTCATTATACTCCACTGTAAGCTCCTCGCAAAGCTAAAATGAAGCGTTGGCTTACTCGAAGAGTTCTTTGTGCCATAAACGCCTAAGACAAGGGGCATAGGCACTATAAATTAACCGGAAACGATGATGCCCAACAGAATTTTTGCAGACTGCGTACTTCGGCTAAAAAAGAGCTCAAAAGGGCCATGAAAAATTACTTGAGCAGTTTAGAGAGTTCCCTCCTGACAAATAACGCTAAACCGTTTTGGTCCTACATCCGATCTAAATAGTGTTAAATAGAATAACACTGAAGCCAACCCCCCCCCCCCCCCCCCCCCCCAGGATATTTCTAACCTATTTGCCGAATATTTTTCCTCTACTTTTACTCTTATGATACACTACACTCCCCCATAAATTCAATTCAAGCTTATCCTCTTCTTTTCATGCTGTACTGTATTTTCCTCTTCTTGTCTCCTGTATGCTGATGATTTTAAGGTATTCCGGATAATTAGATCCCTTGAAGATTGTCAGCAACTCCAAATTGATCTCTTTAACCTCTATAACTGGTGTAATGCAAACTTTGAAAATTGTTCCTTTAACTTTTAATTACACCCTATGTGATGTTGTTCTCTCCTCTGTAGACTCATGTAAAGATCTTGGTGTAATATTTGAACCCAAGCTTAAATTCGATGCCCACATTTTTAGCATAAGTACCAAGGGATCAAAAGTTTCGGGTTTTATTATGCGGCATTTGCACAAGTTTGCAAATATTCCTACCGCTGTTCGCTCGTTCACATGCCTTATCCGGCCGCTTCTTGAGTACTGCTTGGTAGTGTGGTCTTCTAGACACTTATAAAAGTATCTTGTGAGCTCGCTAGAAGCTGTTCAGCGTAAGTTTTCCCGAATTTTTACTTCAAATTCAACTTAACTTATGAGTCCTGTGAGGGTCGTTTATCCATACTTTGTCTCCCTTCTCTGTCGTCTCGTAGAACCATCTTAGACCAATGTTTCCTTTACAAGTTGTACCACCAACAAATTCTACTCTAAGCAAAGACTTGCACTATGGACTATATGCGCGTCCTAGTCGTTCTAATAACATTCTCGAGGTTCCGTACGCCCGGACAGATTTATATTATCACTCAATTATGCCGCGAATCATCAGAAAGAGTAACAACCTCGAGCTTGGTTCTCTATCCACGTCCTACTTGGTTTTAGAAAAAAAATTAAAGACGTCACTTTTTGTCAATTGCGATTGATGTTCCCTTATCACTCAATTTTTCAAACTTTCATCTAGCCTCTAATTTCTTTTCTTGCATGTTTAATAGTATTCTTAGCTTTTTCTGCTTGATTTTGTTATATAAATGTGTCTTACTTTAAACGATATTTAATTGTGTAAGTGTACTTTGTAATTGGATTTTTGTCTGTAAAATGGATTTAAATAAATAAATAAAGAAAATAAAATGCAGTCGAAAGGTGCTTTAACAGACGACCAAATTTTACGAATATTGCAAGAATGGAGCGAAGAAGCAACAAAATTCACGGGCAGCGAACCTGAGAATAATTTGCTCGAAGATGATGTGCAAATTAATGTTGAAGAATATGAGGTAGGCCTCCCACTAGTAGAAAGCAACTAGAGCGCGGAGGATGAAGCGGAAAATGTTTCTGAACATACACAAAACACCTCGTCTTTCAAGCCAAATTCGATTATGATGCCGCAGCATCAAGCACTAAGACAAAAAAATGGTCACCGTTGGGCGGCAACTAAAGGCAGAACAAGTGGCAAAATATCGTGTTCCAATATTATTCGAGTACCTAGAGGTCCAACTCGGATGATTAAATGGCTTTTCGATCCTTTAGAATGCTTTTAAATTTTCATAACCGACGAAATTTCAGAGGAAATCACAAAATGGACCAACACAGAAATCCAGCTTAAAACTGGAAGGCCTGATATAAAGGCAATGTTTTAGACTACAAGTTGTGATGAAGATCGAGCACTAATCGGATTGGTGACACTTTCAGCAGCTATGAAGGACAATCACTTGACCACGGTTGAAATTTTTGATTATTCATATTCAGGTGGCAGATATATTGCTGAATGGATGCCCGACCAGCTCTAAGACCAACTGATTTATTTGTGCCAATCCGAAAAATATGGAAGATGTTCACAAGCCACTGTCGATCTTACTATATTCCTGGACTATACGTGACCCAATAAATACGGGATAAAAATAGTAATGACAAGTGACAGCGCAACACGCTACATGATTGACGCAATTCTTTTTCTGAGAAAATGCACTCACACCAATGGAAATTCCTCTCGGTGAGGTTTCGATTCGATTAATATGTCTCCAATACTGATCATTCTTACTCTAGGGATTCCCTTTTCTGTCAAGGTGACCACTCCGGGTTTCTCCAGTGCTAAACTGAGCCCGCGAGCAGTCGTCCAGTCTCTCCCTAAGGGCAACTTAGGCATACCTAGCCTAAGTTGCCCTTGTTCAAAGGTGCATCCAGTGACCAGAGCCGCAACATCATCCATATAGCCGATCAAGCACGACTCATCTGGCATCTCCAGTTTCAGTAGGCCATCTTAAGGCAGGTTCCATAGGTCTGGGCCAAGAATAGATCCTTGGGCAGCACCCAATGTCACTGCCGTCGTTTGTTGAGCCTGTGTCGTATCGTGAGGCAGGCTTCGGTCCTTTAGGTAGTCCCTCAAAAGCCGCATTAGATATTCTGGAACTTGAAAAGAGTTTTCCAGCGTATCCAGAATGTCCACCCATCTAGCGGATTTGAAGGCGTTCCTAACGTCGAGTGTCACCAATAGGACGATTTATCGCTTGGTGCGATTATATGCCTCTGCCTTTTGGACTGCGCTCACCACCTCTGCAATCGCATCAACGAGTGTAGCGTCCTGCTCTAAAGCCATATTACCGAGGAGATAGGTTCCCAGCTGCTCGCCTCGCGTCAGTGAGTCTTCCCTTAATGAGTTTCTCTAGCACTTTCCCAGCCGTGTCTAGCATGCATAACGGGCGGTATGCTGACGGCAATCCGGAATTATGCTTCCTCTTGCTTATCAGCACGAGCCTCGCCACCACCCATCGTACCGGGAAAACCCCGTCCCGTAGGCAAGCGTTGAATGTGCTGAGCAGCTAGTCAGAACAACAGTGATAGACGAGCCGCAACACCTCAACCGGAACACCATCTGGACCTGGAGCCTTCCTCGCTTTAAATGAGGGGACTGCCTCTTCCAGTTCCGGTTGTGTGAAGAGTGGATACTCGACTGCTGTTTCTCCATGGACAGCGTCAACACGGACGGGATGGGCGGCGGAGAGTGCCCGCACTATCTCGTCCATCTTTCCCGCATCATGTATTCAAGGTTTCCGTAGGGCACCAAGCTTCCGCATAACTAGCTTGAAGCCAAGGCCCCACGGATCCTTGTTCACACTGTCGACTAGATCTTGTTCTTTAGGGTTACACAAGTATACGACAGTATTGATCGTAACGTGTTGTACCAAATCATGCTTTGCTTTGGCATCCCAGCCAAACTAGTCCGTCTTACCAAAATGACAATGACATCGAAAACCTCCCAAGTCTGCATCAACGACCAACTTACCGATACCTTTGACACAAGTATCGGACCAAAGCAAAGAGATGGGCTGGCTCCATGGCTACTTGATTTGGCTCTGAAAAATGCCATAAGAAAGTTACATATCAATACAAGAGAAACGTTAGTGCACAAATGAAACCAAGTGGTGTAAAGAACTCTTTCTGGAACTCGACAGCAAAGCATAACGAGTAGCGCTACAAATCAATGAGAATAAAACCATGCTCATGCCGCAGTCGAGGAAAGATGCATCAAATACACAAAATATCTCCCGTGGCGTATGCAATATCAAAAATCTGAGCAAATTCGTGTATCTAGGTGCCAAAATAATGAGAACTGGAAAAAAAGAGACGAAATACGCCGAAGAATACAGCTCGCAAATAAAATATTTTATTCAGTTTTGACGATTTTGAAGACCAGCTACATACACAGGAAAACGAAGCTCCTAGTATATAAATCTGTGATAAAACCTGTGCTTTGCTATGGATGTAAAACATAGTCCCTAACCCATGCATCCGCAAACATATTAAACGCCTTTGAGCGACGGGTCCTGAGGGAGATAATTGGAGCGAAACTAGACGGGGACCAATGGCGATTTCGATCCAACCATGGACATTAATCAAGACTTTCCTACTTTTTCCAGAGCGTCTTCTTTGTTAGATAATTTTCAGATTTCGCCTTCAGTTCTGTATACTAATTGTGAAACACATCCTTGTTCCTCACTTGCAGCTCCTTCTGATCATCATCCTTATTTTGTTCGTTCGAGACTATTGATTGGTCTTGTTTCGACGCACATTTATCTAAACTCTTTCCAGGCGAATTCCCGGGTGAGCGTAAATTTAACAACCAACAAACTGATGAGTCAATTCATGTTCTCTCTTCTATCATTTGTTTATGCATGAACTCCTTTGCACCTGCCAGAAAATTCAATATCTCAAAGTATGACAATCTTTCCCCATCAACACTCCATTTAATTCATACTAGAAGTAAATAGCAGCAAAAATTAAAAAGCATATTTCAACAAAATGACAAGAGCGTAAATCCACAGTATATTTTCTTTCATTTACAGGTTAATTGCGTAAGTAAAATTATACCAGACAAGATGCATCTTAAATTGAATTCAGCCGATAAACTTCGACTTTCTTCTAAGAAATCACCCTCCCATTCTTTTAAAGGAATAAACAATTTGAATGGCCGGTTATCAAATAATTGGAATATTTCCAGAGATCCTATTCATTTTAATGTAGACTCATACCATGGTGTTTCGCTAAGTACTTAGCCTACCAAAGAAAAACGAAAATTTTTGAAAAGTGGCGATTTATTTCTCAAGATAATCTCTTAGCTCGATACACTTGACCCAGCGATGCCCCAACTTCTTTAACCCGTCTGAAAAATACATTTTTTGGAATCTGCAAAGTAGGCCTCTGAGCGGCGATGATCTCCTCTTTCGACTCAAATTCCTGCCCCGCGAGTGACTTTTTCAAGTTTGGAAACAAAAAGAAGTCGCACGGGGCCAAATTTGGAGAATAAAGTGGATGGGGTAGTAGTTCTTAGTCCAATTCGACCAATTTGGCCGTGGCGACGGTAGAGATGGGAGCCGGTACATGGCGGAAGAGCACTTTTATTTTCGCCAAATGGGGTCTTTTTTCTGCAATTTAGCGTCGAATCAGCCCAATAATTCGGCATAGTAGAGCCCTGTGACCGTTTTGCCCTTCTCCACGTTGTCGATGCAGATCACACCTTGTGAATCCCAGAAAACGGTGACCATCACGTTTCCAGCGGGCATGACAATCTTTGCCTTCTTCAGTGAGGTTCACTGTGTCAACTGGTCGTTGGTCTCTGATGTGTACCAGTGGAGCCATGTTTCCTCAATGGCCACAAAACGACGTGGAAACTCTTTCGGATTATGATTAGTATCTTCTTTTTATAATAATTTTTACAATGAAGCCCCTTCTGTTCGCAATGCTTCAAAGATTTGGTACAGAGTAGAGTTTATGTTTTTAGTTTGAGTTTTGAAGAATCTTTTTTGATAACGTAGCACTTATTAAAATAATCGTGATTTCTTCCCTAGTTTTTAATAAATCTAACCTATAATAATGAATTTGAATAATAACTAATTCTTTGGTCCAGATGGCATTCCGAACTTAGTAATCAGAAAATGCAACAATTCGAACTCTAGACCTCTTGTCTTCCTTGCAAATAATTGCATGAATATGTTAATGGTTACTTTCCCTCTGCTTGGAAAACAGCCACATTAGTTTGCTAAAATCAAGATCAAATGGTGACATTAAGAAATTAAGACCATTCTTCTGCAATCTTTTAAAATATTTTCCTAATTACCCATTCCTATTGAACAATTTGGCTTCAAGGATAAAATGTCGACTAAACATACAATCTTATCCGTTCATTATAAAATGTTTTCTGGTTTGCGAAACAAAGAAGTTACATTAGCGTGTACAACTTACCTTGAAAAGGACTACGATTCGGTTTGGTTAATAGGCTCAATCTACAAAGTTTTAAATAGTAATTTTCCTATTCGTTGAGCTCGTATGTCTTCTTACCAACCGTAGTTTATCGATTAAACTAGGTAATTCCTATTCTTCTCCAATTAGTATAATTTCTGGTGTTCCTCAAGGTTATGTTCTTGGTCCGCCTCTGTTCAATTTTTAACTTGACCGGTATTTCTTGCGCTCATCAAAATAATATGAACAACAATTTTAAAATGTTTCTTTACGCAGACGATATTATCCTTCTTGCCAGCGATATAAGTCCTTTAACAGTTTTAAATAACATTAATTTTCATCTTCAAGTGCTAAAGAATTATATGTTTAACCCTGAAAAATGTGAGTTAATTTGCTGTCGTAATGCTAATGGGAAAACTCATAGAAATGCTCCAGTTAAAAGTAAATTATTCCCTTCATCAATTGATGGTCACTCATCTGGAGGGGCTCATGGCTTTATGGGAAAAAATTTCAGGACTTCCACAGTCAAATCATGTTGGTAGCCATCGATACGAGTCAACAAATGCCATTTATCTCCAAGGATACTAACTCACGATACGAAGAATATTATCATGAATATCATGGGAATATTACCAATACCGCTACAAAAATCGCGCAAGGAGCCCTCAATAGAACTCTACCCGAGCTAACCATCTCCACTACACCTATGTTCCACCTATCTACCATCAGGCTGCCCACTTTTCCTTACACTTATTCTGAGTAAGGAAAGGAACTCATCTTCGGGTCGATCAGTAACTTCCGGTACTTTACTACTAGTTTCGATTCAAATAGTACTTCCCCAATACTGATTGTCCTTACTCTGGGGATTCTCTTCCTTCAGGATTCTCTTCCTTTTAGGTTGCGCCCGTGAGCTGTCATTCAGTTTCTTATAGGGTGCATAAGTATACTTTGTCTAAGTTGCGTCGGTTCCACGTTGCATCCAGCAGCCAGCGCCGCAACATCATCTGCATAGCCGATCAGTCACAAATCATTCAGTAGCTCTAGTCTCAGTAGCTCACCCCGCGATATGTTCCACAAGTCTGGACCTCGGATATATTTTTGAGCAACACCTGATGTAACTTCCATTCTTCATCGGCCCTGTATTATATCATGAGACCCTGTATTGTATCATGAAGCCGCATAATATATTCTGGGCCTTGAGGAAGGATTGCCAACGTATCCAGAATATCCACCTTTCGAGCGGAGTTGAAGGCGTTGCAGACATCAAGTGTCACAAACAGAACTAAACGTCGCTTGATACAGCTATGTGCCTCCTTCGTTTGGGCTACGCAATTCTTTTGGGCCTCTGCAATTACATCAATAGTGGACCGTCTTGGTCTAAAGTCATACTACCCAAGGGAAAGGTCCCCAGCAGCACGAATCGTATGAGTGAGTTTTCATTTGATCAGCTTCTCCAGTAATATCCCAGGTGTTTCTAGCAAGCCTTACGGGCAGTATGCAGCCGATGTCCTAAGAAGACACTTCTTACAGGAAAGCATTAAACATACCGAGCACCAAACTAAGATAATGGTGATAGAAGAACTGCAACACCTCAGCTGAGATGCCTTCTCGACCTGGAGCCTTCCTTGTTTTCAATGATCAGACTACCTCTTCCACTTTGAGCCGCGTAAAGAGTGGGCATTCGACTGCTGTTTTGCGGCGGACAGCGTCCACACGGACGGGACGGGCGGAAAAAAGTGTCCGCACTATCTCGTCCATCATTTCTGCAGGGCTTGCGTAGGGCTCCAAGCTTCCACATAACTAGGTTGTCGCCAAGGCCCCACAGATCCCTATTCAGGTTGGCTACTAGATCTTTCCAGTAGCGGGCCTTACTGCTGTTAATCATTGAATGAAAGTATTTCCTAGCCGACTCGTATGCTGCTTCCGGTTGACTGCCGAGTTCCAGTTGCGTACCCTTAGCTTATGATACTTCCTTCGCGATTTCAGTTAAGTATCAGTACACTGGAGGCTTGCCGTGCCGGGATCTCAGATGGGCCATAGAAGCGCAAAAGCCAGGCGTGGTGATGCCATTAGTTAAATTCACCATATCTTGAGCTGCTAGCTCTTCAATCTCACGCAAATCTCCCATCAGCGGCGAACTTACCGTGAGCACCTTGAGGACGTCTCGACGTCAATCCTCCCAATGTTCCAACCAATCGTGAAAGATTGAGAGCACGGGAGTTAGGAGATAGCATCACGAAGAATGTGCTGATGATCACTGGCTGAGCATTCCTTCAATACTCTCCAATTATGTACCCCCCGTACTGGCGTCTCCAAAGCGAATGTCACATTGGATATGGTTCCTTCACTACCCATATGGCGGGAAGTCAATGTGTTGCCAGTGTTCAGTACGACGAGCCCTGTGCTGGCTGACATCTCTAGGACTCTTTCCGCACGGATCAATTTATAGAGGCATTGAAGCCTCCCCCAATGAGTATGTGGCCATTTACGTTCGAGGTAGCGCCCTTTGAAGCATTAACCTTGCCTTGGGAAGATGATATGATAAGTACGCACTAAAGAATTTAGTCCCTGAAATCCAAACCCAAACGGGACCATCCTTCCGTCTACAGTCCTTCTCTAGGGAATCCCTGAGTTTCACGAGCTTCGCCTACAGCCGGGGTCTTACTTTTGGCGTTTTTCCCTTTTGGCTTACATCAGGCACTTCTTGTTGTTGAGCATCTATGGAAACTTTTTTTTCTTGAAGGCTTTTTTGATTGCTTTTGGTAGCATTATATAGAAGCCCTTATCTAACGTATCATGCTCATTAAGTTTCTCCTCTTTTCTCCTCTTATCCCTATCTCCTTCGATTGGACTAGAGGTCATCCTTTTGGTGGTGGTTGGTAACGGAGCAACTTTTGACTTTTGCTCTTCTTCTGCCTTCAATCAGCACCACCAGTAATGCTAATGTAGTCCAAGAGCTCCTCAAGCTACAGGAGCCCGTTTCTTATACTTTTGCTAATGTTGTTTTTTTGCGAGTCTCTTCAGAATTTTTTCCGTTTTTCGGATTGGCCCTTCTTCTTGATAGCACCCAACGCCTATTGTATTTTCAAAAGTTATTCCTGCAGAGAGGTTTGCTGCTTTGGTTTTTGGATCTGATGCTTCAGCCACGTTTTCGGCGATGTCAGCAAATTCGCGCATCGGCACTTCGTTGGTCTCCTCGCTCCTTTTTTCCACCGTGATTTATTCTTCGACTTCAGGGTGGTGCTCTTCTTTTTTAGGGCGTTTCGGACTACGCCCGGATACCGCGATTGTATCCAGCCATCAAGTGTTATCTGAGTCGTCCATTTGTTTTCGTTCTGTGAACTTTTATAATTGTAATCTTAGTAGTTCTTAGTGTTTTGATGAGTTTACAGATGCCATATCTGTTGGATCTCCCCTCGGAGCCGCGATCTCCGTTTCTATGTGTAGTCACTTGTTTGGTCTCATGGTTATTTTTGCAGAGCAGGAAGGTTATGCAAGGTTTTACACCAGCTCTTATGGGGACAGGCGCTCAAAACCAGACCAACGCTAATCGGGAGTCCATCTCAAATGAACCTACATTACCAACTCAACAGTATGAATTTTGAACGTACTCCGATACCTGTAAGGGTTTTATCGGGAACAAGGTGGTACGATTCTTAGATTGAAGCTCTTCACGATCGATTATCACTTCGGTGGTAGCGTAATATGCAACTAGGTCCAAAATTTCATATTCGCTAATGTCAGTTCTATTTCAATATCCTATTAGTAGTCCAGAGATTATTACCAGTTTGCAGTCCGTGAAGAAATCTTATGGAAACCTCCACTTCCTCGATTACGTGAGGGCGGCACTTCTTAAAAAATGCTCTCTTCTAAAATACTGTTGTGAACTAGCACTCCTCTTGCGAGAACTCTCCCTAAAGGGACTCCCCGCTGTGCAACCGGTACGAAGACAAATATCTAGTAATCAGTACCACACTATGTGTAGTCCGCGTAGTGTAGTGGTTAGAGCACTCATTCCATAAACCAAAGGTCCCTGGTTCGAGATTTCTTCCGAGTAATTCTTCTTTAGCCCGTTCGGTCATGATACGTGCTGGTTTAAAATCAGAACATGTTGCAGCTGGGTAGACGGATACACAGCCCAAGCATGATACTGACCATATCACCTTCTCGAGTGCCGATACATTCGATGAAGATAATGACATACTCTAACTATCTCTAAGCAAAGCCCGGCAAGTGGCTGTAGTACTAAACCGAGCAGGCAACTACCACACTATCTATCCTCCTTAACCTCACTGTCATGGTAAAAGAAAACGCTAATGCTATTCGCGAATTATTAGATTCAACCAACGAAACGGGCAACATTCCTATGCTTAGCGTTGTATGTAGATAATAGATCTAGCCATCATACATACACAGTCAGAAGATCTGCATCCAAGACCCGCAAAATGTAGTCAAGCCAGCTTCTCTTTCTGGCTCTCTCAAGTTTTGCGAATCAAGATTACAGCTTCTGGAAGCAGTACCGTCACAGCATCCTCCAAAGTATCGAAGTAACCACCGAAACAATAGCTGCAGACATATAGCGCGATACCGACAGTACTCTGTAGCTATTGCAATTAAGACCATTGCATCCGAAAGTGTACTTCACGTTCGAACAGAAGAATTTTGGTTCAATTGTCTCGCACTCGCTCATATAAACACTCTCTGCCCAAGCAAGCGAAGGCACCACTTTCTACTCCATGAGATCACCAGCGTAGGACGGTATTTGGTTAGAACGCTGGCAAACCACATTCTATCAAATACTTCTATCTTTAGCCCTTGTTTGGGTGGAAAACGGAGGTTTCACAGCAACTCTCAAGAGAATAATATGGAATACTTCGTAGGACGGTCACAATTTCTGTATGAGTTCAAGACCTCATTTGAAGCGATCATTTTACCCTTGCTGACGGAACATCTGCCACGATCCTCAACCAGGCTTCACGAGAACCAAAACCTAGCCGACCTAGAAGATAACAATCCCTGTTTCCACCGACTCGGAGCCATCGACATGCTCCTGTGTACCAACCCCCGCTCGAAGCCGGACCATCCAATACACCAATGGCACAGAATATTGCTTTCGGTTGGATAATAGTAGGTCCTGTGCAAGGTGAGATACAAGATTAACCTAGATCCATCCACGCCTACTTCAACCTCCTCAAGGTAGATGAACAGTTCTCAGAGATCGAGGAGCCTAATCTAGTCCAGTCCGTCCTACCGAAGCAGCTAAATCTGATGAACAGTTTAAACGGACGCACTCTAGGACATCAGAAGGTCAATACGTGGTCGTCCTACCTTTCAAGACATGTCCGAAGCGACTTGGATCTTCTTATTCTCTGGCGCTTTCACAACAATTCGGGTTGGAATAACGCTTCCGGAGGAACCCCACCTACCACCACTTGCTTTGAATAACACGGAACGTGTCCCGTAGATAGACCTCCAGAAACCCCCCCATTTCTGTTTACGGGGCAGTGAAGGAATTGAGCTCCATTACTAAACTCTGCGCTGCGTTTAATGCTTCGTGCAAAACGGACATTGGGCTATCGTTGAATAAAGCCTTACGCACAGAGCCAGTATGTACCAGGATCTGCGATCAATCGTCACTCAGTTTTGATTAACTCGCATAACCTTCTCCGTGAACAAGGCGAAGACCATCTATTGTCTAGTCTAGCTTTCCAAGAATGATCAGGACTTTCAAAGAATTTCATGGTGACCAGAAGCATCAGGGCAAATCGTTCATTATCCACTTACCACTGTTATATTTAGAGTTAGTCCAGCTCGCTTTTTAACCATACGCAGCATCAGACAATTGATTCAAGATAACGAAACTTCATTCAACAGGGATGTGTGGAGTCATGTGCAAGTTCGGCGCCTCAAGGTTACCTTACCTTACTCATACGATGCAGAATAGATGACTTGCTGCTCAGTACGTTCAACGCTTGCTTACATGAAGTGATATTTCTAGATTGCTGTAAGGTGGAAAAGCTTGTGCTTATCAGTAAGGGAAGGGGACTACCTTCTGCATACCGCCCGCTATGTATGCTAGACACGGCCGGGAAGGTGCCAAAAAAACTCATCAAGGGAGGGCTGGCCGACGCGATTCATGCTGCTGGGAACCTATCTCCATGGTAGTATTGCTTCAGTGCAGGTCATTCAACTATCGATGCAACAGGAGAAGAGACAGTGCATCTGAGGCAAACAGCCTTTCCAACCGAACGGTTGTCCTGCTCGTGACACCAGGAATGTGTTCAACTCCACTAGGTGGACGGATGTCCTAGATGCACTGGAAAATCGTTTTCAAATACCAGAACATCTCATGTGGATCTAAAAGATCGGAGCCCACTCTACGCCACGAAGGAAGGGAGCCGAATGATGCTAGTTGCATCGGGTGTCGCTGACTGCTCCATTCTCGCCTCTGATTATTAGAACATCGCGTATGAAGGCCTACTAAGGCTTGAATTACCGTATGAGTCACGCTTGATCGGCTATGCGCAGGATGCTGCAGCGCTAGTCACCGGACGCATAGAAAAATATGAGTAATTCAGACTAGGTATGTCTATCTATGCAACAGGAGAAGAGACAGTGCATCTGAGGCAGACAGCCTTTCCAACCGAACGGTTGTCCTGCTCGTGACACCAGGAATGCGTTCAACTCCACTAGGTGGACGGATGTCCTAGATGCACTGGAAAACCGTTTTCAAATACCAGAACATCTCATGTGGATCTAAAAGATCGGAGCCCACTCTACGCCACGAAGGAAGGGAGCCGAATGATGCTAGTTGCATCGGGTGTTGCTGACTGCTCCATTCTCGCCTCTGATTATTAGAACATCGCGTATAAAGGCCTACTGAGGCTTGAGTTACCGTATGAGTCACGCTTGATCGGCTATGCGCAGGATGCTGCAGCGCTAGTCACCGGACGCATAGTAAAATATGAGTAATTCAGACTAGGTATGCTAATGTACCGACTAAGGACCTGGATGACTGCCCACGGCGTCAACGTAGCACTCGAGAAAACCGAACCCGTAATCCTGATAAAGAAGAGCATCCCAGAGCAAAATTGATCAATGAGTTTTTGCCAATAATTTTTTCAAAATGGAGGCACTGATTTTGCTCCATAATTTTTATTTTATGCTTTTTAGGGGATTTTGAAACCGTTTTTCTTTTTTTCTGAAAATTCTTACTTTCATCATGCTTTTGGCAACCCCTATGTTAAGTTTCTTGCATAGGACACGTCAATGAAACAAAAGGAAGGGATATTTACCGTTATAAAAAGAGCATCTTCACGAATTTAGTGTCAATTTTTCCCCTTCGCTATAGTTTGGTTTCAATTACTAAGGATGCATGTACTAGGTCAGACATTATTATTAAGTATGGGAATATTTTAATGGCTGTCCAATCAAACATCAGCAGAGCATTCTTTCACGAAAATACACTTCATTCTTTTGTCTTCTTTAGGAACAATTTGTTACATAATTATGGTTGGTGTATAGGATGGATGTTTCGATCTTTTAGGCTAACGGTACCTACTAAATTATATTTTTAAATAAATTATCTCACTTTTTTTGAATCTTCATATAATCTAACATTTTAAAATGTGTTGACAAAAAGGATATATTACACGTATTATACACTTACTATATTATATACCACCGTAAGCGGTCCCAAGCCCGTTTGAGAGAGAAGCAGGGAACCCCCTTGTTTCTCCAACCCACAGCTTCCATAATTCCTCATCCCAAACCACCCGATTACATAGTAGCAAATGTTCTCGGGGTCGCACATTGGGTCTACTGGTTCCTCAATAATAGGACATTAAATGACGAGAAATGCCAATAACTGTAAAAACATCTACAGCTCTGCTACTAAATCCTACTTACACCTCCTTTGTGGGGACGTAAGAGGGTGAAAGCAAATCTTCCGCGCCTGATAATGGAATCGAAATAATAACCATGCCGCCGGAATGGAGGCTGGGCAACGGGCTAACTCCCCGTCCCTGGAAAACCCTAAAAATATTTCGAAACCTGCAGACGGGCCTCGGAATGGATAGGACTTACGGCAACGACCTCGCAATCGGAAAAAGGACTATGGCATTGGATCCTGGAATGTCAGATCACTCAATTACCCTGGTTTTGTTAAGGACCTTTCACAACAGGCCAGTCAATATAAATTAAAAATACTGGCAATCCAGGAAACGAATTGGACTTGTCATGATATTCAAGTGGGAAGCCTACTGGAAAACGAAAATTTGGAATGGCCTTTACTGTGGATAGGGAGTTTAAATCGTACGTTATTGGTTTCAAGGCAATAAACGAGCGATTGTGTTCGATCCATATAAAAGCGAAGTTTTTCATAATCTGGCTGATAAATTTTCACGCCCCGACTGAAGAAAAGGACGAAGGAACGAAGAAAACATTCTACAATCACCTAGAAAGACTATTCGACTCATTGCCTAAAAACGAAACAAAAATTATTCTGGGTGATTTCAACGCTAAGGTTGGCAATAAGATATCTCATCGGGGAACGACTGGAGGATATAGCCTTCACGATGAAAAGGATGACAACCGCCAGCGCCAGATCGACTTTGTATCTAGCAGAAATCTAGTCATACGATTGACTTACTTCAAACATCGACGCATTCATAAAAATATCTGGGTATCATCGGATGGCAACACATAAAACCAGATCGATCATGTTCTGATCCAACAAAGTTGGGACTCAAATACGCTTGACGTCCGTACATACCGGGGAGCCAATCGTAGCTCAGATCATTACTTGGTGAAGTCAACCTATCGAAGCCCTTTGTCAAAGGCATATTCAGCAAAGACCAGCCCGCTACAAAAATTTGACATCGAAGGGCTCCAAACGGCGTCTGTAGCCAAAAATTTCACGAAGACCCTCGACAACCAGCTGGTTCCCATTTTATCAGACGCATCGTTAGAGACAAGCAACGAGCTCTGGATGGAAGTGGAAGCGGCTGTTAGGACCGTGGCAGAACAGGCGATGGACATCAAGCCCGGCGCAAAAGAAATGATTGGTTCGATGATGAGTGCCAGAATGCGTTAGACAAAAAGAATCAGGCGTACAAAGCTTACGTAGGTAGGAAAAGCAGGACGACGAGAGAATACTAAGAAAATCTCAGAAGAGTTGCGAATCAGATACATATAATTAAGAAAACAAAATACTATGACGACCAATTTAGAAGTATAGATGTGAATTTAGCTAGCAACTACACAAGACGAGCATACAAAGTAGTGAAAAATGGTTATCAGCCCAAAACAACCCTCTGTCGTGATGACATCGGCAATATCATCGCTAATGAAACCAAAATTAAGGAAAGATGGGCATCATATTTCCAGAACCTCCTTAATCCTCCACACAGTTCCAGAACATCGGAGTCAATAGATGTTTCCGGAGAGCTTCCGTTAGCCCCATCAACTCTGGATGAAGTTTGTTCCATCATCAAAGCCCAAAAGAATAATAAAGCATCGGGCATCGATTAGATTCCAGCAGAGCTCATCAAATATGGTGGCAGCAGTGTTATAAAGCTATTCACAACTACATCTAGCACTTTCGGCGCCCAGGTCATTTGCCGAAAGAGTGGAGCCAATCAATTATATTTAAGTTACAGTGCGAAAATCATAGAAGCATAACACTACTTGGTATGGCGTACAAAAGTTTTTCAAAAATCTTAGAAAATGAAATCGGAGCAAGTGCCAACAGTATCATTAGGGGAGTATCGGTTTTAGAGCAGGGATATAGACAATAGACCAATTGTTCACAGTCAAGCAGGTACTTGAAAAATGCTGGGAGCTCAACATAGACGTGCACCAAATGTTCGTTGACTTTAAGCAAGCATACGACAGTATTGATCGTAACGCACTGTACCAAGTCATGCTTTGCTCTGGCATCCCAGCCAAATTAGTCTGTCTTACCAAAATGACAATGACATCGACAACCAACCAACTCACCGATGCCTTTGACACAAATATCGGACTAAAGCAGGGAGATGGGCTGGCCCCATTGCTATTCAATTTGACTCTGGAGTACATCATAAGGAAGCTACCTGTCGATACACGAGGTGCATTACTTTACAAGTCAAGCCAAGTAGTAGCCTATGCGGACGACATCAACATTTTGATACGGTCATGACAACTGCCAAAGAACTCCTTCTGAAACTCGACAGCGAAGCAAAACTATCACCTTTGGCGAATACACTATTGAAAATGTTAGCAAATTTGTGTATTTAGGCGCCAAAATAACAAAGACGGGTAATGAAAGAGACGAAATACGCCGAAGAATACAGCTCGCAAATAAAATATTTTATTCAGTTTTGACAATCTTGAAGACCAGCTGCATACACAGGAAAACAAAGCCCCAAGTATACAAATCTGTGATAAGACCTGTGTTATGCTATAGGTGTGAAACATGGACCCTAACCCAAGCATCCGCAAATATATTGAACGCCTTTGATCGACGGGTCCTGAGGCGAGCAATCGGAGCGAAGCTAGACGGGGACCAATGGCTAATTTTATACAACCATGAGCTGTATGAAATTTTCGACGAACTGGAGGTCTCGACGATTGTAAGACTGCGGAAGCTGCAATAAACTTGACACATGAATCGTTTGGACGAACAACGAATACCCAAAAAGGTATTCGCTTGGAGAACTGAAGGCCGGAGACCAGTGGGGAAACTGAAGAAACGCTGGTCTGACTCGGTCGATGAACACACTTCATCGCTACTCAGGTTGCGAAATTGGAAGATGCGGTGAATGGACCGAGACAGTTGAGCTGTAGTGAAGAAGAAGAGGATTATATATCTTGCACTATACTTAACCAATTTTTATATCATTGTGCTATATACGTGGCGAGGTTTGAAAAGCTGGTCAGAGTAAGTTGATCAAAACCTGCGAGATCTGTTGATGTTTAGCGTAATCAATATTTTCCATGCATATACAAAAATACTGCATAAATTAGCTTGGTTGATTTCAGTGTTGCAAATGAAAATTAGGGAAGAATCAATGTTTGTAAGCAAAATGTTTTTCAAATATTTAAAACCAGATGCAACATTTGCATCTAGTCGGAATAGAGAAAAATGTTTTGTTAAATAAATTTGATTAAAGCGGACAAAAAAACTCAGTCCAGCTCGTTCTGAAAAGAGCTAGTGTACACTTATCTTACAAAATACTCGGTAAATGTGGTTTGAATTTCTATAATACCCTTTTTCCACACGATTTTCCCCTATAAATTGAGATCAAATAGAAAAGCCGATAGCACTGCCGGCTTTCATACTGCCTTTTAAGAGTGGTGCTTAACAAGAATATCACTAATAAGACACATACTCGTACACAGTCTTTATGGTAAAGAAGAAGAGCCCAGAGAAGTTTCAGCTTATAAGCGTAATATGAACATGAATGAACTTGAATGTCTTGTGGATGAATGGTGGGGAAATCGTGAAAATTAAGATCAAAGCAAGAATTGAAAAATAGTGACGTTGATCACATAGTTTATTGTTACTGAAAAAATTGTACCAGAAGGTACAGAATAAAGAAATGAAGTATTAAAAGTAAAGTAAAATACTGAATCGTAGGGAAACACATACTGATTGTGATGAATGCAAGTAATTCGAAGTTTCATTGAAAATTTTGTTATTAGGAATTCATGAAAAGGAATCCACTGTTGTATATATTATTATTTTTTGAAAAATATGAAAGGATGATGGATGAAATCATAAATAGCATTTAATATTTGCGCATTTATATAGTTAAAACGGAAGACACATTTGAAGACTCTTCCAAAGAAGACTTTCCAAAATTTATTTCACTACTTATTATATGCCATTGAGTTTCACGGGAAATTTAAGCAGTTGAAGATTAGCTTTTTAACTTAATTCGAAATGTTTTCCGTTTTCATTTGGGAAACAGAAATGATTGCCCCAAGAGGAGCCGAATAAATGGATCATAATGAAGTCCTTTAGTAACTGCTTCTTTCCAACATAAGATTACGCGCGACTGGACACCTGTGATCCAACAAATCTGAAAATAGTCATGGAGGTAGTTCTTTATGTGCACAACAGCAACAAATACATTAGAAGTCGAAATTCGCTCAACTTTGTTAATAATAATGTGATCTTCAAATTTCATATGGATCCCTTTATTCATTATTGGTGACTGGTGACTTTATTCATTATTGCTGGCTACGTATCATAGGTTTAGTACAAAGCCCTTTTGACAGGAGAGTATTTATGTGTCCCCAACTTGTTAAACCTAATTGGATGCTTTTTTCCTGAAAGATTATGAATTTTTTGTTAATTAATTACTGATTATGGCTTCTTATGATTATTTCACTTTAGCAGGCCAATAATTTCTTGTTCAAAATACATCATTCAGATAAAAGTCAGTCTTAATGGCGTGACATCGTCTGCTCCTCATAAATCCTGTGAACCTTCCGCTTCTTTTTTTCCTTCCTTTTTCGGCAGCGCTAAGCCATCACTTCCTTCAACCAATCTTCTTGTTCTCTTTCCTCTACTACTTTTCGTACAAACCCCTTTCAGGTGGAACTACTCTCAAATAATCTTGACAACAGTACTGGTAGGGGCCCTGATAGCATTCGGAATTTTCTAGAAAAATTTATGTCCTCTTAATTTTGTGTTCCCCTTTCAACTGTTTTTAATTTGAGTTTATCCTGTGGTGTTTTCCCTTCCCAATGGAATATTGCCCACATTCTTCCTATCTTCAAATCTGATGACCGTGATGTCATCTCAAACTATCGTCCTATTTTCATCCTTCCTTGTTTTGATAAAATCCTGGAAAAGATGGTTTTTATTATTCCATCCTAAGCAGATCAACCGCATGGTTTTGTCATAGGCAGATCTACTTTCAAAAAGTTACTTTCTTTTACCCATCATATTGTAGCACCCTTCGATCAGCCACAACTTTTTTACGGATTTCTCACCCTTTCTTTTTTGAGAAACTTCTAGGATTCAATATTCCTGTTTGTCTCTATTCCTGGCTGCTCTCCTATGTCCTAAATCGTCAATTTGTAGTCACTTTTAACTCTTGCCTCTCTTTTTTTCACCCCAAATCGGGAGTTCCGCAAGGTTCAATAATTAGCTGCATACTTTTTTTAAACTTTTTGTAAATAATCGACGTTCTGTTATCACATCCCCCTGTCTCCTTTATACCAATGTTTTTAAGATTTTTCGAGTTATTGGCTCCCACTTAGACGTTGATATCCTTCAAACCGATCTACTGCATCTTCTAAGTGACTGGTATGAATCAAACAATCTCTCCTTAAATGTTTCCGAATGCCATCAGATGACATTCTTCTGTAAAAAGTTTCCTCTTCTCTGAACGCATAGGCTTGTTTATATCCCTTTGAGCACTGTAACCTCCTTTAATGATCTTGATGTGCTTTTTAGTTGCAAACTGAAGTTTGATCTCCACATTGCTCAAATGCTATCCCATTTAACTAGATTGTTTAACGAGTATCTTCGTCGACCGACTCAGACCAGCGTTTCCTGTGTTTCCCCACTGGTCTCCGGCCTTCAGTTCTCCCAACGAATACCTTTTTGGGTATTCGTTGTTCGTCCATACGATTCATGTGGCCAGCCCATTGCAACTTCCGAAGTCTTACAATCATTGAGACCACCGCTTCGTCAAAAATTTCATACAGCTCATGGTTATATCGAATTCGCCATTGGTCTCCGTCTAGCTTCGCTCCGGTTATTCGCCTCAGGACCTGTCACTCAAAAGCGTTCAATATATTTGCGGATGCTTAGGTTAGGGTCCATGTTTCACACCTATAGCATAACACAGGTCTTATCACAGATTTGTATACTTGAAGCTTTGTTTTCCTGTGTATATAGCTGGTCTTTAAAATCGTCAAAACTAAATAAAATATTTTATTTGCGAGCTGTATTCTTTGGTATATTTCGTCTCTTTCATTACCCGAATTAATTTAAATTCCCCAAAATTTAAATGAAGTTAGAATCTCTATTTTCTCTACTAAGACCAGTAGGTAACCCACCAGATTTGTATGATGGACGCCCCTAATCGGGTTTATCTGACAGATGGTCGCATACTTCCAAAGCATGATAGCTAGATCGTTAAAAACATCGTGAAAAGCCGTTTATTTTTCTGTATAGATGCTTGCCCGGTTGACAGTGACCGGTTATAAGGTCGGTTATAATTCTGAGTTTGTTTCAGCGCATCTTTTCATCTATACTCTCATGTATATTGCAGCATGAATTTGCCGTGCCGGTAGCCCTTGGATGTTTTCCAGCGGGAATATAACTTGTTTACTGCGTATTGTTCAAATATTTGTTTTATTGTAAGTTTACTGCTACCTATTACGGCCCCTGGGCCTACGAATTTTGTTTCGCATCTCTCTCCAGCACGGCTTCTTGTTACCGGGCATTTTTAGTGCCTTGGCACCCATTTTACAGTTACAGCATTATATTTTGGCAGGATTACATGATTGTCTTGGCATTCCCAGATTAAGTTTGATCTATTCCGGACTCGCTAGGCTCTTTATGGCTGCTGGCTACCTGAGAAAATAATGCTTCCAACAAAAACACTGATGTGGAAAAGGGGCCAATTTTTTGTAGGAAAGATTCTCGGAGTAGTCAATTGTCCTCTAAACATAAACCCATAACCCATGTGCAACATTCTTCAGTTTTTTTTGAAAGCCGTTACTCACACCGATATCAGATTTCTAACTTGGCACATTTTAGTTGTTAATGGATTACGTTCCAAAAATTTTGACTCCTCCAATTGGAACTTGACTACTGCTTCTGGCCATATAATTTTACTAACTTCTGATAAAAATTCCAATTGTAGATGACAAATTCTAGGATTATAAGCAGAAGAAGTAGTATACGTTATTGATTCCTCTTTATATGCAATAATACGTTAGTTTATAACTGTACTTGGTATCATTTGACAGTGACACTAGTCGTCAAATGTTATTTGTTGTCTACATATACGACCTTAGTATATTCTTATAAGTACTAATGTTGTTTGAGTTTACTAACGTTTGCTTGTACCGCTTATCGCAGGTGTTGATAAGTAGATAGCCTTACCCTAACTTAAGCCGAATTTCAATCTAATATGGATCTAGTATCTAGCTTGAGCATACAAATAGTGAAAAGCCTGAAACAAGGTTATCAGCCCAAGACCACTGTCGTGATGACATCGACAATATAATCGCTGATGAAACCAGGATTAAGGAAATATGGGCATCATATTTCAACAACCTACCAAATCCTCCGCACAGCTCCAAAAAAAACGGAGCCTATTGATGTTTCCGGAGAGCTTCCAACTCTAGATGAAGTTTTTTCCACCATCAAACCCCGAAATAATAATAAAGCGCTGGGCATCGATGAGATTCCGGTGGAGCTCATTAAATATGGTGGCAGCAGTGTTCATAAAGCTATTCACAAACCCATCCAGCATATTTGGCAATTAGAACATATGCCGAACGAGTGGAGCCAAACTATTATATTCCCTATCCACAAAAAAGGCGACAAGCTACAATGCGAAAACTATAGAGGCACATCACTGCCTTATACGGTGTGCGAAATATTTTCGAAGCTCGTAGAAAATAAAATCAGATCATTCGCCAACAGTAAGGTGACTTTAGAACAGGTAGATTAACGATAGACCAATTGTTTGTAGTTAAGCAGTTGCTTGAGAAATACTGGGAGTTCAACATAGACGAACACCAAACCTTCAATGACTTAAAGTAAGCATACCACAGTGTTGGTCGTGACGTAAATTAGTCTGTCTTACCAAAATGACAACAACGTCGACAAGCTTCCAAGTCCGCATCGATAACCAACTTACTGACGCCTTTGACACAAATAACGGAATTGAATAGAGAGATGGGTTGGCCCCATTGCTATTCAATTTGGCTCTGGAATACATCATAAGAAGGCTACCTATAGATAAAAGAGATACGTTACTATACAAGTAAAGCCAAGTGGTAGCCTATGCGGACGACATCAACATTCTGTCACGGTCATTAACAATAGTCAAAGTACTTTTTCTGAAACTTGACAGTGAAGCAAAACTAATAGGCCTACAAATCAATGACAATAAAAGAAAAACCATGACGCAGGTGAGGAAAAATACTCAAATACCCAAAATATCACACTTGGCGAGTACAATATCGATAATGCGAGCCAATTTATGCGTTTTAGCGCCAAAATAACGAGAACCGCTGATGGAAGAGACGAAATACGCCGAAGAATATAGCTTGCAAATAAAATATTTTATACAGTTTTGACGATCTTGAAGAGCTGCTGCATACACAGGAAAACAAAACTCCAAGTATACAGATCTGTGATAAGAACTGTGCTATGGAGGCGTTTTTTGCAGGAAACGAGGGCCAAAGAGGGGCTGTAGTGCTATGAACAAAAAAAGAAGAATATATGAGATCAGACTGACGAGGCTCGTGAAAAAGTTCCTAACGGATTCCAACAGATGTGAGCACCAATTTTTATAGCTTTTTCTTTGCTACATGTGATCATGTACTCGTAATGGAGGGTTGGAGTGATTCCAGCTTCTTAGTACAGAAAACGGCTTTAAATATTTAATTTGGGCTGAGGCGGTTGTGGCTGGCACATCATATAAGAAGAAATTAAACATATTCGGACTAAGGATAGACAGTTGTGGAGCACCTAATAGGATGAGGATCGGATGTGAGGTACAGTTAGCTCCGTTTACAGATATATTTCTGCCTAAAAGGAAACTGTAGAGGATGCGAGGTAAGGCCAATTGAAAGGGATCACTTTGAACTTGAATCCCTTCTGTCCATACTTAATAAAATAATCTTTGTTAATCCAATACGTATGTAACTATACATTTGCGCTTATGTAGAAGCATTATTGTTTGCTGAGAAGATCTACTAGGCTCCAATCAAAACTGAAATTTAGGTATTAGGCCGGTTAGAGTTTCAAACTCTGCGGAGCATTACTCTTTCAAGTATTTTAGCAAGATTTGGCAGTAGGGATATCGGTCAAAAATTATGGATATCTCCATTACAATGTGGCTTTGGGATAGGTATGAGCCTGCCAGATTTTCATGTCATAGGGAAATACCTATTTTTGACGTACTTATTGGATAAAACTGTGAGAGATCTGGAAATGAGGCCACCGTATTTTTTTCAAAACTTTTTTTGGATACAACATTTGGACAGTGGGATGTTTTGTTCTTTAAGTAATCAAAAATATCTTCTATTCCCAATACTTGCATCAAGAATTTACCAAAGGCGTTATGCAGGAGATGTATTTGCATCTGGAAATATATGATGACTCTCAGCTTTAAGGGTCACTTCACTTTTGGCCATTCCGTTAAAGACTGGGTTGGTGGAGAAGTGTTATGTATATAGATCACCGTAGAACTTTTCGTAGAGACGGACTTTGTCATCAGGGAAATTAAAAATTGGTTACCTAAGTTAACCTCGCTATTTGAATCGTAATTCAAAGACCTTTGGCCAGCAAGGGCATTAATTTCCTTGAGTTTATCTGACGATGGTTTCAGTGAACTTAATCTCTTTTTGTAGCTTCCGTTCATCTCTGGTCTTACACGTTTATTAATTTCGTCAGAAAACTATGTACACTGGGCTTTGAGGAAAGTGCATTCTGGATTTATGCCGTGGTAGTGTCTACGAAAAATTCGCTTCAGCTGCTAAAGCATTCTTTTCCGCCTATTAATAAATTCCAGTTTTTCAAGAGACAATTAGCGATATAGTTTTTTTATAATTTTTGCTCTGAAGCAAAGATGGAGTTCATCAGTTCCTAGATATACGGATCCATTTCTTGATTAGACCAGATACGGTTTTCGGAGATTGGAGATGGTAATAGATCTGAGAGATCGACTTTGTTTGCTACCCTTTTTATGGACGAGCAGTTTGTGAATTCATTGGAATAGCATAGGATGGGTATTTGGTTTCTTCATCCAATGGTCAGGATGAGGTCGTGATGATCTGATATTGATGGAAACGTTTCAATTTCGTATGGGTTTTAGGATCCATATAGCAGATCATTTGAGACCAGATAATTGTCAAGGAAAGAGCTGCCTCTAGGTAATGTAGAAGTTCTGGCGTTTCCAATAGAATTGGGTAGGTAGAAACTTGAGAAAAGCCAATGATGAAGTATATTTCCATTGTAATTACGCACTGAGTCTTCCCAGTATTCATGTCTTGCTTTCAAGCCGCTGCCTAGCATAGTAGAGCCATGTAAGAAAGCCAAGGATAATATTTGATTTTGCTTTTGTCAAATTGTAGGGGTCAAGTTTCTTGGGATATATATGGAGCTAATGATATTTTCAGAAGAGTACAGGATATGTTGGGATTTTTGAATGGGACCTGTTAGATTATCTCGATGAACGATAGATAATTTCAGAATGATAGATAATTTTCATTTATGAAGATAAGATCCGGATGTAAGGATTTGGAAATATTCGTTGTGAAGAATTGTTTGTCGTGCTGCTGCTTTTTCTTCAGCCGAAATATTTTTATATTTATTAATACATCTCCTGCATAACGCCGGTATTTTACTAATGAACATTTAAAGCTATAGAGGAGTTATTTGCGTCTTCGTCTTTCCCATTTTGCCTTCTGATGTAGGATGTACCTAATTATTATAAGTTATGAGGCCCTCTTGGGACATCGCCATAACTTTGAAGAGATCTAAGCTAACATTATCTTTTGAGCATTTGGTAATAAAAGAATTGACGCTTTTGATCGTGATATCAGCACATTGTAGTTGGATATCCTCCCTGAAAGCATCCTTACCAAAGTCAAATGCAATCCCACGCAGTATTGGTGTTAAATTTGCATTTTTCCTTTGATGTGCAGGAGTGGTGTTCAGCATCTGAAATACTTATTACGTGTAGCAGTTGCTTATTTATAATACGACCACTTTTATTTTATTAACATCGAGTCGTGCTACCCTATACTTAGCTGCAGCAGTTTTGTCCATTATTTTCTAAACCGTGACTGGAGACATTCCTTCTGCGAATATAGCTGAGCACCAGGTTTTCTTAGACTGAGAGACTGGGAGGCAGTGGTTGAAACATCTTTCTGTGACAAGATACTAAATTGATTTTGATTATTTATCATTACCGTTGCAAGAACAGCAGCCTTACGTTTAATATGACGGCTGTCCAGAAAGTAACAGACGTTTTGGGCCGGCACGGCAATGGGCGGGGCTAGTGTCGCCATCTTGTCATCAGAGTGTTTCAACACTCAATACCCAATCATTGGTGGTAGGTTGCACACCTTGCCTATCGTAATTGGTATAACGTGGAATTTTAAAATAAGTGGAATGTAATAATAAAAAACTCCCGTCTGTTTTGAAGTGTGGGCTGTGATAAGGTTTTTGTTGGGGAAAAAGTAAAGCACGCGATACAAAGTGTCGGGAAAAACTCAGCAAGAAAGTTTTGTTTCTCCACGGCAACACAGGACAAAACATGCCGCCGCTGATGGCCTTGGTTATCTGTTTTCGCACAGTTCTCGTTCTGAGATCGATTGAAATCGTATTTAACGTGAATACCGGTGGGCCTAATATTGTGGATATTTATTTATATTTTTGCTTTTTAAGTTTTCGATACCGAACAATTCAAATCCGTGTTGACCTAATTTTCTTAACGGTTTTGACAAATTATAAATTTTCGTTCCTTTTAGTTCCTAATCCATTGGTAATTGAAACGTACTAAGTTAGAAATCCAACATCGGTTTGAGTAACAATTATTTTTAAATAAACTGAAGAACGTTGCACATTCCTTGTTTTATTTTTGAAAGGAGCTGCTATGGAACTTGGTATCCATTAGATCTCGATTATTTTTTCGGTAACACTGACTACCCCGATGGTCCTTTCTGTTGAACTTCACATTTATGTTTTTGTTGAAATATTATTGATTTTTGAAAAGTAAAATTAAAGCCTATACCTTTATATAGGAACTTTAACGCGAGCGCACCTGAACAAATACTCGTATATGGCCTCCAAATTTTTTTCCATTTACGCGGCACTGGTTCCTCTTCATTGGCAATTCCTACATTTTCCGTACAGCTTGTTGATTGTGCATGCTTAACTTGAAGGAGGAAGCTTTCCTTCTGACCGACCCTAACTTGAAACATCACCACGCATGCTGTACTAACCCATCCTAATATTTCCACTAGCTTTACATTAAGTAAAATTTAAGATGCAATCTAGATATCAAATTATTAACAGAGGTGCAGAAGCAGGAGAATGCTCCTACTGAAAGGGTTTTTGTAACTAATTAGAAATTCAAACAATAATTCAGCTATTTTAATTAGCACGCACCTCCAAACTAGATGATATAGATGGTGATTGGTGATTCGTTTATTAGGAGTGGGGGAACCAGCTTATCTAGCGTCCACATTCGGTTCTGTCCTCAGTACAGCCATGACTGAACAAGAGGTACATCCGTTTGTCGCGCAACGCGTCATCATAAAGTTTTTAACCAATGAAGGCGTTAAACTGTCGAAAATTTCTGTCACTTTGGGGACACTACATTATCTCAGAATCGAGTGTATACGTGGACCATGTAACTTAAGGAGAAAAGATTGCTGACCAGTGAAGACCAAAACTCCTCTCAGCCGGTAAAGTGCTTTTTTTTACTCGAAGGGCGTTTGCTCATTGATTTTCTTCACGATCAACAAACAGTGAATGCGACCTACTATTGCCAGTTTTTACAGTCAGCGGAAACCTCCTGTCGAAACAAAAGACGAGGTATAAGAGTTAATCCTTTTCCATGACAACACTAGGCTGCACACCGCGGCTATGAAAAGGGATAAACTGGAAGAAATGGGCTGGGAAACACTCAAATACCCTTATCTTTATAGTCCAGACTTGTCACCCTTAACTACTTTTTGTTTGCACCCCTGAAAGAACCACTTGGAGGAAAACGATTTAATGAAAAATTAAGAAGTCGAGGAGCACGCGCGCAATTGGCTGACAACTCGTCCTAAAACTTTTTAATAACAAGCAATATTCAAGCTTCCAAAACGGTGGCAAAATTGTGCACACAATCAGGAGACTACATCCAGAAATGTTAATGATATGGCTTTTTTGGAATATTATTCAGTAAATGTATATTAAGAAATTACTGTTTATATTTGATTCACCCTTATACATATTCGATACTTTACACTATAAAAATTAAAATATGGTTCAGTATTTGAATTCGCTGCTATTTGGTTTGCAGTGAATTGCACTTCTTGTTAGTGTTGTCAAGATAACATATCAATGCTATAAAACATTCCTAAAATGTTCTACATATAGGGTTTTCAATTAGGAACATAACAATTTCGTTTCTTTAAATGAATGCATCCTTAACTTTTTTAATAAACTGTCAACGTTAGTTAAAGTCATAGAACCAGCAGCGTTTGGAAATTATTAAAAAATACTACTGCTACTAAATGAAGAATTTCATCGAAACGGCATTGTTAATAAGCAAAATATGCGTCAGGAACAAGCCTACATGTGCTTCTCGAGACACCGTTGCATCCGCAAAAAAATTACAGTTTGGTGCGGTTTGGATACGTGGCGTGATTGGGCCGTATATTTTCGTGGATGAAAACGATCGTCATGTTACCGTCAATGGAGAACGCTTTCGTGTTATGTCGGAAGATTATTTGTGGCCAGAATTGGATGAACTTGACATCAACGATATACGGTTTCAACAATACGGTGCCACTAGCCACACCGCATGACTCATAATCGATTTATTGAAAATTGTTATGTCCTTAATGGAATACTTGATACTTATGGTGTCTAGGTTCTTCACGTATCTCCATAGTATCACGTGTTGCTGTTGTTGTAATTGTTAAGTATTCAATCGGCTGTAACTTAGCTGGCTATTATATCATTTTTAATAAATATCTCACTTGTGGAATTTTTCCCTCAAATAGGAAGTCATCTTATTTGACAATACGGAAAAATAAAGACAAAGGGTCGTTTGGAAATTACAGGTTTATTGCTATCCTACCAGCCGCATCAAGACTATCCAAGGAAATAGTCTGCTCTAAACTTTCTTCCATTATTGAGCTTTGACTTAGTGACTACCAGCACGGTTTTCGTAAAAATCGCTCAACCACAACAAATCTGTGAAATAAAAATGGGGCACCAAGTTGACGCGTTTTTATACAGAAATCGAAAAAATTCGAAACCCGTGGTTCCTTATTGAACTTGCTTTGCATATGTCTTCATAAAAGGATTCAAAACGTTAAATTTGAAGTGGTTTCTCCGGTATACCACAAGGGAGCCATCTAGGTCCTCTCCTCTTTTGTATCTTGATTGCTGATCAATACCATAGACTCAGCCGAACGTACAGCATCTAAGACCTTAATGTTGCTTTGGGCAAAAACATACGTTTCCATTTACATTACGATTAGGTATTGCACAGATTTGGTGGACCCGTTGCGTGGAACCTAGTACGTGCTCGGAGCTCTTTGAAACGATTCCAATGCGAATCCCATTATGGCTCCGGCTGGAGCTGTTAGCAAGACAACGGCTTGAGTTTGCTTACGTTGTCGGTTCTTTTCCTTTTAAGATTCCTCTATTGTGACTACCAACCATTTAGCGTCGTGGCTGATAAAGCATTTGGAGAATTCGTTAATTCCTCAAATCATTCATACGTGCTTCCAACGCGTAAGAATACAAATGCAACGACAATGAAGATGGACGTAAAATGGATAACGGAGGACAACCTTATTCAAAGGGAGATTTTTGCTACCCTTAGGCGCAGCAAGAAAACGATGAAAACGCCAGAGCATCCTAAAAAAGAAGAGCGAGGAATCCGGCAGGACGGCGAGTGGTAGAAAAACATATAAAGAATACCGAAAAATCAATAATTGCTGCTACGATCGCTACCGAAGCAACTGAAGTAATACCAATGTAAGCCCTGCAAAGAAAACACCGAGCGAAGCAATCATCTTAGACCGCCCGGATAAGAGTGGCTCTACCTTAACGCAAAATCTATTTTGAAATGCATCGTTCCCACTTACGATACCCAACCGCATCTTTGTAAGGCGAACCATATTGGAGCTGGAGGAACTCCTAGCACGAATAAGCCATTATAGGCGAAGATGGCTCAAGGTAGTGTAATAGCAAACGATCAAGTTCTCTGAAGGTGCGGTAGTCTTTTCGATGTCTAATAACAGCAAAAGATTGGCTTGAAGCCCGGTTAAAGAGTATCGGAAAAAGCAGAGAACGTACGAGGAGGAGCCAATGAAGGTTCATGTTCCGTTGGAGGAGGGCTTTCAGGAAGCGCTATCTGAGGCAGCTAAACCAGCCAAAAAATACCCCAGGAACAGAAAACAGGAAGCCTCAACATTTGTAATACATAGAACCCTCGGATGCGGCTCGGGAGAGGAAGAATAGGAAACGGCGCAAAGCTATTTGGCAGCAAATACTGGTAAAAGCCAGCGATTGTAGATCGTATATGGATGCAAGAAATTTAGGGCGCATGCATTCCGCGATGCAGTCAAAAATAATCTTGGAGAGGAGGCAACCGTAACCTCGTTTGAACGTAGGGCTGCTCTCGAAATAATAGAGGTCAGCGCATGGCCATTGTCGGCACCTCAGAAGAATTTACCGAACATATGATAGAAAAGGAGAAAATCGACAGAAGCTCCCTGTGCTATAGTTGCGGCAAAAGAGGGTATAAAAAGGAGTGCGCAGAAGGGACACACATCCTCCTATCCCAAGATGCTGTCCAAAGGCCAGATGATTTGAAACATATGCCAAGTACAGGCAAATGCCGGGTTTTTTTTAGGAAGAACCAAACAAAGCCAAAGCGTTTCTGCAATGTACCATATTCTGCAGATTGATCTACATCGGGCACACTCGCTCAAAATCTACTCTAGCAGTTTACGAGAGGCAGTCAAGGTGACTTGCTACTGCTCAGCGAGCAACACCACAACCAAAGCTCCCTAAACTGGTACTGTCGCCAGTTGGGCTCGAAACAATGCTGATTTCCTAGTGGAGGGCTATGGATGGATGGATGGTTTCGTGTGGGTTCAGTATTCAAGGACTAAATTCTTTAATGTGTACCTAACGGCGAACGAACTGATATCATCTTTCTAGGCCAAGCTGAACGCTTTGAAAACGCTGTCTCGAACGCAGATGGTCACGTACTCATTGGGGAATACTTCAATGCTATAGCGATAGAATGGGCCATGCCTCAAAATGATCCGCGGGATAAACGAGTCCTTGAGATGGCGACTAGGACAGGACTTGTTGTGCTGAACACCGGCAATATGCCGCTTTATCGCTGCGTGGGCTGCAAAGGAACCATACTCGCCGTGATGTTTGCCTCGGAATCCTCAGTACGGAGGGTACACTGGAGATGATTAGAGGACTAGTCATCCAGCAATCATTAATACATATTTATGCGATCCATGATGTTATCTCCCAATGCCCTGTTCTCGAACCTCCACGATTGGGTAGAACATTGAGAGGATGAACTTCAAGACGTTCGTCGAGTTGCTCGCGGCAGGTGCACCGTTGCTGGAAGATTCGCAGGGAACTGAAGAGGTAGCAGCTTAAGACGTGGTGAACTCAACTATAAGCATCATCACGTCTGCTTGCAGCGCTTCTATGCCCCGTCGCAGACTTTGGCATGGCAAGCCTCCAGTGTACTCGTGATTCACTGAAATTGGTAGCAAGCGAAGGGAGTGTCACAAGCTTCGACATGAAACTCAACGGGCACGGAACCACGACGAGGCATGCAACCGCGTAGCAGCATATAAGTCGGCCAGGAGATGACTTCGCAAAATGATTAATAGCAGTAAGGCACGTTGCTGGCAAGATCTAGTCGAAAATGTAAACAGAGATCCCTAGGGCCTTGGTTACAAGCTATGTTATGCAGAAGCTTGGTGCCCCACGTAAGCCCTGCATATATGAGGCGAAAAGAAGAACAAGATAGTGCGGGCACTTTTCCCACCCATCTCATGCGTGTTGTCGCTATCCACAACAAAATAGCAATCGTGTGCTCACTCTTCACGCGGCTGGAACTGGAAGAGGCAGTCCTATCGTTGAGACCGAGGAGGGCTCCAGTCTAGACGGCGGCCCAGCTAAGTGTTGCAGCTCGCCTGTGAGAAGGGGTCTTCTCGAAACATTGAAAGGTACCGAGCCTCGTGCTGATCAGCAACCGTTACGCATCCTAGACATGGCTGAAAAACTGCCAGAGGAACTTATCAAGGGAAAAGTCACTGACGCAATTCATGCTGCTGGGGACCTATCACCTCGGCAGTATGGCAGAGTATGACGATCAACCATTTATGTAATAGCTGACGTGGTAAGCGCGGTCTAAAAGGCGGAGACACATAGCCGTACCCAGCGACGGGTGGTTCTGTTGGTGACACTTTATATTCGGAACGCCTTCAACTCCGCTACATGGGTGGATATTCTGGATATGCTGAAAACTCTTTTCAAAGTTCATATCTTATGCAGCTTTTGAGGGACTACCTGAAGGACCGAAGCCTGCTTTATTATACGTTGCAGGGCTGACGAAGGATGGAAGTTAGATCGGATGTTGCCCATGGATCTATCTTTGGTCTGGACCTGTGAAACTTATCAAACGATGAGCTAATAAGACTAGAGCTGGCGGATAAGGCACGCCTAACCAGCTATGCGGATGATATTGCGATATTAGCTGCTGACTAGACTAGGTATGGTAATGCGCCAGGTGAGAGACTGTATCCTCGGGACGTCTTGGGATCAGAAAATTGTCGGGTGTTCCAGGAAGCCTTGACCAAGGCAAAATCAGAGCTTCGATGACTCGTATCCTATAGGTAAACCTACACCGCAGCTCCACCGCCCAAAACCTGCTTAAGCGGTTTGCGAAAGACATGAAAGCCGACCTTTTGCTACTGAGTGAGCAACATCACGATAAAAGTTTCGCATCATAGTATCCTAATAAAACTTGTACTGCCACCATCTGGGTTGGGAACAGTGATTTTCAGGCGAAGGACTGTGGACGGGAGGATGGTTTTGTGTGGGTTCGGTGCTCAGCGACCACCTTCTTTGGTGTACATCTAACGCTGAACGAACCGATATCATCCTTCTAAGCCAAGCTTAATGCTTTGGAGGGCGGTGACTCCAATGTAAATGGCAACGCGCTCGCGGAAGCACTTCAACGCTAAAGCAATCGAACGGGGCATGCCTTTAAAAGATCTACTGGGAAAACGAGTCCTAGTGATGGCGCTCGTCGTGCGAAACACACACTGTTAAGGAACCACACCAAACGTGACATTCGCCTCGGACTCCTTAGAGAACTACTCAACCAGTGATCACCAGATCCATGATGTTGTCTTCCGGCGTCCATACTCTCAATGTTCCATGATCGCGTGGAACATTGGAAAGATGGTGCTCACGGCAGGTGCTCCGCTGCAAGGTAATTTGCAGGAGATAGAAGAACTTCAACTCATGACGTGATGAACTCAATTATGAGCATCATTACGACTGCTTCTAGCGCTTCTATGCCCCGTCGAAAACCCCGGCATGGAACCTCCAATGTACTCGTGATCGACTGAAATTAATGAAAAGCGAAAGGAGTGTGACAAACTTCAGCCATAGAACCGTGATGAGGCATGCAACCGGGCAGCAGCATTTAAGTCGACCAGGAAGTGCTTTGGTAAAATAATTAACAACAGCAAGGCTCGCTGTTAGCAAATCTAGCAGCCAATACGAACAAGGATCCGTGGGTCTTTAGCGACAAACTTGTTATGCGGCAGCTTGAGAGCCCTAAGAAGCGGAAAGATTGACGTCATAGTGCAGGCACTTTTCCCCGCTTATCCCGTCTGTGTTGACGCTGTCTACGGTGAAACAGCAATCGAATGCTCACTCTTCACACAGCTGAAACTGAAAGTGGCAGTGCTATCCTTAAAAATAAGGAAGGCTACGGACTTTGATAGTGTTCCAGCTGAGGCGATGCAGCTTGTCTCTCACCATTGTCCTGACTTGATGTTCAGCACATTTAACGCTTGCCTACGAGACGGGGTTTTCCGAGTACGATGGAAGATAGCGAGGCTCGTGCGGATCAGCAAGGGGAAGGGAAATTCGAGATCGCCATCTGCATACCACCCGTTACGCTTGCTAGAAATGCTAGAGAAACTCATCAAGGGAAGACTCACTGGCGCAATCCGTGCTGCTGGGGACCTATCTCCTCGGCAGTACGGCTTTAGATTAGACGCTCCAAATATCTTCTGTAACAACACAGGGCCAACGAATGATGGCAGTTACATCGGGTGTTGCCCCGGGATCTATGTTTGCTCCAGGCCTGTGCAACGCATCTTACGATCGGCTACTAACACTGGAGATGCCTATACGAATCATGTTGCAGCTCTAGTCACTGGACGCACCGTCAAACAAGCGCAACTTAGGCTAGGTATGCTAATGCGCCAAGTGAAATACTGGTTCAATCTAGCACTAGAGAGAACCGAAGTTATCATCTGGACAAAGAAGAGGATCCTTAGAGTGAGGACAATCAGTATAATCAGACGCCTCTTGATGAGTACCATAGGGTCAGTGCTACTGTACTGAGCAGAAATATGGGGCAGCGTACCGACAACGCTTGGCACAGCTACAGAGAAGAGAAGGACTGAGGATTGCATCTCCATATCCGAAAGTCTCTAATCCGGCGGTGAGAGTTATTGCCAGGTTATTTACCTGCGTTGAAACGATAACTCAAGGGAGACAATTGGTCGCAAGAAGAGACTGACCTAATTTAATGATTGGCAACAGTCTTGGGTAAATTGCACGAAAGGAAGGTGGACTGTACGCCTCACCCCAGATCCGAGAACATAGCTCAATCAAAGGCATCATGAGACTGACTTCTATCTGATCCAGCTCTTGAGCGGGCATGGGTTTTTTCAGACTTACCTGCATAAGATTGGTAGGTCACGGACCCCCGATTATAGATTTTGCCCAGGGGAGGAAGATTATGCCTGCCACACATTTTTTGCATGCAGAATATGGAGCAGGCTACGACAGGACCTCTACAAGGAAACAGGGGAGCTTTCTCCGGGAAGTATAATCGCGGTGATGCTTGGATCGGTTGACAAATGGAATCATGTAGCACATTATGTTCGGGCAGTCTAAAAGGTTGAAGAGACTCACAGCACCCGGGGACTTCGGGGCTGAGAGATCGATTGTCTGGCAATTCCCTTCCTCCCTCACCTTCCGCTAGAGGAGGGATCCCTCAGCTTGAAAGCGCCTCACAGCGTAGCAAAACCAGACCTAGCCTGAAGTAATGTGTCAAACGGTTCCAGGCTAGGTTATCAGATTGAGAAAGGAGGTAGTCTAGTTGTTTGCAAGCATGGGAGCCCCACAGTCAATGCATAAATGTCATTCATCCCCCAACTCAAAAATAATGTTATTATCCATTCGTTAGAAAAAAGGGCGAGGAATGTTGAAAATAATCCTTGATAAAATGCTTAAATCAAAACCTTCTTTTTTGGATAGGCAATAATGATTTGGGCTAGAAAACTTTCTAATGGATATAAAAGCAGTCTCTGAAAAGCGTGAAATAAAATACTTCTAGAAAAAAAATAAAAACGAAATTCGAAATGCTCTAAAAAGGGTGAAATGAATTTCATGGAATCGGTGCCAAATCAATTTCCCCGTTTGGAGAGAATAATTTGGAGTATGTTCAACAAAATGAATGATTGAGGGAAAACTAATTTGGCGCCAATTCCATGATCATCATTTTGTTTATTGAAATTTATTTCGCCCTCTTAGAGCATTCCGAAATTGCTTTTTAAATTTTTCTTCTAAAAGTTTTTATATTTTGTATAGTTATGCCTCATTTTGGCAATAAATAAATGAATGAATTTTCCTATTTCAAAATAATAGATAACAAAAACGTGATTACTACAATAAATGAAGTGGGGAAAAACAGATTCGACGACGTTTCCATGAGCATGATGCTGATTCATCCAGGTTTCAAAAAATATATACCCTAGCGCAGATCTACATCGGTACCTTTCCTGAATAATCTAATATGACGTTTTTCTTATATAAGTGTAATATGTGATACTACTCGTCACCCCTGTCTCATTTGACAATTATGTTCAGGAAACCCGAAACTATCTATCCAAAATGTTCGTGCAATTTGAAGACAGACTTAGGCTGATGTTTTGTTCTTATGAGGTTTGGAAAAATGCTCCGAACTCGGGCTAGTATTTAAAAATTCTTTGACCTAGCCTCAATAATGTATCCGGTGTCCAAACCCAAATTATTCTCAAACCAAAGCCGGCTTTAAATTAATGTTACTCCACTTGATACGCCCGTGATTCTTATACGAAATGTGAATAAAAAACAAGGTATATGGCTTGCTGTTATCTGCTGGTGATGAAATTTCCGTAAATATCCTTTCGTCCTGAGCAATTGCAAAAAAAATTAGAAGGAAGAAATTCGCCAAAAAATTGCAAATTGATTCAAAAACAGCTGACCAGAATATCTCAGCGTATGCCAACTACAGAAATTGTATTGGTAAAACCACTTTATCAAAACATTAATATTTTGACTATGACCTAGTCAATCTATTCAATAAAATTTAAGACTTGAATGAAACATACAACTCTCCAAACATAACAGCATTATTTTTAAATTTCAAAACACAATCCCACAGGCACATCCCATTTTTATAAACCTCACAGTTTCGTGTGCTTCCGATAATATCATTCGACAACATAGCAGTCAATAGAGAAAGTAGAATAGCAGAAAATGATGAATTTGCAAAACAATTTTTTTCGGCATACCATTAATAACTGCACTGGGAAAAAGATACCTTTCCACCTCCCCCCATACAGAAGGAATCAACAAAAAATTACAAATATTTATAAAGTAAAAATATGTACTTTGGAATTCGTCAACTACACTTACCTCTCAATTAATCAGCGCAATCAGCAATCCCATTCTCAATGTGTTGTACAGTGGCACTGCAATTAACAATTGCAGCGTCTCGGGACCTGACCAAAAAACACCTAACGGCGAAACTAGATCTCTTGGCGTTGTTTCTCTTTAAGGCAATATCGGTTTTCAGTAATTTAATTCCGCGAAAAATTGCACGTTTAACGAAATTTGAACTTTTTTCTTCACCAGAAACTTCAAGGAGAATATTTACAACAACAACTCGAAAACGCGGAGAACATTTATCAACAAGTTACAACTGTGGGAAGTGATCTATCTTATACGTCACGTCGATGTCCCGCAAGGTTCCGATGCTTGGACTTGTACTGTTTTTATTTACACCAAAATATTCACGGATGCAACACGCGGCGCGCTAGGAAGAGAATACGCGGAAGGATACGCTAGGAGTTTTCAAATCGCCTGCAGATTGCTCTCAAATTCACTATGGAATTCCTGCGCTAGCTGGCGAGGAAACCACAATCGCACACCTTGCTGCACACGACGATCGTGAAGCGATTGGCCGTTTCTCACCGCGAGTGCATTGGCGTTGGGACTAATAAAAATTCATGACAGGTTCACCAGGTGAATTTCTCGAATTCATTTGAGTTTTCCGCTCGTTCGGCTTTTTCTTCTTTTCTTTTATTGTTTCTTAGCTTTCGGCGAGCTACTGTACTGTGCGTCGTTACACGGCCTATCAACCACTACTGGCCAAGCGTCTCAATTAACTGTTTCTTAAAAGTTTTAAAGCCAGTATGGACTTTTCGTTGGAGCCGCAGCGATTTCTTTCCCTACTTAGCGTATCTACGGAGGAATGTTATGTTTTGCAGCGCGTATCTGCTCGCTACGTACGTACAATCGCGTAGATACTTCGATGGTTACGTGGGAACGGAACCAACTGGCGAACGTATCGTCGTCGTCGTGGTCTTCGAATAGAAGGCTCTAGGCACAACATAAACAATCCGCGGATCACAATAAGGCTACCTTGATCCTAGCAGGCACGGCGAATTATTTATCACAATATCAATGGTCCTTCAATCTACTTCGCAACTTTGCGTCCGGAAAAGAATAATTAACGTGTGTAAATAATAATAACAATAATAAGAGACTCAACAGAACACACACGTCACATACACGACGTGTACCGTACACGTATAACAGGTATTTGAAACTGATGAAAATCTTCGGTTCGAAACTTGACTTGAATAATTTGAATCGAAACCAAACCACCATTGTTCAGAAATTCCATTAACGTGTAGAATGTGTTTGTTCATAGGTTCTTGTGGTATGGCGGTGAATACATACAAACACCTGCCAGGTAAATATCTCATATAAACGTAGAGTGGCGAGAAAGCTTATCTACCTAGCAGTGCTTGCTAACAATTTTAGTTGGAAATTCGGATTGAAATTTTACGGAAAACTTTGAGCTTCTTATCAATTTTTATTTTTTCTTGTAATCGGATAAACTTTTTCGATATTGCTTAAAAATGTCGAGTAAATCTTGGAAAAATAAAATCTAATTTCATCGGATTGAGCTGTTTTTAGGATTGACACAATGAACTTCAATTAAAATGGTTGTTTCTTAAAAATCTGGAAATAAAAGATAACCGACTTTAAAACTCTCTACGGGGAACTCAAGTATTTGAGCGAAAATTTAAATTTAATTAAATAAGAAATAATAAAAGCACATTCATTTACAGTTGTGAACATTTTTAGGGTTTTGTATTAAAATACAAAACTTCGTAACTAGAAGCTACAGCCATCAAACTTTGACGTAAGGTCTAAAGTTATGACTTCTTGAAACTTTTGGAGTGAAAAAAAAATCAGCGAATTTCAAGGGGGGTCTCTTCGTATAGAGGGGTGAAACTTAAAATATTCGAATGTGTAGTAATCGGGCAGTCGCCTAAGCAAACTACTCGAGAACCGGCATAACACTGATCCGAAATTTTAATTGCAGATTCGAAAAATTTCATTATTCCAATTTATAGTTTATAAAATATCTTTTTTTATAAATATAAATTTTATATTATCTTTTTCCTCTCTATATCTAACTACGATTTTCTTTATAATTATATTCTTTATGATATTTTTCTTTTGTTATTATTTAAAATTTTTTCATTATTATCTTCTTTTAATTTAAAAATTCAAATCTGCAATTATAATTCCGGACATGAGAACACTGAGATAATACAGCTCATCCACGTATTGCATTGCCGAATGCAATCTGCAGTGGCTGAGCTAGAGGCTCGTCTTCATCCACCGTTGCGGCGTGACGGTACGGTAGACGACGGGCAAGCATGAGAGAAATCTGCTTGGGCGCGAGAAAGATTACGCTGACATTAGAAAGGAAGCGAAGAGTCGGTTTCTGATGGCCACGCGTTGCGCACATCAAGAGCATCGCGCGGCAATGAATGAACGCTCTTCTTCTTTGCTGTCTAACGAGCATGAGGAGGGAAAAAGTTATCGTTCAGGATACGGTTGTTGCGCGTGCATTTTCTTCAAGCGTACAGGAAACCTGTCTGCATTTGCTGCAAATCTTGCTTGTGTCAGTAATAAAAGGACTGTGGATGTTAGGGAATTGCTTTAATTAAAAGATAGCACCGCTTTGTGTCAGTAATGAATATTAACTGTGCTTCACAATTTCACGTTAAAATAGATTTCACAATCATATCATAGGATACGTTGTTCCTACGAACGACTTGCTTGGTTCGACTCCACTCCACTAGCTGAGTACCTCACTACGGTATTGCCAAGTTGGAGTTGATAGCTCAGCCCTTCTGGCCAGAAATCGGCCCAATTTCTTCGTAGTATTCGTCATCGTCATTAAAGTCGTATGTATCCAAATCTGGGCTGAGTCGGCACCATGGTTTCAATCTATCACTCGCGAACACGGAACTGAATTTTCGTTTCTGATCATCCTCGAGGCTTTTGATAACATAGCGGTCGTTTTCAAAATTTCGGCCACTTCATATGGCCCGCAATACTTTGGCTCCAATTTATGGGACTCCCCGGTTGCTATTGGTATGTTCTGTATAACCACTAAATTGCCTTCTTCGTTTAAAACAGGAGTCTTATGTTATTCCTCGAATCTTATTTTCCATCGTTCCTTTTCGGTCATAATACGCTGTGCATCGACAGTTTATTATTGTCAACCGCATCGTCCTGTAGTGCTTGGATGATACGGCTTGCTGGTACATCCCTCAAATGGAAATCAACAACTATCTGATTAGGTGTGAATCCGATCTTCGATTTAATTTGAGAATTAAGTACCCATTGCAAACTCGGTAGAAGCCCGTCCCATTTTTTACAATCCGACATCGTAGATATGACAATATTGATTGGTTAACGCGCTCAACTTGGCCATTAGGACGTGGAGTTCACGTGATGAATATCATACGTTGCACAGTAGTCCTCGAATTCTTTCGATGTAAATGCCGACCCTCAATCGCTTATAATACGAATTGGTAATCCAAAGTATGACGTGATATCCCTCAACATGGTAACTGCTGGTCGACTGTTAGCTGCTCTCGTGGCTCATGCCATTGTGAATTTACTGAAAGGGTCCGTTACTGCGATTATGTATAGATTGCCTTTGTTACTCTTAGGAAATGGTCCTATGTGATCAATATGCAATACCCTAAATCCTAAATACCTGTTCATAAAACAAGCGACCTTCAGTTTTTCCTGCTGATACTTTATTGAGACAACATTCCGGACATGAAGCAATGTACGACTTCACGTAGTTGCGCATTCGAGTAAACCAGAACAGTTATTGTATCCTATGGACCGTTTTATCAACACCAAAATGACCGGCATCGTCATGACAACTTTTTAATAGTCTCCAACGGATGGCTGATGGCACTACAAATTTAAGATCGCCATTTACTTTTCGCATCAATCTTCCTTCCTTAAGAGTGTAATCGAACTTTAATTGGGCAAATTGAGCTAATTTACATACGCCATCAATTATATCTATAATTTTCCTTTAGTTTTGGATGCTGTCGCTGTAATGATATCAACCAGTGGCGAATTCTCGGAGTTTTAGCCACCATCGAGCAACTCGATCGTTAAGTGAACTGGTCAACTTCATCGTCGATATTGGATTACAATCGGACACCACTCGGAAGTGTTTTCCAACCAAATAAAATCGGGATCGATCTAACGTTTCAACGATTACCTGTACCTCTAATTCGTGGCTACTGTACTTCGTTTCAGCATCGGTGCAATGTCTACTGAAATATATCACTGGCCGGAATGGTTTCTCCTCCGTAGATTGCATAAAGAATCCGACGAGACCAATAGAACTGGCGTCGGTGTGTGCCTCGTGTTTAGCCTGTGGATCATAAAGAGCTAGAACGGGTTCGCTACAGAGACGAGTTTTCAACTAGTTGAAGCTCATGTCTGTGGTCTTGTCCCATGCGAAGGATTTCTGTTCCTTCGTTTTTAACAAATTCGTTAGCGGCTTAGAAATTTTTGAGAATCCTTCAATAAATTTGCAGAAGAACCCTGCTAATCGAAGAAATCTTCTGACATCAGGCATTGGAAATTTTTGGATGGAATCAATTTTCTTGCTTCCAGGTTTCATTCCGTCTCTATGTATGCGATGACCCAAGAAGGTTAACTTGGATGCAGAAAGAAACACACTTTGACGGTCTAAGTGTAAGACCCATCTCCCGTAAAATTTCCAGAACTTCCTTCAGAATTTTGACGCCCTCAGTCACCGTCACACTGAGGATAATGACTTCATCCATATAGCTTACGATATTTCTTGATTTCATACGACGAATTAAGTCGATCATGACCTCTTGGAAAATCATCGGCGCATTAATGAGGCCAAAAGCCATTAAGTTGTACTCAAAATTACCAAGATGAGTCACGAATCCGGTGTAGTGACGTGATTTTTCATCCATAGGAATTTGGCAGTATCCAGAGAATAAATCTAGTGTCGAAAAGAACTGCTTTCCCGCGAGTTGTGAGAGCTGTTCCTCAACAGTTGGCATTGGGTACGGCTCCTTCTTGGTGATAGCGTTTATCGCACGAAATTCAATACAAAGACGATCCTTCCCATCTTGCTTGGGAACCAAAATAATAGGTGAAGAGTATAATGAATTACTTGGACGAATTACGTTTGTGGCCAACAATTCATTAACAATCTGCTCAATCTTATCTCTTTTAACCAACGGTATACGATATGGCCGAGCATGGATAGGCGTGTCTGACGTCAACTCGACGATACTCATTGATTTTGTCCTGTATCGACCCATTTCGGCCGTAGTCTCTGCAAAACAACCACGGAAATCACCAAGTAGTACCTGCAGCTCGGTTGCTTCGGCTGCAGTTAAATTTCTTTCCATGTCGGGTATTTCAGGATATTTACTTTCAACGTGGCACTCGCCATTTTCAATGGTTATTCGATGTGAAACTCCGTTCAACGCATTCAATCTCAAAAGCAAACTATTTGGTATGAGGTGATCGGCTACAACATATAGGTCCACGCGTACGATTGTATCGTCTATTTTTTATGTCGTTATCATTTTGCTAGTATATTCTAAGCATCCACCTGGAAATCCGTTCAACTCAATCGGCGGACACTTTATTAAGTTGTACGCGCATGATTCTCGCACGAGAGATCAATTACTACCCGAATCTATTTATAAACGCGTCCAAAATTTTTCACTATTTGGTTTTGTACGGAATAGTTTCAATGTAGCTGACGAATATTGGCGTCATTCACATATTCCGGTTTATCTCGACTTATGCATGTATCCGCACTGTGTCCCGTCTGTCGGCATATTACACATCGCGGCCGCCATTGGGGCAAAGAACAGTTCACGAAAATGAGCCCCGGTTTATAACAAACACGCTTTGACACGTCGTTTGTATCGGCAACAGTCGTCGCTCCTGACACAGACTTATTAAATATTTTCTTTGACACAGAGTTTACGCTCGTCGGGCATACACTTTTTGTTTGACTATCTGATTTGCGCGTGACCGTTATGTTTATCTTACTTTGTTTTGTTAAATAAGTTTTAAGGCAACACAAAAACTCCTTAGTTGTTTTGATGTAAAGCACGCGATAGCGGTTTCCATTTGAACGTCGTTTAAACCTTCACGCATATATCTTATAATGGCTGCGTGACTAATCCCCGCACGTCTGCCTTCCCCGCACATTCGATAATAATCCGTACATAGCTCATTTGAATGTCTAACGTTTGCCATCATAGGAAGACGTACATCGGCTTCATTTTCAGTAGACTCGAATTCCTCTTCTAAAGAGCTTGCAAATTCATCGATGCTTTTGAAAATACCGCTTCTTGCATCTAGCCACAATTTTGCTGACCCTGGAACTTTCGTTTGCACTGCAAACAGAACAATGTTTTCATCCCATGAATATATGGATGCTAGTGATTTCACATGATGAACAAATTGTTGCGTCGTCAGTGATGTGCTTAACGTAGGATCGAATTCTGGCATTATTTCAATGACGTCGCGCAAATTGTGGAACATTTTCTGGCGAACTGGGACTGCTTGTCATGTCAGATATGGCGACTGATCTTCATCTGTCTGCGGTAGATGTAGATTCGGTGTTGATTCCATCACAACAGCTTCATTCGACATGTTTTGCCTATCGTCGGTCGGAAACCTAAAACTAGAGATTGATGCCATATTCAAGTTTGGCGACACGCCATAGGTTATGCCTAAAACTGAGTTTGCAAATCCGCCAGCAATACCTGAATTTTTAATGCTTGAACTAAAGTTGTGAGATTTTGCACGCTTTCTTGCGACTTTATCGCTTCGTCGAATGCACGAGAATTCTCGGCTAAAATTTCAATGTCGTCTCCATTGACGGCTTCCGTCAGACGTTAAAATTAATTCGGGTTTGTTGTCTCTTGTCTTGTCTTGTCGAATCAATACGAACTATGGTGTCCTGCATTTTCAACTAAGAAATATGGCGGCCACACACGAATAAAAATTTGACACGGCAATTGCGTTAATATTCACGATTCAAAATGTCGGCTCATCAATCGAAAATACGCAGTGAGCACTTACGGGACGGCTAACTGTTATTAAAAGCACACAATAATCAAAAAAGCGAAAATTCTGTAGCATCCCACTTCTGAAAACTGTCAGGAATAAAAGGACCGTGGCTGTTAGGGAATTGCTTTAATTAAAAGATAGTACCGCTTTGTTTAAGTAATGAATATAAACTATCCTTCACAAATTCACGTTAAAATATCTTTTACAATCATATTATAGGATACGTTGTTCCTACGAATCGCTTGCTTGGTTCGACTCGACTCCACTAACTGAGTATCTTGCTATGGTGTTGCCAAGTTGGAGTTGACACTTGACTTCAGGCGTAAGGAACAAAGCGAAATCATTCGATTCCACTTGTGCAGACTTATCGGTTTCTGGCATAGTTTGCCACGTAGTTATTTGCTATTGTGGCTAAGCTAGTGGGCGGCTTGCTCGAAGGACTAGAGGATCGGCTGTTTCAGATTATTATTGCCCAGAATTTGTGGCGTAGACTGTTGTCGAAATCGCTTGAATGGTTGAGCTTTCGGTTATGCTCGAGTCCATTTAAAATGACCTTGATGAGTCGGAAGCGTTAAAACTCGGTTGAGCGTCTAGCATCTGCATTTTAACCAAGCCGTGTTGCGACGTGGGCGCCATGTGCGTCTCGTATAGCGAAAAGTTTCAGAAAACCAATGAAGCACTTACGAGAGAAAAGTGGAGTTGTGCAAAGTGATGCAAGTCCAAAGCAAATGCATAATGGGTATAAGAGATCGCGAAGTTGTCAATGAAGGGAAACGAAATGAATAGCAATCGTAGGGATTAGTTATAAAATATTGGACGTGTGGCATGTAGGAATTTTGTTCGCACTGACCGCCCGTGCACAGTCGTACATTTTTGAAAGAAAGCAAATAAATTGAGAGAGGGAAAGAAAAAATATTATTCAAAAAAGGAGGTTATAAAAAGTGTACCCTGTCAAGCTAATTTCAAATAAAAAAAAAATGTTAAAGTGTTTGGAACGCGACAGCGCTCTTTCTTTTTTCCTACCTACCAAGGGGTATGCAAATCAGTCACGGTCGGAAAGCCAGCGCCTACGCACATGTCGCTGCTCTTTTAGGTGCTGACCCCATGCGATCAATTACGTAAAAATTTTCAGCAAAATATAAGTTTTTAATTTTTTTGGTTTTATGAACGTTTATTTATTTATTTTTACTAGTATTTGTTTATTATTTCATTGAATATTGAATTTACAGATTCTTGCCTTTATTTTTATAATTGTTGCATTTATTTCGCTTTTAGTTTGAGCTTTCAATATGAATCAAGAAAGGCAGATACTGCAATAGCTGGAAGAATGGTCCGATGATGAGTAAGGTGTCGCTGATTCCACCCCAGAAGGTGAAATTGCAGACGATATCTCTAGACATACTGCCCATGACTCTAAAAGTGAAATCTAATTTCCTCCAGAATATTTCCGGTTATTTTGCGACCGTGAAATTATTAAACTTCTCGTCATGAACACTAATTTGTTTATCGATAAGATAAGGGATAATCGAGATGCACTTCCTACGGATAATTTGGAAATAAACGCATTTTTGAGTTTGTTGCTTATGACTGGAGTCCTAAGATCATCTCACTTGGATTTCATTGATTTATGAGCACAAGATGAATCAGGTGCAGAAATGTTTCGGCTGACAATGTCTTATAAACGGTTTCTATTTTTGTTACGATGTGTTTGGTTCGATAATACCTCAGACTGGCAAGAAAGACAAAAAGTCGACAATGTAGCAGCTATTAGAAATCTTTGTAATATTTTAGAGAACAAGTTTTTAGCGGCTTATCACCGGGTGAGAATCTAACAATAGATGAATAGCTAGTTGGGTTTCGTGGTCGATTTAGAGGAAAAGTTTACATGCCTAACAAACCGAACAAATACGGCATAAAAGTGCAGGCCATGGTTGACTCAAAGACATATTACCTATGCAAGTTTGAGGTATATTCTTGTAAACAACCAGATGGAGAATATCAAGTATCTAATTCTCCAGATGACATCGTAACAAGCCTTGTTGTCTTGCCATACACGACTAGGGAACAATTCGCTTCGCTTTTTGGATTCAATAATCAAATCACTATGGTCTCCTATATCCCTAAGCCAAAGAAAGCTGTAATTTTACTTTCTTACATGCATTATGTTGCCTCCATTGACGAAACAACATCAGCGTTCAGAAACCAGAAATAGTTACCTTTTATAATAGTACCAAAGGTAGTGTCGACTGCAATGATCCACTATGCACTAACTATAACGTTGTCAGAAGAAAAAAAAATGGCCGTTGGCAGTATTTCTCCACCTTCTAAATGTATCTGGCATCAATGTATCTGTCATACTCAGAGCGAATACTGTAGCACACATACAAGGCGGATTTTTCTGAAAAAACTTGCAGTAGAATTAGTGGAGGGCCACCAGAAACTTCACATGCAACAGGGTGCTATCCCTTCGTTGACAAAAAACAACTCCGTGAGGTTCACGATATACAGGAAGTCGTGCGTCAATCGACTGCTAAGCTTGGTCGCTGTTCGTCATGTCCTAGAAAGGACGACAAAAAGTACCAAATAAATAGCGTAAATGTGGTAAATTTGTTTGTCAGCAACACTTCAGGGCTTACTGCATTGGGTGCATAGTAGATGAATGTGCCGATGAATCTGGATAATTATTTTTTTTCAAGTTAAACTCGGCTATACTAAAAATTAATAATTTTAAGAGGGATTAGAAGTGGTTTGAATTTTCTTGTATTATAAAAACAATGCATGGCTGTGGGACAATATGCACCTCGAATCGACTCAGACACTACGGGTTCTGCTAGGATTGCATGAACGTTTCAGGAATACAAATTCGTATCAGCATTTCTAAATGTGCGAAACACATAATCATCCCTACAAACATTCTCATTATGCAATAAGATATCCGCGAATTATAGAATTAGTTTAATTGGTCTCCAAAAAAATACAATTTTTTAATTTAAAACGTGTTTATTTATAACTTGACTCCACTAACGCCTACTTACTCAGGCCCGAAAGGAAAGCAATTAACGTATATGACGTCACAGTGGGAATTGTCATAAGCTGTTCAATTGGTATAAAAGGACAGGTCCAAAGGTCCTAAATCCTGGTGCGCATTGTGATATTATGCATCCGCTTTCGAGCCTGTGTTAGGGGGCATTGACTCAACGCCTGCTTACTCAGGTAACTATCAAAAGCTGTTCAATTGGTCTAAAAGAAAAGGTCAATAGGTCTAAAATCTTGGTGCGCATTGTGTGAGGGGGCATTGCTTGACTGCAATTTTGATATGTCATTAGAAAAAGGTTCACACGCTCCAACGGAGGAAACGACGTGTTGAATTGCAGTTGGAGACGATGTTGATGTTTTGCCGTCTAGGAATGCACTGGTGTCGAGTTCATTGTTCTATTGGTGTGAACAATTTTGGTAATGTAAGTCCCCCCCCCCCCGTTTTTTGTGTGGTAGGGAAGTGAATGCCCATTAATGCACAGAGTGTAGGATTCCCATGCTCGCAAGAAGGCGACTAGACTGCCCACTAAACACCTCCCCTGCCAACCTGGGACAACCTTTGTTACGCCGTGGGGTGCCTTCGAGCTGCCGAACTTTTGTCATGGTGCTCACTCAGCAGCATAGAATGTGCTTTGATGCCCCTCGCCAGCATAGAATGTGCTTTCATGTCCCTCGCGCTGCTCTTTGCCGTATCCTACAGACAACCCACCCCATTCTTATTTTTCCCTTATTCAGAAATTGTTCGGCGTCCTTTTCGATAAAGTCAATGATGGCCATGCGTTGTCCCCTTTACTTATCTGGTGTCAACTTCGCTTTGATCCTGGCGATGCTAGGGAACTCTCTTTTGATAGCCTCCTCTCTCTAGACCAGATCTGTTACACAATCAATGTCTCTTATTTCGATCGTTGTTGTCGACTCCAGCGAGGCTATCGTTGCGCTTTTGCCGAGGAATTTCTTTACTGCGTCACAGAATTATCGGCCTCTGCTCTAGATTCAGCTAGTATGTGGCCCAACCGCGCTCGTCATACTGCTTCAATTGCACTGTTGGCTTCTTCGGGCCTTACGTTTTCCTTAATATTCTGCAGCACCTCCGCGTAGGATCGACCATCAGTGCCTGCTGCCGGGGTCTCCGTTGGGGCTTCTTTCTTTCCTGTTTCGCATCAAATCTTTTGTCTTGTTGGGCGTCCGTGTGAACTTTGCTTTCTGGCACTTTTCGAAGGAGTTTCTTTGCGGCTTTTTTCGCTGCTGTTGTCAGCACTACCTGGAACCCCTGATCTGGCATTCCACGCCCGTCAGTTGCTTCTTCATTCCTTCTTTTACCCCAATCTCCTTCGATCGGTCTAGTCGGCATTCTTTTATTGATTTTTGATGGCGGAGCTATCTGCACGTGCCCTTTAGATTAAGCCCCCAGCCTTCTGCTCTTCTTCGGCCTTCTGGTCCTCTTCGGCCTTAAACCAGCTCCTCCGATAATGCCCTATGCGGTCTAGGAGCTCCTCTAGTTCAAGGAGCCCAATCTTTACTGCTTTGTTGATTTTTGGTGAGTCGCATGCAGATTGTATTCTTTTCAGAACATCTCCTGCTTTTCAGAATAGCCTTTCTTCTTCATTTCACTGTGTGGCAATTGTACTTTGCGACCATTGTTCTTGGGAGAGATTATCGGCTTCCGTTTCCGAATACAGTACTTCCGCCACATTTTCGACGTTGCCGATGCAATTACACAACGTCACTTTTTTGTCTGGTCAATCCTGTCTTTTCCTGCCGTAATCTCTTCATGCACTTCAAGATGGTTCGTTGTTATATCGGAATTTACGACCCTTGCTTCAGTCGTTTCGGTAGCGATTGCAGCAGTGACCATCGAATTATCGATGTTCCTTATATTTTCTGGCTTTTCCTTTATAGGATGCTCTGGCGTTCGCATCATCTCACTTTGGACAAGACTGTCTGTTAATCTCCGTTTTTAGTCCGTCTTACTCGTCATTGTATTAATCGCCGTTTTTGCCATCGTTAGTACCGCTCCCGATGTGCTATTAACATCGTGGCTGCAGCCATTGGTTACACCATCGTTATATTTTGACTTTCTTTTGGTTGGTTTTTTGATAGTTTTTTATGGTTTTTGGTTGCTCCAGTTTTATTAACCCCCCTCGGAGCCACTATCTCCATTCGTGTGTGTAGTCGCCTTTTTGACCCCGTAGTTATCATTGCAGAGCAGGGACGCCATGCGAGGGTTCTGGGGACAAGTACTTAGAGCCGGACCAGCGCTAATCGGGTGTCCGTCTCAACCCAACCTACACCACCAACCCAATGGTGTGAACTTCGAACGTACTCCGAGGCCTGCCAAGGTTTTACCGGGAGGTTATAAGAGTTGAATTGGAGCCAGTCACGCACGAGTGTCACCTCGGCGCTACCGTGCAAAGCAACTAGGTCCAAACCAGTTCGTTGTCCGAAGCGTAGTCCAGATCAAGTCAGGGTCATTACCTTTCATCCCAAGGGGGAAGTTCACGGCGCGCCTCATATCCTCGGGTCTGTGGGGGTGGCGCTCCCCAAAGAATGCTAGCCCCCAAGAGTGCTCTTGTCGACTGGCATTCCCCCTGCGGGGATTTCCTTGGGTACATGGGGGTGGAACCCCCCAAAGAATGCTAGCCTGCAAGAGCATTCCTGTCGGCCAGCATTCCCCCTGCGGGGAAGTCCTCCCCCTTAGTCAGCGACGGCCAGACGAAAATTAGGATAGGAAGACGAAGTAACTGTTCTTCTGTAAGCCGGGCTGAGAATTAAAAAACATCTTGTGCAGGATGCTACTGTAGTCCAAGCATTTTGATGTCTTCTAATAGAGCTATGTGTAACGGTTTTTGATTTTCTCGATCCTCCTCTGGAATAACTTCTAAAGGGTCTTGGTGATTAGCTGAACCTACTTTGCGCAGCACTACTCTAAGCTCGACTTGAAAGTGTTTTAAGTGAGTTAAACCATCTGATCCAGTCAAAAGGTTACCGACATAAAAACCCAGAAGTCCCGTTTCAGTGGTTTCTGGGTTGGTGACACGTTCATCGATTGCCAGTTGTTGAACAGCCCTTATTGCTAGAAACAGTGCGCAGGCCGTACCGTATGTCACTTTGTTCAATTCGTAGTGATCGATTGGGACTTCACTAGAGAACCTCCATCTGAGTAGCAGATCAAGGAAATTAGTTTGTATTTTGGGGCCAACAAGTAACAAATCATTCAAGGATTTTCCCCCTAGTGACTTCTGCGATGCATTAAAGACCACACGTAACCTTATCGCGGAGCTCGTCTTCCTAATTGCCTTATGATGTGAAAGGTAATAACAATCGGTATTTTGGACTAGACTATCCGGCACTTTTCATATGAACAAGGTTCAAATATTCCTTTTTTCACTCGGGATGACTCGATTCTTTTAATGATCAACGTTAGATTTAAATGGCAGATTGTGTAAGTTCCATCTAAGTTTCTAACCGTATTTCAGATAAGTGTCTTTCGAGTTGAGCATCCTCTGGTGTTGGTTGTATTGTGATTGGTTGATCTCCCAAAAACTCCTGAACGTTTTATCCAGTTCTTCGGGCGCCACAAAAGATACAGAGCTCTTGTCAGTTTACACGCTGGCAGCTGATCCAAACAGAACCCATCCGAGTTTTATGTTTTGTACGTTGCTTAGTAAGTTGCCAAGATTTGCTCCGGAATTTGCTAACTTTAATTTGTTGATTCGTGGAGGTAGAGCCACAGTGATGCCGGTGGCGGGTAGTACTGCCAAAACGATTCTCCGCAGAGATCTGTCATCCCCACGCTATTGCGATCAGCTGAAAGGGGGTTGGATGACAGATATCTCCGACTGAACCGTCATTTGACGTCGGCCAAGCAGTGAAGTAGGAATTTCGAGGTTGGATTTATTCAATCGCAAAGCACACCTATAAGACATTGCACTCAAGGTCTTGTTCAATGTTTGTTTCTGCTCCAGGTTGTGCAAAATATTCATGGATAGAAGTTTTATGTATCGCAAGAAATTCAATTTATCTGTCCTTTATTCACCCAACATTGCGTCAGCCACTCAAGTGCCCAGTGAACATTGTCAGAGGTTGGATAGAGAAAAAAGCCACAATAAAGACCCCGGCAATAGGCACTGCTCGTAGAACCCCAAGGTGGCCGATCTTACGCAGAAGCGCTGCGGGATATCAAAGAAGACTCATCGACGCCATTTTTGCCGATGGGGACCTATCTCCGCGGCAGTGCAGCTTTAGAGCTGATCACGCAATCAGTGATGCGATTGCAGTGGTGGTGAGCGTGGTTCAAAAAGCAAAGGCATATAGCCGTGCCAAGCGGTGGATCGTTCTGTTGGCCACACTCAACGTTAGCAACGCCTTCAACTCCGCTAGATGAGTGGATATTCTGGATACGCGCAAAACCCTTTTCAATTTCCAGAATATCTAATATGGCTTCTGACGGACTACCTGAAGGACCGAAGCCCACATTCCAACACGAGACAGTACCTACGAAGGGTGGAAGTTCAATTGGGTGTTGCCGAGGGATCTATCCTTGGTGCAGACCTAATGGATGTGTCTTTCGGTGGGCTACTGAAACTGGAGATGCCAGATGAGTCGTGCTTGATTGGCTATGCGGATGATGTTGTGGCTCTGGTCGCTGGACGCACCGCTGAGCAAGCGCAACTTAGGCTAGGTATGCTTATGCGCAGAGTGAGAGACTGCATGACTGCTCGTGGTTTAAGTTTAGCACTGGAGAAAATTGAAGTGGTCATCTCGACAAAAAAGGGAATCCCTAGAGTAAGGATGATCAGTATTGGAGACATCCTAATAGAATCGGAACCAGCAGCGAAGTACCTGGGGCTACTGATCGACTCAAAGATGAGTTTCTCTGAGCAAATCAGGTCAACGGCTGAGAAGGCTGCTTTGGGTGTATCGACTCTGAGTCGACTTATGGCAAACGAAGGGGGACCCAGTCTATCAAGAAGACGCCTCTTGATGAGTGCTGTAGGGTCAGTGCTACCGAAAACGCTTGGCGCAGGTGGATTGCATCTTCATATTCGACAGTCTCTGATCCGACGGTGAGAGTTATTGCAGTCGTGATACCTATCGCCGTCCTTGCTAGAGAGCACCGCGCTATTTACTTTTATTGAGCCGAGGACGCGAGGGAGATGGTTGCCCGTGAGGAGAGAAAGCGCTCACTCAACGATTGCTAGTACCTTTGGGTAAATTGTACGAAAGGAAGGTGGACTGCACGCCTCATCCCAGATGTGAGACCATGAGATTGACTTCTCTCTGACCCAACTTTTGAGCAGGCATGGGCGTTTCTATTCTTATTTGTACAAGATTGGTAAGTCACGGTCTCCCGATTCAAGGTTTTGCCCAGGAGAGAAAGGCGATGCCTACCACACATTTTTCGTATGCAAAAAAATCCTAGAGGCTGCGACGGGACCTTACAATCTTGGAAGAAATTTGTACACCCAAATCGTCGAAAGATTCAATGGAATATTTCACAGATGATATATAGATGACTGTTTCAGTGTTATTGACTCACAAGAAAATAAACAAGGCGAACTCGTTTCATATATCAATAAAGTGCACCCAAATAAGGTTTAAATTTTGAGGCTACTTTAGAAAAATTTCACACATATATTTGTAGCCTGATGTGCTGCTTTACACCTCTTGAGACGTCCCGTGAAGTAAATCAAAAACCTTGGCTTACTAGACGAGTACTTAGTGCCCTATGAGCAAAAGATAAGGCATTTTATGTCCTCAAATCACTTAGCACTAATGAAGTTAGATCTAATTTTGGCGGGGTGCGTGGTATTGGCAAGAAAGACGTCAAATATGTTCTGAAGACTTACTTCAGTTGTCTGGATATTTTCCTTGTGGCCAATAATGCAAAGCCTTTTTGGTCGTATTCTTTCAGTCCTTGTAAGTTCCATAGGAATGGTTTAGAAGTTTCTTCTCCTCAGAAAATTACTTACTCATTCACCTTCTTTTCCCAACTTCCTATATTTGTACAGATGTATCTGAAGTCGAATCTATGATCAATGCTCTTGATCCAAATATCAGCCATGGGCCGAAAGGTTTGTGAAATATATTTGTGAAATCATCCCCATCACTAAGTTTTCCTTCGTCTCTCCTCTTCAATCTCAGTTTGAGCACCGGTTCTTTCCTTGCCTGTTAGAAAAGTGATGATATTGTGCTTTTAAAAGTGATGATCCTTTGTCAGTGTTCGATTATCATCCTATTTCCTTCATTTCTTGCTTTCCAAAGTTACTTGAACGACTGATTCAGAATCGATTCGCAAACTCATTAGCCCCTATTATTGCCCCAGAGCAGCGTGGCGTTCTCAAAGGATACTCCACTACCTCTAATTTAATGGAGTTCACAAACAGTATTGCAAGAGCTTTGGATAACCAACTGTAAGTTGATATGATGTTTATAGACTTATCCTTGTTCTTTGACACTGTGAATCATCTTCTACATTGTCATACGCTTGAAGCTCTTAGCATCTCGGGTGTTTTTCTATTTTGGATATCATCTTATGTATCGTGTCGACGCTGTCAAGTTAGTTTCTCTGGTGCTATGTCTTGTCTTATTTATCCTGCGTCTGGTGTTCTAAAAGGTTCAATTTTTGGATCTCTTCTCTTCCTTCTTCTTCTTCTTCATCGTAGCGCTACAGCCCCGCTCGGGCCTTCGCTTCCTGCAAAAAGCGCCTCCAACTGTCTCGGTCCATTGACGGCGTCCTCCGATTTTGAAATCCAAACAGCGATGATCTCATCGCCAACCGAGTCAGACTAGCGTTTCTTCGGTTTCCCCACTGGTCTCCGCCCTTCTGTTCTCCCAACGAATATCTTTTTGGATATCCATAGTTCGTCCATATTATTCACGTGATCAGCCCATTGCAGCTTCCGCAGTCTCACAATCATTGAGACCTCGGGCTTGTAAAAAATTTTATATAGCTCATAGTTGTATCGAGTTCCACATTGGTGCCCATCTAGTTTTGCTCCAAATATTTGCCTCAGAACCCGACGCTTGAAGGCATTCAGTTTGTTTACGGATGCTCGGGTTAGGGTCCATGTTTCGCACCCATAGCATAACACCGTTCTTATTACAGAATTGTATACTTGGAGCTTTGTTTTTCTATGTATGCAACTGGTCTTCAAGATCGTCAAAACTGGATAAAATCTCTTCTCTTTCTATTGTTCATAAATAAGCCCCCCTTTGTAATTAATTCCCCTTACTCCTTGTATGCTGATGACTTCAAAATATTTCGAGCAGTCAAATTCAGCTCATCCAAACTGATCTGAATGCTCTAAATAAATGGTGTACTTCAAACTATTTATCTTTTACCGTTACTAAATGTCATAAAATGAATTTATCTCTTAAGGACTCTCCTTTTAGTTTTAATTGTATATTAAATGCTTCTTTGCTCTTTGAGGTGTTCAATCTCAACGACCTTGGAGTAACCTTTGATCCGAAGTTCAAATTTAACGCGCATATTTTACACGTGATTACTAAAGCTATATTTCTACCTCGTGTCTTCTTTAGAAAATGTCTAATAAAAGTTTCCGCGTTTCCTTTTCCTTGAGTTTAATTTGCCTTATCAGTAGTCGTTTATTCTTCCTAGATCGTCCATCTCTAATATCCCATCAAACTTATTTGGGTCAACTTTTTTTGTATAAGCTCAGCTACCATCATCTCTCTGAGCTCAGATGAGCTCTTATTTTGTTATCCTTTATATTAGAACTGACTTATATTTCCATTTACAAATTTTAAGAATCCTGAGAAATCATAATAATTTCGAGCTTGACTCTTTCGCTTCTTCTTACATAGCATTTTAAAAAATATTGTACTAAGAGATTTACTACTACTTTAACTTGCAATCTTTGTTACTTTATTATTATTATTTCATTTCATATTGTTTATTTTATTCTTTACCCACCATTTCGTTACTGATTGTATTCAATCTGTTCGATGGAATCAATTTATATATAAATATCATCAGCTATTATTGGCAAATTTGAGCCAGCTTTAATGTTGAAAGTATTTTCGCTCGAATGCACATAAAGACATGAGTACTTAGCCTACAAAAGAAAAACGAAAATTTTGAAAAAGTGGTGATTTATTTCTCAACATAATCTCCTCTTAGCTCAACACAATTGACCCAGCGATGCTCCAACTTCTTTAACCTGTCTTAAAAACATGTTTCCTTGCGATCTGCAAATTCGGCCTCCGTAGTGGCGATGATCTCCTCATTTGACTCAAATTTCTGCCCCTGAAAGAGACTTTTTCAAGTTTGAAAACAAAAAGAAGTCACACGGAGCCAATTCTGAAGAATACGCTGGACGGAGTAGCAGTTTGTAGCCCAATTCGACCAATTTGGCCGTGGAAACAGTGGAAATGTGAGCCGGTGCCATGATGGAAGAGCACTTTTTTCTTTGCCAAAAAGGAGCCTTTTTTCTGCAATTCGGCGTCGGATCGGCCCAATAATTCGGCCTAGTAGAATCCTGTAACCGTTTCGCCCTTCTCTAGGTAGCCGTCTGAGACCCAGAAAACGGCGGACATCACCTTTCCGGCCGATAGGACAGTCTTCACCTTGTTTGGAGTACGTTCGCCGAGTGAAGTCTGCCTTTTCGACTGCTCCTTGGTCCCCGGTAGGTACCAGTGGAGCCATGTTTCGTCGATGGTCATTAAATGACCCGAAAACTACTTCGAATTGCGCTTCAACAGCGTCAAACACTGCTTTGAAGTGGTCTCACGATTGCTTTTGTTGTCTGGAGTGAGCGAACGCGGCACCCATCGCGCCGACAGCTTTCTCATGCCCAAAATTTCATGCAAGTTAAGACCAACGCGGCCTTTGAGATCCCTGCTGTCTCAGCTATCTCGCGCACCTTCGATCGGCGGTCTGCCAACACGATCTGGTGGATTTTTGTCACTTTATCCTCCGAGGTAGCCGTTTTCGGGGCATCTGAAACTCGTCAACCCAATTTTTTCGGTCGCCATCGCAGGAGCAGAGTCCCAGTACAACAACTTCAAAGCGCTATTTGATTTAGCTGTGCGAAATCCAAAAACGAGAATTGAATCACCGACCGATATTGTTCTTTCTCCATTTTTCTAAAATCCGTGGACACACTCGCTTCCACACGCAGTCAGAAGAAAACTACGAATCCCATTTAGCTGAAATTTTGACAGTAGCCGTCTACGAGAATATACTATACGGTAGTGAATCTTTCTTGCGATAGTGGCGCGATCGGGTGGTGAGGCTAAGTACTTATCGGACCGCCCTCGTATGTCTGTGAGTTTTTCAGATTTCCTCGTGGACAGTTATTAAATCGTGCTTTTAGTTTCCTTGCCAAACTTGCTACCAATACTCCAACTTTAAGACTGAGTATTACCACGATAACTTTTCACGTGTTACCCTACTTTTGTATGATTGTTCAACTGTGTTCCCTTGTCACATCCTCATATACTTTAACTCATTTTAAACTTCTGTATACTTGTTTTTGATAACAAAGCTTACAGAAAACTATGGTCTCTGAGCTTTTCACAAAGTTTGATGATTGTAACTCTAATCGGTTCTAACGTTTTCACAGGTGAACATTTTTTTGAAAACTCTAGAGGGATCTTCTTCAGGAATCAAGTATCCTATTCGAGCCCTGATTTATCACTAAGTATGAGTACGTTATATTCACCCTCATATTAAAAATTTCAAAAAATAAATCGTCTCAAATATTTATTCATTTTAATGCTGCCCTTATCTCACATCAAAAGAACCGATTTGACTAAACAAACAAACTTCTTCCACCACCAGACAATCTTCCCAGCATCATCATGTCTTATCAAATATTCATTGAGAGCATTGTTTAAACCAACATTTTTTAACTACTATTTAAATTGCAGGCAAATGCTGCTGCATACCGTAACTATTCGATTGTACTGTTCATTCAAGTATTGCTAGCTACCACTCTATAAGGCGGTCTTTAAGATATCAAAGTCAAACGTCAATGAAGCAAACGTGACTAACTCTTCTATATCACAATTCATATAATCATACATAGACTTGATGAATGCAAACATTTATACAAGACATTCGCGCCCCCCTGAACTTACCTGACGTATCATACACACCTGTCACTTTTACAAATATACTCTTTTGGTGGGATCTTGGTATGGGCACTGGTGAGGAGAGGAAGAGATTTTCCCGTAAAGCAGTGACTTGGGACAGTTTGCCGGCGAACGTTACTTTATTCTTGGTAAAAGGTTTATCAAGCAAAATTTTTTTGTAAGCACATACAACCGCATACGGATTATAAGTTTATGTTGAATGCCAAGCATCTTTCTTTGGATTATTGACTTTACTCACTGATTGGCATGTGCAGTAGTTTAACTATATACGAGGTGTGTTCAAAAAATATCGCGAATTTTGTTTTTTTTTTTCAGAAATTATTTATTTATTCATGAATATCTATTTTGTCCCCTTCAAAGTAAGCCCCATGAGATATTATACACTTGTGCCAACGGTTTTTCCAATCTTCGAAGCACTTCAAAAAATCATTTTTTTTAATCTTGTTCAGCTCCTCCTTCGATGCCGTCTTTATCTCGTCAAGCGTAGCGTAACGTTGTCCTTTCATGGGCCTCTTCAGTTTAGGAAACAAGAAAATGTCACAGGGGGCCAGATCTGGGGAATACGGTGGCTGCGGCATCATTAGTGTGTTGTTTTTGGCCAAAAAGTCGCGCACAAGCAACGATGTGTGAGCAGGGGCGTTATCGTGGTGCAAAAGGCAATTTTTGTTCTCCCACAAATCCGGGCGTTTCTGGCGGATTGCTTCGCGCAAATTGCGCATAACTAGCAGGTAATATTCCTTATTGATCGTTCTTCCCTGTGGCAAGAACTCATGATGCACCACGCCTCTGCAATCGAAGAAAACTGTCAGCAAAACTTTCACATTCGACCAAACTTGGCGCGCTTTTTTCGGTCTTGGTTCATGCGGCAGCTTCCATTGAGATGATTGAACTTTGGTTTCCACGTCATAACCATAAACCCACAATTCGTCACCAGTTATGACCCTCTGGAGCAAATTTGGTTCGTCGCGGACAGAGTTTAACATCTCATTAGCAATGTTCATGCGTTGCTGTTTTTGGTCGCAATTGAGCAATTTTGGTACGAATTTCGCGGCGACCCGTCTCATGCCCAAATCGTTGATAAAAATCGAATGGCACGAGCCAATCGATATGTTTAGGTCCTCAGCAACTTCTCTAACGGTGATTCGACGATTGGCCAATACCATTTTCTCCACTTCATTAATTTTTTCGTCTGTTGTTGAAGTGCTCGGGCGACCGGCACGCTCTTCGTCGTTCACATCTTCTAGGCCTTCTAAAAATATTTTGTACCACCGATAAACGTTGCTTCGGTCCAAGGTAGCTTCTCCGTATGCCACAGTCAGCATTCGGAATGCATCCGCGCACTTAATTTAGTTTTTCACACAAAATTTGATACACGTTCTTTGATCCATTTTTTTTGAATAAGTAAAAATCGAAGACGATTGAAAACATGTGCAAGTAAAGCAGCTATCACCAATCAAGTGAACATTCAAAATGGCCGAGCTTGTCGGCATAAGTGACAGACATGAGTACCAACATAACGCCACAAAAAAATCGAAATTCGAATATACGTAACCCGCGAAAATTCAAGATTCGCGATACTTTTTGAGCACACCTCGTATTAAACGATTTAAGTTTCATTTTAACGCAGATTTTCATTAAAACAAAAGGAACAATATTAGTTTGTATTGTTATTACTTTATTGGAAAGCTTTTCAAATTTATACGGTGGTAGTTAAAAATGTCGGCGCATGGCCATTTTCTGAGAAAATAAGAATTAAAACAAAGTCTAAAGATAATGTCCAACCTGTCCTTTTGGAAAAATAAATATTCATCCTTAAGGTATAAATTATCATAAAATTAAAATTATTAAAATAACACCTTAACCGGGACAACAACCAGATATTTCATTTATCACGTTTTTGCCAGGACAACAGCGTTCACACAGATTAATGTATTGTGTTCATTGCGGTCAAATTTTCAAATTATTATTTCGTCGGGAGACCTTTTTGCTGCATAAGCAACGCTCTGCAAGGTGCTCTCGGTGCAAACAGATCCCCGTACCGTGAGGGATCTTTATGGGCCAGCCAGTTCCGTCCTAGCGTTCTTTGTGTAAGCTTCTCACTCTCACGGCTAAAATTCCGCGCGTGTAGCGATCTGACCCGAATATTATTCCAATTGTCTTTTGCTTAAAAAAACGTGGACCTGCACAAGCTCACCGGCTCTTTCTTTACAGGCGTGTGTTTTGTGTGAGTTCTCAGAATCCTTGGCCTCGCAGGTTCCTCCCTGTTTTTGACCGTCTTTTGCTCAAGTTCTTTTGGTCCATTTCTACCTTAGCGGGCGCTACCAGCAGTATATCTTGACTGCCCTCTTGCTACTGTCCGGTGTCAGTGTTGCCACTTATCATAACAGAAATGGACGTGGTTTACGTGGGTTCCTGCCGGAATAGGCCTTAACTCATGTCACCATTAGATGGGGGTTGGTTTCAAGCGCCAATCAACGTTCCTCAGCCCGGAGGTTGGGGTCCCAGTTTAACCTTCATTTTGGGATACCCGCAACACAACTGGTGTGTGCTCGAAACTACTTTCTACACTATTTAAGCCCCAGCCACCACGTTTCAGCCAAGGATAGGCTCCCCAACCATGTAGGGGGTGACAGTAGCCTGTCATTGGCTCCCCCTAACCCGTGGTACAGATCAAATCTCTGCTCAGTTTTTTGTGACACTCTGCCTGAGTGGCACTGCCTATGTGGCTCCCATACCGAAGTAGTTGCCCCACCTTGGATGCGTGGGGTGGTCCTCTCCAAAGACTACTAGTTTCTGAGAATTTCTCTCAGAGGTAAGCAAATCTCCCTGCGCTTTCAACAATCGTGTTTCAACAAGTGACTTCCATATAAATTAGTACCGAGAAAAGTTGTCGCGGACTACAATTCTCGACCCTCTCCTTGTGTACCAGCTATGTGATACGATACGAGCCACTGACTTCAAGCTCAGCCAAAACCTCACTTCTCGTTCAGCTCCACTTCTCCCTTCAACCATCCCACCTCCAGGTCACTGCTTTCTCTCGCCACTAGGCTTTGGCATCTTTCACTTCTCCCTTCAGCCACCATGCACCATACAACATGCCTCAAGGTGCATCACTTCCCCTTCCTACTAGGCTACGCCGTTCTCCCAGTTCCACTTCTGCCATCAGCCAACCCGCCTTCATGTCTCTGCTTCTCCTCGCTGCTAAGTAAACCATCCCTTTCGCTCAGTTCCATTTCCTTCTTCAGCCACCTCGCCTTCAGGTCTCCGCTTCCCCTTGTTACTAGGCTTTGGCTCCTTTCACTCGGTTTCACTTATCCCTTCAACCACCATGCACCACACTACATTCCTCAAGGTACATCGCTTCCCTTTCTCACTAGGCTACGCTGTTCGTCCGTTCCACTTCTCGCATCAGGCACCTCGCCTCTAGGTCTCCGCTTCCCCTCGCTGCTAGGTGCACCAATCCTTTTGCTTGGTTCGACTTCTCCCTTCTAGCTATCTAATTCTTCGGTCCTTCCATTCGTCAGTACACTCGGTACTTCCGTTCCTCCGGCACGTCAGTTCTGCTTATTCTGCTAAATCTCCTACTGCTCCGCCTTCCGCTTCGCTTCCCTTTACACTTTACACTGGCTTGGGACAGTCACCACGGATGCACCGGGACACATCCGCTTGGCGGGGTTACTTATCGTAATATGATACCTCAAGAAGAGGAACAAGCACGCTTGTAAACTAACAGAAGAGCCACTGAAGTAGCAGCAGCTGCTGCCACGGGCAATCACTGCCTCCGTTCAGAAAGTCACAGACGAACTGGGTTAAAGTCGTTAGATAATTTAAGCTTCCAACTTTCTGGTATGCTAGACTAGATCGATGGTTTCTGTAAATCAAGTCGCAGCTTTAGGCACAGAATATAACTAGTGACTCTACTAAATACCATTTGGTCTTAACGACTCTTTTCGTGGGCGGAAGGTGAAGGCTACTTACAACTTGGGGACTTCCGAATGCACCAGGCTACACCTCATTTTCCAGAAATCTCCTTTCTGGTGAGAAGGAAATGAGGGGAGGGAAGATTCCCTGCCCTTAATGCTCAAGTATGCCTTCCTCATCCTCCAGGATGGCCTGTAAGTAATGTGCTGCGCAGTTCCGTTTTCAACGGATGTAAACATTTTTCCAATTATAGTTTCCAGGAAGAGCGTTCCAACTTCATTAAAAAATTCAACACACAACTTGCCCCATCTTTTGCGGTTGAAAAATGTATGACAGGCATCACTCACCTGTTCACTCAGTGGTGATATGTACTGATTTAATCAGATCATATCATAGCTGAGCAGGCACATGGGAGCATGGTACTGACCAAACCAACTTCCGAAAAAATCAATACGGTCATGAAAATGAGATACTCTAACTTTCTCTAAGCGAAGGCCCGAAGGGGGCTGTAGTGCTACAAAGAAGAAGAAGAAGATCACTCACCTTTCCTATACAAGACGCGTAGCCAGGAGGCCATGACTTACTTGTCTTGTGCAGGTAAGACCGAAAATATCCAAGTAGAAATCAATTTCATTATGCTCTCACTGGAGTCCACCTTCCCTTTTATGTCACTCTCGCAAAGGGTGCGTTGTATCTCCAACATTGCGAGTACCTTGCTGTTGCCTTTGCTTCTCCGCAGTTAAATATTTGTGCGCTCTCTCGTAAAGCGATGGATATCACCCATGCTATTGTCGTGTGTTACGGTTCGCGGCCGATATGTTTAATGTTCCGGGAAAGTGAAAACGCACTGTCTTTTAAATTAACTTAAAAGAGTTTATTTGCACAATAATTAATTTCAATATTTTACAAATAACATTTTAATTTACTTTTCACTTGTCTATCAATTTATGTTTCAACTGTCTTCAAATGTATCACGAAAATCTTTTACTTCACTATCAATCAATATCACCTTGAATTCGCGCTCCACTCTTATCGCAGTTCAGCTCGGCATTATATATGGTGTCGAGTCCTTCAATCTATTTCTCATGTATTAGCGAATGTTCTGACGAGCACTACCTGGAATTTTCGAGCAATTCTGAATACCCGCAGTGACGTCCCCTTGAGATATTGATCGTGGATCTACTTGGTCCATTCTTGTGCTTTCGAGTACATTCGTTTACTTTCCTTGGTTGCTCCTTTTCAATCAATGTTGACCATGATGTTATTAATAGTTGCGACAAGAGTTTCGACTGTAGCGCACAGAATTGTGAGAAAATCTAACACTCAGTTCTTTTTGCCCCGGAAAGATGTGTCACCAGTTGTAGTTAAGTCTTCCTAGATGTAATGTGAGGCAAGGTGCACGAGCATGATTTTCATTTTGGCTGTCGACTTACGGTGTTCCTGTATGTGATATACGACGTCGTTGATTCGCTTTGTAACTCGGTATGGACCCTCTCAATTATGCTGCAACTTCGGAGACCTACCCTTCCACCGTTGTGGGTTGTATAGCGACACCAAGTCATCATGCTGGCAGCCTGTAGAATTTGCTTTCAGATCATGCTTAGTCTTCATGCAGTCAGTAGCCAATTTGAAGTGATTTCGCACTGTCCGATGTATCTGGTTCAACTGTTGTTTAAGCTCACTTGCGTACTGCGAGATCGTTGGGGCTTTCTCAGGCGATATTCCAAACTTTATATCAGCCGGCAGACAAATAGTCTTTCCAAAAATGACTTTGGCTAGGGCCTCGTTCGTCGATGCATGTTCGAAAGCGAACATGTTGAAACTTTTGAACCTTACATCGGATTAGGGATGCAGCGGTGTTGTCCTTGTTTTCCGTATTCCCAGCAGCTCGTACACTTCGCCAAAATCTAGTGACTTGAAGTTTCCGCCTTGATCCGAATTTCGTTCACAAGGTACGCCGTACCTACTGACCCCATTTAACACTAGCTGTTCGGCTACTTGCTGAAATAATCGGCCACAACTAGCGTGTATCGGTTTCCCCACTCGGGTTCAGGAGAGGGACCTGCGATGTCAACAGCAATTCTTTCAAGCGGTACCCCACGTTATAGGCTTGCATTTATCCTCCCAGTCATCGCTTCGCACCTTTGACGGAAGCGCAAATTGTGCATCTGCGACACCAGTCCTCTACGTTTTCTCGAGCGTGAACCCAGTAGAACCTTTCCTGCAATTTCGCTAAGGTCTTGTTAACCCCAAGGTGGCCTCCCGAGGATCCTTCCTCCTCTTCCTTAACCACATCGTGGACTCGAATTTTGGGAAGTATAGTTTGCACCCTATAGGAGCTGCCGTCCGCTGTTTCCCATTTCCGCTTGAGTACACCACCCTTCGCCTGCAGGGAGTTTCATTGTGTCCAATAACTTTTCAGGGTGGCAACATTTATCTAAACGTCTTTCCACTCAGGTTGCCCGGTTGTCTCCTTCCATACGAGCAATGGTTCGATGTCTTCATCGGCTAGCTGGGCATTTCGAATCTCCTCCAATGACCAACCTTCATCAAATTCAGCTCCTTTTCCTCGATCCGTCGGCAATGCTTGCAGTTAGCTGGACGAGGAGATAGGGCGTCAGCATTCCCATCAACTCCGCCTTCTGATGAACAATTTTGTGGTCGCATGACTGCAATCTTTCGATCCATCTTGCAACTTGTCTCTCGGGGTTTTTGAAGTTAAGCAGCCATCTCAGCGATCCATGGCCCGTTCGAAGAACAAATTTCTGGCCATATAGGTACTTGTGGAACTGCTTGGTGGCCTCTATTATAGCCAATAGCTCCTTCCTGCCCACGCAGTAGTTCCTCTCACTTTTTGAGAAAACTCGACTGTAATGCGAGAGGACTCTTTCTTTGCCATCGATCTGCAGGGAGAGTAAAGCTCCAATCCCGCCTTTGCTCGCATCGGTGTCAACCACAAACATTTTGCTGGTGTTGGATATGCTAGCACGGATGATTCATGCCTGGCATTGTTCATTCCAGACATACGGACGATTTTTCTCGGTTAGCTGATGAGACACTTAGCTATTTTGGCAAAGTCTTTGACAAATCTTCGATAGTAAGTCGCCAGACCCAGAAAACTTCGTAGTTGGCACTTGTTGTTTGGCGCTGGCCAGCTTTTCTCGGCTTCAATCTTCTCAGGGTCTGTTTTGACCCCTTCTGCAGATACAACGTATCACAGGTATTTTACTTCAGCTGCGAGAGGGTACACTTAATGGGACTAAGTTTCAGATTTGCCAGTCGCAATCGGGAGAACACCTCTTCTAAGTTCCGCACATGCTCTTCGAACGTTCTACCGATGACAATGATGTCATCTAAGTACAACAAGCAGGTCTTCCAGGTTAAGCCTCGTAGCACGTATTTCATCAGGCGTTCGAAGGTGGCTGGAGCGTTGCAAAGCCCAAATGGCATCACCACAAATTGCCACGATCCGGTCCCAACTGAAAATGCGGTCTTCTCTCTGTCCTTCTTATCGATTTCTACCTTCCAGTAGCCACTCTTGAGATCGAGTGTAGAAAACCATTTTGCGTCGGCTAAAGTGTCCATGATGTCATCGATGCGTGGAAGCGGGTAACTATCTTTCTTAGTGACGTTGTTAGGCTGCCTATAGTCGACACAAAAACGAGTGCTACCATCGTTTTTCTTTACTAGAACTACTAGTGTGGCCCATGGACTCGACAACACTTTATTTTTCCATAACGAACACCTTGTTTTTCCATGTTCGAGACCAGTGCACTCACTTCTCCTTGCTTGGCTAAAGGAAGACGCCTCGGTGCTTGTCGAATTGGATTGGCTTGAGTTAACATACTCGCTCGGCCTTGGTCATCCGGGTTTGTATAGATGTCACTATACTTGGTGACCAGATCAGAAGCTTGCTTGAATAGCGGCACTGGCAATTTGGTCTGCTTCAATATTGCAGACGTGAATTCCTGGGCTTTGTCTGTGTCTTGCCTCCTTTTTCAGTGATGGTTGTGAGTAGCTTCCAAAGAGGTGATGGTGGAGACGAGCTGGCAGCTGCCGATGACTTCTCCTGCTTTGATACTTGTCGTTGAATCTGTGGTGTTAAGGACTCTAACCAGCACGGATCCGTTCCTTATAGATCTTACAAGGCTTCGTCCTATAATCAAACTGTGCAATGCCGACGTATTCGTTGGCTCTATCAGATGAGATCGGTGGTCTCCAGAATCACCATCAAGTTTGGGCCATACAATGCTCTCGGGAGATTTTGGTACATCAGTGTCGGCACATACTACCGCATTCATCTCGAAAATTTGGATGCTAGGATCCTCCATCAATATTTCGACATTCCGCCCTTTGAATATCCGTTTGTCCAAATTCAAGTCATAGAAAACTATGTCGGAACGTAACGTCTCTCAACTGTATCCGGAGGTTGACATCTCCATGGACAGGTGCAGTTTCTCCCGTAGCTGTCCGTAGTGAGCAAATCTAGCCCTTGGGAAGTAGTTGTTGCTGTCTCACTAGGTCTGGTCGGATAATCGATCGGGTTGCACCAATGTCGATTGTTATGGTGCAATATTCTCCGCCAACTTGACCCGGAAGGCATAAGTCCGCTTCTCCACGATGTAGTCTTCATGCAGTGATGATGGTGCTGGGGACGTCGATCCTCCTAGCCAACCTCTGCCCCACGAAGTTGGCTCTTACATGTTTCCCCACCCCTCTGTTTGAAGAGCTTCCATTCTGGGCCCCTGGCTCGGTCTGGATCTTCTCCTAGCTGCACACCCTGGACAATAGCTCGGTTTTCTTCGCTTCTTGCAGTCTCTTTGCAGGTGCGCCTTCTCTCCGCAATTCCAGCATCTAGACAAACCATTCACCTGCGGCTCTCACTCAATTTCCACGTGCTCACACCTGTCACTACATCGCGAATCCGGGCAGTGGTACGAGCCACATTTTTCGCTGCCTCAAACTTCAGACTATAAGCCAATGCGTCCTTAACCGTTTGCTTTTGAGCTAAACGCGCGGCTTGTTGCAACTCCCGGTCCTTTGATGCGCAGTGCGCAGATGAATGCTCCTGCTGCTGCGTCATCTCGATGCTCTGGGTCGTAAGCTGGGTAGGCCAAAAATGCCAGTCGCTCAATGTCTTGGGCCAGCTGCTGTAGGATATCGCCAGACTTCTGAATCCGATGCCGTAGCTGTGACCGATAAATTTGCTTCAGATGATCGTCTCCATAACGCATTTTAAGCGCGTTCATTATAGCAGCCGAGTTTGAGTGCAACTCAACGGGGATAGTCTGCAAAAGCTCGGCAGCTGGGCCTCTTAGGGCAAGAATTAATGCAGTTGCTCGTGCCTGCTCATCCCAGTGGTTTGTCCTAGCGGCGGCTTTTAACTGGGTTTTGTAAATACTCCAGACCGTTTGCCCGTCAAATATTGGCCCGTTCACATTTCTGGATGAGCTTTGCGCCTGTGTTATAAGCGGGGCTGGTGAGGTGTTTACTGCCTTCGTTGCTTCCAATTCCTTTTTTATTTTTTCCATTTCCTGGTTGATTCTCTCCTCGACCTGGCTGACTTTCTCCTCGACCTGGTAAATCTTTTCCTTGACGCATTTAATTTGGTTGTTCAGACAACCGAGCTCCACTTTTATTTCGGTTAACTGTTGTTGCAATTCTGCCTTGGTTTCAATTGCTTGTTGGTCCAGCTTCACAGTTAAACTGGAAAACTGCTGTCGCTGTTCTTGCTGCATCAGCATCAACATTTGCATCAGCGCGTTTTCAGGTTCCTTTGATTTTTTCTGCTTCTCCACCTTCTGCGCCATTTTCTGCATCTGGGGCCCCACCCTAATCCAGATACATGCCATCCAGAAGCTTCGGCGTGATACCCAACGGGTATGGAGCCGTGAGGAGGCATGCAACCCAGTAGCAGCATATAATTCGGCCAGAAAATTCCTTCGCAAACTAATCAACAACAGCAAGGCTTGCTGCAGGTGATATCTAGTGGACCATGTGAACAAGGATCCGTGGGGCTTTGGCTACAAGCTAGTTATCGGAAGCTTGGTGCCCTACGGACGCCTTGCATACATGAAACGACAAAGATGGACAAGATAGTGCTGGCACTCCTCCCTGTCCGCCGCGTCCGTATTGACGCTGTCCACGTTCAAACAGGAATCAAATGTCCACTCTTCACACAGCCGGAACTGGAACACGTAGTCCTTTTATTGAAAGCAAGGAAAGCTCCAGACCCAGATGGTGTTCCAGCTGAGGTGTTGCAACTTGTCTATCACCATTGTCCTGACTTGCTGATCAGCACATTCAACGTTTACCTACGGGACGGGGCTTCCCCGGTACGATGGAAGGTGGCGAGGCTTGTGCTGATCAGCAAGGCGAAGAGAAATCCCGGATCACTGTCTGCATACCGCCAATTAGGATTCCTGGACACTGCTGGAAAAGTGTTAGAGAAACTCATCGAGAGAAGACTTACTGACGTGATTCGTGCTACTCGGGAGCTATCTCCTCGGCTGTCGGGCTTTAGAGCAGGATGTCCACCATTGATGCGATTGCAGAGGTGGTGAGCACGGTTCAAAAGATAGTTACATACAGCCGCACCTAGCGATGTATCGTTCTGTTGGTGACATCTGACCTTAGGAATGCCTTCAACTCCTCCGGATGGGTGGATATTTTGGATACTCTGGAAAGCCCTTTTCAAGTCCGAGAATATCGAATGCAGCTTCTGAGTAACTACCTGAAGGACCGAAGCCTGCTTTACGATACGATACAGGGTCAAGGAAGGATGGAGGTTACATCGAGTGTTGCTCAGGGATCTATCCATGGTCCAGACCTGTGGAACGTGTCTTAAGACAGGCTACTGAGACTGCAGATGCTAGATGAGTCGCGCTTGCTCGGCTTTGGGGATGATGTAAAGGCTCTGGTCGCTGGACGCACCGTTGATCAAGCGCAACTTAGGCTTGGTATGCTAATGCGATGAATGAGGGACTGGATAACTGCTCAGCGGCTTAGTTTAGCACTGAAGAAAACCGAAGTGGTCATCTTGATAAATAGAGACTCCCTAGACTAAGAATGATCAAATCGAATCAAAGCCAGTAGTGATGCACGAAGGCGGTCCCAAAAGTACCCGACCCGACAAAGAAAACAGTAAAAACATTGTTTTTCACTTTTCAACATATTCTCCTTTCTGTTCGATACACTTTTCCCAACGATGTTCAATAACTTCGATACCCGCTTTATAGTAGGAACCGTCAAGCTCCTCGAAATGGCTATTAACCGCAGACTTTACCTCTTCATTGTTGGCAAATCTTTTGCCGCCGAGCCATTTTTTCAAATTCGGAAAAAGAGAATAATCCGAGGGAGCCAGATCTGGCGAAAAGGGTGCGTGAGGAAGCAATTCGAACTTCAACTAATCGATTTTAGCCATTGCAATGACACACGTGTGGACTGCTGCGTTGCCCTGATGAAACAACGCTTTCTTTTTCGTCAGATGGGGCTGTTTTTTCTTGATTTCATCACTCATACTCTTCAATAAGTTGATTGTTGTTCTTTTTTCAAGATAATCACTAAATATTATTCCACGCGCATCCCAGAAAACGGATGCCATGACCTTGCCAGCTGACTGAACTGTCTTTGCTTTCTTTGGAGCCGGTTTTCCCTTTTCAGTCCACTGCTTTGACTGCTCCTTGGTCTCAGGTATAAAATGATGGACCCATTTTTCGCCCATGGTTATAAATCGACGCAAAAACTCGGCTTTATTGCTGCAAAACATTGTCAAACACTCTATGGAAACATCCTCACGTTGCTGTTTGTGCTCCATTGTTAGCAAACAAGGCACCTATCTTGCGCGCAGCTTTCTCATGTCCAAATTTTCAGTCAAAATGCGATGCACAGCACTTTTTGAAATGCCTTGTGTGCTATCTCGCGCCTTTTTAGTCATTTTGTGGATTTTCTTTACATTTTTGACGTAGTAACCTCACTTGGTCGACCATTGCGGTGTTCATCTTGGCAGCTCGTACAACCTCGCTTAAACTCAGCTACCCAATATTTGACCGTTGCAAACGAAGGAGCAGAATCCCCAGAGCAGATTCTAACTCGGCTTGATATCGGTTGGACTTAAACCTTTCAATAAAAGTATTGTATCACATAACGATGCCCGATTTTTCCCATATTTACTAATTCACTGAGAGCATTCACTTTGGACGTGTGTAAAAAAATTATGATAAACGTACCGTTACGCATTTTTCACATTGAGTTGTTGAAAGGTGGTATTATCAATCGCCGTAATTGTTTTTTTTTAAACTACCTGTATTCATAAGTCAGTTCGGGTACTTTTGGGACTCTCCTCGTAAGTTTAAGCTGATTAAAATAAATACCCCACTTACACAAACATTTTGCGTGTATCAGTTTAATATTACCTGGAGTCCTTAATTTTTTCGAATTTGATTTCTCATCCTGTATCCGACTGAAGGTCAGATACACTTAAATTCGAGCAAATATCTGCAAGCCAGACATATCCGGAAATATACATCAACTTGATACCAGGAAAGTTATATGGGCTATCCGTCAGTAGAGACACTCCAGGAAATCAACTTCAACACCATCAAATTCCTCCAAGAACCCCAAGGAACGACACAGTCTGCAGTATTTCGAAGTGTGCCTATAACGTATCTGATCCAACAACATTGGGCCTCGAGTATACTTGACCTCCCTACATACCGAGGAGCCAATTGTAATTCAGATCATTACTTGATCAAACTAACCTATCGATGACGTATGTCAAAGGCATATTCGGCGAAGACCAGCCCGCTGCAAAAATTTGACATTGAAAGGCTCCAAACGGCGTCTGTGGCCAAAAATTTCACGAAGACCCTCGACAACCAGCTTTGTCCCATCTTATCAGAGCATCGCTAAAGACGAGCAACGAGCTCTGGATGGAAGTTAAAGCGGCGCAAGAGGAAGAGGAGTGCTAGAATGCATTAGATAAAAAGAATCAGGCGTACAAAGAATATGTAGGTAGGGAAACCAGGACGAAAAGAGAACACTATGAAAATCTCAGAAGAGTAGCGAATAAGATAATTAGGATTAAGAAAAGAAAATACTATGATGACCAATTGAGAAATACAGATGTAAGCCTAGCGAGCAACAACACAAGACAAGAATACAAAGTAGTGAAAAGCCTGAAACCTGGTTATCAGCCCAAAACCACGCTCTTTCGTGATGACACCGGCAATATCATTGCTGATGAAACCAAGATTAAGGAAAGATGGGCATCACATTTCGAAAACCTCCTTAATTTTCCCCACAGCTCCAGAACATCGGAGTCTATAGATATCTGCGGAGAGCTTCCATTGGCCCCACCAACTGTGGATGAAGTTTGTTCCATCATCAAAGCTCAAAAGAATAATAAAACGCCGGGCATCGATGAGATCCTAGTGGAACTCATCAAATATGGTGGCAGTAGTGTTCAACAAGCTATTCACAAAGTCATCCAGCACATTTGGCAGCAAGAACATATGCCGAAAGAGTGGAGCCAATCAATTACAATCCCCACCCACAAAAAAGATGACAAACTACAGTCCGAAAATTATAGAGGCATATCACTACTTTGTAAGACGTACAAAATATTTTCTAAAATCTTAGAAAATAAGATCGGACCATACGCCAACAGTATTATTGGGGGGAGTATCAAGGTGGTTTTAGAGCAGGTGGATCGACAATAGCCCAATGGTTTACATTCAAACAGGAACTTGAAAAATGCTGGGAGCTCAACATAGACGTACACCAAGTTTTCGTTGACTTCAAGCAAGCATACGACAGTATTGATCGTAAAGCACTGTACCAAATAATACTTTGCTCTGGCATCCCAGCCAAATTAGTCCGTCTTACCAAAATGGCAATGACGTCGACGACCTCCCAAGTCCGCATCAATAACCAACTCACCGGTGCCCTTGACACAAATATCGGACTAAAGCAGGGAGATGGGCTGGCCCCATTGCTATTCAATTTGGCGCTGGAGTACGTTAGCACGAACCTACCTGTCGATACGCGAGGTACATTACTATACGAATCGAGCCAAGTAGTAGCCTACGCGAACGACATCAACATTTTGTCATGGTCATTAACAACTGCCAAAGAACTTTTCCTGAAATTTGACAGCGAAGCAAAACTAGTAGGGCTACAAATCAATGAAAATAAAACAAAGCTCATGACGCAATCGAGGAAAAATACATCAAACGCACAAAATACTACACTTGGCGAATACAGTGTCGAAAATATTCGCGAATGTGTGTAACGAAAACCAGTGATGAAAGAGACGAAATACGTCGAAGAATACAGCTCGCAAATAAAACATTTTTTTTTGACGGTCTTGAAGACCAGCTGCATACACAGGAAAACAAATCTCCAAGTATACAAATCTGTGATAATACCTGTGTTATGTGATAAGACCTGTGTTATTGAACGCCTTTGAGCGACGGGTCCTGAGGCGCATAATCGGAGTGAAGCTAGACGGAGACCAATGGCGAATTCAATACAACCATGAGCTGTATGAAATTTCTGACGAACTGGAGGTCTCAACGATTATAAGACTGTGGAAGCTTCAATGGGCTGGCCACATGAATCGTATGGACAATCAACGAATACCCAAAAAGGTATTCGCTGGCAAAACTGAAGGTCGGAGACCAGTGGGGAAACCGAGGAAACGCTGGTCTGACTCGGTCGACGAAGACAGTTGATCGATGTTCGGACTTGGGAATTGGAGGACGTGGTCAATGGACCGAGACAGTTGGAGGCGCTTTTTGCAGGAAGTGAATACCCGAGAGGGGCTGAAGTGCTAAGAAGAAGAAGACTATAACGTTTACAGCAATGTTGGAGAAAGTGCAAGGAATTACACCCAATCGTGTATCATTTAAAATTACACGATCCAGCCCTGCTCAAGGATTACCTTGCATCCCATAAAGCAGCAGATCAGGCAGCATTGAACCTGACGACAAAATTCAAAGAAGTTATACGGGAATTCGAGAAAAGGGACCGACCTCCTGAAACAAAACAACTGGCTCAATCATCGAAAATTCAGTTAAACAATGCTGTTGTCAACTTTTCATGAATTATTTCAAACACTAGTACATGAAATCTCGCAGCTAAAAGATGTCCAGAAATTGCATTACCTCCTCACATCAGTTGGAGGAGAAGCAACGAGTTTAATAGAAAACCTGAGTATGACTGAAGCCAACTACACTAAAGCATGGCAGCTTCTACAGATCGGTACAGTAATAAGCGAATCATATTAGCAGCATCTGCAAATATTTTTGGATTTGCCAGTAATAAAATTGAAATAAACAACCGGATATAAGGATATTCTGGATACAACGAATGAATGAAGACTTCAGCATGGTTTCCAATTATCTTCATATTGCATCGTATAAACTGGATTTTGGAGCAAGAAAGGATTGAGAGTTACCTTGCGGTGTTCAAACGAAAATCTCAACATGCTGGGATTTCGCAGACTTTTTGGAGCATAAATTCAGGTCGTTAGAAGTCATCGGTAAGAAAGAATCATCGAAACGGCAAGGAACCAAGATTCACGTAACGGCACAAAGTACCAACAAACGTCTGGTTCCCAAAAACAACCATCCAATATACATGTACGGGAAATTCCAAAAGATGCGCGTCGAAAAACTTAGAAAATTTGTGAACTCGCACAACTTTTGCTTCAATTGCCTTATAAACCATCGAGCATACGAGTGTAAATCAACCCTTTCGTGCAAAACGTGCAATAAATGACACAACTTGATGCTATACCTGGACATCGGTAGTCGAACAAAGGATCCTAAAGTCAAAGAAGTAAGTGCACACAATGGCGTCAACATATACAGGTATATCGATGAAGTCTCTGGAATATTCTGCTCACAACGGCAACCATCAACGTTTAAAATGTGCATGCACAGTACGTTAGATTTAGAGCACAATTGGACCAAGGTTCTCAGAATTCTTTCGTGACTGAGGAAGCTACAAAAATATTGAGAATTAAGCGAGGAAACGTCAATGTCATTAAAAATGACATAGGCAGTTCAACAAGAAACTGTCATGGGCAAGTCCATTGACAATCAAGGAAAAGTGGACAAATAAAACCATCAGTACCATTGCCTTAATCTCGGGTCCTATGACTTACCTGCGACAAAACTCTATCGTATTAAGTTATATTGCTATACTGACGAACTAGCTGATCCTAACTACAATATCAGTGCGAAAATCACATACTACTAGGAGCTGGTGCTTATGGAGACATATTTCTGGGGGGCATACGGCGAGGACATCCTACAGTACAAAAAACTAGATTCGGTTGTATATTGACCGCTCCTACCGTTAACAACACACCATCAAACTCAGCCATTACAATGGTAAGCACATCGGAACTCGATCAAACGCTCCAAAAATTTTGGGAGCAAGAAGAGCCTGAACGAAGGAAATTTTCATCTTAAGAAGAAGAAATTGAGGTTCACTATCATAAAACCACTCAACGACTCCATCGCGCAAAACCACAATATAAAGGTACTGTGCTAATGCCTCCAGGGCTATTCGGATTCGAATGACATGTAAGAAATTCCAGGGAGTGAGGCCAACAATCCATCCTATTATCCACCCCATCACACATAACTAATACTACTACAAAGATGCGAATCATTAAATGATATATTATTAGTGAAGCCAATGATTCAAGACACCTTGGTCATACTGCTTTTAAGGTGGAGGTTATATCCAATAGCCCTTACAGTAGACATAGCAAAAATATGCCGGCAAATTCAAGTCAAGGGAAAGCACATATACTTTCAACGAATTGTTTGGCGTCCTCAAATAATGGATATCATTAAACACTATCGGCTGAAAACGGTTACTTTTGGAACAGCAAGTGTCCCCTTTCAAGCAATCTGCACCTTAAAACAGCAAGCAACTAATGAAAGAGAGCGATTTGCAAGAGCGATGAAATATTTCTACGTAGACGATTTAATGACAGGAGTTGACACTTCTGATGAAGCAATCTCATTGTATCACGAATTAACCCAGCTTTTAAATATGGGTGGATTTAATTTGCGAAAGTGGAACTCGAACTGTAACGAAGTCATGCGGGAAATATATACCAGCAGATGCCAGAGGAACGGATTATCCCCTGAGTCTCAAAGCAGAGGACACAATAAATGACGTTCACCACAAGATGCTTTCATCTTCAAGACAAGGAAACTTCAGCCTGGAGAAAGGGTTACTAAACGAGCAGTAGCATCATTCATGGCGACAATGTTTGATCCTCTGAGATGGCTTCAGCCAATCATAATAAAGGAAAAAATTTTCATACAAAAAGTATGTCTACACAAAATCGGTTGGGATGACCTTTTGCCTTCTGATTTGGACAATTATCCGAAATATCTGCAATTTAAACCATAAAGGTTCCACGCTGGATTGGCACAACTTCTGGTGATCAGTTCGAGCTCCATGGATTTTGCGACACTTCCAAGCAAGCGATAGCGGCAGTAATATACATTCAGATCCAGAAGGTTAAGCAGGGTATACCCATTGTCAAGTTACTATCCTCAAAAACAAAAGCGACGCATCTTGCTGTTCAAACTATCCCGCATCTTGAAATATCCAGTGCTCCATTACTAATCAAGCTAACGGAAGAAAGTAGATCATCCTTCTGCACCTGCGCCAAAAACCCAGTACACTATTGGCCCGTTGGAATACTTACGTTGCGAATCACATAAGTGAGATACATTCGGCCAGCACCATTTCTTAGTGGCACTATATATCAATGGGAACCAATCCAGCTGATTGCGGATCACGTAGACTCTCACCATCTCAACTTAAGGACTTCAAACTATGGTGGAACGGCCCAAGTATCCTACATTCTCCAAAAATCACATTCCCGAAATCGCCTAATGATCACCCAACTCATTTGGAAATGAGGAAAACCCATCTTACAGCAATATCAGAAGGGAATGTTAGCGTATTATATCGATTTTCAAGCTGCTCCAAACTCTTAAGAGTTATAGCTTATTGTTGCCGGTGGCTGCCACGTCATTATGACAAACAGGATAGGTTTGAACAATTTTTGATGGCACAAGAGCTACAGGAAGCAAGGAAAGTATGTGTTCAAATTGTTCAGTTGGAAATTTTTGTAGCCGAAATGCGAGATTGACCAAAGCAAAACAAATCGACTATAACTAACGAATTTTGCAGCTAAACTCCTTTTTGGACACCGAGGGTGTCCTCAGGGTGGGCGAACGTCTATAAAATGTAGCTATTAGTACAGCGGGAAAACACCCAATAATATTGAGTCACCAAAGCAAATTATCTGAAATAATAATCAGCTAGTTTCATCAAAAAACATTGCACGGATCAGCGCAATTGACTTTGGATGCCGTACAAAGGGAGTCGTTGATAACAGGGGCACCAAAGATGGTGAAACAAGCATTCATAAGTGTATGGTATGTTTTAGAAGCAATGTTCAACCGAAGCAATAACTTCCCACCGGTCGTTTAACATTAAATAAACCATTTTGGTCGACTGGTTTAGACTTTGCCGGTCCTATCAAGATAAAATGGTCCAGTGGTCGAGGTACGAAAACCTCCAAAGCATACATAGCAGTCTTTGTCTGCTTGGCAACCAAGGCTTTGCATTTGGAATTAGTGAGCGACCTTGCCACCTCCGCATGCATCGCCGCTACTAAACGGTTCATTTCTCGGCGAGGAAAATGTAAGAACATATACACTGACTATGGTACTAATTTCATCGCCGCTCGAAAGAAACTAAGAAGCGAAACAAGAGCATACTTAGCCAACGAAGGCATTATTTGGCATCACATTCCCTCTGAAGCCCATATTTTAGTAACCTGTGGGAGATGGGCGTCAAATCACTTAAGCGACTAGGTATTCTGAAAGTTGAATTCGAAAAACTGAATCATGATTATTTTATATTTTAATTCGCCGTCATGTTATTTTCCGTTTTTTGACCTCCTTGCTTGAGTAGTCACGATAACCTATCAATGGTATAAACTAAAATGTTCATCAAAATCCCTTCATATACCTGTATGTAGTGCCTAGGTCTTTCGCACTACAGCGAAGCAAAACTAGTAGGGCTACAAATAAATGAAAATAAAACAAAGCTCATGACGCAGTCGAGGAAAAATTCTTCAAGTATACAAAACATCACCCTTGGCAAATACAGTATCGAAAATGTTAGCGAATTTTTGTTTTTAGGCGCCAAAATAACGAAAACCAGTGATGAAAGTGACGAAATACGCCGAAGAATACAGCTCGCAAATAAAACATTTCTCGAGAGAAATTTACCTATTGCGGAGAGCATCATATATATATATATATATATATATATATATATATATATATATATATATATATATATATATATATATATATATATATATATATATATATATATATATATAGGATATAAAGAAATTTGTGACCACGCTAGAGGTTGCAATTTTGATCCGATTTTCACCAAATTTTTGGGAAAGGTGTATTGGGTTAATGTCTCGGTTAAGTTCGTGAACCAGCTATATCGGCCGGGCAAAAACAAAATGGCGGCCATTTTAGACGAAAAATCGTGATTTCTGTTCTGAGCAAAGTATAGCTCCGATTTTGATGAAATTTGGTACAAAGGTTCACTAGTGTATGTGATGAATCTCACAATAAAAAATCCAAAGTCAGTACGGCAGAAACAAAATGGCGGCCGCTCAAACTTCGCAAAACGTGCAAAATTTTGTTGTTGTAATAGTGGTCAAAGCTTTCAACAGATTTTCATGAAATTCGGCACTTCGATAGAAATTATGAGTATCTAAAGAATTACCTGAACAAACTGGATGTCAGGTCACAAAAAACAAAATGGCAAAATTTTGATCCGACATATATGAAACTTGGTTTCAAGATAGCCATTACTTAGATCTACAGTCTTTGATATTTTGGTGATCATGCGTGTGCAAATTTCAAAATGGCGTCGTTTTAAATATGCGTTTTTTCAGGTTTTTGTGGCCCTCTAGCGGTCACATTTTTCAGCGGATTTTGATAAAACTTGAGATTATGGATCTCTGTACTATGTTCTTGTATTACGCAGAAAATTATTAAAATTGAATGAAAAATAAAAAAGTCGAAAATTTAAAACCCAATATTTGCAAGCTGCCATTTTCACTAAAAATTGAATTATTTTGCCCTGTCTAGAGTGAAACTCCGATTTGAACGAGATTTGGCACATTGATTGATGAGGTCCTAGCCCACAAAGATTTTAAATTGTCCAAAATCAAATGCATGCATTCAAAATGGCGGCCCCCAAAGGTTAGGAGCAAGCGCAATTTGCTATTTTAGTAGCAACTGAAATAATGAATTTTTTTCATGGAAACGTTTTAAATGACTTATCTTGAACGTATTTATAAATCAGAATATTTTTTAAATATTGTAAAATATTTTTAACAATACCCCAACAAATTATAAAATCGCGACTTGTCTGTCTGTCCGTCCGTCCGTCCGTTTGTTTGTGTGTCACAAGTTTTCTCGCAAACCACATGAGCTAGAATGAGGAAATTTTCTACCTAGGTCAAAAGTGGTGCCTCTTGAAATTTGCAGTGTAAGAACATATTTCAAAGTGTTTAAGGGGGTCTCCCCATACAAGGGGGTGACATAAACATTTTTTTTATTTCTGTAGCCCTCTAGCAGCCAAGTTTCTCAACAGATTCCGATAAAACTTGAAATTGTAAGTAATTAAGGCAAGTTAATTTAATTTAATTATGCAAATCGGATGACAAATAAAAAATTCGAAAATTTACAGCTTAATATCTTTAACAGCCGTTTTCAATAAAAATTCAAAATGACGGCCCGTTGTGGTTCAGAAAAGAATCGAAAATGTATATATTAATGGCAATGCAAGTGCTGATTAAACTTTTATGGAAATCTTTTGAAATTAACTATTCGAGCTATTTAAGCCAAAAAGTTATCACCTTTGTGTGGAAACCACTGTGAAATGTATAAACAGTAAATGTGAGAAGGGCGAACCCATTCTAAATATGTTTATAACAATTTATTACCCGCCGATTTTCAATATGTGTTCCATACGTATGCAACTCAATTTGATTAGCAAAATATTTGCGCTTCTATGAAGGGTCTCCAAAAACAAACGGCGGCAGATTCTTTTTGTTAATAAATACCCATGTAGTGCTACAGAAATTACAGTAAGAAGTGCAGAAGTAGGCAAGCCAAATTCTTTTTTGAAACCTTACGCTACATACGAGAAATTTACCTTTCCGGCTGGTGCTGCCAACGGGGATTTTTTACGATCTTGAAGGCCAGCTGCATACACAGGAAAACAAATCTTCAAGTATACAAATCTGTGATAAGACTGTAGTGAATTAAGAAGTTTCAAAAGCCCATAAAGGACTGCAGCGATGTTCTGCTGCCTCGGCAGAAGAAGATGGAGATATCTGCCGAGAATGCCCTCGTCTGGGGACGCGTGAATGCGCTGGCAGGCTAGCATTGCGGTGTCGTGGGGCGGGTTCATTTCCCCAGCACGAGGACCCAGTACAAAAAATTTCACACTCACGAATTTTTGTGGTCAAACTAAAACGAAGCGACCGAAGTCGCAGAAAGTGTAGATAACTACACCGAGAGAAAAAGGACTTGTTCCGAGAACAAGTGGAACATGTAAAAAGGGGCGGACTTAGGGTAACTTCATCGTTACCTGACGAAGCTCATGGCCCACAAATGAGAGAAGGGCAACCGGGTGGTGATGGAGCCCCTTCGCACCCACCCAACCGGATTTAAATCCATATTTGTTGTAGTGGCCAGGTATTCCTCTTCTGAGTGGAAAACTCATCCAACTTGACTTGTATAAACTTTCCCATCAGAAGGGGAGTACCCCGGTGAGCAATTTATGCCATAGAATTATGCAATTCGATTGCATAACTCTATGTCATAAAGAGGCACTCTGCTTGGGCCACTCAACCCGCGACGTCACCTGAAACAAAGAAGGATTAGCTATATACCCGGCGGCTGGCTCATGTTTGGTAGTGATAGCCTGCCACCGTACCGGGTCCTATACCCGGTCAAAATTATAGGAAAGGAAAGGCCGAAGAGTATATTTTAATTCGACATTTTCATTCTTTTTATTCTTCCCCCAAATACAAAATGACGTCCGACCACTAATAACTGTTAGATTTGAGTACGTTATTCTCTCTTCAGTGGACTCATGCAAAGACCTTGGTGTAATTTTCGATACCAAGCTCAAATTCGATATCCATATCCTTAGTATAACTGCCAGAGTATCGAAGACATCCGGATTTATTCTGCAACATCTCCATAAATTTGGAAGCGTCCCTACCGCTGTTCGTTTATTCGCCTGCCTTGTTCGCCCACTTCTTGAGTACTGTTCAGTTGTGTGGTCTCCTCGACAACAGTATTTAGTGACCTCACTAGAAACTGTCTAGCGAAAATTCACCAGGGTTTTGTTCTATAAATTTAATTTGCCGTATGAATCCTATGATCGTCGGTTGTCTATACTTCGTCTTCCTTCTTTGTCGTCACGTAGAAAGTTTTTAGATCAATGTTTCCTATACAAACTGTACCACCATCATATTGCATCCGCTCTTAGTGACGATTTGCACTTCAGGCAGATTGCACGTACTACCCGTTCCAGTAGTCTTCTTGAGGTTCCGTATGCTCGGACAGTACTATATTTTCACTTATTAATGCCACGAATCATCAGGAAGCAAAATGAGCTCGAGCTTGGATCTTTTTCCTCATCTTACTTTGATTTCCAAAATAGATTACGAACTTTGGTAATTACAAATTCCATTTAATAAATAATTACACTGTATGTAACTTTTAAATTTTAAATTACTATATTCTATTTTCATATTGTTTCTTTGCAAGGAATAACATTTCCACTCAATTTTGCACTTACTTTCTTCAAATTTATTAAGTTATTAAGTCTATTTTGTAATTGGACTTCTTAGTCTGTGAAATGGATCAATAAATAAATAAATAAATAATAAATGATTTGAATTCAAATACTCGCTCATTCGGACTCTTGTAAGTTCAAAGTCTTGACATTTTTATTATTTTACGGATTTTTAATCTAATTATAATATTTGTGTATAATATAGTCAACAGGATTCTATCAACATACTTCGACTGTTTTCTTGGTTTATCACGTAATGAAGAAAATATTTAAATAATATATTGATATATTCGATTTAATTTACACGATCTTCGAATAAAGACGAACGTAAAAACCGAACTTCGTTTAGGTGTCACAGCACCAAATGTACAGCTGAAAATCTTTCAATTTACAAAATATAATAAGAACATGCAAAGGGAAATTTTTCTTTTTTTTTTGAACAAAAGAAAGGGTACTTACCCCAAACCTCCTCCTACGAGCGCTCGTGTTCGGGGCGGGTGAGGCCTGCAAATTTTGTATTATTATTATTTTGTTTTTATATTTATAGTAACAACTTCGCGGTTTTTCCGGGTCAAAAAATCTTCTCCGACACGTTTACGTATGATTACGACAGCAAATTCACGTTTCATATTATAAATCTTGACAGTAATGCGATCTAATTCGGCCTCCCGAATACTACGCATGAGCTATTTGAGAGCTTTAATCAAAATTATAAACAGAAGTCGCCTGATAATCCTTTAAACAATTGATATTTCATGTGCAATGAGAATGAGTTGTGTTCCCATTAATATTCCATTGACTTGTCAACCACCGATAAGTTGTCCGGCGATTTTGCATCAGAAATAGAACTTTTCACCCTAAGTTAGATTGTCAATACTCTGTTCACTTTATATTGGGACAACGAATTTAGTATGAAGCGTATCAATGTTGAACCTTGTTTTCAAATTTTCCATCATTACAATTTATGCATTATTCCATCCAGCCTGCGCCTTGCAGTTGGCTGTAACTAACACGGACACACCAGATCGACTACAGCAGCTTTCATTTCCTAAAATTTACTTTCTTGGCTTCGTGTATTTTGATGACTTTCTAAGATAAGTCATGTTCCAATCGATTTGGTATCGGCAATCGCGAAAACAATAGACGGTTCACCGCATTCGTCCTGATCTTGTAAAAACGATTGGGAAATAGAGAAACAGCCGATAATTTTGAGAGCGTATTTGGAATGCCTCTAGAAACCGGAATATCTTAATACGCTAACGGTTCATTTCCTCCTGATAAAATTTTTGCCTGGAACTTCTTAAAGCCACGATTTCCACATACCGTCCAGCAAAAATCCGAGTTTTGGAGAAACACAATGCAAAACGGTTTTTTTTTGTTCTTCGTTGCGAAAACGCACACGGCACTTTTCAAACCCCGGCCTGGAACATCGGGAAAACTTTCTTCGAATCTCTTATCCCCCTTTCGCTCTGATCCCTTTACAGTGCTTAAAAGTGATAAACGGCAAGAATGCAGATGAATCCCACGACTCTTATCGAGGTGACGAGAACGTACGCCACGGAGAAGTTCAACGATGGCAATATCGCGTGCAAACGAATTCACTTTGTTCATTGACCGAAGCACTATAATTTGATAATTGAGAAATTTGCACGTATTTTCTCAACCACAAATGTACTCCGCAAGATTTGTTTTACAATTTTTCCAACAAAACTTTTCCACAAATGGATTTTGTTGCCAACTATTTGCACGCACTCGCGATCAATTCTCGATCTCAACATCCCGACGTGGTCCCGGTGGCCGTGAATCACAGACTCCCCAAATCTCTTGGCGACAGCACCAGCAACACAAACCGTTTTCCCTCCCGCTACCGCCACCGCTATCGCTCGTACTCTCTTTCGGCTTGCTTACTTTTACCACGATAAATAACCAATATTACTATTAACAGCACAACAATCATTCCTATGCCAATTGCGATTCCAACCACAGCGTGCGAAAAGGAGTAGGGCTTTAGTAATTCATATTTTAAATAGCCGATTGGAAAACTAAGATGACGACCGACCCGTACTCTCACTGATGGCAAATCCGTCCTAGTATGAATCTTTTCATCAGTCGCCGCTAGCTGTGTTTCAGGTGGGGTGCATACCAGCTGAGTTAATGCTAAGCTTGTAACATTGCACTGCTGTGTCTCAATCGTTACTCGCACGTCTGTTTCATCCGATGCTATATTCAAGTTTTCTCCCTCAATTGTGCTGCGAATATTTTGAAAATATTTGCTAAGATCCCGGACAGATTGTACATTGTCCATGATGAACCCGACTTGCAAGCTCAACTGTGTCTCTCGCGGTTTCAGGCTAGCAATCTCGTTACTGCTAGTGGGTATGGAATAGTACCCAATAGTTGTTAAAAGACCAACATTGTTTCCATCATGTATCACTATACCACGCTTACGACCTTTAAGGTTTTCATAAAATGCCGGTTGCTCCATGCTGTTTTTATAGGAGATGAAGCGTGCATTTACAGCCGGCGACGGACATTCCATTTGGTTCGAGTTGATTTCATAGCATGAGCTTTTATTTACAGAAGACTTCAATTTCGGGCTTTTGTATTGAATCCAAATGTGTCCCATGAACAGTGAGCATCCTTCCGCTACTAGCAAAGCTTTTGAGTGGCTTGATTTGCATGATTCGCGAGTCCACTGTATAATTGTAAATGCTACATGCCATCATATTGTAGGAATTGTGTTGGTAGCTATTGCAAATGCTATACGTTCTATTTGCACCATCAACGAATAAGGTTAACGCCCGAATCGGTCTTGGCTCAGGAGCGGCAGATGTTATGCATGTCAAACGGCTACTTGAAGCTTGCGTAACATTTATGTAACACTCAAAGTCATCTAAGTATGCGCGAATGTTTGAGCCTATATTCAAGTATCTACCTATCAGCGATACTTGATTGCCACCACAATTTGGACCCATTGTTGGCTGCAGCCCCTCTAATTTAATGTTTTTAAACTGGAATTGCACGCTTGATTCAGTGTAACCTGCATCATTAGCAACCTTTATCGAAGCGGTAAGCTCGTGAATAACTGCTCCGGTCCTGCATTCAATTTTCACCGAAATTTCATAATTTACCAGTTCACAAGGAACGTTTCCTATGCTTATTCTAGCACGCACATCTTCTTCCCGTATACGTAAGTTACTGCCTTCTATTGTTACCAAAGTCCCGCCTTCTATTGGTCCACTCAAGGGTTTGACCATGTCGCGTATTGAACGGAGTTCACAACCGTACCTGCTCGATTACTACAAGACCTGTGTTATGCTATGGGTGTGAAACATGGACCCTAACCCAAGCATCCGCAAATATATTGAACGCCTTTGAGCGACGAGTCCTGAGGCGCATAATCGGAGCGAAGCTACGGGGACCAATGGCGAACTCGATACAACCATGAGCTGTATGACATTTTTGACGAACCGGAGGTCTCAATGATTATAAGACTGCGGTAGCTGCAATGGGCTGGCCACATGAATCGTATGGACGAACAACGAATACCCAAAAAGGTATTCGTTGGGAGAACCGAAAGCCAGAGACCAGTGGGAAAACCGAGGAAACGCTGGTCTGACTCGGTTGACGAAGACAGTTCATCGCTGCTCGGATTTCGAAATCGGAGTACGCAGTCAATGGACCGAGACAGTTGGAGGCGCTTTTTGCAGGAAACGAAGGCCCGAGAGGGGCTGTAGTGCTAAGAAGAAGAAGGCCTTTCGCAAATGTGTATCCCCCCCAGTATTACGTGTTGTTTTTCTTGCAATTGTTAAAAATTCAAACTGTTACTTAGGTGTTTATGACTCGATTGTTGTGAAATTTCCAGGACAGCTACGCCTTTTGCTGACAAAAATTTTTTAGCTTTGTGCTCATAAAGACCTACTTCCATAATTTTCCGGATCAAAAGTGTCCAATAGCGGCGGGGGGGACAGCAAATGTTCATATATTTCCCCTCCCCCTGTACTCTCCGAAGCAAAAAGTGTCAGTTGAAAACCGGCTTTGAAAAGTTCTTATGAAGGCCCTTCATTTTGTACTCATATCGGCTACCTTTGGTTAATTTTTTTTCAAGGTTCACCCCCTATTTAGGGAGACTCCCTTAAACACCTTATAACTTTTTTTGTGGTGGAAATTTGAAGAGGATACCACTTTACACCTACTTACGAAATTTGATGTTTACTGCTTACCTATATGGTTTGCGAGAATGCTTGCTGTGACGCACGAACGGACAGACAGGTCGTGATCTCAGTAGGGTTTCGTAGAATTATTTTACAAAACCCTAAAAATGACAAAAAATTTTACATGCGAAACTGACAACCTACTCTCCTATTGGAGTCGGTTAAAAACTAAATTTTACATTGATAATGTCTGAAGAAAGCAATTAATTATTTATAAAAGCTTTCAAACCCAAACAAGCTAAATCTAAATATTGTAATTATTGACAATTTCAACGTGGGAACAGCAATTTGAACAGGCCCGCAAATTAAGTAATACTCGTAGTAGTTAATGTACTCGTCGAAGTAAGTGTTGCATCATGATTTGCCTGACCATGACCGTTCCTTGTTGGAGGTTGCATGTGAGTTCTTTACCTACGATGCGCGTTTGCTTGTAACAGCTCCCACCTCCACTAGTGAATGGGCGACACTTATGCCTAAATATCTTCGTCTGAACAGGTAGGCATTTAATAATTTAGATGCAATGATCTTTGCTGCGTACATACCACATACCATCCAATCGGAAAATGATTCATGTATGCCAGCTTCTTCCAATCTAATCGTTTTCTTTACGGCATTCCCGTGCAATTCAAAGTATAATTAAAATTCAATCCGGTCGTAAAATATCACTTGCCAAAGAGCAAGTAGGGTGCATTGCTTTTCCGCAGTGAAAGAGACAAAATACCATACATGCCATTAAAATAATTGAAATTCCAATCATACCTGATATTGTTGTACCCAATATGCTTACGCTTGGAGTTTTGGTATAGCCTTTTAGTGCACGTCTCAGACATTCCCTTATAGAGAGCGAACAAGAAAACTGAGAGAAGACATAGAGAGCGAAAACAAAACTTTCATTACCAACCGGCCAAGTAATTTATACCCGTACGCTAGATGATTTGTTTGGGCGACTTCAATTGTAAATGGATGAACGGTGGCGGAGGGCAACAAAGAACTGAGGATTTGGCTTAGAAGGTGTACATATTATTACCAAGTCTTGTACAGGCAGGTGTTCAAAAATTATAATTATACTGCAAATAGCGATTAGGTTTATTCGTTACTTCTATCGCAGCCTACGTAGAGAGCCAGGAATAATGTTAGGTTTTTGTCAACTATATTAAGACATCAATTACGACTCATTGATGGATGCAAAACTTGAGGTGGAGTTGTGTTAGATGTTGAGGGCTTTGTAAAATATTTTTACAAAGCCCTAATAGTTCCGCGACATAAAATTTGGTGAAAAGGTCAAAAGCGAAGGCATAACAAACGTTGATGGGGGTTTTATGGAGGGTCTCCCAAAAGGTGGAAGTGACCTTGAACTTAATTGTTTTTAGAAAAGTTAGCCGATATAAGTATCAAATGAAAGATCTTTATAAGAACTTTTAAGATCGGATATGAGGAGTGCCATCAAAACTGAGGGGTTGGGGAAGTCATAATGAATGAACAATTTGTGAGCCCTCATCCCCTTGCGATTGGACATCTTTAAGTCGAAAATTGTGATAGTATGTCCTTCTTAAGGGACTACAAACACCTCAGAAATCAAAATTCGGTCAATTTTTAACCGACTTCCAAAGGAAAGAAGGTTATCAATTTGTCGCGTATATTTATTTTTTGTTGTTGCTTTTTTATGTATATTCACGCATAACTTTTGAATGAGGTTGGATAGAAGGGTTCTGTTTTCGGTAAATGATATGTCTTACTTTCTGTTAGGTCTGGTTTAAAGGATAAGAAAATCAAATAACGGTCAAGCATTTTCACCGTTAAAACTAAAAAATTTCAGGCTTTCTCCCCGATTTTTCAGCAAAGCGTGTAAGGATTTGGATTGTAGATATTTCAAACACAGAATTGAAATCTTTTCAAGGGCTTTGTAGATATTAACCGTTCAATATGGTACATTGATGTCGAAAAATTAAATTTTAATTATCTTTCGTACGCAATATGCCAAAAATTTGGGACTTTTCAAAGGTTTGATGGAGATACCGAATCTTTTGGTCATGGATGATGAAAATGATCAGTATCCTGAATTTTCTCCATAAACGGTACATTTCAGTCAACCATTTCTACCGGAAATAACCGATAAATTAATTCTAAATGCTGCATAAATGCCACAATACAAGATGATTCAGAGCAATATCATTGGAGGAAACTTCATGATTGCTTTTATCTTCCGCATTCGTCCTTCTCTTACTAATAAACATATTCAAAGATCCTTCTCACATCCTCAGATGAAGATACTTTACGTAGAATTCGCAAAGTTCCCCCAAGAAATAATAAGGATTGAATGACCGTAAATTATAGAGCAAATTACCCTTTGAAAATTGATTCGTTACTTACTAGATAATATTACACATTATATGTCCAGAAATCTAAAATTACTGATTTCCATACTAAAAACCGAGGGGAATCGCGACTTAAAGAGACGATACGTTGCCTTCTTATATCTGATCATAACTTTAAAGATGAACATATAAATGCATAGTCGAGCTTCCAATTAACTATAGGACATTATTTTCATGAAGCTTTCATGAAAATTATGTTCCATAGTTTACTGAAAACGAAGACAATGGGTATCGAATCAACGTGAATGAGTGATACGGTTGAAAAGGATCTTTTTATGTAAAAAAATTTACCTATTGCAGAATTCCAGCTCGCTGTAAAAATTTGACATCAAAAGTCTCCAAACGTTGTCTGTGGCAAAAAATTTCATGGAGACCCTCGACAAACAGTTGGCTCCCATCTTATCAGACGCATCGCTGAAAACAAGTAACGAGCTCTGGATGGAAGTGAAAGCGGCTATTAAGATCGCGAAAGAACACACAATCGGACATCAAGGTCTTCACACATCCATGTTTGGCTCGATGGTGAATGCCAGAATGCGTCAGACAAAAAAAATCAGGCACACAAAGAATCCGTGGGTAGGAAAACCAGGACGAAGAGAGAACACTATAAAATCTCAGAAGAGTAGCGAAGCAAGAAGCATGCAGTACACCGACGCTGTAAAAGCAAGCTTTCCGTGCCGCGATTGTGGCGATATCCATTTCCACAGCGACTGTCCTTTCCCAGAGAAAGATTGCCCCGACTGTAGAAGAGTCGGACACAAAAAAGGATACCGTACGTTAGCATCGGTACGACGTCCCAGACGATGGGGAGATTTCAACGAACGCAAGGGCCTCAAAGTGAAATCGATGGCTATTTAAACGCGCGAGTTTGTTAAGCCCGCAATTGACAACATGAAAGTGAAATTACAACTTGATTAGGGTTCCGATTGGACGATTATCTCTGAGGCAATTTGGAGGCTTTTAGGATCACCAACGTTAGCCGTATGCGAGGAGCAAGCCGTGAGTGCATTGGGAGATCCAGTGAAGGTGCTGGGCAAGTTCAACACACGATTAAAGTTGCACGGTAGAGATAGCAGCGGCATCTGCTACGTCTCGGCATTTAATTTGAATGTGCTTGGAAGTGACCGGACGGAAGCGCTTGACTTATGGAACGTGCGTATTGATAAAGTTTGCAGCACAATAGGGCAAGTGAAGGTACCGTCACCAAACAGGGAGGTTGAAGAGGAATTTATGTCTCTTTTCAACAACGCATTGGGGTCATGCAATAAAATGAAGGCATCACTTACTCTTTTTCGAAATAAGCGGCCAGTCCCATTTGCTACTGCAGCGTCAATAGCCGACGAACTTAAGCGGTTGCAACTGTTGGGGGTGATTAGCCCTATCAATTACTCAGAGTATGCAGCACCAATCATTACCGTTAAAAAGAAGGAAAAGCATACAAAGCTTGTTATCGGGAACAATATTGTAGAGCTGCATCAAGGCCATCCAGGCGTCGCTCGGATGAAACTGTTGGCACGAAGCAAAGTTGGCTGGCCATCTATTGACGATGATATCGACAGCCTGGTGTGGAAGCTGCGCAATAAATCCCAAATCGCCGGCCAAGTGCTCGTTTCAATCATGGCCCATACCGGACGGGCCATGGTCTCGTATCCATATCGATTTTGCGGGGCCCATAAATGGATTTTGGTATTTGATTATTATTGATGCGTTCAGCAACTGGCCAGAGGTATACAGAATGCAATCCACAACGACATCAAAGACAATCGAACGATTGGAGGAAGCCTTCTCGCGGCAAGGACTTTGCGATACACTGCACGGTCTGCTGCTCGTTTTAGAGGAGTTTGAGTGTTTCTGCAGAGAAAACGGTATCGATCACATCAGAACGGCACTTTTTCATCCCCAATCAACCGGGCAAGCTGAGAAATTCGTCGACTTGCTGAAAACTGGATTAAAGAAGCTGGAGCAAGAAGGGAATGCCGATCAGATTTTGCGCAAGTTCTTGCTATGCTATCGTTATACACCATCGGCAGTCCTTGGAATGAAGTCACTCTTCCAGGTCATGACCGGTCGTACTATGAAGACTAAGTTGGATTTATTGAAACCAGAGCACTTAGCCAACCCGATGTCAGCGAAAACGTTTTTATCAAAACGTGCACACAGAGGAAGTACTGGATATTACTTTTAATAGTAATATCCAGTAACTTTTACCTTAATGGTAAGGAGATGGAGGATATTTGCATAGCCTTCAATTTCTACCCACAAAACTCTGACGTACGATATGGAAGGGCTGAAAAAGAGGAGATTTCACTCAGAAGCCCTACAAGAATAAATTGGGCCTTGCAACAAGCCATTTTGGAAAAAAAAACTAAAAAAACTTCATCTGGAGCTGGAAAATACAGTAGAAGAACTCAACGAGGCAATAATTAATGCTCACAAAGAAAGCCGCCCGATTCACACCATAAAGAAGGGTAGTGAACTCAACTGGTGGAACAAAAGACTAGTGCAACTCAAATTGGAAGCACGAAAACTACACAATGCAGCTGAGAGTATCAACAACTGGGATGCATACAATAGGGCTCTAACAAACTATGGCAAAGAAACCCGTAAAACAAGACACCGCTGCCTTAGAGCCTGATATGAAAATGTTACGGAAGCCTCTGTCGCAGCGAGGCTCCATAAAGATTTATTAATACAGGGAAACAACCTAAACATTGCACTGTTAGGATAACGACTCTTGCAAATTATCCACTAGACCCCAACCAATATGCATTCAAGGCGGGCAAATCTACAGAGACCAAAGATCAAAGAATTCTTGGAGCACAAAGAAATTGCACTTAGTGTATTTCTTGACATTGAAGGGGCTTTCGACAATGTAATCTATGTAGCAGTGAGGCGAGCACTAGTGAATAGGCAGGTACGAGGACGGTCCGATAAGCACTTAGCCTACAGAAGACAAACGAAAATTTTGGAAAAGTAGTTATTTATTTCACAACATAATCTCCTCTTGGCTCGATAAACTTGATCCAGCAATGTTTCAAAAAAATACGTCTTCTTGAGGTCTGCTACGTAGCCTCCATGGCGGCGATGACCTCTTTATTGGAGTCAAATTTCCACCCGGTGAATGACTTAAGTTTAAAAGTTAAGAGAACTGAAGTTTAAAAATAAAGAGAAATTGCACGGGGCCAAATCTAGAGAATACGGTAGATGGGCAGTTCGTAGCCTGATTTGCCCCATTTGGCTGTTGCGACGGCGGAGGTGTGAGCCGGTGTGTTGTCATGGTGGAAGATCACTTTTTTTCTCATCAAAAGGAGCCCTTTTTCTGCGATCCGTCGTCAAATCGGCCCAATGATTCGCCATAGTAAAGCCCCGTGACCGTTTCGCCCCTCTCTAGGAAGTCAATGTAGATCATACCTTGTGAATCCCAGAAAACGATTGCCATCACCTCTCCGGTCGATAGGACAGTCTTCGCCTTCTTCGGAGGACGTTCGCTGGGTGATGTCCACTGTTTCGATTGCTCTTTGGTCTCCGGTGTGTACCAGAGAAGCCATGTTTCGGAGAAACTCCTTTGGATTGCGCTCTAAAGTGGTTGCGTTTGTTGTCCGGCGTGAGCAAATGCGGCACCCATCGCACCGGTAGGTCTCTCATGCCCAAAATTTCACGCAGGGTATGACCCACGCGGTTTTTTAAGATGCCTACTGTCTCAGCTATCTTGCGCAAATCAGTTGTCTGCCAGCACGAGCTCGTGGGTTTTTGTCACATTACCCTCCGTGGTAGCCATTTTCGGGGCACCTGTTCGTGGCTCATCAAAAACTGACTTGAAAACACGTTGAAACTCTTTAAACCAATTTTTTACGGTCGCCATTGCAGGAGTAGAATCACCGTGCGCAGCATCCAAGTGTTCTTTAATTTCGCTGCGCGATTTCGCTTCCAAAAACAATAATCGAATCACCGACCGATATTGCACTTTTTTCATTTTCCTAAAATTCGCAGACATGCCCGCTTGCACATGTGGTCAAAACAAAACTACTGGTCCGATTCGGCTGAAATTTTTACAGTGGCTATCTACAAAAATATACTACACGATTGTGAATCTCTATTGCGATAGTGAGGCCATCGGGAAGTAAGGCTAAGTACCTATCGGGCTGCTCTCGTAAATCTTATTCAATCTCACTGGCTGACTCAATCCCTTGCGATAAGAATCGTTGCATATAAGGTGGGAACTAGAACCATCCATATGCTTACAACATGGGTTTGTCCACAGGAGGAGTCTTGTCCCCTCTACTGTGGACACTCGTGGCCAACGTTCTGAAAAGCCTTTTTGAAAGTAGCATAATATATTACACATACGGGATCATATCGTAATTTCAGTCCGAGAAAAATACGAAGGAACACTGTGTCACCATGGATCTGTGCACCATTTGACGGCATAACGACTCAGTTCATTTTGACAAAATTTTTTGTACGAAGTTGAACAACAAGAGGGAATGGTGCTCTGAGTCCATTGTACATCTCATAGAGCCACATGCTATCATGTGGTACACAGACGAATGAAAGACCACAGAGGTAACAGGAATCGGAGTGTTTGAGTCGAGCACCAAACATTATGAACCACTTGGAATGATGCCAAGCATATTCCTGGCAGAGGTCTATGCAGTTGCAGTAAGTGCACAACGTTGCATGGGCAAAAGGTACAAGGACAAAACGATAGCCATCTTGTCTGATAGCCAAGCAACAATTCAAGCCCTTGAATCATCAACGATAAAAGTGAAGATGGTTGAAGAATGTTGTACTAAACTCAATAAAATGGGTGAGGTCAACAAAGTTGCTCTGTACTGGGTGCCAAGGTACGCAGGGGTTGAAGGCAAGGAAAAAGCAGACCTCTTAGCGAGGAAAGGATCATCGACAGCTTTCGTTGCTCCTGACCTCTTCAGTGCGGTCGAGATGCACTTTATGTGGAGACACCTGAAGAAATAGAAACTAGAGAACGCAAAAAACATTAGAGTAGTTATCCACGACTGCAAAAATCGAAAGCGTTCCTTAGTACCTATGATGTGAAACGATACAAATCGTGCACCAAATTAGGCAAGAATCAACTAAGGATCCTTACAGTGTTCCTCATGTGGCACTGTAAACTCGGACATCTTAAGAAAATTGGGCTTAGGGAAAACGGCGAGTGCAGGTTTGCCGATGAAACACCAGAACTGCGGAGCTCTATCCCAGAGAAGGAGAGACATTCTGGGAACTTACTGTCTATCTGAGGAGTAACTTGAACATCTGCAGCCAACGAAGATCATCCACTTTCTGAGAGAGTTTGGCCTGCTCATGGAACTCGAGGCACTGCAATGATAATGGGGACACCAAAACTGCGTCAAAGGCTGAAGTGCAGGATTCCCTGCGAATATTTGGTCAATTGTAGAACCTTCGAAAGCCTCCCTGATACTCCCCATAATATTTTCATAGTACGGCTTTAGTTTTCTTTCTATGATTTTGGAGAGCACTTTACAAGGCGAACACAGTATAGCGATGCCTTTATAATTTTCACATCTCAGCTTGTCTGCCTTTTTGTGTACGGGATATATAATTCTTTGCTAGTATTCTGATAACTGCTCATCTGATCATATTCTGCATATTAGTCGGTGAAAAATGTTTAGTATAAGAATAATTTGTTTGTCATATTTGACATGTAAGGGTTACATGATACTTCTATGCATATAAAGATCCTCCCATAATTCGCTCTAATCTGTGGCCGCAACATCAGATTGATGTGCTGGCGCCAGACTTTACCTCCATCAGTGGTGATTGTGTAATGCAGACGTCCTAGCCGCCAGGTCACTGAACCAAGTTTGCATAGCATCGCACTTGAACTCATTCCCTCTCTGCAAGTGAACTGTTTACCACGTGTTGGTGTCCTATGATCTTGAGTTTGTAGTTTATCATGAAAGTTTCCCGGTTTTCTCTCACGTTCAGCTCGACCGTTCCTAGTGGGATGGCATGGGACTACGGTACAATCGGTCACTCCTTACCCCTTTAAGAATGTTCCAAATACTGTTGATATAAGCCAACGAAGAAACTTACAACCCCATAAGAAGACGAAATTCCTTGCGGCGTAAAACCCACATTGGGTCTCTTAAAATTGGTATTAATAGCCTCACTTTAGCAATTAGGAACAGAATTAAGGAGCTCCGAAATCTCCAATGCAACAACAAGCTAACAAATCTGGACTATAACTCACGGAAAGTCTGGTTTTTAAATAGAATTTTTAAGCAAAAGTATATGTTACAATATTCGATAATAAATAACGACAAAGAGCATATTTACTTAAATCAAAATTTAATCTGTTCCATAATAGTTCCTATAGGTTTTGCAACAATCTAGCAGAAATAATGGTGGCTAAAGCTTTGGAACAACCACCAAACAAAACACCTTTACCTCCTGGTGCATCAATTACACCAGAGAGTTAATAGGTTTTCTCAAAAATGTTAAAAACGGCAAAGCTCCAGATTTCGATTTCAAAAAAGGAATAGTCTTCATATGCCTCCTATTCAACGCTTGCCTTTGGCTCTCTTTCTTTCCGTCTATCTGGAAGCAAGCTCTACTTATACCTATCCTGAAGCCTGAAAGAGATCCACACTCTCCCGAAAACTACAAGCCCATTAGCCTACTACCAGGTTTAGGTAAGCCATTTGAAAGATTAATCCTAAAAAGATTATACGATTTAATGGCTGACAATAATATCTTACCTGATTTCCAATTCGGCTTCAGAAACAGATATTCGACAGAGTATCAGCTTTTCTGTGTTCCGAAGGACGTCAAAGTAGCAATGTACAATAAATTATCAGTAGGTTCAGTGACGCTGGACATAGAAAAAACCTTCAATACAGTCTAGCATGATGCTCTTGTCTATAAATTTCAGAAATATATCACACCCCCATACTTGTTGAACCTTAAACAAGCATTTCTAACTGATAGGAAGTTCCAGGTCAAAGTAGGGGAAAGCACTTCATCAGTAAAAATTATTACTGCCGGTGTTCCGCAAGGCTCCTGCCTAACATCATCACTATATAACATCTATACACTTCCCTTCCTCAACAAACTGCCTAGTTGCAACTTCCGCAGACGACATTTGCATATACAGCATAGGCACAGATCCAAATTCCATTATTGCTAGCCTTGAAACGGCGTTAGAACTTACATATCAATACTACCATAGATGGAAAATTAAAATTAATGTTCCAAAAACGAAGTCAATATTCTTCACCAGCAACCGTAAGCCTGTTCACCTACCCAAGCGACCAATAATTTTTTGAGGGCAAATTATTCCCTAGAGTGAGGATCTAAATTATCTTGGGCTTATATTTGACTTCAGAAGTCATATTAAGCATATAAGCTCCAAAGCGTGTAAGGCCGTGCTCTCGCTATATTCGCTATACCTCCTCTTAATCATCTCAACCCCAGAAACAAAGTCTTCATCGTCAAAATGGCAATTCAACCGATCATCCTATACGGCTCACCTACCTGGATCCAATGTACTAAACGTCTAGTAACAAAGCTTCAGATCACGTAAAATAGATACCTGAAAATGGTACTAAATAAACCGTCTGAATTTTCTACTGAAAAACTACACAGCCTTGCTGGTGTAGGTGCAATTTATAAACTTGCTGCATCGCGCCGTAATAAATTAATCGCGAAACCAAATGACTTACCCAATCCACTAATTCGTGCTCTGGTAAACTGAAAACCAGCAGTTACTACCACCTATCTCTTTGGCCGTAACCTACCCTGATAGATTTTAACTAGTTAAAAGTAGATTACATAGTTATGTTAAGCTAATAATAAGTTCAGTTCCTCTAGCTAATTAGAGTATTCACATTGGAAATACGATACTACACATAGTTCTAAGTAATGTTCAAACGATTGTGAAATGACTTTGTCAGAATACCTGGCATATTATAAGACTTCTGTACCGCATACATTCTAATAAAGATAATTATATATATATATATATATATATATATATATATATATATATATATATATATATATATATATATATGTATATATATAATGAATTTATTGTATTTCGAATTAAGTAGAAATCGTTCTTCTATCTACTCATCTCTGTTGCTTTTAGTGAGAGTTGTTACTAATTATTTATTTTGCAACATTAGTGCGACTCGCTTTATTCTATCTAGGCTTTCTCAGATCATGGACTTATTTACTAATTGGTAAACAATTATTTGTTTTGGTTTGAATAACGGACTATTGTGCAGTGGAAATTGTGTGTATAACAATGTCCGTGAAGGACATGCAGCAGTGACCGGCTGACTGAAAGAGCCAAATATTGGTGCTCACTTAAATCGACTTGATCTAGGGATGCGTCTATGCACTGACAGGCTAGCGTCTGCAGTGTCCTGGTCTGGTTCTTTCCCCTAGTAGCAAGCATAGTATACTCACATAGTATCCACATTCAATCTACCCTTCGGGAAAATCCGAACACAAGCCGAATAGCGATCATAAATCTTCGGTAGCAGGTAGGTAGGTAAATGTTGACGCGAGGATTGGCGCGAATATAAACATGTGCTTTGATGAGAGATTTCAGGATTACCATATCTCAAAAAATTAATAAATTAACAGAAACACAAATTCACTCTATGCAATCTTTTAGTTTTTTATTAGGAGCTGGCAGCACTCCTATGTTCTGAAATGCGTAAAAGAACACGTGCGTCGGAAATTTTATTTGCTTTTTGAATACAACAGGCCTCAGCTCAGCTGACGTGCCCCGGCTCAGCCGACCGCCCCCTGGGAAAATTCAGAAAGTGTGCAACACAGGGTAAATGGAAGGTGTGGATACTATAGTATGTAAATGTACTATGGTAGCAAGTTACACCACAAACTATTCGCATACAGGAATTTTTGGAGTGACAACAAAAAAGGAACCGCAAGAGGCCTAGGCATGAACCTAAGGGCCCGATGGTACAAGTCCGTATGCGAGGAGTCTTCATTCTGGCGTGAGCCCATACACAAAGAAAAAGCTACAGCATGATGTCTGGTTTAGGGAAGATGCCTCGCCATCTTCTACCTGGCCCTGAGCGACGGTGAAAGAAGAAGACTGATTTGGGGAGTTTAGTTAAACATTATTATTTTTTTAACAATTAAAAATTAGCTGACTTAAGTAATTTTTTTTATTTTGACCTATTATGTGCTAACACGGTTCCTCTTTTCTTTACCAAAAAATTAACATTCTATGGCTGCTTTCTTTTAATTCATCAAATAAGCAGCAATCGTATTCCTCAGCAATGAAACAAGATTCCAAAAAAATAACATGAAAAAATTGTAGCATGCAACTATGCATGAATATTGCATTCGATTGTAAAGCTATTCGCGCGAGTAAAGGTTCTCATTAATGTTCTGTTTAAAAAAACGCAAGATTACAATTTAAAACTTAACCGATTTATTTCACTGCTGAAATATTGTATACCTGGTAAACTTCTAGATTTCAGTTTTGAAGCCAAAAGTGCAAATGTGCAAGTGTACAATTTTATGTAATATACTCTGCCGGATGTCGTCTGCACTCTTGTCTGTTGACATGATGTTCCCACGTTCCAATGTTGTATTGTACCTGGCCACGTGAGAGGTGTCTCACGTTGTTAGGTTTGAGAATGATCAGCTGGATGTAACAACTCCGTCATAGACGGTCCCAAGCCCGTTTGGGAAAGGAGGAGGGAACCCCCTGTTTCTCCTACCCATAGTTTCCATGATTCCTCCCCCCCCCCCCCAATTGAATGGTAGTAGATGCTCTCGGGGTCGCACATTGGGTTTACTGGTTTCCCAATAATGTGACATTAAATGCCGAGAAATGCTAATAACTGTAAATACATCTACAGCTCTGCTACTAAATCCTACTTACGCCTCCTTTGTGAAGGTGTAAGAGGGTGAAGGCGAATCTTCCGGGCCTGATAACGGAATCGACGTAATAACCATGCAGCCGGAAAGAAGGTTGGGCAACGGGCTAACTCCCCGTCCCTGGAAAACCTTTAAATATTTCGAAACCTGCAGATGGGCCTTGGAATGGATTGGACTCACGGCAACGACCTCGCAAACGAAAAAAGGACTATGGCATTGGATCCTGGAATGTTAGATCATTCTTTAAAAAAAAATCTGGCTGATTAATGTTCACGCCCCGACCGAAGAAAAGACGAGGAAACAAAGGAAACGTTCTACAATCACCTGGAAAGACTGGTCGCCTCATTGCCTACAAACGACACAAAAATAATTCTGGGTCATTTCAACGCTAAGGTTGGTGATGAGCTATCTCATCGGGGAACGACTGGAGGATATAGCCTCCACGATGAAACACATGACAACGGCCAGCGCCTGATCGACTTTGCATGTAGCAGAAATCTAGTCATACGTTCGATTTGCTTCCCAAATCGACGCATTCATAAAATGACCTGGGTGTCACCGGATGGCAACATACAAAACCTCCCAGCCTCCCAACTTTAGAAAAATTTATTTTTTCCGCTCACTCAGTTTCAGATCGATTCGGCCAGCTTCGGTACGTTCCCTATATAAAAATCCATACCCCCTATAATTTCGGCTAAAATGGCACGAGTTCTCAACAACCAGCTGGCTCCCATCTTATCAGACGCATCGTTAAAGACGAGCAATGAGCTCTGGATGGAAGTGAAAGCGGTTGTTAGGACCGTAGCAGAACAGACGATCGGACATCAAGCCCGGCGCAAGAGGAATGATTGGTTCGATGATGAGTGCCAGAATGCGTTAGACAAAAAGAATCAGGCGTACAAAGAGTACGTAGGTAGGAAAACCAGGACGAAAAGAGAACACTTTGAAAATCTCTGAAGAGTAGCGAATAAGATAATTAGGATTAAGAAAAGAAAATACTTTGATGACCAATTGAGAAGTATATATGTAAGCTTAGCGAGCAACAACACAAGACAAGCATACAAAGTAGTGAAAAGCCTGAAACGTGGTTACCAGCCCAAAACCACGCTCTTTCGTGATGACATCGGCAATATCATCGCTGATGCAACCAAGATTAAGGAAAGATGGGCATCATATTTCAAGAACTTCCTTAACCCTCCGCATAGCTCCATGCCTGCGGAGAGCTTCGATTGATCCCACCAATTCTGGATGAAGTTTGTTCCGCCATCAAAGCCCGAAAGAATAATAAAACGCCGGGCATCGATGAGATTCCAGTGGAGCTCATCAAATTTGGTGGCAGTAGTGTTCATAAAGGTATTCACAAAGTCATTCAGCACATTTGGCAACAAGAACATATGCCGAAAGAGTGGAGCCAATCAATTATATTCCCTATCCACAAAAAAGGTGACAACCTACAGTGCGAAAATTATAGTGGCGTATTACTACTCTGTACGGCGTACAAAATACTTTCAAAGATCCTAGAAAATAAAATCGGATCATACACCAACAGTATTATTGGGGAGTAGACGTAGATCGACGATAGACCAATTATTTACAGTCAACAGAGACAGTACAGAGACGTTCACCAAATTTTCGTTGACTTCAAGAAAGCATGCGACACTATTGATCGCAACGTACTGTGCCAAATAATGCTTTGCTTTGGCATCAAGCCAAATTAGTCCGTCTTACCAAAATGACCATGACGGCGTCGACCTCCCAAGTCCGCATCAATAACCAACTCACCGATGCCTTTGACACAAATATCGGACTAAAGCAGGGAGATGGGCTTGCCCCATTGCTATTCAATTTGGCTCTGGAGTACGTCATACGGAAGCTACCTGTCGATACGCGAGGTACATTACTATTCAAGTAGAGTCAAGTAGTAGCCTATGCGGACGATATCAACATTTTGTCACGGTCATTAACAACTGCCAAAGAACTCTTCCTGAAACTCGACAGTGAAGCAAAACTAGTAGAGCTACAAATCAATGAAAATAAAACAAAGCTCATGACGCAGTCGAGGAAAATAACTCAAATACACAAAATATTACATTTGGCAAATACAGTATCGAAAATGTTAGCGATTTTGTTTATTGAGGCGCCAAAACAACGAAAACGGGTATTGAAAGAGACGAAATACGCCGAAGACTGCAGCTTGCAAATAAAATATTTTAATCAATTTTGACGATTTTGAAAACCAGCTGCATACCCAGGAAAACAAAGCTCCAAGCATACAAATCTGTGATAAGACCTGTGTTATGCTATGGGTGTGATACATGGACCCTAACCCGAGCATCCACAAATATATTGAACGCCTTTGAGCGACGGTTCCTGAGGCGAACAAACGGAGCGAAGCTAGACGTGGACCAATGGTGAATTCGATACAACCATGAGCTGTATGAAATTTTGGACGAACCGGAGGTCTCAACGATTGTAAGACTCCAGAAGCTGGAATGGGCTGGCCACATGAATCGTATGGGAGAACTGAAGGCCGGAGACCAGTGGGGAAACCGAGGAAAAGCTGGTCTGACTCGGTCGACGAAGACAGTTCATCGCTGCTCGGATTTCGAAATTGGAGGACGCGGTCAATGGACCGAGGCAGTTGGAGGCGCTATTTGCAGGAAGCGAAGACCCGAGAGGGGCTGTAGTGCTAAGAAGAAGAAGAAGGATGTAACTCCTCTCCACTTAGATTGCAACTGCCAAATGAACTTGGGTTCCTGGCCAAGGGCAATTATTGTTGGTGGATTTGGATTGATAATGAATCGATTCCGAAGGTTACTGCAGATCCAAAGCTAAGTGGCCATCATGTTTTTTTTTTTTGTGGTCTAGCACTACAGCCCTTTTCGGGCCTTCGCTTAGAATGTATCGGCACTGCGCAAGTTGATATGATCAGTGCCACGCTTTGGCCTTGAGCTCGTCCACCAAGCTGCGATACGTTCTGATTTTAAACCTGTGCACATATCATAACTGAATGGGCATATAGTCCGTCCGTAAAATCACTCAAACTAGACTTCGCTGTCGCCAACGAGGCTCGAACCAGTGACCTTCAGCTTACGTGGACTACTGGTCATCATGACACTGATTATTATGGATGCTTTGGTAACGGTACTGATGATATCTCTATTGATTCTCACCAAAAATTGATAATTTTCAACTGCTTGAAATGAAATGCGTAAATGCCTGTGGATGAGATATTAATTTTATGAAATATTTTTGGATGAACAATCGTTCGACGAATGATTCTTCCTTGGGTATGTATACTTTATCGTTGACTATGATCTCGCAGCCTTCAAAGTGTATAAGGATTGTTCCTTTCACGGGTACTTGGTTGGGTTGGCACGTGGTATTGAATTTGGTTTTAATAGGATTATAAGACATCCCCGTTTTCGGGAACATATCCTCGTTTTTGACGATTTGTCCCCGCGTCACCGTTTGAGTTTTTCTATATGTTTGCATAGTTTCATTCAATTGCCTCTTAAGCATTCGAATTGAGCCCCTTGAACACCTCAAGGGCTATAATTAGCTTCCGCTATCCTGAATGAGGAAGAAATAACAAACTTCATCCGAGTTTATGGCATAGTACTACCGTATATGCATTTTGTCGTTTCCTTCTTTGTATTTTCGTGATGAAAATATTTCCAGTTAAGGGTGCGGACAAACTGAGACACGATCGAAATTTACGCATGGTTAAATGGAAATTTGCGATTAAACTGTCGACGGATGCCTGAACCCGAAAAATAAAATACAAGGAGAAACAATGAAATTAAATTCTTTTATTGATTTCGTTGTCAATCATATGTTGAGTGTGATTAGTGGACTGTTAACGGTGCGTTATTAATTAGACGCTAGTACTTTTAGTAGAATAAATAGTGAGTTTGTTTGGTGTAAAATTTATTTTCACTTTGATTTGAGCTGAGTTTCGCGGTAAAAAAGTGATCGGGAAATTCAAGGACATAATGAACAAAAGAAAATGCACTGTCACAGCAGCTCTTCAAAAAAATATTTACCTGCTTCAGGCCGGGTTAGGAAGACAATATTGTAATTTGCAATATATGTGATTCGCGATTCTCGGTAGCAATTAATGGTAGGTACTGAGCATTGTTTTATGCGCACTCAGACAATATTGCTTGAAAAAATTTTTAAATTCAATAAAAAAGACTATTTCGACATTATTATATATATATATATATATATATATATATATATATATATATATATATATATATATATATATATATATATATATATATATATATATTGTCGCGTGTTATGGTTGCCGGCCAATAATTTTGATGTTCCGGGGAAGTGAAAACGCAATGTCTTTTAAATTAAATTAAAAGAGTTTATTTATTTACTTAAAAATGCACAATCACTCATTTAACTATTTCACAATTTTAATTAGAATCTAACTTTCACTTGTCAATTAAATTTTTCTAACAACTATCTTCACTTAACAATCAACGAAAATCACTCCACTATTATTCGATCAACATCGCTTTCCAATTCGTTATCGCAGTTCTTACTATATCGCGGTTCTAATGAATGATCTCCCCATTCATTCAGCTCGCCTTTATATAGGGTCTCTGCCTATTCAACCCATTTCTCGTACATTGGCGAATGTTCTGCCGAGAGGTACCTAGTATATTCGAGTAGCTTAATGAATGGAGCAGTGACTCACTTTCAAATGTTGATCATGCTTGGTGGGTTCTCGTAGTTTCTAGTAAATTCATTTTGTTGATGTTCTTAATGGTTGTGAAAACAATTGCGACAGTAGCTCGCAGAATTCTTTGTACATGTAACACTGCCCACACCTCAGTTTTTTTCGCCCCGAAAAGATGTGTCGCCAGTTGTAGTCAATTCTGCCTGGATGTAATATGGGGCAAGACGGTCCAGGTGCACGATTTTCAATTTGGCTCTTGGCTTACGATGTTCCTGTATTCGGTATACGACGTCGTTGATTCGCTTTGTAACTCGGTATGGCCCCTCCCAATTATGTTGCAACTTTGGAGACCTACCCTTTCTCCGTTGCGGGTTATATAGCCACACCAAGTCATCTTGCTGGAAGCCAGTAGAATTTGCCTTTAGGTCATACCAGGTCTTTATGCGGTCAGTAGCCGATTCGAGGTGTTTTCGCACTGTCCGATGTATCTGGTTCAACCGTTGTCGTACCTCACTTGCGTACTCCGAGACGGTTTGGGGTTTCTCGGGGGGTGTTCCGAACTTTATATCAGCTGGCAGACGAATAGTCTTTCCATAAATGACTTTGGCTGGGCCTTGGCCCGTCGATGCATGTTCGGCAGCTCTGTAGGCCATCAAAAATAGTGGAATGTGTCGGTCCCAGTCCCTTTGGTTCTCGTCAACTATCTTGGCCAGGTGTTTATTGAGAGTGCCGTTGAAACGTTCGATCATTCCATCGGATTGGGGATGCAGTGGTGTTGTCCTCGTTTTCCGTATTCCAAGCAGCTCACACATTTCGCTAAAAACTAGTGACTCAAAGTTTCGACCTTGATCCGAATGTAGTTCAAAAGGTACGCCGTACCTACTGACCCAATTTAACACTAACTGTTCGGCTACAGTAGTTGCTTCCTGGTTGGGAATGGGGTAGACCTCGAGCCACTTGCTGAAATAATCGGCTACAACCAGCGTGTATCTATTTCCCCATTCGGATTCAGGAAAGAGTCGTGCGATGTCAACAGCAATCCTTTCAAACGGTACCCCCACGTTATAGGTTTGCATTTGTCCTCTCAGTCGTCGCTTGAGGGCCTTTGACGGAAGCGAAAATTGTGCATCTGCGACACCAGTCCTCTACGTCTACTCGAGCGTGGAGCCAGTAGAACCTTTCCCGCAATTTCGCTAAGGTCTTGTTAACACCAAGGTGGCCTCCCGAGGATCCTTCATACATTTCCTTAACCACATCGTGGATTCGGCTTTTGGGTAGTATAGTTTGCATCCTATAGGAGCTGCCATCCGCCGTTTCCCATTTCCGCTTGAGTACGCCACCCTCCACCTGAAGAGAGTTCCATTGTGCCCAATAGCTTTTCAGGGTTGCGCCATGCATTGAAATGTCTTTCCACTTAGCTCGCCCAGTTGTCTCCTTCCATACGAGCAATGGTCCGATGTCTTCATCGGCTAACTGGGAATCTCGAATCTCCTCCGGTGTCCAACCTTCATCGAATTCGGTCGTTATCAATCACAGATCAACGGGCGGTTCCTTTTCCTCAATCCGTTGACAATGCTTGCAGTTAGCTGGACATGGACGGCGGGATAGGGCGTCAGCATTTCCATGAACTCCGCCCTTCCGATCAACAATTTCGTAGTCGTATGACTGCAATCTTTCGATCCATCTCGCAACTTGTCCCTCGGGGTTTTGAAGTTGAGCAGCCATCTCAGTGATGCATGGTCCGTTCGAAGAACAAATTTCTGGCCATATAGGTACTTGTGGAACTGCTTGGTGGCCTCTATTATAGCCAATAGCTCCTTCCTGGTCACACAGTAGTTCCTCTCACTTTTTGAAAGAACTTGACTGTAATACAAGAGGACTCTTTCTTCGCCATCGATCTGCTGGGAGAGTACAGCTCCAATACCGCCGTTGCTCACATCGGTGTCAACTACAAACATTTTTCCAGGCTTCGGATATGCCAGCATGGGTGATTCACACAGCTTCTCCTTCAAGGTCTCAAAGGCTACCTGGCATTGTTCATTCCAGACATACGGACCATTTTTGTCGGTTAACTGATGAAGACACTTAGCTATTTTGGCAAAGTCTTTGACGAATCTTCGACAGTAGGTTAACAGACCCATAAAACTTCGTAGTTGGCGCTTGTTGTTTGGTGTTGGCCAGCTTTTCACGGCTTCAATTTTCTCAGGGTCTGTTTCAACCCCTTCTGCTGATACGACGTGACCCAGGTATTTCACTTCAGCTGCGAAAAGGGTACACTTGTCGGGACTAAGCTTCAAATTCGCCAGTCGCAATCGGGAGAAAACCTCTTCTAAGTTCCGCACATGCTCTTCGAACGTTTTCCCGATGACGATGATGTCATCTAGGTACACCAAGCAGGTTTTCCAGGTTAGACCACGTAGCACGTATTCCATCAGGCGTTCGAAAGTGGCTGGAGCATTGCAAAGCCCAAATGGCATCACCACAAATTGCCACAATCCGGTCCCAACTGAAAATGCGGTTTTCTCTCGGTCCTTCTTGTCGATTTCTACCTGCCAGTAGCCACTCTTGAGATCGAGTGTAGAAAACCATTTTGCGTCGGCTAAAGTGTCCATGATGTCATCGATGCGTGGGAGCGGGTAACTATCATTCTTAGTGGCGTCTTTAAGCTGCTTATAGTCGACACAAAAACGAGTGCTACCATCCTTTTTCTTTACTAGAACTACTGACGCGGCCCATGGACTGACAGTAGGTTCGATAACGCCTTGTTTTTCCATGTCCGAGATCAGCGCGCTCACTTCTCCTTCTTTGGCTATAGGAAGACGTCTTGCTGCTTGTCGAATTGGCTTGGCTCCCTGTGTATCTATGACGTGAGTCACCAAACTCGTTCGGCCTTGGTCATCCGGGCTTGTTGAGAAGATGTCACTGTACTTGGTGACCAGATCAGAGGCTCGCTTGAATAGCTGGACTGGCAATTTGACCTGCTTCAATATTGCAGACGTGGATTCCCAGGCTTTGTCTGTGTCTTGCCTCCTTTTCCAACGATGGTCGTGAGTGGCTTCCAAGGAGGTGATGGTGGAAACAGGCCGATGACTTCTCCGGCTTTGATGCTCGTGGTTGAGTCTGTAGTGTTAAGGGCTCTAACCGGAACGTATCCGTTCCTTAAAGATCTTACAAGGCTTCGTCCTACAATCAAACTGCGCAATGCGGACGTCTTCGTTGGCTCTATCAGATAAGATCGGTGGTCTCCAGGATCACCAGCAAGCTTGGCCCATACAATGCTCTCGTAAGATTTCGGTACATCAGTGTCAGTACATACTACCACATTAGTCTTGGGAATTCGGACGCTGGGACCCTCCATCAATGCTTCGACATTCTGCCATTTCAATACACGTTTGCCCAAGTCCAACGTGATTCCATGTGGTCGCTGAAAATCCATTCCGAGAATGCAGTTATCCATAATGTTCGCGACCAGAAAATTATGTCGGAACGCAAGGTCTCCCAACTGTATCTGGAGGTTGACCTTTCCATGGACAGGTGCAATTTCTCCCGTAGCTGTCCTTAGTGAGAAAATCCTGCCCTTTCGAAGTAGTTGTTGCCTCACATGGTCTGGTCGGATAATCGATCGGGTTGCACCAGTGTCGATGGTTATGGTGCAATGTTCTCCGTCAACTTGACCCGGAAGGCATAAGTCCGCTTCTCCACGATGTAGTCTTGATACAGTGATGGTGATGCTGGGGACGTCGATCCTCCTAGCCAACCTCTACCCCACGAAGTTGGCTCTTACATGTTTTCCGACCCCTCAGTTTGAAGGGTTTCCATTCTGGGCTCCTGACTCGGTCTAGATCTTCTCCTAGCTGCACACCCTGGACAATAGCTCGGTTTCCTTCGCTTCTTGCAGTCTCTTTGCAGATGCCCCTTCTCTCCGCAATTCCAGCATCTAGGCGCACCATTTACGTGCGGGTCTCGCTCAATTTCGACACGCTCACACCTGCACTCGTCTGCCACTACCTCGCGAACCCGGGCAGTGGTCCGAGTCACATTTTTCGCTGCCTCAAAGTTCAGACCAGACTGTAAGCCAATGCGTCCTTAACCGTTTGCTTTTGAGCTAAGCGCACGGCTTGTTGCAATTCCTCGTCCTTTAAGGCGCTGATGAATGCTTCTTTTGCTGCATCATCTCGATGTTCTGGGTCATAGGCTGGGTAAGCCAAAAAAGCTAGTCGCTCAATGTCTTGGGCTAGCTGCTGTAGGGTTTCACCAGACTTCTGCACCCGATGCCTTAGCTGTGACCGATAAATTTGCTTCAGATGATCGTCTCCATAACGCATGTCGAGCGCATTCATTATAGCAGCCGGGTTTGAGTGCAACTCGACGGGGATAGTCTGCAAAAGCTCGACAGCTGGGCCTCATAGAGCAAGAATTAATGCAGTTGCTCGTTCTTGCTCATTCCAGTGATTCATCCGAGCGGCTGCTTCAAACTGGGTTTTTTAAATAGTCCAGACCGTTTGCCCGTCGAATATTGGTGCTTGCACATTTCTAGATGAGCTTTGCGCTGCGGTTATAAGCGGGGCTGGTGAGGTGGTTACTACTGCCTTCGCTGCTTCCAAGTCCTTGTTCACTTTTTCCATCTCATGGTTCATTCTCTCCTCGACCTGGCTGATCTCAAGGTTGATTCTCTCCTCGACCTGGTATACCTTTTCCTCGACGCATTTAATTTGGCTGTTGAGACTACTGAGCTCCGTTTTTATTTCGGTTGACTGTTTCTCCAGCTTCTGTGTGATGTCTGCCTTGATTTCGAATGCTTGTTGGTCCAGCTTCGCTGATTGTTCATTTAGCTTCGCTGATTGTTCATTTAGCTTCGCTGATTGTTCATTTAGCTTCGCTGATTGTTAATCTAGCTTCGTAGTTAAACTGGATGTTAAATTGAAAGACTGTTGTCGCTGCTCTTGCTGCATCAGCATCAACATTTGCATCAGTGAATTTTCTGGTTCCTTTGATTTTGGCGTTTCTGCTTCTCCACCTTCTGCACCATTTTCTGCATCTGAGGGCTCACCCGAATCCAGATTTATGCCTTCCGATTCGATCGCGTCGCGGAAGCGGGCAATCAGTGTGGCCTTTGTACCTTGCGAAGCCAGATTTCGCTGTTCCAACTCTTCCTTAAGCTCCAACATGGTCAATTCATTAATTCTTAGATGCAAGTTTCGTGGCTTTTTTTATAGTTTCGGCTTTTCGTGTTTTTTTTCAACAGTTTTCACGTTAAACTTCACAATTGTGCACTTTAAGAATATTTAAATGTTTTCACTTTCGAAATTTTCTTTCTCACTTCTCGACACCACTGTCGCGTGTTATGGTTCACGGCCAATAATTTTAATGTTCCGGGAAAGTGAAAACTCAATGTCTTTTAAATTAAATTAAAAGGGTTTATTTATTTACTAAAAATGCACAATCACTCATTTAATGGAGTGACGTCACTTTCAGATGTTGATCATGCTTGGTGGGTTCTCGTGGTTTCGAGTAAATTCATTTTGTTGATGTTCTTAATGGTTGTGAAAACAATTGCGACAGTAATCTCGCAGAATTCTTTGTACATGTAACAATATATATATATATATATATATATATATATATATATATATATATATATATATATATATATATATATATATATATATATATATATATATATATATATATATGTATTTTGGAGGTGTGCACATTTTTTTTTTGTTGACATAGTTTATTTGTCTGTCTGTATATTGTCTAGAATATCTATGATATATTAATAAAGTAATCCAATAATTAATAATTGTCCCTAGTTTGAAATTTATTACAATAATTATGGTATCACCGTACTGCTCCGAGCTTACTGTTTGCATTTCATGCTTCCCAAAATAGATTTTTTTAGCAATAGTTAAGTTTTTTTAAGGAGTATGACATAAATTTAATTTTTCTAAGGGCAAATGGCATTAACGGATCACATGGCTTCTGAAAAACATAAATTATGAATGCAGGAGGCGTCAACATCCAAACCCTTAGATAATTTTTTAAGTGAAGGACAATTCTTCTCTCGACATTAAAATTGCCATTGCAGAAGAAGAACTCACTTTTCACACAACCATGCATCACTTATCGTACTCTCAAATGGACTGCACAGCACCTCTTCTGAAGTCTCTTTTTGAAGACTCTAAAACAGCTTCAAAAATCGCATGTGGGCGTACAAAAACCACTGCTCCGAAAAGTACGGTGTACCTGCAAGTGCAAAAAGGAAAACAGCCGATTACATGCCCTTCTGTTCATAAATTGGGGGTAGATTGATCGACAGATATGTGAAATCATTACGAATAAAATATTATTAAAGAACAGTGTGAATTGTCGTTATGGTTAATTAATGATAATGTATAAATGCCTTAAGTGTAATAGATATGAATATAATATAATGTCAGAATGAAAAAATAAAAAAATGGACGACCTTTTTTTTAATTGTCCCCGTTTTGTATCTTAGCCTTCTGGCAACTCTTGTTTCAGCTATGTTTATCAGGATTAGGTATTGTTGCTCGATTTGTAAAATTTCTGTTTTGATACACCGATCGTAAAATGCATAGGACGCAGCATCGTTGTTTATTATATTCCCCATACTTGTAGAAGCATCCTTTTTTTCCTTGTGGATCGATTCTCGACTGTAGAAGATTTGCTCGGTTTGTAGGCATTTTTCGTCCAAGTACTGGATCTCGTTAGGGCTCATTATTAGGTAGTATTTGGAGTGGATAAATGTGTCGTCATTAGTAGGGAGCGATATAATATGATAGATGGAATACAGTCTTCCACAAAAGTCAAGGTACAGTGATAAATATCATGAAAATTGTTTGATATTTTTATTTAAAAAACCTATAGTGATAAAATTTTTTTGGTATTACTTCAACTCTAATCATTACACTTTAAATTCATGTAAAACAAAACGAAAATTCTGTCGTATTGATATATTATTACATATGATGTGTTGGAAAGTCAATGAATGAAGTCCACAAAAGTCATGGTACACCTAAAGAAAAATGATACAAATTGTAATTATAGTCTTGCATAGCTATTTGAACTATACTTTTCTTAATATTTTGTCGGATATCCTTTCATCTGAATTACTGACTTCAGTCTTTTAGGCATAGAATATACCAATTTTTAAGTAAATTCGCTGCTGATTCTGGCCCACTCCTCCAATATAACATCCTTAAGCTGCGCCTTGCTTGATATCACTCTTTTTCGGATTTTTGTCTCAAGCTCATTCCAAAGATGCTCTATAGGGTTCAAATCAGGGCTTTGAGGCGGTGTAGCAAGCATGCGAGCATTGTACAATAGCCACATTCGAACTTTATGCGCAGTGTGCTTAGGGTCATTGTCCTGTTGAAACAAGAAATCTTCTCGCATACCTAATTTGGCTGCACTTTGTTTCATGTTGTTCGTAGAATCTCTAAATAAGAGTTCTGATCCATAGTATTTTCGATGAATGTCAGATTTCCAACTCCAGCAGCAGCCATGCAACCCCGAACCATAACACCACCGCCTTCATGTTTTACTGTTTTAATAGTGTTCTTGGGATTAAATGCTTCTCCTACCTTTCGCCAGACCCTCTTATGCCCATTTACACCAAATATACAAAATTTAGACTCATCCGAAAATAAAACATTATCCCAAAACGTTATTGGTTTGTCAATATATGCTTTTGCAAATGTTATTCTTTTTTGTTTGTTTATGGAACTTACAAGAGGTTTTCTTCTAGGCGTACGAGATGAAAATCCAGCTTCTACGACAGCTCTACGCACAGTTTCTGCGCTAACCTCCTTCTTATCATTAATTCCAAGAACATCGCAGATTTTTCTACAGCTTAGAAATGGATCTTGTTTTACCATTCGCGAAACTTTTCTCTTGTCCTTTGCACTTAGTTTAGATGGACGACCTGTTCGGGGCACATTTTCCACTCTATTTTCCTTCTTAAATCGATTTATCACTATTTGAATGGTTGACCGACTTCGCAACACTAGTTCAGCTATTTCAGAATATGATTTGCTCTGATTTGAGTGCAGATTAATAATTATTTCACGCTCCTTAATACTCAACTCCTTTCGACTCATTTTTTAAAAATTTTATTAAATAAAAGATACACCACGAATACGGACGCGATATTAAAGACAGCGGCCTACGGTTGTTAACTCACTCTGATAATATGAACTTGGGGGATTCCACTTTTCACAAATAACAGGGCATTTTCTGCAACTGTACCAAGACTTTTGTGGAGTAGAAAAGAGACATTGCCAACAAAAAATTATTGTCTTCAATGATCATTATTGCCGAATCCCTTTAAATTTATGAAAACTTAAATTCAACAGAACTCGTATTATTACCATTTCATAACTTTTGGTTTTCAAATAAAAATATTGATTCAGTAATACAATTTTCCGTTACCGATTCTCTGTACCTTGACTTTTGTGGAAGATCTGAGTGGAGGTCAAGGGAATTTTGGTGTTAAGAATAATGTCGGTGTTATTGTAGTAGGCTTAGAGATCTACCAACACGTAAAAGTTTTCTATTGATGTTTCGTTAGCATGATTTTCTGCAAAGGTATTGTCTACTTATGAAATTTCGGATTGACCATGAATATGTTCAGAAATAATTTTTAACTTTGCCACGGTAATCGCTTCACATATACTGCTTAGATGATTGCCAAGAAGTTCAATATTGTAGTTTATTCGACTTAGGTATAGCAAATGGTGGATAGAAAGGTATTTATTCTTTACGGATTTCTCCAAGTATTGTAGGTAGGATTTTATGCTTTTCTGTTGCTGATTGAAATGTGGGGTGATGTTGGTAGAACGTTCAATCATTTGATAATTCAATTGAGATTGGCCATGATTCTAGTTCGACCTCGTTTTCCTGATAAATAATCTTCTTGATTTCGGTGGTTATACGAATCGCATCATTTGGGCCAAGGTTGCCGGTTATTGTGTATTCATTGTGCAGAACTACTCGATAAATCAGCCAATGCACCCGAGAAATTCACCCACAAAGCGTATGCTGTTTTGGCCGGCAATATTATGCCACAAACTTTCGTCAGAACCCGCGTAGCGATACCCGGCATATTCGGTTATCCCTACACCATTTCGATCAGCTAGCTGGCAAGTGTTGTAATGACAGATATCTGCTACTTACTCACCACTTGACGTCGGCAGTGTGAGGAGTTAATTTCGGTCACTAAACCGTGACTTGACGGCGGGGGTACGTGAGCGCGAATGAGGGCTGTCATTTGTAGGCAACGATAATACGCACTAAACGCTGATTGCGGAATCTTTCATTCGCGCGTACAAGTGTGGCTCTATGAAAACTTTTCGTTGTGGATCGAAGGACACATTCTTGGATTTGACGAGTATAGGAATTTTGTGTTGGATGATGCTGAAGAACTCCATATGAAGACGACTAATCGCCAGAGCTGAGGAAGGTTGCCTTGTCTAGTTTGAGGTGAACGATTTCTTTCATGAGTAAAGTAATATCTGTTGCAGGGGTGAGCGCAAGCGAGGGCGGTCTCGGGGAGGAAACGAGTACGAGATAGTTCGCAAATAAAAGACGGGCAAGGAAAAGAAATACGTAGTGGTTGCAATTGAGAAGTGCGGCTTAGGATTCTGAAAATTTGTTCCCTCTTCGTTAAGGTGGGGATCATTAACCTTCACGGCTTAAGTACTCAGTGCTTGTTCTTTGGTTGTGCGCCATGAGGAGCCCCGTGGCATTGGGCTGTTGCTGTCCGTGCTGTTTTTTTTCTTTTCTAGCGCGCGCATCCAGGTATTGCTTTGTATATTCTGTGTTTAATGGTTGGGATACTGCGCTAGAACTATACCGGGCTGCTGTGCAATCTAGTGAAATATTGATTGGTTCTTGAGATCATTCATTGATTTACAATAAGGCTAAAAATAGATACTAGTTGGCTAGTAGAACAGTACATTCGCCATACGATCAATCGGAGCATATAATTCGTAAACTTTGCAACTGAAAAACGAGCTTTGTGCTGGCCCTTACCGAAGAGTGTATGCTACTGTTCATTGTCTATAATATAATCCATAAAAGAAAACATAGCAACAATACTGAAGACATCATTATGGACCGGTAGAGCTCAGATGAAAAGTTATGTTGTATTGAAATGAAAGTGTTTGTCTTTGATAATAAAGGAGTAAATAATGAGCTCAGACATCCAAACTTTAACCGACACCTACCAACTGTGCTATCGAAAGTGAATTCTGTCATTTTCACATGGGACGCTACCAAAAAATACTACTTATATAATTTTGACCGATTGAAGTCATTCGGTAGGTCCATTGGTATCATCCGCACTACTTTGCGAGTTGTTTAGTGTGCTCACAAGTGAATCCATTTTTTCGTTATGTTCATTATTGAAATAAGCTTACAAGTGATTGCGGTGTCTTGCAGTATAGTTTTTTTGGGTGACCCCGGCCTTATAAAATGGATCTCGCTATGGGCCACGACCCAACGATATAACGAAGTCACTTGAAGAAGATTCGTCTGAAGATTTGGGAGTTATATTAGAAGAGTTGTCATTTTGACTTGTAATCAACAATATTAGATCCATATTAATTTAGACGAAATATAGCTAATTAAATAGACTCGTTTTTCAAGATAGAAAACCATATAAGAAGCTCAGTGCTAATTAAACGTATCAATATTTGATCTAAATACACGATTTGTAGATTAAGTGTCTTTCACTGCGTCCAATTTACTAGATATTGTTTTCAGTGAATAATTCCACCGTATATATGCGTATATATATATATATATATATATATATATATATATATATATATATATATATATATATATATATATATATTGATGAAGCAAATTCCAATGTGAAGTGATGTCTATGAGCATCAATGTCAAAAATATCTTGGTCAGCAATTCGACATTACAGAAAAAAACATATGTTGATTCTCATAGATATCACCACCTAAAGTTCATCATTGTACATCAAAATTCCTAAAGCTCTTGTTTCAAGACAATAAATTGTACGTGCATCGTGGAGCTGCAATTGACACTTGTTTTGTCTAGCGCGCTTCGACATGCCTTGTCGATGTGCGCTACACAAGATTCAGATGTGGATGCAACGTGATCTACCTATTTTAGAATAGGTGAATCTCGTTGCATTTGCATTTCTTGGCGTGGGAATTGCAACTCCACGATGTACTTAGTTTTAATATAAAAGATTGATACACAAAATAAATTTCACTTGTAATCCAAAAGTCAACGAGTGTATTTGAATTCATTTTGAAATTATTATCTTGCACAAGTGCATAAACTTGTACAAAATATAATTTTGTTGAATGTTCTAATTAATGGGTTGGCCTTATGCCAATTACACAAACTATCCCAGTTCTTGTACTAGGATTTTATTCTTGGTTTGCACAAGTTCATAAACTTGTACAAGATAATAATTTCAAAATGAATTCAAATACACTCGTTGACTTTTGGATTACAAGTGAAATTTATTTTGTGTATCAATCTTTTGTATTAAAACTAAGTACATCGTGGAGTTGCAATTCCCACGCCAAGAAATGCAAACGCAACGAGATTCACCTATTCTAAAATAGGTAGATCACGTTGCATCCACATCTGAATCTTGTCTAGCGTACATCGACAAGGCATGTCGAAGCGCGCTAGACAAAACAAGTGTCAATTGCAGCTCCACGATGCACGTACAATTTATTGTCTTGAAACAAGAACTTTAGGAATTTTGATGTACAATGATGAACTTTAGGTGGTGATATCTATGAGAATCAACATATGGGAATTTTGTTTTTTCCTGTAATGTCGAATTGCTGACCAAGATATTTTTGATGTTGATTCTCATAGACATCACTTCACATTGGAATTTGCTACATCCTCCCCCGCGTTGAACGGTCCGTTCAAACTTCTGCTTGGCTTACTGGTAGGCTGTGACGTCGAGGTCGAGGAACGGGTCGTCGAGTACGGGAGCGGCATAGAATATGTTTGAATTTGTATGTGAGGAAAGCGGTGAGAGCAATGATTGAACCAAGGCTGATATATCCCAGCGTGTAATGATGAACATCGTGCGTGTCGAGCTCGGTGGAATCGGAGAAATCCTGCGCCTGCAGTTGAGTTGATAGTGGCTAGACGTTTTATTTGGAATTCCCAATAGCAACGAATCGCTATTTGTGCCGATGTGAACCTTTGTGTAGGACGTTCCAAAATTACTGAAATAAGTGCGGTGGCCTTGAATGGTTGCAGTGTCGGATTTGAGTACGCAGTCTGGCTCCATTTCAAGAATCCCTGATCCTGCCAAACTCATCGTGGACGTGTTTCCGTTACATACGACATGAAGTGTCGTCCGGGTTTTAAGAGCGAAAATCCATTTGTTGGAATGAGTTATCTGATCCCAAAGCGACAGCATTTTGATTTCGGTTAAGGCGCATTCGGTAGAGGGTGGTATGTCCTTTAAAAGCATAACTTCACAGGTACTGATGTTGGCCACCTGATGGTATAATGGATGAGACTGTTTACATAAATGGGTCGTTGGTTCCATCCAGCTGCAAGACGTATATTCTTGTTCTGTGAGCGGATAGTATACGTCACGATGAGGACTTACAATTAAGTAATTAGAACTGGGAAGTATTGCCATAAACCGGTTGTGTTGTAGTATTGGAAACAGCTTGAACAGATCAAATGTAGCTACGTTAATAAGTGGGACTTCCAATTCAAATATAACGAAGTCTTTCGTAATTTCTGCATCAATTGATGCCACCTTGAATAATTGCAGGTAGTTTTCACGTACTACAGGTAGACGTTGCGCCTCGGGTAAGTGTTCTTTTATGTAGGCTATTTCTTCGCTCAATTGTTGCTGCGATAGTAACAACGGATTAAAATTTCCGTGTTGTGTATCAGTGATTGCGTTTATTATGGAGGCCTGGATTCTTTGTAGATTGAAGGTGATCAAAGTCATTTGAAATGACAGAGTCATGATCAGATTAGTGACCTTATCTTGGCTGGATTCACTGTTGGGACTCTTCCCTTCATTGGACAATCGGTCTAGTTCCGTCTCTATTGCCATGAACCTTTTCTGGATGGTTTGCTCACTCTTTCCAATTATATTTAATGTCGAATCGATGATGGATGTCTGGTTTTTTAAAAGTGAAAACATTTTTTTCTGATTGCCCTTTACACTGTTGATTGTTTGCGACATTTGATTAGCGTACTCCTCGTCTAATACGCCAAACAAGGATTTGGCCACACTTTCCACTCTATTGAATGCTCCTATTGATAGGTCTTTTGAATATGCCGGACGATGTTTTAACGTCAGCCACACGAACATAGCCGTCGTCGCCTCTATATACCTTGATAATGTTGCCCAGTGGCCATTTTATTACAGGCGTGTTGTCTTCCTTGATAATAACGATTAAACCTGGTTGAGCATTCTAACTGCTCTGCTTCCATTTCGAACGCTGTTGTAGTTGGTTCAAGTATTCGTCTGACCAGCGCCGCCAAAATTCTTGTTTAATATGGCGGACAAGTTTCCATCTGGTAAGCAATCCACCCTTCAGTGGTTCTGCTAGGGGATCTACAGTAGCGGTTAAAGGCTCTCCGATGAGGAAATGTCCCGGTGTGAGCGCGGTGAAATCGTTTGCACCTGTTGGTAGTGGTGTTAATGGCCTTGAGTTGAGAATGGCTTCGATTCCTTCCACCAGTGTTTGTAATTCCTCGTAAGTTAAAGTTGCTGCTGATGTGCCTCTGAGCAGCAAATATTTTGCCGATTTAACAGCGGCCTCCCATAGCGCACCAAAATGAGGTGCACGAGGCGGTATAAAGTGGAAGTCAATGTTCCAGTCATTACAAACAGCTGCAATTTTTTCTTGCGATTTAACGGAATATAAGGAAAAGGAGAGTTCTTTGAGCTGATGATGTGCTCCCACGAAGTTGGTTGCATTGTCACAGTACCGATTTTTGCAATGGCCTTGCCTGCCGATGAACCGTTTGAGGGAACCGAGGAAAGCTTCTGTGCTAAGATCACTCACCAGCTCTAAATGCACCGCCTTTGTGGCAAAACAACAAAATATGGCAATGTAGCCCTTTTGCGGTCGCGTTCCTCGCCCACGATAATGAATCATCATAGGCCCACAGAAATCGACGCCTGTATTGATAAGGCCTTGCAGGCTGCACACGTGTAGGTGGTAAATTTCCCATAAGTTGAGAAAGTAGCTGTGGGTTCGCTCTATTGCATCGTATGCATTGTCGCACAATAGATCGTGCTAACGTTTTTCCCTTTATTGGCCAGAAGCGTGGCCTTGTTGTCGCGAGTAATGCTTGTGGACCAAGGTGGCAATTGCCCTGGTGAATATCAGCCATTAGTAACTTAGTCAGCGGATGTTTGTACGGTAGTAGCATTGGATGTTTTGCATCAAATGATAGGTTTGATGCCTCTAGTCTACCTCCAACACGCAGTATTCCCCTTTCGTCAAGAAAAGGTGTCAGATCAACTATTGGACTATTTTTGTTGAGCTCTCTCTGATGAAACAAGGCCTTTATTTCATCACGAAATTCATCTTGCTGGATACACTTTATAATGACCTCTAATGCTCTAGATAACTCGTGACTTGTGAGTGAATTGGCCAAAGATGTATTCGACCTGAGTCTTTTCCGCATGCGTTCTGTGAATCTGAGCACATATGCGACAATCCGCTGTAATCTTTTGAAGGAGTTTCGATGATCAATATCGTCAACAAAATTGGATGCCTTGATAAATGCTGTCATCGATCCAAGTTTTGCCTTCGTTTCTAAGTTACATGACTGTCGCTTTGTATATTCTGGCGGCCATAGTGTCTGAGCTCCATGCAAAAAGGGTGGTCCATATAACCAAATGTTACATCTTGCCAATTCTGTGGGTGCAATACCACGAGAGAGAATGTCAGCGGGATTGTTTTTTGAGTCCACATGTCGCCATTGTTTTGTTACAGAAAATGATTGAATGCATGATACCCTATTAGCAACAAAGGTATTGAATGCTGAAGCTGTTGCGTTGATCCACCCTAAAACAATTTCAGAGTCAGTCCAGAAGTAATGTAGGATCTCCTCCATTTGTAGGGCAGCTTTGACTCTTTGGGCAAGCTCCGTACCCAATTTTGCGGCGCATAGCTCTAACCGTGGAATCGTTATTGGACGAATCGGAGCCAAACGTGATTTTGGGCACAGAAGTCAAACGATAATTCTCCCATCCATCAGGGTTGCTCGAGCGTAGACCGCAGCACCATATGCCTTTTCTGAGGCATCACAAAAGATATGTAACTGGAATTGTTTGGGTTTCTCTCTCGCAAGAACGTGGCGAGGAAACTGTACCTTTTCTAAAGCTTGCAAATTCCTTTGAAAGTTGTGCCACCTATTATACATTCCTTCTGGCAAGGCCGCATCCCAATCTAGCTCCAAGCGCTAAATGTCCCACAGAAAAACCTTGGCGGTGACGATGACCGGACCCATAATGCCTAGTGGATCAAACATTCTAGCGATGTCGGAAGATACTGTCCTCTTCGTTATTTTTGTATCCCTAGTGGTTATATTGCTTCGTATTTGGAAATCATCAACCTTAGGAAGCCAAGTTAGGCCGAGCGTTTTAATGAAATCTTCAGTGTGACTGCTAAAATCCAACAGCAGTTCTTTGTCATCAGGAGCAATATTGTGCAAAAGGCGAGGATGGCTGGCACACCATTTGTGGAGCTTCATACCAGCGCCTTCTAATATTTTGATTAGTTTAGGACACAATGGTGTGGGAGAAAATAACGTGAGCCTTCACACGATTGCAAGGTTACCTCTTCCATATGACCGAGCTTGATGTATTAATTTATGAACTCCTTATAGTGCCTCTGCAGCTCGGCATTCTTTTGAATTCTCCGTTCTATTCCGAAGAATCTGCGAGTGGCAATATCCTTAGATTCGCCTAATTTTTCGGGATCGTCATTGAACGGCAGTCTCACCAGAAATCGGCCCTCGCGGGTTCTTTGTGTCGTCTGGCAGAAATGTGTTTCGCAAGATTTCTCCGCTGAAGTATGATGCGGTTTGTTGTCCGTCACTTCCTCTAGCTTCCAGAACCTTTCAATTGTGTTATTCAGCCTTTGATCTTCTGTAGGAACTCCGCAAGTAACAGAAGCGGTATGATCAGTGTTGACCTTGCCGGCCAAAATCCATCCAAGAAGTGTATTTTGCAATACTGGCAATTCGCTGCCTAACTTTATTTGGCCAATCGATAGCAAATCATAGAAGTGTTCAGCACTTAGAAGAAGGTCGATGTATTCCGTATGATGGAAGTTTGGATCAGCTAGCTTCAAATTTTTTGGTATTGGCCATTCCGATATGTTTAATTCCATCGATGGCTGAGGAGATATTTTTTTTTTTTTCGAGTACATATGCCTCTAAGTGCGTAGTGTATCCATTCAATCAAGACTGCAATACAATATTTACCCTTTTCTGGGTCCTTTGAGTAGTACCTCTAACCTTTTCAATGCATGTGGCGTGAGACCGAGAAGATAAACCCAGCTTCCTTACAATGCGTTCAGTTATTAGATTGACTTGTGATCCGGGATCCAATATGGCTCGGCACTCCATGCTTTTTCCGTTGCTGCTTGTAAGCTTAACAATAGCAGTACTTAGGAGTACATAACCGCTCGTCCTTTTGTTGTGGAGCGTAGTCAAAGATAATGAGGATGTATCCTGACGTTGTTTGACTTCTGGTTTTGAATCACTGGAGGTCTTGGATACCTCCATTTTCTGCTTAGATTCGCTATTCAAGTGCAACAGGCTGTTGTGTTTTCTTGAGCATTCTTTACATCCTCGCGATGTACAGGCAGCAGCTCGATGTCCTTCCTTGAAGCAATTAACACATATTCCCTTGGTTTGGACTAATTTGAGCCTTCTTGATGGAGTAAGCTTCAAAAATTCTGGGCAGAAATAGATCAGATGGGTTTGATTGCAAACCAAGCATGACGATGTTGCCACTGCTGCAGCTGTAGCCTTTGTGGTTTTCTTTCGAGCTTCCTCAATGCCTTTGGTCTTGTTGCCTAAAGCCTCCAGTGCTTGAAAACGCATTTCCAAGAATGACAAAAACCCTTTCATTGGTTGCAGACTGCGCGGATTGGTTAACAATTGCTCATACAAAAAATGAGTAGCAGAGTCCAGCTTCTTTATCAGGATGTGTAGAAGCATTGGATCCCATCCTTCAGTACTGATGTTCATATTTTCTAGACCTCTAATGCATTCTTGAGTCGTGTCATGTAGTGATCTTACGACTGCGGCTGATGGCTTATCGCTTGCACAAGATGGTTGGCCCAGTAGTTTGTTGATAAGAGCAGCAACCAATAATCTCCGATTATCGTATCTATCATTGAGCGTCTTCCAGGCTGACTCATAATTATCGTCGGACAATGCAAAATTCCTTAGAAGTTTTTCAGCCTCTCCTGTCAAGTTAGCTTTGAGGTACCACATCTTCTGGCAGTTTGACATCGTTTGATTGTGCACCATCTGTACGAAAAGGTCGTGGAATTGTCGCCATTGGAGATATTCGCCATCAAATTTAGGGAGCGTGATTTTTGGAAGGTTTACTCCAGGACTTGAAGATGCTAACGGGGCTGGTGCAGGTGTAGGTCTCAGCTCTTCGAATTTAATTTCGAGTCGAATCAACCAATCCTGAGTGATCTCTTCAAGTTTTATGTGTTGGTTGAGATCGTAACCGAATATCACTGGGTCATCGGTGCGCTCTAATATTTCTTGATGATGTCCCTCTAGCTGTGTCCAATATTTGTTGATCAACTCCATTTTTAACTTGTAAAAAGGGCGAGGTTGTTCAGCTACATCTAGCTGGGCGACCAATCGTCGTAATGAGTCAGCTAGTGCTTTATGCCTTCGAATAAGCTTCAGGACTTTTTCATCATCGGTTGGTGAGGGCTTATTAGTCATGTCAGACCTACTAGGCGTATCAGCGCGAGGCATCTCAGCTGGTTCCTTGTGGATGTCTTCAGCCACATGCCTTAACGCCAGCAATTTTTCCTTGAAGTGCGCTTGAAAGTTCTGGAAATCGGTTTGTGTTGTGTCATATAGCTCACCCAAAAAATATTCGTGAGTCATGGGCACATCCTTTAATGCTCGGATTTTGGAATCCGTTTCCTCTAAGATATCGCAGGATGCCTCAATTCTTCGAAGCCTCGCTTCAAAATACTCCGGCCTTTGCTTTTGGGCAGCGGGATCCTTCTTGTAGTTAGCAATCACTGCATCGATTTCGGCAGCTAAACGCGTCTGCTGCTCGGCTAAGCGATCCATGCTGTTCGAAAAATGCGGTGTCTCAAAAACGATGGATTAACTCCTGCTACGATCCTGATCACGTCAGCGTCACCAAATGTTGAATCAAGACTCTTTTGCCTTGACCTTTCTGAACTTGGGCCTTATGCCAAGTTCCGTTACTCCAGCGCAATGTACTGGCGTAACTTTATTTGTAATTATTGGCCTTATGCCAATAGCTAATACGCGAGGTTTGTATTTTGCACAAGTGCATAAACTTGTACAAAATATAATTTTGTTGAATGTTCTAATTAATCGGTTGGCCTTATGCCAATTACACAAACCATCCCAGTTCTTGTACTAGGAATTTATTCTTGGTTTGCACAAGTTCATAAACTTGTACAAGATAATAATTTCAAAATGAATTCAAATACACTCGTTGACTTTTGGATTACAAGTGAAATTTATTTTGTGTATCAATCTCTTGTATTAAAACTAAGTACATCGTGGAGTTGCAATTCCCACGCCAAGAAATGCAAGCGCAACGAGATTCACCTATTCTAAAATAGGTAGATCACGTTGTATCCACATCTGAATCTTGTGTAGCGCACATCGACAAGGCATGTCGAAGCGCGCTGGACAGAACAAGTGTCAATTGCAGCTCCACGATGCACGTACAATTTATTGTCTTGAAACAAGAACTTTAGGAATTTTGATGTACAATGATGAACTTTAGGTGGTGATATCTATGAGAATCTACATATGGGAATTTTGTTTTTTTCTGTAATGTCGAATTGCTGACCAAGATATTTTTGATGTTGATTCTCATAGACATCACTTCACATTGGAATTTGCTACAATATATATATATATATATATATATATATATATATATATATATATACATATATCAAATAAAAAAGCTAAGTCAAGAGTATAATTATTTACAACATGTAATGTATTATTTATTAAAATCTTACAGAATTTCCTGAAGCGTGCATTCACTTCGAAATATTTACTGAAACTTTAAAAGACATATGTAAATCATTTTAGTATTAATATTTTCCTTTTTAATAGTGAAACCGAAATAAGAAAAATTTATAATTTTATAAAATTAATTTAATAAAATATTTTAGAATCATTTGTGAGATATTTACCTACATACAATAGAAACATATGGCAGATTAAGAGAACTGCTATTATGAGATATTTACAGGGCAATGTTTGAAGATGTATGCATTTTACCAATTAGAAAACTTTTCGGAATATTTATAAATGCTTTTTGAGAAAAAAGTAAAGTCAAACTGAATTGGTATTTGTAGAAAGGATTAAAAATATCCAATTAAATAGTACAAATGAAGTACGTAAAATCAATTATATAAATAATGTGAATGAATGAATGTTTACTAAAACGGAAAAAACTGATGTATTATTGAGATATTTAAGCAAATAATTTAATGCATGTTTGCCTTTTTACCAGATATAGTATAGACCTTCTTTAATTTGTTTTAATCACAAACCATTCTTATATATAATATTGAAGTAGAACTCTTTTTTTCAATATAAAGTCTACGGTTTTATTTAGAAGATGTGAATTTACTATAAATTCTATACAAATGTATCTTTAGCGATGAATATTGCACCATTCAAAAAGACTATCCCAGTGATGAATTTTAACATGCTTTCATAAAGGTATGTTCTTGATATTTAGAAGATTGTATAGAAATAAAGGTGTATGCACTTTGCTTTTTTGAAAAAACCCGACAAACAAATAAATAAATAACAATGAATTATTAAACAATAAAGCTCGGTCTTCCCATTTGGAGAATTTCTAACGGGAATGGGAGCCGCCACAGTGGCTGGGCTAGCCATTGGGCTATAGCTCCTTCCTTCTTTGTAGTTACAGGGGCTTTTGCTGGGCAGAGTGGCTTCCCACACTGGTTTTTCATTTATATTAAATTTTTATATGATTTGATCATATAAAATTTTAATATAAATCTAAACATTTTATTTTATATTTACATGAGAGGTTCATGTAAATTGTTTTGCATGAATTTTGCATATAAATTTAAAATAAATAGCCACGTCTACAATGGATCTTGATCTGGATGGGGGATGCGAGGAGGACACCACTTTCACCTTGATGCCCCACTCTTATTTGGGGGTCGTAAGGGTTTGGAGTAACGACTGAATCGTCTCGCGTCCCACGCGCGTTGATCGAGCATCAGCATCGTTTTCGCATGTCAATTCCTTTGGCAGGTTACCTCGGCCTCGACACCGTCAAAGCGTTATATTTCTAACGTACAATACGTGAATGTGAAAGTTTTTTGTAGTGGGCCCTTGTGCAGCGGAAAAGAACCCGCCCCATGACACCGTGACGCTAGCCTGCCAGCGCATTCATGCGTCCTCAGAGAGGGCCAATTCCGCCGAGCACCAATATCTTTGCTCGCTGAGGCAGCAGACCATCGTTGCAGTCCTTTACGGACATTGTTCCATCTATAAACAATTGCTTTGATAACAATCCCCAGTCCATTTATTAGTCCTCGTAGCGTTCTGTATCTCGGTGAAAGAGTTGTCAGTTTCTGTTGCGTTTCTCTAAAGTAAGCCTTAGTTATTTCCAGGGAATCAGTCAAAATGTTAAGTTTTTCAAAAGCTTCGAGTGAATTTGAAATCTGAGTGATTGTTTGTTCTTATGGTTTGAGTCGTATTATATGCAGAAGGTATTTATGTGAGTGTATTATCCTTGCCGATCCAATTTGTATAGTTAGAAGTCCTTTACTGTTGGTCATTCAACTTCCATCTGTTGTTCATGCGTTGCTAGTGTGAGCCTGAAATTCACGTCTTCTTTTAGTTTTAGCTTTATACAGATTTTGATTTCGTGTAGTTATAAGTGTAACTTTATTGCATTTTTGAACAATATGCTTACTAAACCGGGGGATCATTTTATTGCACCTACAGTCTTTTCGGAACACGATTTGATTTTCTTCGAGCTGTAAGGGGTCAGTACGATTCATGTTGATCTTTTCAAGATTTCGATTTACCAATTTATCTCATTTATCTTTGATAATGGGATATATTCTTCTTCTTCTTCTTAGCAGTTTCCTCAGTTTCCCCACTGGTCTCCGGCCTTCAATTCTCCCAACGAATACCTTTTTGGGTACCCGTTGTTCATCCATATAATTCATGCGGCCAGCCCATTGCAGCTTCCGCAGTCTGACTTAGTTTAGCTTAGCTCCGATCATTCGCCTCAGAACCCGTCGCTTAAAGGCGTTCAATATATTTGAGGATACTTGGGTTAGGGTTCATGTTTCACACCTATAGCAAAACACAGGTCTTATTACAGATTTGTATACTTTCGCTTTCGGAGATCCTGGAGATATTTCTTCGCCAGGCGTCTCTTGAAGCGTGCCTGAGTGGAGTCAATTGTGGCCACTCCTGGCGACAATAGGCCCTACGCGGATATTTTTGTCAAGGGTCGCAAATTGACGGGCTTACTTGATAGCGGAGCCAGTGTCACTATCCTTGGAGCCGGAGCCTTGGACCTACTGTCAGACTTGGGCTTACATATGCATTCCATGCATGGTCATGTCCAGACTGCATCAGGGCACAAGGATCCAGTTCTGGGATACGTCACCACATTGGTGCAATTTAATAAAACCACCAAATTGATGAGATTCCTGGTTGTTCCTTCCATGACATACGCAGTGTATCTTGGAATTGACTTCTGGGATCTCTTCAAAATAGCACCAATCCAGGTCAACGCTATAGAAGCAGCCTCGGAGCTTCAGAGCCCTGAATTCCATCTTTTGTCTCCAAAAGATCAGCAACGACTGGACTTCGTCAAACAACAGTTTCCGTCGTATAATGAGAAAGGCTTGGCTAGGACCAGCCTCGTGTCTCATCACATTGACACTGGTTCTGCTCGACCCATTAAGCAGCGGCATTATGCTGTCTTGCCTGTTATACAGAAACTGTTGTATGATGAACTCGATCGTATGTTGTCTTTGGGGGTAATAGAGGAAAGTCAGAGTTCGTGGAGTTCGCCTGTGATCCTCGTCAGAAAACCCGGCAAGGTGCGTTTATGTCTTGACGCTAGATGCCTCAACGAGGTGACCGTTAAGGACGCCTATCCGTTGCCACTGATTGAAGGTATTTTGGCACGGTTGCAGAATACCAGGTTCATTACCAGCTTGGACCTGAAGGATGCCTTTTGGCAAATACCATTGGATGAGGCAAGTAAGGAGAAAACGGCAGGCCCTTGTACCATTTCAAGGTCATGCCGTTCGGTTTGTGTAATGCTCCCCAAACGATGTGTCGGTTGATGCATAAAGTAATACCGCATGAGCTGCAGGACAACGTATTTGTTTATCTAGATGACCTGCTTGTTAGAAGTTCAACATTTGATGAGCACTTGGAGCTCTTGAGTACTGTTGCGAAACTGCTCAGGGACGCCAACTTGACCATCAACGTTGAAAAAAGCAAGTTTGTCAAGAAGGAGATCAAATATCTTGGCTTTGTAGTGAGTGATGGTATCCTGCACACCGACCCGGAGAAGGTTTCAGGTATAGTCTCCTATCCTGAACCCCGAACAGCCAAAGACGTGAGACGGTTCATGGGAATGGCAGGATGGTACGGGCGTTTTATTCCAAACTTCGCCTCGGTTACGGCCCCTCTAACGGATTTGCTAAAGGGCAAACGTGACTTCAAGTGGTCTGCTTTCGCCAATAGTGCCTTCAATCAAGTGAAGCACTTGTTGATTTCGGCTCCAGTGCTGGCCAACCCCGACTTTACTAAGCACTTCTATATCCAGTGTGACGCAAGTATAGTGGGTATTGGAAGTGTTTTGTTCCAGAAGGACGATGAAGGTGGAGAGCATCCAATCGCATATATGTCTATGAATCTAAACGCTGCGCAACGTAACTATAGTATTACTGAATTGGAATGCTTAGCTGCGGTGCAGAGCGTAAAGAGATTCAGGGCATATATCGAAGGGTTGCTCTTCACCATCATAACCGACCATGCCAGTCTTAAATGGCTGATGCAGCAGTCGGACCTTTCTGGTCGATTGGCTCGCTGGAGTCTGAAATTACAAAGGTTCAATTTCCAAATTGAACACCGGAAAGGTGCCCTTAACGTTGTTCCCGATGCTTTATCAAGAACATGCTCGAAGGACGAGCGGGTGAACTCGATTATTCCCTGTCTCCCGGAGCACGAACACATTGGTGGTTCAATCCCGGAGTCTGCATTTCAGGAGCCCGAGTATGAGCAACTCAAGGAGCAAATCTTGAAACAACCCGATCAGTTTCAGAACTTGCACCTTGCAGATGGTCGAATATATATTAGTACTGGTGCTCCTGTAACGTCGACTACGGATGTTTCCAGAACAAAACTATGGGTTCCTGAGGGTCACCAACGAGCTCTCATAGTACGAGCTCATGATGATCCCCGGGGCTCTCATTGTGGAATTCGCAAAACAACTGAAGTTTTGCAAAGGTATTATTATTGGCCACGTTTGCGTCAAGATGTGATTCAGCACATCAAGAATTGCCTGATATGCAAACAGGTCAAACCGGCAAATTCCAGAATGAGGCCCCCTATGGGGGCATCACGAGACTCCGAACGACCTATGCAGCGCCTGTTTGTGGACTTCATGGGCCCATACCCTCGTTCAAGATCAGGGAATACCCAATTGTTCGTGGTCCTGGATCATTACACAAAGTTCGTATGGCTCAAGCCCATGACGAAAGCCACTGCGGAGTCAGTCGTGAGATATTTGGAGCGTGAAATCTTTTTGACCTTTGGAGTGCCTGAATGGCTATACTCTGACAATGGGGTACAGTTCACCTCCAAGGTATTCAGCAAGCTTATGAATGACTATGAAGTGCAGCATTGCTTCACCCCATATCATTCACCGCAGGCGAATGCCTCAGAGAGGTCAAACCAGTCGACACTGAACGCCATTAGAGCCTATATAGGATCTGATCATGGCAAGTGGGACGAGAATCTTCCAGCCTCATGTTTTGCCTTCCGCAAGGTGATTCATGAGTCCACGGGATATTCGCCCTACTTTCTCATGTTCGGGTACCACCCTATCCAACATGGTTCTGAGTACGCCCTCCTCAGAAGCCTTAATGCCTTTGAGGATGGTGAGGTACAGCTAAGTGCTAACAGTGATCGACTGCGAGCTGTACAGGACCAAGTCAGAGGCAAATTGCATGAAGCCTACCAAAAGGGAGCTCAACGCTACAACCTTCGTGTTCGTCCTCGTGAGCTACTCCAGGGTCAGAAGGTTTTCGTGCGTAATTTCACTGTGAGCAATGCCGCAAATAACTTTGCTGCCAAATTCGCTCCACGATTCACTCCTGCAGTGGT